>JALJVW010003097.1:1755000-2439816 GCA_024865655.1 Emberiza elegans
ATGTGGGTGTTTTCCAGCCGTGCCAATGCCACAGGGAATCCCGTGGGGCTGGAGCAGGGGTGGCAGGACAGGGAGCAGCAGTTGCTGCCTGACTGGCCGAGTACAGGGAAACCACAGCCACGCTCTTCTTTCCCCCATGCTCAGCACTTGTGGAGGAAATGTTACAAATGTGGGTAAAGTCGACTCAGAAGCCAGACAAGTCAGCATTTATTCATTGATTTTAAATTTCACTTAGTCCCCAAGCTCATGTTTGTTGGTGCCTTCTGCCAAGAAAGAATGAGGCCATATTCAGTGTTCCAACTGATCTAATTGGGGATCCTCCATGAAAAATCCAATGGTGGATCTGCACGAACCACGGCACAGATCCTGTGTGAACTGACTCTGCCAGCTGACACATTTCAGAAAATATTAGTGAGTCTTCTTTGCCTGGGCAGGATTTGTACTGATCAGCATTGTCCTCCACGCCACTGCAAGATTATGTCAAAGCAAGTATGGTTTGTCCTCAAACAGCTTCTGAAAACCCAGTGTAAAAGCAAGTCATCAGTGTAAAATATCCAACAGTTACCAGCAAATGCCATAGAATTTCAGTTGCCCCATCTGACCTGGTCTGACCAGCTCAGGCTGGGGGAGTAAAGCCCCAAACCTGGTCAGGGGACTGAGGCCTGAGCTCCCCATGGAGCTCTTCAGACTTACAAAGCAAGTTCATTTTCTAAAATTCCTTAATACAGGCATGTAACACCGTGAATTTATTCATGGTTAATAGTCAGTTTAATATTCAGTAATACATTTCCTAGCTTAATTTCCCATTCAGCTATCAGTCCAGGTGGCAGCAGTGTAGACAGGAGTCCACACATCGCACGTGTCACAGACAACTTGCTGTTCCTGGATCCGGGGTCCAGCCGCCCTCGGCGTTCAGCGCTGCCACTCTCGATTCACAGAATTTGGAGATTGACATTCTCCTTTCCCTTCTCTCCATTGCAACCAGGACTAGCAATTTTTTAGCAAGAAACATATTTAGGCCTGCTCTGCTGAAAGGTGTGAACATAATTTATTCTGGTTTCACTTACAAACCATGAAACCAGTTTCAGGTGGGCTCAGAATTTGCTGTTTGATCGTGTACCAAATGTCGTACCTAAATACAGAAGTCAGTCCTATACTTTTAGTCTTTGGCACAGCTTACTGTTTAGGTAAACATATGTGATACCTTATCTGACTGAGTCAGAGTGTATCTCTCTGTAAATTTCCAGAGTGCTGTGGGAAAACGAGGGAATTTAATGGGGGATGTATTTCATCCATGTGTGTTTTAGCCACAGCACTTTACATTTAAATAAGTCCCATTCGCAACACCTTGAAAATATGCCTCATGCTTATTTATACTGAATTCTTTTCCTTCCTCATCTGAAGAAAAGTTCATTTTATGGAGAGCAGATGTTTTTTAGCTTAATGCCTTTTTATTCACATGTTTTAGCTTTGTTCAATAATTCTTCAGTACACTTGGGAATTCCAGAGCGTGTAATTGTCCTGCAAATTCGCTCAGAGCCCTGCGATGGCTCCGAGCTTGTCTGTCACTCAGCTGCTGGACACAGCAGTGGCCAAGTGTCTTTCTGGTGACCCTTTACTTACGTATTTCTAAAACAATACTCGGGCAGCTTGCTGAAGATTTATTTTACAGATTAGGGATATTCAGCCCCTGAATAAATGAGCAAGCCCAGGTCAGGGTGACACTAAGCAGGCAAAGAGCTGGCCCAGAAGCTAAGGAGGGGAAATTTGCACTGGGGGAGACTGGTATGAAGGATTTTTTTGTTCAAAAAGCATCCTGAGATCTCCTGTACTCTTTGCTTTTTTTTTCCCTGGAACTATGAATTTTGCTATTCCTTTGGAAAATGGGGTTTCATATTGAAATCCTACAGAGTATTTCATAAAGAAATGCAAGAAAAGCCTTTTGTTGGAAAGAAATATTAGAATTTAAGCTTCAAAACTTTGGAAAATATGAAAGAGTATGGGAGTTATTTGTTTTCTAGTGGTCCATCAGCTGAATTTCTAAAGGTCTAATGTTGAAAAAAGTGTGATAAATCGGTGAATTTGTGTTCAGTGCTGCTCTGAAGGAGGAGAGGAACAGGCTGTACTGTAGAAGTTCAAATGGAAAATTATTGCCTATGCAAGAGGGGTCTGTAATTATCAGGAAAGTATGAAATCTTGTGAAAATAAATTGCAGTAGATACATACGTAGATCACAACATTTTTCTGCAGCATCAGCCACTGAAGTTCACATCTCCTGGTTTCATTTTGAATTTGAAGTTTGAATCATTCCAAAACTGCAAGGCCAAACTCTTTTGAAATTTCCAAATTTCATCTGCTTTTGATATAAAACTCTCAACCATAAATTGACTTCACACTTCGTAATGAAACTCCAGACTCAGTGAATATTTGTGCTTTTTGTTTTATTGTAAAAGTTTGCCTTCCTGTATGAAAGTACTGCTTTTGCCCCTAAGGCTGAACTCGCATGAACCCAATTGAACAAATTTGCTTTAAATAACATTTCAGTATTCTCTGAGTGCTTCTACAAAGGAAATTGTGTGGTGAGTAGTAGGCTCTGAATGCCCTAAAAGAGAAGAATGCACATAAACAGGCAGGCACAGACATCTTTGCTATTGTAGTTGGCATTTTCAGGGAGAATCTGAGCCCATGCATCTCTTTTCCACCAGAAAATTGCCTGCTTGGCAGTGGTTTGAATGGTAGAGCTCCAGTGGAACAAGAGAATGAAACAAGCTGCCAGTCAACCACTTTTTAATGTCTCTGTCACCCCAGTTGCCTTCACGTTAAAAATTCGTTTATTTTCCATTGAAACTGACCATCAGTTCCAATACTGCATCTTTGGAGTTGTTCCCCCAAATTGTTCTTTTGGGCAAAAAATCTAATAACAAATGTGGAAAATCAAGTGTGAACAGCCTCCTTCCCTAGGCTGTCTTATTGAAATAACATTTCATGCAAATAATCTCATTAGTGTAAAGATTTTGTTCCCTAGTTCCTACTGGTAACTGAAGTTCACATGATTGAGCTGTGAGCTGCTGTGGAAGACAGGGGGATTTGCAAGGATGACCATCACAGGATCCTGCATTAAACAGGCAGAAAGCTGCAAAGCCCACACCCTTGGAGACTGCTCCTCTCTCGCAGGGTGTGCCCTGTGTGGGGAATCAGAGCCCTGCCTTGGAGCCAGCCTGGCATTTGTCAAACCTTTCACAAGGTGGGGAGGGGAAAAAAAAAGGTGGATTTAATGATAAATAATAATGCACTGTCTCCGACATTAAAGGACATCATTGGCTCTCTTCTCCATGGTGTAAATCAAGGTAATGTGTGAATCCTTTAAAAGTAACATGGAATTTAAAATGGAAAATATGAGAAGCAAGTAGAATTACTGCTAAAATCATCCGTTTATTATCTAGGTGTGCTTAATAGCCTGCTAGCTGATGAAAAATCATTTGCTAACCCCAAGGAATGGTTCATTTTCCAACTCAATCATTCAGCCATGCATTGGCCAGAGCTTTTAAAAAATATACCTTGTATTACTTCTTTTGTCAATGTCTGGAGATAATTTATAACAGCAATAACTTCCATTAACACACCTACTAAGCAGTTTCCTTAGAACAGGTAAGATTTGCAGTGGACTGGAGATGTTTTAATAGCAAACCAATTATCCACCAATGATTCCAATGGTTTAAAGTGGGTTTTGGTTGGAATTCACTGATACAGTAATTAATAGACTCAGTTGATCCGTGGTAATCAAGATCCTGGATATGGATTGGCAGGTTTGTTTCTGATGAACCTTAGGGTAAACCTGCATTGCTCTGACAGTGCACTCACAGCCCTGAATGTAGCAGCAGAAGAGGGGTTTTAATGTAATGAGACTGTTTCCCAGTTGCCTCATTAACAGGAATTTGGTGTTTCTGCAATAGATTTTTTTCAAAGGCCCTTCCAAACTCTTACCAGAGCAGCCTCTTCCAGTTGTTCGCACAGCCCCTGAGCCCTGGAGCAGGCCCTGCTGCTGCCCCTCACTCAGGGTGTTCTAACCCACTTACACGTCAGCCTCTCTCACCTCTTGTGGCAAGGTGTAACTGGCACTCGCCTGGAAAAAGAAACCCAGGGTTTATTTTCTCCCTCTACCTGGGGGGAGGTGTTTAGGGCAATGGGGTGACAATACACCTGGTTACAGCAAACCTGCTGCCAATGGGAGCACTCCAGTGCCTGTGTCCTCTCCTCTTCCTCCTTGGCCACAACACCCACACTGTGCTCCCAGCAACCAGACAGTTTGGAGTTAGTACAAAAGGTAAATTCAGTTTAACTGTCTGGTTTACCATTTTGTCAGGTGAGCACAAGCACCAAGCAGAGGAAGGAACAGGAACATGTGTGGAGCAGATCAGAGGACATGGAAAACTTCTTGTGGTGTCAATTAGCCATTGGATTTGCTCAGCTGGGTACTAAACAAATGAACCCTCTGTAGCTTAGATTTAAAGAGGGGAGGTGCTCCGAGAATGCCCTTAGCAAAGAAACTGCCTTTTATAGATGTAAGGGTTCCTACATGGTGCTTTTACAGGATATTACAGCTTGAAGTTTAACAAGATAGTTTTAAATTCTGAATATTTTCTTTTGTTCCTTTGATACGAGAAGTCTTATTAGTGGGGGGGAAAAAAGAGACAAGAAAAATAGAAGCTAAACCTTGAGCATCCGAAATCAGCTCTAAGAAGGTCTTTTTCGTACTCCTTTGGATAAGTTCACGTGTTTTATCACTTGAATCCAAGTCAAAGATGCTTTTGGAAATCTGTGGGATTTGTGCAGAGCAGGGAATCTGTGCTCTGGCTATTGATGCTGCTGTCCCACAGGTTTGCTGTGCACTGTTGGTGTGCTTAGTTGAGAAAGCCCTACACCAAGTCATGTGTGCTCTGAGGGTTTCAGGGATCATAGGGGTTTTTTTCAGTTTCTTGAACATGATTAGATTTTTTGTAATTTGCATTTTTAGCCACTAAACAGTGATACATTATATTTAGAAAATGAGATGCTCTGAGTGTTAGCAAGATGTGACAGTGACAAATCTTACGAAGGCTAATACTGAAACCCATCACAGTTCAAGTCCCACTTGCTGTATTATACCTCAGCCTATGATTTGGGAGGGGGAAGGTTCTGGTTATCAAGTCATCACTGTTCAAATGCCAGTTTTTTTCTCAATTAAAAACAATGTGCAATTGTGAAAGCTGTGTTTAGTGGTTATGATACCTTTAAAAATAAAATACAAAGATAAAAGTCACTTCCCCAAAGGTCACAAATAAGTCACAGATTTGCAGTTTTGCAGTGTGTCCTACATACATTCTGTGCTTATGGAGTCTGCACAAATGTACAGCCAACACCTAATCAGGGGAAAAATATATCCTGAGCTCCCTGAGTTGGTACCAGCAGTGTTAAGTGTCTGTCAGAGTTTCTATTGTGATCACCCTTTCAGGGATTTATCACTCAGCTCTAATACCTGGCTCCAGGCTAAAAATTGGCATGCAAGAAAGCAGATTTGGTTTAAAGATATATTGAAGCTGCAGAAATGGGGAAAGTCACTCTCTGCCTTCCCAGGTCTGTTTTCAACAGTGTGTCTGAGGGAGAGCCTGGGGATTTGAGGCTCTCTGCAGCACCTGGGGGAAGGGCTCGGGATCGCAGCTCCTGCTGCAGGAGATGCTGATTTCCAGTGCCAGCCCTGGGGCTGCCCTGCCCTGCTGGAGCATTTAGGGGCAAACATCACCTCACACAGGTTTAGGAAGCACTGCTGTTGTTGCACAAGTCGATCATTTTGGGCTGGAAATCTCAGAGACACCAGGCCTTCAATGTCACCAGGGTCCAGGACCTCTTCCTCTAATAATTGATAAATTTCTCTGGGTTTTGAAATGAAAATTAAAAAAAAAAAAACCCTAATATAATGTATTATAACATCTGCACTGGAGGTAAAATAGGATATGTTCTACAAAGCAGAAACTGTTTTCTGATGTCTTCTGGGATAGTAGAGCCACTGCTTGTCCCTCATGCAAGAAGACTCACAAGATAACAGCAGAGGCACTTGGTATCTGGCCATCTGAAACTGCATTTCCTCCTGTTCCTTCCTTTACACTGAGCTTTTGGCCTGACACTTTTTCTGTGCAGCTCCCCTCTCATAAGTCCCTCACCACTCTTTTTTCATTCCTATTTTATTCTGCCCAAAGTTCAGTAAGATTTTTGGAAAGAGCAAAGAAAAAAATGTTTGCACTAAAGACTTTATAATCTTTGGGTTAAACCCTGTAGAGCTCCCACTCTGGCTGACATTTGAGATCACAATGAGTGTGCAGGAGCTCCTTGTTTCCAGTTCTTCAGTCAATATTCAGTGATGAATAGAAATCATATATTTCTATTCATAGAAATATACATTAATATGATAGAGACTGTATTGTGCTGTCTAATGGATCATCCATAAATTGTAAGAGGACTACAAGCATCATTTAAAGAAAAAACAACAAAAACCAGGAAGCACCAAATGTTTCCATGTTCAAAGTCAGAGCTTTGCTGCTGCCAGCTGAACAAACGTGGAGTTAAAGCTGTGATGTCCCAGCCTACCTCTGTAATCCTCCCAGGCACGGAGAACAGATTGAGAGCAGGGTGGGAGCACGTGAGCTCAGCATGCTTTGGATTTTGAGGAGGGATGGGGTTGCAGACCTTTCACATTTTTCTGACCTCCAGTTTTAGTGTGAGCTGTGCTTCCATGTGGTCACCCCATGCTCTGGTGTGTGATAATCAGGGAACAGCCTGGTGGTGCAGTCAATGCTCCGTCTTTCATCGTGGGTGTGCTATCTGCAGGCATTTGGAATTGACTCAGAACCATTCCAACACATTCTATACCAAACTCATTGATCTTTTGTTTGGAAAATAAAGCAAAATTATGCATTTGTTTTGTGCTGTTTGTTCCGTATTTTTTTAATAAAAACCAGAGTAAAATATGGTAAATTTGTATATTGTAACTGCTGGAAAGATTTTGGAGTCTTTGTGTACTGCAGATATTTTGTTAGTTGACATTATTGGATAGAGGCAGCACAGACATATCTGCTTTGTTAAAGCTGGGATTTCTACCAGCCAGGGTTTCTACCTTTTGTCTCCAGCAATCTCTCAAGGCTGTGTTTCAGACTACACATTTTTCTAAGAGGAAACAAAGCAGATAGCATCCTTTAGCAGGCGTAAGTCCAACAAATGTCAAATTCTGAACAACATTACTTTGTGTCTCTATTTAACATTAAAGCTGATGGCTTTTTGACAGGTTTATAGCTGACAACTTCCATAGCCAGTCATGCAGTTTGAGCTAATTTGATGAATCAACTTGATGTTCTATAGTCCCAGTTGGCTTCAATAGCGTATGTGCTCAATTTTCTGCTGGAGGTCAAAAATAAGCTTTGAAATTTGGCTAATCCCATCACATCCGCAGAACATGTCTGGTGGAATAATCTTTGGACATGAAGCCTTGACTAATGCCAGAAATGGAAAAGAAAACTCGGTAATTTCATTAGAGCCATCAATCCTGAGTCGTGTAGGCACAGCAATCAGGGGTCTCATGTCCAGCAATTTACTTGGGAGCTTTCAAATGCTTTCGTGGTCAGGGTAGGAGGAGGAACATTCCTCAAGCCTGGGTCTTGTTCTAGAGGAAAATGGGCCTTATTGTTAAAGCACTTTTAGAACAAATGCTAACTGAATGAGAGAATGCCAGGATTTTCTAATTATGTCTCCTTAAAAGATGGGCTCTGCCATGGCAGTGGTAGATGTTAAAATGCCCTGAAGTGGGCTGGGTTTAAGGCTGGAATTTTCATGGTAAAGTCATTACCAGTCATGAGATTTAAAGTGTCTCAGATAACCTAGCAGCAGTAAATGCACTGAAAACTCGAACACAAGATTTGACAGATTTCCCCAACCAAGGTATTTGGTCCTTATCCATTTTTAACAGGTTTCAGGCATAGAAATTTCAGACTAACTTGATGCTTGCACTTTTGGGCATTAACATGGCTCCAAAGTGGAAACTAAAAGTTTCAGCTTTCACAGTGGCTTGGCATTGAAAAGGCACAGAAATAACTGCTGCCATGTTCTGTCATGCTGTGGTCCGGGAAGGTTCCAGTGCCACTCTCCTTGATTGTGCAAGGTTCTCTTAAATACAAAGATTTTCTTAAATGCAATGACAGTTTGTTGTCTTTTTCTGCCTGGGGGCCTCCTAGATGTCATTCCCTCAATCTGAATACCTGATGTGTATTTTGGGGCTTTGGGTCATGTAAAGGTTTTGGTGTGCACTCCAGAACTGAGTTGGCAGTGGCTGGAGCAGAGCAGGGGCTGAGGATGGAGGCCTGCAGGGCTGTCCTGATAAAAGGATTCTGTCTCTGCCAGAGACACCCACTCTGTTTTTGGTTCAGTGAGTCTTCTTGTGATGAGAAGGAGCAAAGTTTGGACACCCATTCCTGTTCCACTCCTTCCCAGGGAGGTGTACACACACACACACACACACACACACACACACACACAAACACAAGTGTGTTTGTGTGTATTTGTTGAATGCAGGAGCCACCAGCACAGGAAAAAGCCATTTTCCTGCCTGGACAGCTGATTCCGTTCCTGGTCCTGCTCCGTGCCCTGTCCGCAGCAGCACGTTCCCATCACTGAGCCCCTTCACCTCCCTCCTTCACTCGCTGCCTGACACACACAAGATCCAGCTGAGATGAGTCATGGTCATGGAGCTGTGTTTATTAGCAGGATGTACTGAATCACCAGATTGGATGCAAGAAAAGTCTCAAATACATCTATAGATACACTGCATATGTGTGTGTGTGTACGTACTTTTGTATTCTATTTCCAGGGATTAGAGCTGAACTATTACTGGCACTAAATTAGGCAGCAAGCAGATCTAGGTCTGCTTTCTCTTTTTTTTTTTTTTTTTTGCTCTGAGTAGTAATTCACATTACATCAAAGGAGTGGATTTTTAAGGAACACTTTTGATTCTTAACTTGAATTTGTAACAATTTAGATGATTTACAATGGAAGAGTCATTTGATAAGGAATGACACAGAGTCTGAGCATTTGTATGAATACCAAACAATTGTAATGAAACCTGGAGATTGGACTTTTCTCTATCAACATTGCAGAACATTTAATTCCCTTTTTCAAACTGCCTTCTTCTTGGTGCACATAAATATGTAATATTAACCTGGGTTCACCTTTGCCTGGTAGTAACAAATTGTTCTCTGTGTATCCACAACTGATGTTCCTGCGGTCAGCCTGTTTTCCTGAAGTTTGCCAGTGTGCTATTTCCACTGGCTCTTTTCAATTTGGGCATTTAATGAGAAGAAACAGCTAAAATAGGCTGCACTAGATTGTCTGGAGGAGCAGCACCGTGGCTGACTGCAGAGCTGGGGCTGGATTGCGTCAGCAGGGCTTTATGGGGCCAGCTCAGCATCCTTTCTCTGCCTCTCCAGTCTGACACTGCACTGATGGGCACGGTGCCAGCTGGTAGCAAACTGGGCCCTGAGTTCTCCTCCTCCTTCTTATGGAATCAGCAGCTGTTTGTGTTATCAGTTTGGGAACTTCGGTGCCTGTCCTGGCTGGTCCTGGAGCCTTCAGGAATACTGGCCCAAAAGCTTTAAAAAATAAAGGAAATCAAGGGGGTTGCTCTCAGTGATGTGTCCCTTCATGCATTAAGTGATGTGTTAAGCCGTGCTTTAACACCTTATTTATGATAAGAGAAGGAAATGACATTCTAGCACAAAAATCCCCTGGACTTTAACTGGCCCAGACTCAAGGGGCTTTTGTGGCTCCATTTTAATTTAAACTTTTCTATGTATTAGTTTTTGGGAAGTTTGAGACCTGCTTACCAGGTAACTTGATCAACACTGACTCATCCCACCCTTCAACAAAAAAAAAACCAAAATGAGACAGGGAGGTGGGGAAGAGCTTTCAATGTTAATATATTTATGTTATTTATGACATTTCCTTCCAGAAAATAGCTATTTGTTTTCTATGCATTACAGAAAAATCTGCATGTCTGCATGATCACCTTGGTGTGTTTCTCCTGGTGTTTCTGGGCTTCCAGGGGCCCGAGGAGCTGAGAATGCTCTGAGACTTCCCAGTGGTGCTGGGTTGAAGGTCTGAAGTTTGCTCTGGAGAGCTCATAGGTGTCTGCATTGTGGAGTGCATGTACAGGGAGGCAGGGGAAGCAGAGAGGAGAAGGACACACAGCTGAGAAGAGAAAGAGGTACAACTGTGTGTCCAAAGTCTGCTACAGGGCTGGACATGTGATGAAAGGAGAAAGAAATTTGCTGTAGCAGAAGGTCCCTTCCTCGCCTGTGTTTTGATGTATCTACAGTGCTTTGTCTACTTACATGTTCATAAAACATTATGCATTTGAAAATAGCAGCTTTCCCAGTGCCATATGCTGAGAAATCTTAAGTACAGTCTTAAAAATCATGAGTGGCTTAGGGACTTAATTTTTTTTTTAATAACACATATCGGATTCTTACAGTTTGCTTTCTACTTTTAGAGCTGGTATGTTCTTGATTTCGGGCTTTTCCCTGTGACCATAAAAGCTGCATGTTTTCTTTTGGTTGTTTTTGTTTTAAATGAAATATGAGAGGCTCACAAAGCTACAGGACTGGAAGAAACAAGCTTTAAAGACAAGTACTAACTATCCTGAGACCAGCGATAAAAGAAGGAGAATTGGCTCCACTGAAAAATGGTCCTGATTTCACACCCAGCCCCGTCCCAGTTCCACAGCTGATTTATGTGCAGCTACCAGGGTTGTGCACACTGGGACCAGGGGAATTCCATGGGCAAATGGCCAAGCAGAAATACCTAGGGACGGTTATTCCTTTTCCCCAGGCACATTTGGGATGTGCATGTTTTGCATGGACAATTGCAAATTCCATGTATTTGCACATTTGCCCCA
Source organism: Emberiza elegans (assembly GCA_024865655.1). NCBI lineage: Eukaryota > Metazoa > Chordata > Aves > Passeriformes > Fringillidae > Emberiza > Emberiza elegans. The sequence continues at coordinate 1,765,973 of JALJVW010003097.1, forward strand.
TAGTAGTTGGCCAAATATTGGTTCTTAGCAGCTTCTGTTGCTATATTGTCAAATTCCTTGCTAGGCTGCTTTGGCATTTCTATTCCGTACACTTATCATTTGAAGGGAACCATAATGCAAAAAATTTATGAACATATATCCACAGATCCTATTTTTCAGTTCTCAGTTTCAGGTGTTCTAAAGGAGGAGTCAGTGGTTATCCAGGAATTTGGGATCGACAGATCCTGTTCAATAATCTTCTGGTGAGTGCTCAGAAATAAAGGATTCAAGGATTACTGGGTTTTTATCCACTAATTCACTTCTACTACTCAGAAATGTAGGCATGAATCTTTGGTGACCTAAATCTGCCCAGAATGCAACCTAAAGATTTGGGTTTACAGCAGAGTTTTCCTCCCTGACTAACCTCAAACATCTCATACAATTGCAACATAGAGACTCAAATCTATGATCAAACAAACATCATTTTTCTGTTTGCACCATCATATGAGTGTGTTTCTCTTTTTTAAATGAAAAATGAAAGCAATTTAAAACCCTTCTGACTTAGGTAAGCTGAAGGTGTTATGGAGAGCTGCATTCAGGCATTGAAGGACAAAAGTTGAGCTCAAGTCCTTGAAACCCCCATATGGTTATTCTTAAGTTTCCTTTTTGCATATGTAACTAACAGATGCTGCAGTGCCTTCAGATTCCTGCCATACCTTCCAAAATACGCACAATATATGCAGCCATTGGAGGTCTGGAGATTGTATCTGTCAGGGCTGGCTGCATGTGCAAGAAACATGATGGTAAAATATGTGGCAAGCATGGGAACTGCATGGACAAGGAGCTCTGTGCTTGAACCCTGCAAAGACAGTGCCCAACTGAAGGGTGATGCATTCAGGAAATTCTGTCTTGCCCCAAGAAAGTCAGGTGTCACCAGTGCATCATACACCATTCTTGCTGCGTTTTGTCTGAACTGCTTCTGATTGGATCTCAAAGTGTCTCCTACAGTACAGAGATAACAAAATGACCTTGAGGCCACAGAGTAGGTCAGGGTCTCCTTGGGGTGCATTTGACCCAAGTGTTTTGATATGGTGGCACTGATACCTTCTACACAGAAAATATTCCCAGGGATATCTAGTTTGACCACACAATATTACTTGGTTGCCAGTTTGATTAAGAATTTGTCCTGTGGCCCCACCCCAGCTGGGATCACAAATGTCTCTGTGGCAAATATGTGACAGTTGGTTATGTGTTGAGGGAGTGTTTGAAGCGTTAACACCAGTCTTCTGTACTTGCTTGGCTTTAACTTTTTAAATCACAGAAAAGTTCTTATCCACATCCTATTGTTCCTCTGTGGATCTCTACCTGCTGTGTCTACCTTGCCATGCCAGAGGAGAGGCATTGTCTGCTCTCACAGCTCTGAGCTGCTTCACACTGAGCAGGAATTCACAGGCTTTCCAACTTCTGCAGAGTTTCTGAGATGCAAAACTTTGTCTTTCCCCCCCGCCCATCTCTCACTCTCAGGGTGTGAGAGGCTGCAGAGCCTCTCCTCACACATCCTGAGCCCCAAACCCAGGTTTGGGTCCCAGGGACCAGATGCTTCCTCGTGTCACATCTATCCATGACTGCTAGCAGGCCAGACAGATACAGATTTCTGAAGACTAAATTAAACTCAATTTTCTGAGTCAGAAAAACATGTTTGTTTCTTAGTTACTGTATGATGTGCTTCTCTGTTGACTTGAAATGTATTCTGTAATCCCATGCATATGTGATTTCTTTCTTGGTACTCCAGAGTGCACTCTATAGATAACACTTCCATGGTATTTTAAATTCCTATATCTTGACTGTTTTCAGAGAAATGAATATGATTTAACCTTCTTTAGAGCAAGGATAAACTTTGAAATGAAAACTAACATATGGTCTGCATGCTATTTTTATAACTTTATTTTATAATTTCTGAGCTGATTTGGAGAGCTGATTATTATTTAACAAGTGAAGCAGGCTGTCAGTGTGACGGCTGCAGTGCTGCCGTGGATTAGCCCCCAGCTCTCCCAAAGCCAGCTGGGGGGGAGCCCTGCAGGACAGGGGCTGGAGGTCCCTGCTGAGGCCACAGGCAGATCTGCCTGGGGACAGCTCCCTGCTCGCCCCTGGAGTGGCTGGCTGCAGCCAGAGCCCGTTAGTCTGTCACTTCTCCTCACACCCCATTCACTCACACGGGCTTTTTGTTAAATATACTGCCTGTCACACTGCATTATATTTCTTCATGATCCACTGCATTTGCTGTGGGTTTCCTTGAGGAGATCCTCCATACTCCACCAAGGAAGGCATTTCCTCCTTCCCTCCCCTCTTCCCAGGCATGCCTTTTCTGCTTGTGCTCCATCCCCAGATGCCAACCCTGGCATTGTCCAGGAGGTCCCCAAACCACAACTGGCTTCCCCAGGCTAAGGGACACATGAAATCCACTCCTAAATCATCCTAAGGCTATTCTGGTAGGAATTCAGCTGCCTTCTTGTGATTCTGCTAAGTATAAAGAGCAAGGATCCAGAAATAAAAGGCCATAAAGGAGCCTTCCACCTTGGAGAAGGCAGTGGGTACTGTGCAGCTATTGGCCTGGCTAATCTGTCGGGGGAAGCAGGGCTGGATAAATGTGGATGTGCTGTCAAAACATGTGAGGAATCCATTTGCACATTACTATGGAAATTTTTTCTCAAACAAAAACTTCAAGTACAGATGTCTAAGTGTTGCAGGCCCTGCTATTTCATCTTTTGTGTGATGTTGTCTCTATTCCCAGTAGACTCCAAGACTACACCTCAACTTTACTGCTCCTGCATACAAATATTTGCCTGAAATATATAGTACATTGTAAGGTCACTTGCAAGTATGCCTGGAAAAATCAGACAGAAAAACTGAACAAGTTTTCACAATTGAAATTAAGTAGGTCAAGAATCCATCCAGCTTGTCTGGTAATGTGCTCCTCACGCTAATGAGATCTGGAGAGAAGAACCCCATGTGTGAGGTTGCCAAGGTGAGCAAACCTCCTCATTACAAACCCAGCAACAGCAGTAGCAGTGCCTGAGTTTTGTTTTATCTTTTCCCAACAAGGCACTCTAAAAATGCCTTACCCTGCCTATGAAACTTTCTGCAATAGGTAGAAGTATTAACTTTTGTAATTAACTTCTCTGATGATTACAGAATGTATTCCTTCATCTTAATGGGTGGGATGACCAGGCAAATAAACTTAGGTACTTACCTTTCGTTTGTATCTTCACATAGATAAGAAAGATGTATGAAGTGATTAGAGAATGCAGGATATGATGTTTATCCCATTGCTGATTATTCCATGGGTGAGTTAAGACCTCATTAAGACTTTGGTGTCAGGTCTAGTGCTGACTTGCATGTTGGATAAAATCATTTCCCATGGAATATAGGTTTTATGAATCATGAAGATATAAACCCCGCCATGATTCCATGGTATTATAGAAAAGCAGTAATACATAGTCATAAGGATATATAATTATATGTATGTGTGGGTATATATATAATGTTTAGTCTAGACATCAGTATAATTATGCACAATAAGATGTGACATCTGAGATTCATGTGTGTTATAAATCTTTTTGAAAAGGGAAATGGTTAAGTCTGGGAAAATATTAATTTTTCCCAGCATTGCTCTGCCTCAATGCCTTTTTATATCTGAGTTCTGAAAAGAAGACAAGGCAAATCATTTATTCTTGAGCCATTTTCTTTTAGTGTCCATCTTCTCATGTGGTCCAAAGGCCACAAGGCCACCAGTTTGCTCTCTAATGTGCAGATGAGGCCAACTCCTTTGTTGTCCTCCATCAGAAGGCAGAGAGCTTGAGGCTGCAGGGCTGAAAGCCATGGCTGCATGGTCTGAAAATAGAGCTGGCCACTACAAGCAGAATCTGTTTCCTAATGGAACTTGTTGGCTTGCTTGGAGAGGCAGGACAGGACATGACAAGAACAGAAACATTAAAGTTATCTCTCAAATATTCACATTTGGCTGGGAAACGAAGGGCCAGATTTCAAAACCTGGCCAGCATCTTTATGCCCATAATTTGCAGGAGAATGTGAGTGGAATTAATTGGGGATGGAATTTAGGTTATTTATTTGTCTTAAGAACTTAATTTTGGGGAAAGAAAACAGACATTTTAGTATTTAATATGTGCTCTCAATTCAGTTTGAGAACCGAACCTGCAGGGCTGCAAAAGCTGGGAAGGCCAAGATAAGGGGACCATGAAAATGTTGCTCCAAATAAAAGTGTTCAAGGTTAACAAATTGCAAGACATCTTGAACAATTTAGCCAGCAGATTGCCTGTTCACAACTGTATTTTCTGCTTTGCTGCATTTAACTTGGTTTGACTGGTGTTGAAGGTTCAAACCAGTTGGGGACCACACACAGCTTCATATAATTAAACATTAAACTGGTTAGTGGGGTTAAAACTGTTAAATATCCCAAACTTGCAGGGCATTCATTGAACAGCGTGTTTATCTCATTTGGCATGTTATTTTAAATATACCTAAGAAAACAGCAAATGCAAAATGCCACGGGTGACAGAGGCACTGCAGAGAATAAGCAGAGGACACAGAGCTGGGGCACTGCAAGTTTGCATCTCTGCAAACAAGGCAGGGAGATTCACAGGCCATGTCAACTCTCAGATGCATTCAGCAAATTCTTCTGACAACAGTGCAGGAGGAGGCAAGTGCTTTGTTGTGCATCCTCCTAGAAATATTACAGACTGCAGAGCAGAGCAAACACACAGGGCGGTCAATATTTTTCTTGAATTTACTCCGAGTGGTGGAAGCTCTGCCCAGAGTATTCCATTTATGTTTGGAGCTCTGCACTCTATCATTGTTCTGCTCTGTAAAGTAAATTTATTCCTGAGAAAGAATAAAAGGCTTTCCTTGTAGCATATAGTGATGCCAGGAAGGTCTGAGGGATTCACTGACCTTTTATTTTTTTAAACATTTGATGTGCAACCCAGAAAGTAAAATAATCAGTTCATTTCCAAGCTTTATTGCAATTTTAAAGTTTGGGGGTTTTAATTTGTTTGATTTCAAAGTCCTCTGCTCACTTGCAGATGAAAAGTTTCATTTGAAAAATAGAGGAAAAACAATTTTCACTTGATAGGACTTGAGGGCCTTTGAGTTGTTTTTTCTCTCATAAAAACATTTACAAATCTCACCCCTCATCTGTGAATAATTATGACCTTGAATATCATTTTTGGTCAGCAAGTTCTGTGCACAAAAAATACCTTGTGGCCCAGCACCTGTAGAATGTGATTAAAGCTCTCCTCCGTGTTTGAGTGGAGGGGGAGGGTGGGTTTTTTTCTGGAATAATTCAGTGCTGCTGTGTGAGTGTGTCTGGAACAGAGAAGGGGAAATCTGGGAACGCCCCGAGTGCCCCCAGCTCAGGGAGCTCCTGGCTGGAGAGCTGTGCCTGACCACTGACCATGGAAAGCCAAGGCAGGGCACTCAGACTGCTGCCCAGTGCCTCACTGCAGCTCAGCCCCATGCCTGGGAACAGGGATGAGCCAAGGGAGAGGAGAAGCCAAGGAAAATAATCTGCCATTATTTTCATTATTTTCCTGGTGGTCTCCTGTCACTCTGTATATCATTTCATTAAACATCTTTGTCATGCAGTATAGGATTTGGCTGCAGCTGCTTGGGCTTGACTAAGGAGCAGAACCAGACCATAGACTCAGTTTAGATTTTCTGGTTGCACTTTTCTGGCTTCTCCTGTGCTCTAACAAAAACATTTTCTGTTGACTTTTTAAAAAGACCTACACACACATTTCAGGTGAGGTTTTCTTGCTGTCTTAAAAGCGGTTTGCTACCAAGTTATCCACTGCTGGCTGCTGTGCCTTTGTCTGGAAGGTTGTTAGGAAACTACAACTTCCAACAAAGTATTGCCCAAAGAGGTCATTTCCCTCTCTCCTCTTTCCACACATCAACAGACAGGGCTAAATTTCACTGCTTGCCTTTCCATCCCTGCTTCCTTTGTACCAAAAAGGTGAAAAGTCTGTTATTACCCAGAGGCAAAAAGGTCCTTTTCAGTGCAGGGGACATCTACCAGTGGATTATTAGGAATAAGAATGTTGGATGACACTACAGATGAAAAAAATTTGATTAAAATAGCTGATATTTTGAAAACTGTGGTATTCAATCCCATGGACATGAAATTTAGAGTTGGAAAAAGTAATCTTTTCTAATGACCGCTTGGTACATATTGTCAGGAGGAAGCCCTAAGCTGGGAGCACATACAATTTTTTCCCAGGAAAAGTGATATATACTTAGAGCACTAAGTGTGGCTACCAGTGACACACAAATGCTTTCAACTTTTAAACCTATTTGGCTCCATTCACGAGATCAGTGTGGTGGTTCAGCTCATTAGCATTTGAGCAAATTTGTTACACTTTTAAGGAGTGTTTTCGGAATGGTCTGACCCGTCGGATGCAGTGAATTCCAGATGCTAATGGCTCCATTTATCAAGGCAGAGCTTTTTAACATAATGCATAAACCTTTCCTACATGGGAGTTTTACTGTGCATTCAATTCCAGTGCAATTCACTGCTGCGGGCAGAGGAAATGAAGAACTTAAGCAATGTAAACACATGAGGAAAAGGCTCTTAGATCCGTGTGGCTCCTGGAGATGAAATACTTATTTCCACAAAATTTGTCTTCCATTGTAACAGAGCAGGGTAACTATGGGTGCTCTGGAATTAAATTATCTGTCTAGGGCTTTTTGTGTTTCTTCTCTCTGAAACATCTGAGCATCTTGTACCCTATCAAAGCCTCTAAAAAAATCAAAGGATCTTATTTTTGAGGAGAGCTTAAATTGCTTTTGTGAGGGACATGTTTCTGTTTGCAGTTTGTTGGGTTGTGCTGCACAACAAAGCTCCTGTTAACTAATATTTTAGTGTTATTTAGCCCATTTGCTCTCTGTAGTTTTCTGTTCACATACCAGAATTCTTTCTTCTCTGTGATGTTTGGAATGGTGTTAAAAATAAAAACCTGACCATGAAATGGACTAAACCTGTTTATATTGAGATTGATTATATTGAAGGCAGTATTAAATGAGAAACAAAAATAAGGAAAGAATCAAATTATTTAATGTAGTCCCTATTTCCTAATTTACATTCCCATATTCTAACATCTCAAAATTTTCCAGTCTCCTTGACATTTGGAAATGAACCCTGTGAAACCAGCTCGATGTCTGCCTCTCTGCTGAAGCAAACAGCAATGACCACATTGCTCCCATTCCCTGGACCCAAGACTTTTCATCTTTCCAGACTCTTGTATCTTGTCAGACTGAGCTGACACTTCACTTCAAAATGGAACAAATGTGCTCAAAAAAAAAAAAGGTAAAGAAGTGTTGCACATTCCAGTTCTGGAAAGCAATTAAGTATACACTTAATTTTACCTTTACTCACCATTTCAGTGGAGGGAGCAGCTCCACTCTGCAGTAACTCCCAGCCTGACCAGACCACTGTATCTGTTGCCCCAGTTGGTGTGAGATCATGGGATTCTTTTCTTTGCCTTTGTTGGCTTCAGGTTTCCAGCTCCTGTTATTTACAAGGCAAAGATTTTGGGCCCTAATGCTACAAATGTTCCTGCATGTTTTAACTACAAGCATATGAGTACTCCCAAATTGAGGCCCTGGAACCCTTCACGTCTTAAGCACATCGTCTCTGATGCTGGAAATTCCTGTGCATATGCTTTTCCTTACTCCTTGGAGCAGTCTCATTAATTTCAGCAGGACCCACAGTAGTAAAGTTAAAACACATCCATAAGTATTTGCAGGTTCAGGTCCGTAGTGACATTTCTTGTCCTCCAATGTTATTTTATCCCTAAGCCTGTTCATTGTCAAAAATGGATCTTTCAGTAATCAGGTCTCACAACTCCCCTCAAACCCCTTCCTGGAACTTATTTTGTGTTCTTTTCTCTGGCAAGGCCTGTGGACAGCAGCAGGGCTGTCCTAAATCAAATAACATGAAGAATCTGACATGAATTGACAAGAGCCAAGTATGACTGAGCTGGAGTTTAAACCCAGCTGAAATGAAAAGTTCTCTCTGCTGTAGTTCAGCTTTAGTTACACTCCTTGCAGTTGCTTTCTACTTCATCAGAGTTTTGGGTTTTTTTTTTTCAATGGTAGAAAATAAACTGGATGGGAATGATAAATGAGTGAGACTTGAATGCCAAAGTGCTGGAATTGGTACTCTTAAATGACCTGGAAGAGATACCTCTATTGCACTTCTTAAATCCTTGTGCTTTTCAACATTTTACTCCAAATGCATACTTGAGGTTTGAAGGGGACAATTAAGCATTTTCCCAGTTTTGGTACAAACCCCATCTGTGTTATTGACAGTTGTGCTGTGTAGATGTGAGGAGCAGAGAATTCCCAGTCCTAACCACTGGGAATTCCTCTTCCAGCCCCTCATCAGGTCCCTCTGGACAGTTCCCTCTGCCCCAGGACATGCAGAGACCAAGCTTGGTGAGGCACCATCCCCCAGAGCTGCAGGATTCCATCTGTTTCCTTCCAAAAGCAGCTGGAGGCAAGGCTGGGGGCAGCACGAGGGGCAGCAGAGCCCGATGTGCTGGGCTGAAAGGCAGGAAATCCTGGCTGCTATTCCTGCCTCTTGCTTGGCCTGGTGAGGCTGGAGGCAGGAGCTCGGCTGCTCCAGCAGCATCTGTGAATCAGCAGTGCACCTGAACACCAACAGCATCCTCCAGGACCTCATTCCTGCTGCCCAAGTGGACATCTATTCCCAGTGTATTCCTTGTGTAGGAAACAGGGAAAAAGCAGATGAAAAAACCAGTTGTAACTTCTGTAAACACAGAGCTCGGATGTTTGAACAGCTTCCATCCATCACTCATGGAGCTCTCTTCTGGAGTTGTGTCCAGAACTGCAGGTGCAAAGAAAACATAATTTTTCTGCAAAAATGTGGAGTTACCCATCGACACATCCAGCACCCTGACATGGACGTGAAATTGTGGTGGCTGTGTATTCAAAGCCCTGCCTAACTGGCTTAAAAATCAAACTCCAGCAACCCCATAACTTCACAATCCTCAGAGATTAACAACTGACATGGATTTTATGTTCCTGTGTATTAGAAGTGGGAAGCATCAGTTGATTTAAATGGAAACACAGCAAATTACTGTGTCTGAAACTCTGTCATTTGCTCCAAGCAAAGCTCAAACAAATTCTGGTTTATCTGAATGATTTCAGATAAAATTTCTGATAGGATTAACTCTGGTCTTCTTTGTTCTCTAAACTTTAGAGCACTTAAGGAGAGGAGCTGGCAACATGGACAGTGTTTGATGATAAAAAATGTAATAACAACTTTAGGAGAGGAAAGACAGATGCACATAAGGAAAGTTCTAATAAACTTGGAATTTCTGGGAATTTTATTAGTGAATATAGAGACTTCTTGCCCATTTGTAGATAAGGACCTTGGTGTTTTAAAAGAAGAAAAAAATATATTTGTTATACATGGAAAATTAGAAAAATTGAAAGTTTATTTTTTCTTTCTGCATGAGAAAGCATGATTGCTTCTGTTTTCAGAAAGCGAATTAAAAAAAATTTTAGTAACATTTTTCCCTCGCACACACAAAGCTGGTTATCAGATTCCCTGACCAAAACATGTTTTCCCAACATGTTTTTTTTTCCCCAATATTTTTTTAATTGCATTTCTGAAAGTTATTTACTAGGATTGCCTTAGTGTTTTAAAATATCCAGGCTAAGATTCCAGCTTTGGCTTACATCAAATTTGAATTCTTCATATTTGCCATATTTTCAACTCCTAAAAGCAAGGGAGGAATGAAAAGCAAACAGCAACCACAAAGAAAAAAAAAAGAAAAAGTAAATAAAATAAATGTTTATTAAAATTTGTTTTCAGCTATAAATGAATGAAGCTTCCTTAAATTCAGGGGAGCTAGACCCACTTACATTAACAGAAAATAGGGTCCTTTTTTTCTCTCTTCTTTTCAATAATTTTTCCAATGCTATTTTTATCAGTCCTAGGGGGAGGCGGAAAGTAGGGTGGAAAACAGTTACAGCCATTTTATCACATTTTACTCCTAACAATGCAGTCCAAATGAAAAGAAACCCTAATGCTGTGCAGAATAATACATTAATCATCATCAGGCGTCATTCAGTGCGGGCCGTTCTTTCCACACCGTGGCAAACACGAGCAGAGCCCCTTGCAGAGGCACAAATTCCTTATCTAATCTCACCTAGGCTGGAGCACAGCATGGCCTGTGGTGTTTGTCAGCTCAGGGATGGCGCAAACCCCACAGGAGGGGTTGCTCTGAGAGATTTAGCAAAGGTTTCACCCCTCAAGGGCTGGGAATTAAAGGGGTTACAGGCCCTTCCACACAGAATATTTTTGCTCACTGACAAATTAGTTTTCCTTGAGAAAACATTCATTTCACTGGAAAAAGAAAAAACCCAAACAAACCAAACCTTCTTTAAAGTATTTTGCATGAGGAGCTAAGTAGTTAAACTTGGTAGATTTTCCTCATCTCTGGAGGAATGTGAGTGTGCAGCACCCAGCTCTCCACCAGCCCTGCTCCCTTGGGAATGTCCAAAGCCTGATCCTGCCAAGGCAGTAATTTGACATCTCCTGTGCTGAGCTGTTCAGGATTGTTCCACAGTGTGGGACACCCTCCATGGCTTTCTGCACACCTCAGGGGAGGGATGGCTTCACAGCCTTTCCTCTTCCTTCGTGGAGTGTTGAAGGCTGCAGTTCCATCTCCGTCTTTTCCTTCTCCATTAAGCTTCTCCTGTAACTCAAACCCATGAGAGGAAACCAGTCCCAAATTATCCTAAATATATTGGTGCAATCAAGGCTCAAACTCAAAATGCAGGGTTTATTTTGTGCCCCGTGATCTCCAGCAACTCCCCTTCCCCCAGCTTTTTCATTTGCTCATAGGTCCCACTCCTAACAATACAAAATTATTGCAGCTGGGAGCCAGTGGTAGAAGCATTAACAGAAGGATGGTTGAGAGATTGTCTATAGAGAATATAGAGAAGAATAAAATTAGGAGGCAGCTTCAGCTTGCTTGGATACTTGTGAAAATTCCAAGCAAAAATTCTAAGCAAAAATTCTCGGTGAAACTTTCCCTTAATATTTCTTTCCTGTGTCCCTCCCATTCTCTCTTGTTCTTACAGAGTGTATATGAATATATTTCTACTCTAGCCTTGCATCTGTCTCATAAATACATCTAAGTGTGTGCATGCTTAGGTTTCAAAATCCTCTTTGTAGAGCCCAGTGGTGTTTGTACTGTTTCCAATCTCCTCCATCTCTGCAAGATAAGTAGGTGCTACACTTATGTCATTTATTGCTATTTGTTTCTTTATGTTGGTTCCTCTTAAAGTGCTCTTCTCATATTGTAGCTCCAGGGCATCCTTGCATACAGTTATGATACAGAAAAACTGAAATGCACAATTTAAACTGCAGCACCTCATCTGCTCTCCCTGTTTGTCTGTATTTTTCCCTCTGCCAAACATCATATTCCTTTCATCCGACAATATAATACGATCCACCAGAAAGAAATGGAGCACAATGGAGGGTGAGTCATTCTGGCTGAAAGGTTAGGGCCAGATCCTGCCTTCCCTCCTCCAAAAAAGCTCCTTTACACTTGAATTCAGAGCATTTCCCAAGCTGGGAAGCTCAGGCCTCAATCCTGTAAGATGTATGCTGGCATGGACAAACATTTTTAGCTACAGGAGGCTTCAGTTTGAGAAATCATTGCCATTTCCCTTTCTTTGTGCCAGTTCTTAAAGCTCTTCCTTATTATTTGTTCCTGGAGTGCCAGATTTGTTCCCACATTGTTTGACTAACCCTTATCTGTAAAACGGTCACCAGGAGTTTCAGGGGGATCTCAGCTTGAGCCTCACAAAGTCCAGCTCAGGGGACTGATGAGGTTTTGGGGCACACATGAAGGATTTCATGTGCAACTGAGCAAAACTCCCCGAGGTCTCAGTGAAGATTTTGGCTCAATCAGTCTGTAGCCCAACCAGGTTAATATTTGGGAATGCAGAGGTCTCAAAGCAATCTGAAAATTCCAGGATTCTCAACCAGGCATCCAAAGCAGCCAGCAAAGAGAGACCCAAGCCCTCTGGCCTGCTCAAGCACGTCTGGCTGGGGTTCCCATCCAGGTATCCCTGCCTGGAGCCAACCCACCCTATCCTGCCAGCAGCTTTGCTCTGCAGCATGGAACCATCCTCTGCCTAACTGGATTCAAAGCCAGTTCTCCCACCTCCCAGGGGAGCAGAGTAACCACCAAACCATTCTGCTTTGCATAGAGAGATATTAAAGAGGGGGTGAGAGCAGATAGACAGACAGATTAGGGCTGCTGGCTGGGCTGCTGCTCCAGAACGTGGGAGCGTCCCCTTCCAGTTTCTCTCCTAACGAATATTCAAATGTGGAGACAAAGTGGAACAGTTTCAGTGGGAAAGGCTGGAGGATAATCACCTTGGCAGGGAGGGAGGGCAGCATCTGGGGGCTTTGCTGTGAGAGGAGCTAAAATTCCCCAAATCCCCACTCGGAATCAGGCCATGGAGGGCTCTGAACATGAGTCTCCTGCACTGAAAGCAAATATAACATACTGAGAGGGGAGCTCCTGCATAAGGCAGAGATGGGTGCAGCCCTGAATCCATAAGGCCCTCTCCAAACACCCCTGTGGAATGAGGCCGTGTGGACCCCTTTACTCAGAAGGACATTCAACACTCACCTTGTGTGTCTTGTCACAATATGGACCAAAACTGCAATAGAAGGGCAAGGCAGAAGAAGTACTGGTGCTTAGCACAATTTATTGGTGGAAACTTAAAAATCTGGGGCTCTTCCAGAACAGCTGAATGAGGTCTTTGAGTGCCTTATTTCAGAGTTAGTGACTCTGAGTGTGTCAGTCAGGTGAACATGTCACTTCATGACCTTAAGCTTTCCAGGTTTTACCTTGTTTGGTCTTTTTAAATTCTCCCTGTAGCTGTTCTTCAGTGATTTTTTGCTCCTTATGCTGCATCAGTCGTACATCAGGTTGTGGCTACTCCCCAGTGGCTTGCAGAGAACAATAACATAGGGGAGAAAATATGCCCACTCGTATATTTTGATTGTTTGACTTTCCCCTATATCTCCCTGGAATATACCTCTACCTGAGTGCTTATTTACATATTAATGTACAAGTATTTTCAGACCCACGTATTTAGCAGAACTCAGAAACTGGGGAATAATCTGTAGATAGCACAAGTATATCATTTTGATTTACAGTCTAACATTTAAATGTTTTGAGGTCAGACCTCTGCGAGAAAATAATTCACAACTGGATCTACAGCCTCCACTGGCTGTACATTTATTGCCAACGAGCACAACACAGATTGTTTTTTACGTGCCTGCTTTTTATTGCCTTAGATGCTGTTGTAGGATAGTTCACATAAACATTTATATAGGGTTTAGAAAACAGTTGTTAGCGAGGAGGAAGCTCTTTCTGTTTACACAGCCTCGAACAAAGCCACCGCGCGCAGCTCCCTCTAACTGACATGTGGGCGGGTTTTTTTCAAGTCACTGACTGGAAGAAGTGAGTGTCTGAGATTTATTCCTGACAGGACTTAAATTACTGGTAGCCTGACACATTTGTGAACAATTACTAGACACTGAGGTGTTTAAAGTAATGGGTACTGTTTGCTCGAGGGATGGGGAAGTTTCAAAACCATTAAAACAAAACAATTTTCCATTTGATTAGCAAAAAGCAAATGCATACATTTATTTTTCTGAAAAGGCACGTGGATATTTGATTTCTTAAATTATTTTTCTCTCCACATGACCATGCTTAAAAATTTCCTTTAATTTCCTAACCAGTAAGTTAACCTCTCCTGGTGCAAGCTCACAGTCAGCTCTGAACATGAGACCTGTGAGCTTGCAGCCCCCAAAAGGTGAATTCATCAATGTCTCGGTTAGGAAAGGATCTCATTGTTTAGTTGTCTCAAATGATAATAGCATCTACTTTTGTAGTTTTTAATTTGGAAGAAGAAAGGTGAAAAACGTTAAAATTTACTGCTTTACTCATTTGACCATTAAGTGCTGCCAATATTTATGGACAATACTCTGTTTAATCCTCTCCTTAATCTGCATTACCTTAATTTATTTGCAACTCCTCAAGCTAAAAGTTCTTTATATTCCCACTTTTGCTTTCAGTATTCATGTACAGTGACCCCTTCCATTTCTCCTTACAAAACCTGGGGCTATGCAGCCCCAAAATTTCTGTTTTCCATCTGAGAGACTTCTGTCCCAACAGGAATATTGCACTGGATTATTGCATGTTTTTAGGAGCCATCCTGCATGTGTGTACACACTTCCATCCCTCTTCCTTCATTAACCATGAACTGTTGAACAGGTGCTGTCTCTGCAACTTGTGTTATTCTGATGTGCTATGAAGTGAATAAATTAAAACTCCATCCATCTGCTAATAACCAAAATAAAAGATTCCGATGGCGAACATAAATCAGGATTTTTGGAGGAGTCTGGTTAATCCTGCTTCACTGCTGGTCTCAGAGCCAGATTGTTCTTCCTGGCTGAGTCAATAAAAATGTTTATACATTTCTTAGTGCAACAGGGCCACACAGAGAGCTGCAAGAAATGTTTGCAGTAGTGGTCAGTTGGGGTGGGAGCCGGGACCATTCCTGCCCTGCTGGCCATCCAACACAGATTCACCCAGCCAGGTAGTCCAGAACCATGACACTGATTTAACATGTTAATCTTTCACCAAAATAAATGGAAATTCTGCCCTGTTTCTCAGTTATTCTTCCATCCACAAGAAAAAGACACTACTTTAAGAGAACAAAAAGGCAAAATGCTTGTGAAATCCCATTGTCCCTGTTAGACATCTTCCCACTGTTTTATTGGGACTCCCAGCAATGTAAACAATGTAAATGTGATGGCTTTTCCCATGGGTAGTTCACTACCTCACAAAATAAGCTTTTTCCTTATAGTTACTTAATATTCCCCAGGAATGAAGATGCAGCTGTGAGTTTTGCTGGTCTTCCTGGAAGTGCAGACTTCCAGATTTCAGCATGCTCAGGAGTCATCAGAGCACCTTAATTTGCTGCAAAAGGGCTGGACTTCCCATTGATGACTGAGAATTCCCATCCTTCAATGAGATTGTTCTTGAGTGCTGGGAGAAAATAGTTTTTTTTGCCACAGCTTCCTCTTGGACAAGCAGGCGGTGATCTGGGAGCTGGGAATTATCTGGGTTCTTTTGGTTTTGCCATACTTTTGGAAACACAGGAAGACAGACAGTCGGTACAGCTTCAGCCTTTGTAAATTCCTGCCTGTGCAGTGCTTGGTGTAGCACAGATGTAACTCAGGTGGAGCACTTGGGATGTGTAGGAATTGTTGGAAGTTGTTTCCTGAGGCACAAGTCAAGGACTCCCAGTCTTACATTCTGTCTCCAGGGCCATATTCAGCCCTCAGTGGCCCAAATTTTTCTCTTAATGTACAACACCACCTTCTCGTCTTTTACATCCATGAAAAGTAAAGACACTATGTGTCTTTTTGAGGTAATTTCCAAAGTGATTTGTGCTGGCTTTGTTTTGTTGAGAGCTCCTGAAAATCCATCCCCTGTGCAGGACACTCTGCATAACATCCCTCAGCTAAACCACTGCTCTTCATTTGAACCCATGTAGAAGGGTCTATAAACCCTACAAAGAGGGAGGTTTTATTCCCTAGTTCTTGTTTTCTGTGTCAGTTCTTGATGCATTGAGTAGTAAAACAATTTGTAACATGCTGTTAGCACAAAAGAATGAAAAATAATACCAAAAATAAAACATGAAACTGCAATGAATGCAGCTATTTTTACACATTGTGTTCTGGCTCAGGGAAATTTCAGAAGCTTCAGCAGAAGAGCCCAAAAACACTTTCAGGGTCTCAATTCACCATAAGGGATGGTTTTCTCTTTCTTTTGTAAATCTTCTTCTTGAGTATTTTGGGAAAAGGGAGAAAAGAGCTGCAGATGTTCCAAACTTTCTACGGTCTTTTACAATTATTCAGGGTGGTGCCTCCTCTGTAGACTCTGTGCTGTTTTGCTCGCATATTCATAAATTTTTCTCATTTGTGAGAGTCGCAGAATAGAGCATGTGAATTGTTTTACCCAGTAGGTGGTGGAGCAATAATGAAGCTTTGTGATTAAGTAGTGTTGGAACATCTTATCTGAGTGGGAGGCACCATTAGTAGTAAAAGTAATTACCTGTGTAGAACGTGCTGATTGCACTGAGCATGTACTCCATGACACAAAGGATGTCTTCTCAACTTTAGGGACTTTAAGAGATCTCCATTTGCTGCTAATTTCCCGTTTTAAGTGATAGCACATAATTCCTTGAGTTTTTTTTTTTTTTTTTTTTTTTGTGTCAAAATTACAAATAAACTTTGTGAGAGCTAGTTCTCATCAAAATTCTGTCCTTGTCATTGGGAGCTACAAAACGAGGATGAGGGAAATATCACTTGGAAGAAGTGGAGCTGTAAAGGCAGGGTTTGTTGCCAGTGTGGCACCTGGAGTCACTCCCAGCTCGGGGCTGTCCTGAGGAAGGAGCTGTGGTGCCCCCATGTCCCCAGGGAATGATTCCCAAACAGGACATCGAGGCTGAGCTGTGACAAAAGGGCTGAGCTCAGCAATCCCTCCTGGAGCAGGGCATCTGTGGGAGGCTGGTGCCACTGATGGCAGCAGCCACTCGCAGGGTTATTCTCACAGAAACCAATCTGTGGTAGAATACACGCTGTCCTGAGGTCTGATTTCATAAGCATTCATCCATCTGCCTGACAGTTTCCAACAACTTGGGGAATAAAATATTAAGATATGATGGAAATAAGCAGCTCTTTCAATCATAGAAAAATGGGTATTTTTTGTATTTCATCTGTAGATTGTACCTCTGGTAGTTTTGTGTCTTGTGTAGGTGTGAAATTAAACCTTTCTGCTCATCTCTACAATTTTAAACCCTTCTGGCTACTTTGGAAAGCTGAAAAAAGTCCTAGGATTCAAAGAGGCCCATGACTTTTAGGATAAAAAGAAAACTGAAGAGCATTTCTGGTTTGTTTTAGATCTGATGCAAAGCCTCTTGGAATCACAACAAAGAGACTCTCACTGGTTTTTAAGATTAAAATCCGGGGTTTGAACACAATGTCTGACATAAATGTGATGTTGCCATGCTCCCAAAAGTAGCTGAGCACGTTTGGAATGGTGCAGGGTCAGGGCTGCGTGGGGCATCCCTGGCACACAGAGTGCAGGGAGTTGCCAGCAGAGAAGAAGCCCTGGGAAAGGGCTGCAGTGCTTCTGCTCTCTGAATTTCCCTGTGGAGGCATTTCCTGTGGCTCTTGGGGAGGATGTGAGCTCACAGGGACTGGGACAGGCAGAAACCTTAATGAAGGTGACAAAGTGTCATTGCAGTGATTGGTAATTTCTCTAGCACATTCGATCTCTTCCTCCTATAAAATGCCAACAATTGTTTAAGGAATGGTGCAGGTTCAGTCAACTTTTATCCTCAACTTCAGATTTTTTCAGAAACTTTCTTTTCCCAGTTTTTATGCAGTTTCTAATTTTTTCTTTTAAAGTCTCCTGAAGGAACTGCCTCTGTATTTGACCAACCTGTTTTTTTTTTCTTATGTTTTCTTTTCCTTGTATTTTTAGGTTAATCTGTGATACAGTTTAGTCATTTTAGAAACCAATAGGATAAACTCTGTAACCATGTCAGAAAGTATGAGGAGAAAGTTCAAGAGTGTGGAAATACTAAAATTGCTGGAGCCACAACAGTGGAAATACATTTAAATAATCAGACAAAAAAATTAACTAGCGATTTAATGACTAATGTCAGCCCAAATACGAAATCCGTCATTTTTTCTTTGCAGAACTGAATGCAACATTTTTTCTTTGCTATTATTTTCATGGGCCTGAGCTTTTGATGAAAAATAAATGAAAAATGCAAAAGAATATAATTCTAAATGAATAAGATCGACCCACTTTTGTGCAGAGCTGTGCAACTGCATGTTTTGGGAGGGTCAGTTTTGCAGACACAAGGTTGGCTTCAAACTGGGCCTGAGCTTCTCTTATTCTTCCTTCTCTTAAGTTAAGCAAAAGAGCTGGAAAATATTTCAGCAAAGCAGCCTGAAATTTAACTGAGACCAAAATCAAGCACATTTTGCATGGAGATTATATTGCTATAATTGCAGACAGCAATTTAATGATAAAAAGAAATTATTGTGTGTATCTGTTGTTTGTTGGTGGTGTTTACAGGAACCAACTGCCTTCAAGGACATCCAACAGACAATTCCCATCCCTTAGTGGAAACAATGAACAGAGATTTTACTCACACTGGGAATAGAGGGAGATAAAATCTGCAGAGTTTAGCATTCTTTTAATGAATCCTACTAAAACTCAGGAATGCTCCTCCTCTGCCTGCTACCTTTCAGTATCCTCAGGGATCTGTTTGATAACCCAGTGTACATCCTTATGCTTTAAAGCACGATAATATTAAAATATCAAATTTACTCCTTGAAGTAAGATTCCTGACATACAAATTATGTCCAGCTACTAAGTGTAAATAAGAACCCCTTTACCTTGTAATTAGGTAGAGGATCAAGAATTTTAATGGCAAAATTTCATATTGTGCAGCGATTCCATGGAAAAAGGCAATTGCTGACCAGGATTCCTGATGAATCCAGTAAATTACAGATGTGCATTAGACACATTGGAATTTTGGCTTTTTTGAAATGTCTTTGTTCATTGTCTCATAATTCATTCAGAAAAATATGTTAACATTTTCAAAAATGCACTGGCAGATCTTAGATTTAAATTTGCTTTTAGATTCATCTAAACTGCTGATAGTGAAATTCAACTGCAGTAGAAGGTAGTACAATAATGTGCCCTAAATGCATCCAAATATACAGGTAGATTATTCCTGTAAGGATCATGTGCACAAGCAATTGGCCAGTTGTGGTCAGGAATTGTTTAAATCCAAGGAATCTCAAACCAGAGGAAAATTCTGGATCACTGCAGACCCACATGTGCCCTGTTAGCCCCAACAAAAACATCACAGTTTGTGTCGTAGGAATAGAACCCAAATTGGGAGTCTTGGTTCACATCCATTGCTCAGACACAGAGAAATGTAACTCCGAGCAAGAGCTTACACAGGAGGGAGAGCAAAATGAAATGTGATGTTTTGGTCCAAGTGAGTTTGTTTAAGAAAGAAAAATTGAAAAAGCATTTTTGGCAGTTAAAGTGTTATATGGGTTTACAGCCCTTTTTGGAATATGCGAGGTTGTCACAATCAATATTGTTCTTGATCAAACTGAACCACAGACAACCTTCTGACAAAAGCAGCAAACCCTGATCTCTGGACCAAGTAATGAAATTTGTGATGGAAAAAAGACACATCCACCTGATGTTCGTTAGTGGGGAAATATTGACAGAAATTGTTAGCATGATGGGAAATGCAATTACTTTAAGCAGTATTTGAACATGAAGGGAACAGAAACTTGATTAGGGAAATCATTTCAGATATTCTTCTAATTCTTTCTAAATCCAAAGGGCCCTCCCCAAAATTCCAAGGACCAATCACCCTCAAACTGCTACAGCTATAAAAGAGATGCTGTGGTCAGGGGAGCAGGACACAGATGGGCTCCTTGGAACTCCTGGCTTTCCAGGGCTTTCAGCACCTCATGCTGGGCCAGCCCTTTGTTCACACTGAAAAGCATCTCTTGAGTAATCCAGCAGGATCTGATTGCAGCCTGATGCACTTTTCCATGTGACCAGTGGCCCCTGGATCAGATGAACACCCTTTCAGTGCAGTGAACCCGTGAAGGGGGTGCCCACCCTGTGCTCCTTTGAAGCTGTTGGGATAAATGACATGAAGTTGTGTTGGAAGGGCCTTTGGGGATGTGGAGGGAAGGAGGAGAGACCAGCTGAGCTCAGCTTTGTCCAAAGAACAGGCAATTTGTGGTCCCTTTAAGTCTGGTTTCTCACATTCCTCCAGGAAGGGACAGAGGAGAGGCACCTCTTGGGCAGGGACCTGCAGCGGGATTTGGGCACTGCAGGGAGAATTAAGCACAACAGGGACAGGACAGCTGCCCAAAGTCAGAAGAAACCTTTAGGTCTCCTCTAGTCCCAACCATCCCCTGGCTGCTGCATCAGCTCTGGGTTTCCATGGGAGCTGCCCCTGTTACTCCAGTCCCCCATGAAAAACTGGGGTGTTCTGGAAGAAAAGGGGAAACTACCTGGGCAGAACTGTGGCCAGCTTGCTGAATTTAGCACCCTAGCTCTTCCCCAGTGTTAATATGGAGATCAGAGTCAATAAAACACATGGAGGCAAAATGTATGACTCCAATTTACATTAAGGAACTTAAAAGTTGTGAAATATGTGAAGAACAAACTGTTGTGAGAAAATAAGTGCCAGCCTTCCTGCAAATTTTATATCTGATTCTGCAAGCATGGGAAGTCTTCAGCGCTGTTCCTGACTTGGCTGCCAGTTTATGTGGGAGGGGAAACAGCCATTTTGCTCGAGGGAAATATTTTTTAAAAGTTCCATGATGAGAAGGGGTTTTGTTTGTTTGTTTGTTTTTGCTTTCCTGCATCAAATGAGTTTTGCAGTTGAAATTGCTGGTCCAAAGGCTGAATTGTGCCTCCATCAGCTTCAGCTGCCGTGGGACGTGTGTGCTTCTGTGTGGAGATTTTGGCAAGTTCATTTTGCCTGCATGGAGATGTGTAGACACACACACAGACATTGTCTCTGTGTTTGGATAAATGTACACAAATTTCAGCTTTCATCTGGACTGCATTTTTGAAGAAAGTGTGTTTCAGACAATGCATTGTTCCAGTGCTATGGATGGCAAAGATAAAGCACAAAACCCCACCAATTCATGGAGAAACACAAATCTTCCAGCCCCTGCCTCTCACAAAGGGGCATTTTTGTGTCTTAAACAGGGGCAGGTTTTTTAAAAAACAGCTGCCCATACAGCATTTCCCACATTGGAGCCTCGGGAGTGAGTGGATTTCAGCACTGAGGGAACAAATGAAGTGGGAAGTTTTTCAGATGTGCTTTACTGGGGTTCCATCTCCTGGGAACAGGAGGAGTTTGGGAGTTTCTGCTGAAAATCTGCCTTTTTCACGTAGGTGTTGGATTGGAAGCTGAAGCTCTGAAAATCTGGCCTC
The DNA here is from genome assembly GCA_024865655.1 of Emberiza elegans. Lineage (NCBI taxonomy): Eukaryota > Metazoa > Chordata > Aves > Passeriformes > Fringillidae > Emberiza > Emberiza elegans. The sequence goes on from JALJVW010003097.1 coordinate 1,787,161, forward strand.
GGAGGCCTATTTTTAAAATATGGTTTCTGCTTTTTCAGACACAATTTTGTGATCCCAGCTAATTAGGAGAACAGCCATGTGGTTAGACATCTGAGTGCTAGTCTTATTGCTTGGAACAATGACCATGGGAGAAAAGCTGCTCCGATGTGGTTTTGTTGTTATTTTGGTTTTTTACTTGCAGAATAGACTGGAATCTGCTTTTCAGGCTGCATTGGGCTCCGTTTGTGCTGTTATAACAAATAAAGGAAGACTTGCTGATGGGCTCAAATAAACCTTCAATTGAAGTGACATCTCTTTTTTTCAAATGTCACTTGCTCCCTCCATATCCCCGGTGTGTTTTCAGACCTCTGTTACAGGAGAGCTGCTGCGTGATCTTCTTCAATTTACCGTTCACTCATCCAAAATCAGGAACACAAAAAGCTTTTAAAATTAAAATTCAGGTTTTGAAAGCAGTGTTAGTCAACTCTCCGGATTCACAGCTTACTTGAGGTTGACTCTATCACGCTAATAAAATTTGAGGTTTACATTACAAAGTGACTCCAGGAGACCTCAAGTAGCAGAGTGAAAATTAAGGATGTTAAGAAATTGTATCCTCAGTTGACCTCTGTGGAATAGGAAGAATGAAATCAAGGGCAAAATTTATTCTGTTTGGTAGAATTTGACTGGAAATTTGAAGGAGAAATATTCCATCTGAGCAGTGCCATTGCACCAAGTACTGCAATTGATTGGCAAACACTGATCCATCTGATGTGTGTGTGGGTTTTGTGGTGGTTGTTCAGGGAATTAGAGCCCATGCCCATGCAGGGCGGAGAGTACAAGCAAAAAATATCACAAAATAGAGCTGCAAACTCGTATGCCAAAATTAAATAGGAAGTATTGCAATTTTGTGTGGTGCTGGTTTCTCCCAGAAAGCCACTCATTAAAAGCACAGAGCAGGTCTGAGGTTTCTTACTAATTGCTGATGATCTCCCAGTTTGTTAGCACCTGAAGCTGTTTGTGTCACCAGCCTGGCTGTCCCCAGGTACAGCCATAAAACCAAAACACAACCCAAGAGCTTTGTGTCAGGATTACAGAAAAGTGAGACTCATTCCCTAATAGGAGGCAGGTCCTCTATTGTAACAGCTGCTTTTCTGTCACCCTATTCTTATTTCTAAACTACACCCTGGCTAAAAATGTCCCCAGCAGTTCCTCTGTCCCATCACTGTGCTGCAATTTCCTTCCTATCCAAGTTATTCCTGGGATAGAACAGCATCCAGTGGGGATTGAGACCTCCTGGTGCAAGGCACAGAATAAATAAAGAACAAGATACAGCCTCTGTCACCAGGAGGTTACAGATTGTCACCAGCCCTGAGCAGGAGCAGATTCCTCACTGGAGTCAGAGGCACTCTGTGCGGGCACAGCAGCCTGTCTGCAGTTTAAATAATGCAGCAGAGCAGGAGCAGAGAGAGGAAAAGGCAAGAAGCAGCAATGGGCAGATGTGTGGTGGTTTTAGGAGCCACCCCAGCCACTGCTGAGGATGAAACACCTGATGATTTTGGGTAGGAGAAGCTTAAACTGGAGACTCCCATGTGCCTGCCTGCATGTAGCTGGTATCAGGTGTTCAAGTGAATCCAGGGTAGCAAAAGAGCTCAACAAGGGCTGGTGTTGACTCCTTTTAGGTGGCAATTCCTCCTGGAAATCATTGTTAGACAGGCATGGGGAGTTTGGGAGGGATTGTGTGAATGTCTGTGGGGAGCAGAGAGAAGGGAAAGAAGTCCTTGTGGTGGCTGCTGGGATGTGGATTGGAGCTATAGTCAATGCTGGTTTTTATTGGAGGTAATTTCCATTTAGGATATTGCTAATATCCTGCTAACTGGGGAGAACTGGTTCACTAAAGCCAGCACAAGGTGAAGATTTAATGCTGGGCAAAATGAATTTTCACTTGGTTGCATGTACTGTCCTTGTGACACACTTAGCAGTCTTCCATCTCCACTGGAATCAGTAAAAGCTTTCCCTTCATTATTCCCTTCGTTCTGTGCCGGAGAGCCAAGGGTCTGACTCCAACCACTTGAAAGTAAATGAGAAATTTGGGTTTTATTCTGGGCCTCATTTAAGGTTAATGACAGTTGAAGCCCACGGCACAGAGCTGCCTTCTTGTGCCCTTTCTTTCTCCCTGACTAGGTAAAAGTTGTTCTCCCCCATTCCCATGCTCACTTTGTCTGTGAGGTGTGTAATTCCAGTTGGCTTTTATCAAAAAAATCACCAAAAATTGAAACAAGCCGATGTTTCCCAAGTTTTCCATCCCATATCTGGAGTTCCTGTGATGATCCTTGCCATATTCCCCTGGCTGGACCCATCCATCTTGATGCCACTGTCACCCCAGCTTTGTCAATATCCGTGCTGACTGCCTGGCTTGAACATCTGTATCGAGCTTGTCAGCAAAACAGGCCTCAAAATTCCTTCAAAAACAAAAATCCACCCTCTGTGGCTTCTCCAGACTTCCTGGAGTAAGCAGACCTCTGGTGTGTTGCATCTTTGCTTTCCATAACTCAGTGATGGCTCCCTGCTGGAAATCTCTGGATATGAACCAGTAAAAGAGAGCAGGAGGCAGGACAGGTCAGATGTGCTTCCTGTACTTTCCACACCAGACTTTTCAGGGTGGGAGTGTTTGATTATTTTCTTCCCTTCCCTTTTGCTGTGGAGGCACTGACCTGTGTTAAATCAGACACTGAAGTAGGCACAGGTAAGAACCCAGGCAATCCCAATCAGAAAGGAGGGCATGGTCTAGAAAAACTAAAAAATAATTAAGGACAGCATCTATTTTACAGATGGGGATTGAAGTAGAGATTGAGAAACTTGCTTGAAGTTTTGCAGAGCATAAATCCAGTGTACCAGGACAGAGATAAGAATTAAAGTGTCTCTGCCCTGAGTATTACAGCTCTGCTCTGCATTTGCCCCAGCATGTTGCCTTATCCCAAAACCTCCCTCTTTTCCTGCTACCAGAGTTCCTATCTGGGATTCCAGCATGTTAGAGACGTCTTTTCTCACAACTCAGAGTCATGTCTAAAATAAAAAATGAATCCTTCAAGATTAAATCCAGCACAGGATTTAGGTACTTAAAGGATTTAAGCAGTATTTTGATACTTAAATGCAAAGTTGAGACCAGTGAGATGCTGCCAAGATACTGCATTATCCTGGAAAGTGCCTGCATTTGTTTGGTTGCTCAGTTTGTGATCTGAAAACATCTCAGAAGGCTGAACTTTTTAGTTCAAAACATTTAGTGACTGTTTTTTGCTGGACAGGATTGCATATTCCTGCCCCAGTTACCTTCATGAGCACAAGCAGGATTCACAAGCTGACCTGTGGGTCCTCACCTGCTGGTGTCTCCAGGGCATGGGACATTCCCTGCCAGACCTGGGCTCAGCACAGATCCAGCACCATGGCCTTGCCTTTGAACCTTCCAGGCATGGGGAAAGGTTCTCAAAGCCTTCCCTCCCCTCCCAGGGTCCAGGATATCAGAGTTGTGGCCAGGGCATGCTGACCAACAGGTTTCCAGCCCCATGGAGGTCTGGGAGAAGGGACCTGCTCCCTGCTGGAGCTGTGCAGGTAGAAAGGAAATACTAAATTGAATTGATGCAGCAGAAGAGGGGGAAAGAGCACTACAATGGGGAGATGCCTTTGTCACCTAGTTGTGACAATGTACTGATGAGGATGAATTATGGATTGCTGATCTGGCTCCCAGGACTGTTCCTAAATTTTACCTTGGGATTTCAAAAAACTTCCCTGTAAAGTTCTAAGAGCAGACTCCAGGAGCAGGATTTTCCCCTTCTGCATCCCTCAGGTCCAATTAATTTTGCATTATTCTCTGTGTAGCAAAACACCTTTACAGAAAACCCCCACTCCAAACCCAAAGCACCTGGCAAATTGTTTGGGCCATCTGTAGGAGATGAGAAGTGAACACCCCAAGGCACAGAGAGGAGATGCTGAATTTTAGGAACTCTCTGAACATGGACAAAGAGTCATGGTTAGAAAGGAGACATTGTTTATTCTGCAAGGTGGAAGTTTTTCCACAAATTTGGTCTTTTCCTAGTGTTGGGAATTGAGCAGTCAAAGTCTGACTCTTGGTGGGGAAGAGGATCTCCTTCTCAGCCTTACATTACCTCCTCCCCTTCCAGCTGCCATAGCCATCAACCAAACTTGTTCATCGTCCCTTTTCTGATCTCTTTCCCCCACCTCTTTTATTTTCTCTTCACCTCTTCCTTCTCATTACACTTCCTTTTCTTTGCTCTAGAAACGTCAGCATCCTCTGTCAGAGTGAGCAGCCCCAGTCTCCCCTGTCCCAGGGGATGTGCTACCAGAAACTCAATGTTCCTGTCCCATCCTGCAGCTTCCACAGAATCCCAGGATATGCTGGGTAGGGAGGGACCCACAAGGATCCGGGAGCCCAATTCCTGCAGTACTGAGCTTTTCCACTGAAAGGGACAAAAGTTCCTCCTTCCAGGAGCAGACTGGGTGCCAGCTGTGGGAAACGCCACCCAAAGTGAAGTGCCAGGAACACGAGGCTGAAGGGCCAGTGCTGGCTTGGAGCCTCTCCCAGGGCTGTCCTGCTGGGGACACCGGGTCCTGCCCCAAAGCACAGGTACCACATCCCCAGGCACATCCGTGGGCCAGGAGATGCTGCAGAGCCGTGGCAGGGGTGGGAGCAGAGGTTTGTGTCTCTTCCTGCCTTGTTTGCAGCTCTTTGACGTAATGTGAAGCACTTTGCCAGTTGCGGTTTTGTGAGAACAGATTGGTAAACTCTGACTTGTTGCATCAGCCTGACAGCTGACTTCCCACACAGCTCCGTGCGTGCAGCTCCGCTGGGGCCGCAGCCCAGCCGTGATTCATCCGCCCCGGCAGGTCCAGCACACCAAGGGCCCAGGAGCAGGGCTGGGAGCTCCTCTAACACCCCTTGGACTCACTGTGAAATAGCTCTTTGTCCTCTCTGTTGCTGGGAAGTCAAAAGAATATGCTTTGTTTGAGATTTTCCAGGGGAAAAAAAAAAAAAAAAAAGGTTTCAGAATTCCAAAGCTTCAAATAGAAGCTGATGGCTCCAGTCTGGACACACACAATTGAGTTTGAGGGAATTTATAGCAAGCCTATCCTTAATGTGTCCCAAGAATGACTTGATTTGCTTCTTCTATTCCCTTGCAGAAGAAACTGTGGGGATACAAATTTAATACAGTCTAGGAGCTTGTGTTACAGTTTACTGTGTCCTTGGACAGCTGTAAATCCTCCTCTGATGTATTTGCTTAATATTTAGGCTTAACATGTTTTAACCACAAATCAGGCTACAATAATGAACTTGGAACCTGTCCAAGCCTTATCCCAGAGTCCCCACAAACAGCTCCAGTCCCAAAGGTAAAATGATGGCGATCTACCTGTGAATATCCCCAATCCCCCCTCATTTTGTTACATGTGCTGAGAATAACAGGGCCCACTAAATCAGGAGCCTGATCCTCGGCTAAAACAGGGATTTACATTCTCCTGTGCTGATTTACACCAGCGGAGGAGCCGATTCCACCATGAACAAATATAGTGTTTTAATCTACCCATCGATCCACAGCTCAGCTAATGAAACTTTGCAGCCCTTAAAATGTCCTGGCTCCAACTTGAATGTCTCCTGCATCTGGATTTTCTCTCATCAGCACTTCAGGGCTGGTACTGCATTAAAAACTGCACACACAACTACAGTTAAGCTTTTCAATAATGAAGTCACTTTATTTATTGAGAAATGTCATCACAGGATACATGATTCTTGGCAGGGCAGCTCCTGAGCAGGAAGCCTGCAGTTCCAAAGGTATGCAGGAACGTGGAGAAGGGCATATTGTTTGCCTTCTTTTTATGACAGGAAGGATATGGTTTGGTTGTGTTTTTGATGAGTTTTATTTCATTGTACACAGAGTTTTTCCTAGACTCTAAGTTAAAACTTGACAAATAGTTGTACCCCTCCTGTTATGTGGGCGTGGGGAGTGACTCTCTCTGTGTTTTGCACTGATGCTTTGCAGACCCTACACAAAGGTTTTCATCCCTTGGGCTTCTTAGGCCAGCAGAGTTTGCATGGGCATGGTGACTTCAAATAATTCCTGGGGTTAATAGACCCTGCTCTAAGATGTGTATAAGAAGCATTCTGAAGAATTGATATCATTCCTTTTTAAAATTTAGTCTATAATCCTAGGGTTTTATTTGGAAAAAAACCAACAACTTGCAAATAAATCCACAGACAAAATGAACTAGCTGAAGACATTGATGATTTCTGCTTCCTATGGCTATTTGATTGCCTAATTACAGTCATTTTGAACTGATTGCATGCTCTTTTAATTTATTTCCCAGCATCTGGCTGTAAGGAAAGACCTAATGCAGGGTGTGTTTTACAGAGGAGAGTAAGTCTTCCTGAAAACAAATGTTCACTCCTTTCTAATTGAGGAACTCTTGCTTAGAAGACAGGAATGAACTTAGAGCTGAAGCCTGGTTTATCTGTCAGGTAGGAAATGGGAGGTTTTGAATAAAGGCAGGTTTGGAAGGCTCTGTGGTTGGGCTGAGCCCTGGCTGGGCAGCTCCAGCTCTGTTATCTCTGGCTGCCTCCCAGGCCCCTGGCTTGGGAGCTGCCATGGGATCTCGCTCTGGAGAGCACCAGCCTGCCCATGCCAGCTCTCTGCTTCTGCTCCAGCCTGTGGGCAAGTCCAGAAATACAGACATGGGATACAAAAGGAGAAAGCTGCCTTGTTTTGAACCTGCAGAGACATTTCTCCCAGCTCCAGGTTGAGCTGGGGGCTCAGGGCAGCTCCTCCCTTGTTCTGGTGCAGTTGTTTCTCTGGGGTGCTGTTAGAGCAGACTCCTCCCCCCCAAGCCCATCTGACTTCCTCTGTGCCCTTCTTAATTGCTTTCTACTGAATCATCTTCGTTAATCCACGGTTACATGATGCAAAAATGGGATCCAAATGTTTGCCATCAGTTTTCTTTTAGGACCTAAAGCTTCTCACACTTTCATCACTGACTTTAGATCTTTGAGGCAAAACACTTGTTCCGTACCAAAGAACCACAACTGTTCTCAGAAGCATTGTGTATTCTGAGAAAAATGCAGTTATCAATCCAAAATACAATTAGAATTACTTTACCAGGTTATGTCAGGTTGTGAAAACAGTATCAGGAGAGGAGAAGGAAAATAAATAAGTCTGCTGTGTTTTGTTAACTCTGTGGTGCTGGGCGTTTATTCCTGCTGGATGGATGGGGAGGCAGGGCTTTGTTATCAGTGGGTTCAGCGCTGCCTTTGAGTGGGGCCTGGCATTGCTGGACAAGAATTGAGGGTGATCTCAGAGGGAGCCAAATGTGCAAAATAACTGCTACAAACAATCAGCCAGTACCAAGAGTTTCATTCAGAAAGTTGACCACAACTTTCAAGGTGGTTAAATGTTTATTTTCACCACATGGTTGCCACAAACTTTTCAGACAAATCCTTGCAAAATCTCTCAGGTGCACAGGGAGAGCTGGGGTTAGATAAGGAGTCATTATTACAGAATTTGTGGCCAATGTCCATACTCTTGTTTGTAAGATCCACTGGGACTCCTGGGCTCCAGTTCTGGTGAGGGATGTGCTGGGCTGGCTGTTGCATAAACACCAACAAAACCAATGCCTGTGACCCCTCGACTTTACAACCAAATAGGCATCAACAGCTCTGGGAATTCCAGTACAGCTTTAATTTCACTTACAGATGGTCCAGCTGGTGATTTCACTCAAATGCTTGCTCAGGACTTTCTTTTAGGGAGTTTTACCTGAAATGATTTTGCTAAAAAGAGCACAAAAGTCTTTTAGCTCTGATATATTTGCTGTAATGGGGGCTGATCCTGAAGAGTCTTGGCTTTGCTGGAGGAAGAGCTTCATTAAGGAACTACTTTTCCTCCAAGAAATCTCTGCAGAGTTGGGTCTGATGATAGCAATAAAAATTGTTTCTGCAAAATGGTTTTGAGAGCATTTCTATTGTTTACTCTAACAAAGAGCCTCTGGAGACAGTGACCTTTGATTTCAGAAGTTTTGTGACTAATCCCTTTTTACAGACAAGTTTTTTTCATCACAAACTTCAAGGAAATGCTTGACTGAGACAGGATTTGAGCCTAAACTTCCCAAAGTTTCAGTTTTGGCCTTGTACCAGTAATTATAGCACTGTAAATTGGTTTCATAAGCTTAGGCTGTTGTGTTGGTACAAACTTAGGGCAAAGAACCTCCATTTGCTTGGGTCTCCTCAGCAGTGACACAGCTCACCTTGCTCAGAGGCTGACATGCTGAAAGTTAATTTTAAAAACTCCCAAAATCAACAACAGCAACAAAAACCTGAAACTTTATTTTCCTGACAGGGACATTCTGAAGTGCTAAAGACCAAATCTGCTTTGGAGCCCATCTGGAATCCTCTGTAGTGCTGCGTTTACCAGCCTAAAGCATGTGTTGTTAATTCAGTGTGTCTTAAGTCCTAGCCTCACATCTATTAAGTTTAAGGTCAGCAGGAAAACATAAAAAAGCGCTCTCATATTAATCAGCAGTGCCAGAAATAAACCTGGATATCAGGAATTTAAACCTCACACTGCTCAGATGAATGCTGCAGCCTACAACATACAGCAGGGCTGCGTATTTCTGCCCTGTGAAGGATGGATGTCAGAAAAAGGGAAAATACTAAAGAAATGCATTTACTTAAGACACTTATCCTTGTAAGAGCACTCCATAAAATGTACATAAAAAGCTATTTTTCTCCCACAATTTAGGCAAACAGAATTTTTAGTTAGATATTATCACCTGGAGAGAGCCCAATAATAAGTAATTTAGTCTGGAGAGGGGTTTTGTACATTTCTGATTAATATTTACAAAAGGCTTTGTGTATTTTTGCTCGAGCGCTAATGAGGCAGCAGCTCAAGTTTAACAAAAAGGACACTGTAGATTGAAATATGGTATTGTGCCCATCAAAGTCTGCCTCCTCTCTGCTTGGCTTATGATGAATGCTGTTCTTTAATAGCGGGCTGGGGTTCCTGAAAAACTTATTACAGAGACTAAGAGAGAAGCCAAGAATGAAGGAATGCCTGACTGGCAGCAATCAATCACTCCCTTTTAAAGATGAACTGATCCTTCTTTTTTTAAAGTAACACTTCATAAAAAGGACTCAAACATAAATATGCAAAGAATTAGAGCAATTACATCCTGCATGATCCCTGCAGTATTTCTGGTGCATGGCTTCACTTTGCTCTGGTGAGATAATGAATGCAGGAAAATGGCAAATCTCTCTAAAAGAAGACTGATATTTAGAGAAAAGTTCCTGCTGAAGAGTGTTAATTATCTGGAGCAGGGAAGTGAGATTATTTAGATTCCTTTTAACAACATGTCTCTACATAGACTCTATTTTAATGAAGCCTTATTTTCTTCTTTTCTAATAAATATTTTGATAAATATTTTTTATATATTTTAAGAAAAGGCAAATACACATAACCTATATACAGAAGTGAACAAACGACGGATCTGTTTAGTGGCCATCATATGTAAATATGTTCATTTTTAAGTGCCTAATTTGCATATGCACTTTCTGCAACTGTCTGCAATCCCAACGTTTGACATGCAAATTCAGCATGCAAACGTACACAGCTTTAGAGAAGTCGAGTTCCCTGTATGTGGTGCAGAAATTTTGCTCTTCCTTTAACCCATAATCCTCGACCAGCAAGTTCCAGACCTTTATTCAGTATTTAACAGCCCAATCCCCAGAACACAAAGTACTTTTAATGCAACATGGGAGGGTTGGAAACACAAACTGATGGAGAAGAAAATATTTTTTTTTCCAATCACCACAAAAACTTTGCTCTGCACAGCAAAAGCACGGAGTTAATTTAAGAGGTGCAGTCCAGATATTGCATGCAGGTACCAGGAATTTTTAATGACTTGTTATTTTTACCTTGTTCAGAGAATAAACTTTCTGTTCCTAAGGGTCTTTTTAAAACTCCTTTTTTAAAGAGTGCTAAGAATGGCTGGACAGTTGCTGTCAGGTATATTGGATGGTAAATTATAAAATGTTAATGAACTAGTAACTATAAAATCTAATATTAGCTGCAAACAGGGTTGTTTAACATGGCACAGTTGAAAAGCACGAGCATGGAAACAGCAAAATGTCAGTAGTGAAATACCTGGTGGGTATTTGAGACCTCCAGTGGGCTCAGGCTCTGTGTAAACACTGTCAGGAGAGGAGAATCAGCTCAGGTTTGTGGAGTTCAGTGAAAGTCAGAAATATTTTCTTCCTTTCAGAATAGGAAAATGACATTTGGTGCAAACGGAGGTTCTTTCCCCGAGCAGAGACAGTGTGGGTTACTCATAAAAGCATAATGGCTTTCATTCAGAGGTGCCATATGGCTGCTTATAAGATTTCTGCACAGCACTTGCTGTAGCAGTAACTAAACAAATGGCACTATAGTACAATATAATACCTGTCAAGAGCAGTGATAAAGAATGTTTTATTTCTCTGCTCTCTGTCCTCTTTTCTCCCTTCCTCCTTGGGAGCAGCTGCCTGTGTGAGGCAGCACCCACTAGATGGTACTGCCAGGCTTCTCTGGGCTGTCACTTCTGCTCAGCCTCCCTGGCCTGTGCCTGGGGCTGCCATCCCTCCAACCATCCATACTTCATCCATCCCAACATTCTTCCATTCTCCCATCCCTTCAGCCATCCCTTTATACATCCCTTCAGCCATCCCAACATCAGTCCCTTTATACATCCCTTCAGCCGTCCCAACATGCATCCCAACATCCATTCCTTTAGCCATCCCAACATCAATCCCTTTATCCATCCCTTCAGCCATCCCCATTGCCTTCCTAAAGGAGGGGCTGCAAGGGGCACAGCTGGGCAGATGTGGCATGAATCTCTGGGAGTGTGGGGAGTCTGGGGGACAAAGTGTTCGACATTTCCTCTCTCTTTAACCTTAAAATAAGGTTCCAGATCTTCACCCAGGGCTCAACACCATGGTGACATTTGTGGAGACACACCAACAATGGCCCCAAGCCTGGACTGTGAGACAAGAGCCTTTAGCCCACCCCAGATGAGCTGCTGGGAGCCCAGTGTCCATGTGTCCCTGTCCCTGGGAGCCCAGTGTCCGTGTGTCCCTGTGCCTGGGAGCCCAGTGTCCATGTGTCCCTGTCCCTGGGAGCCCAGTGTCCGTGTGTCCCTGTGTGTCCCTTTGTCCCTGTCCCTGGGGCAGTGTCCGTGTGTGTCCCTGGGAGCAGTGGGTGTCCCTGTCCCTGGGAGCCCAGTGTCCGTGTGTCCCTGGGAGCAGAGGGAATTCAGCACCTCCAAAGAGCAGTCACACAAGTCTCAGTGCCTCTCCTCTCCTCCCTGGAAAATGCTCATTGTGTTTGCTGTTAAATGAACAGATGTGTGTGAGATGCTGAGCTCCTCACTCAGATGCAGCTGGAAAGTCCCAGTACCAACCCAGAATTTTTAACTTGCATCAAGTGCTGCCTCCTCGAGCTCTCTGGGCTGGTTAACAACGAGCCTTGTTTGAATGCCTTTTAATTTTGCTAAAAGATGGCTCCACCTGCTCCACACGAGCAGAGGGATGGAAAATGCTGCAATCTCTGATCACCAGATAGCCTTCATATGTTGTTTACAAAATAACACATCTTCTCTCTGCCTGTGTTTTTCCCTGTAGGATAAATGCAGGCTTATACCAGCTCTGAAATATATTGGCTCCCTGATCAGCACCCTACACATCCGCTCTATCATCTTCTCCTTTGGAATCGCACTCCAGGGAAATTTGGTTTAAACCTTTCCTGATTAAAAGCCAGCGATGACCACATATGTAGTAAATGTGGGCTTTTTTTGTATGTGCTTGTCTCATTTCTGAAAGCACTTCCTTCACGCAGCCTAAATTCAAGATTTTGCATGATGTATTCCTCAGTCCTTCCGTCCATCTGTCCAGACAGGCAGCTTGTTTGATGAGTTAACCATTCTGAACACTTTAATATTTATGTGACTCTTGTGCAGCTCAGCAGTTGCTTTATGTGGGATTGCATATTTGATAAGATCACAGATTCACTCTGTGCCAAAGCTGAAGTCCTACCGAGGTCTGACTGTACTTCAAATGTCAAAAAAATATGAATAGGTGGTCTTAATGTTCTCCTCTGGTGTTATATCTGTCTATAGAGAATATAGCTTACAACAGATTAGAAGCAATAGAGGACTTGACATATAGTGAGAGAGCAGTAAGAATGATGCTTGTTGACATTATCGGCTAAACCTGTAGGGGAATTTTCTTTTTTTCCTTTATTCTTTTTTCCCCTCTTGCTTTTCTTCTGTGGAATTTGCTTATTTGTTCCTGTGAGCCTTGCTCTTTCTACATCGAGTTCCAGTTTCTCTATCTAAAATAGTGTTGTCAATCCAGGTGTTTTCAACACCTTCCCCATCCTCGCTTGGCTCTCCTGGCTGTTCTCCCCCCGTGGCTCACAGGGCTGCCTCTGCCTGGTGTTCAAAGAATATTTATTTGTAGAAAGCCTCTGTTACTCCAATTCATGTGCATATTTCTGTGGTCCCTCTGCACTTCAGGTTTTGTGTGCGCAAAGGTTTGCAGCAAATGCAATTCTGGGCTGAAGGGCTGATGCTGATGTGCTGTGTCCCTGCACTGGGGATGCACACAGTGTCTAAAGAGATGCTGCACAAATGCATTTGCCTTTAAATGAGGAATTCACCTCTTAAGCAAAAGGAAAAAAAATCCTGATTTTCAGTCTTTTGTAGCAGTGTCACAAATAAAGCAATGAAAGATGGATTACTGGGGAATGAGTCATGGAAATTCCTACCCAAGTTTTGTGAAATCTGAATATGCTGAGGACCAGGGAGGAGAGGATATTTCTGCTGACATGTAATGTCTTGATTCTCACTCATTCCTGTTGTTAGGAACAATGTTGGTGGTTAGATGCCCAAAACAGTGCTTGCAGGTGTGGATTTGTAACTTTCTTTGGGAAATTGCATCCTGACACCAGGATAAGGCTCTGCACAGCACACACTGACCTGAGCACTGAGCACGTCACCTGGGCCCTGTTAACACCAGTTTATAAATGCTGCTTTCAAAGCCTGGCTCCAGAGATGGCACTCTGTGCAGCAGAAGGAATATTGCTTCTTGTCAGCTTTAGATTTAAAAAATACAGCTCAGGACACTGCAAGCCCTGGGTGAAGCCAGTGCAGTGTCCATCTGCAGTGTCAGCAACTTGTGCAGGGCACTGCTTCCATCCTGTCCCTAATTCAGGCATGCTAAATGCAAAATAAACTCATTATTTGGCCTGCAGGCACAGACAAGCCCTGGGGTTCCCTCTCTGCCTTTGGTTCTGTGTCTGCTTCTCACCTGGGGCTCTGTGTCCTGCCTGAACCTCAGCACTGGGGGTTGTTGGAATTCATGGGCAGCACACCAGGAGAGCCCAGGAGGTGAATTTGCTCTCACAGGACACACACACAGCTTTGTGTTAGGACAGGATGCTTACCTCCAGAGCTGTTAGCACACAGCTGCCACCAAAAAGCTGATTTTCCAGCTTTAACTAGATTTGAAAAGGAACAACTAAAATACAGGATATGATCCACAGATCAGTGGAGAAGAAAATTTGGGCCAGATTCAAAGGTGGCCCTGTGAATGGCAGATGTGGTGTATTGTGCTGCTTCAGCTTGTGCGCAATATGGCACAGGCTGGGAAACAGGCGACAGAAATCTGAAGGCATATTTGATGTGCCATCATCTCAAAGGATTGTTCCTTTATCTGAGGAGAGAACTGTAATCCCGGGGAATTGTGAAGAGTTATTGGCATTCTGTAAAGTAGGAGTATGCCTAACATGCCATAACAAAAAAGGTAATGCAGAACTGTAATTAACATGATGTTATTTTTAATTCACAAAAATACTGTTTATGGAGCTGCACTGAAAGAATCTGACTCTTAATGAAGATTGATTGCAAGTCAGACTTTGCCTTTCGTTCTGCTGATTTTTGTTCACTGCAAGAAGAAAGTGAGCTGGGAGTGAGATCATTTGTTTGTGGCAGAGAGTCCCTTGAGTGTCCTCTCTGTCATCACAGCCAGGGGACTTGTGCTTCCCCCAGCTCAGGTGGCGCTGCACAAAGGGACTGGGAGACTTTGTCCCTTTCCTCCCGCTCCTGCCAGCAGTTTGTGCTCCAGAGCACAGCAGCACAGAGGGAACATCATTTCCCCCACACTTCTGTCCCCAGTCAGCTGGAGGGAGCTCCAGCTTGGAGGTTCCAGCTGAAGCTCAGCAGCTGAGGCTGAACAGAGCACAGCTTTGGCCATGGCGCATTTGCAAAGCTCTGCACAAGCAGAGATGCTCCCAAATTCCTGCCAGGTCACAGCACCCACAGCAGCGCTCGGGTCTGTCCCAGGCAGCACCACTTTGTGTGCTGCACTTCTTGCTCCAGGTTCCTCAGAGGAACTTTGGAGAGCTGAGAGCAAGGCAAAGTCAGCCTGCAGAGCATTTTATGGCAGCAGACAACCAGGGCTCCTCAAAGGTCCCCTTTGTCCCTTGCCAGATGGATCTGGGTGGAATGAGCATCCCTTTCTCACAGCCTTAAACCCTTCCTGCCATGGGCAGCCCCTTCAGTGAGCACCACAGTGATATGAGGTGGTCTCATGCAGCCTTTCCTCATCTGCTCCAGGCCCACTTTGCTTCCCCAGCCTGTTTTGGCTTCAAGAAACAAAGAATATGAACTATAATACGAAATTAAGGGTGTCCTTGCAGGAATAACTTAGGGAAGAAACTCGTTGAAGCAGGAAGTCTTGCTCAGTTAAGCAGTAAGAAAAAAACACATTTTACCACAAAAGTTAAGTTACCCTTCATGTGACAGACAAAGAGACTGAATCTCTTCCTGTCAATTCTTTGAAGTTTTCCTACAAATTCCCAACACCCTTGTAGTGCCATAAATAAATGTAGAAATCCCATCCATTATATGAAGTACCAGGCAAAGACTCCCTTCCCACATTTGTAAAGCCACATGGCAGCAGAGTTTTCATTTCACTTTACTGCTAATTAAAACTGCAATATTGTGGAGCAGTAAATTTTCCTGATGATCAAAACTGTTTGTATGTCTTGTCACATAACCTATGCATTCCCAGGAAACGAGGGAGCTTGATTCTGCCTTCAGACGAGAGGAAATTTGAAGGAAACTTGAATATCAAATGACACAAGTTAAAAAATGTGAGACAAGAGGTTTTCAGATCAGCAGTTGAAAGTGGAGCCGGATGAAACTATTGTATCCAACATTTCTTCAAATCTAGGCAAAGTTGTGACTGAAGCTTGTCCGTACAAAAAGCAAATTGGAGCAGAATTCTGACTTGGTGTGGAAAGGGAATCTGGGTTGGAGGGGTGCTGGAGCATTGCTCTGCCCTTGGGAACAGGACTGAGCTGAGCAGTTTGTCCCTGCCAGGGCCACCTCGCAGCTCTGACCTGCCCTGAACTCTCAAAACACCTCAGGGGAAATGCAAGAAGGGTGCAAAACCCAAGAGGATGGAAACAGTCAAACAACAGCATTTATTTATTTTTTTTCCCACAAAGCCCCATAAACTGAAACTGCTGAAATCTGCAGAGAGTCATTAAAATGTTCTATACCGTGTGTTTCACAGCCTGGCTGTACTTTCCACTCTGCTGCTGGTATCTGCTAAAATCAGTCCATAAATGCTGACTACCACTCAATTTTGAGGCAGAGAAGCTTCAGATTCACATCCTGATTTGATTTTGGGGTTGCCTGGGGAGTTAGAACCGGGCCTTTTTGGGCTGTGCAGGTCTGTTGTCCCTTGTTGGGTTCTCACTGCTCCCCTTCCTCTCTGCAGGGTTTAGGCAGTTTATACATATTTGTACACATCCCACTTTCAGCAGCTCTCTCAGTTTTCTCTCCAGAAGTTGTGTGCTCTCATGCTGCATTTTTTTTCACTCTGTATATTTAAGAAAAAAAAAAGTGCCATTTTGGCAGGGTTGTACTACCCTCTTAAAAGCAAGGAAGAAATGTTGAATTGAGAGGAACTCAGTATGGTGTGACACTGTCCTCAATTCACCCCATTATTCCTGTGTGTTGTGGCACATATGGCATTAGTACAGTGTGTGAGATTCCCTGCAAAGATAAGGAGAGGTAGGTTGATTTAAGGACATGGTTTCCAGCCAGATTTTCAGCTTTAAGTTTAAATTTCCTTTGTGTTTGGGGAGAAGAATTTTCAAGTGCATCTTAAATGTTATTTCAAAGAGGTGGGTTTGGTTTTGGTGGTTTTTCCTTTTTTTTTCCTAAAACATTCCTAGAAGTCACACTTCTACTGGACTTTTTAGCTGCAATAATTTTAGAAAAGAGGCATCTAATAGAAGTGAAAGTGTGAGATGTCTTTTTAGGAAACTCAAGATATTTATTTGTCTTGGTGACAGTGGCAGGCTTCTAAATGCTCTCCTTTCCTGACAGGAGCAGAATTCCTGTGAACAGAGCTATTAGCAGGCCATAAGATCTGTTTAGAATCCCCTGCTAATATCCATGCTGAAGATAGTTTTGACCAAAAATCCCATCAGTTATTCTCATCTCCAGGACCTTTCTGTTGGATTGTCAATACCACCCTCTTTTACAATTAATATTTTAGCATTTTGCTCAAAAAGAAAATGTAAATGCAGAATCAGAGGTCCTGACACTTGGAATGGAGTTGAAAGTTTGCCCTGGTCTGAGAGAAAAAAAAATCCAAGATTTGAAGAGATCTGCATTTGAAGTATTTAAGATATGCAACAAACGGCTCAAAAGTAAAGTATCCATAGCAATAATGTAGTGAATAAGTTCAACACATTATTTATTTATAAATATGAGGATTTTAAAGAAAATGAAGCATTTTCAGAGTGAATAAACAAGACCCTTTTCAAGCAATAAATTGATTCCGACTGCTCCTCCCAGCTGGAACCCAAAGGGACTGTATATTCTTGTAAGAGTCTTCCATTTCAGATCAATCTTGAGGCAGGTAAGAGTTTTATGCCATGAAATACCACCTAATGATGTGTTTAGGATACAAAAGCTAATGGAAGAGTAGCAATAGCAGCTTTAATTTGTCAACAGCTTCCCCAGGAGAGTTCCATAGGGCTTGCAGATCCCCGAGTCATTTAAATGCCTTATTTACAACTGCATTAGGCATTTGTGCACGCATTCCCATCAAAATGCTGCTGGTTTCATTCACAACTCTTCATCAGGACTGCAGTTTTTTAGGAATTTTGATCCCTGGTTCCATGGAGCTTTTGTTCATCCCAATAATTACCCATCAGCTTTTTAGGCTTCTTAAGTGCTGCTCAGTTTTCTGGTATCTTTTGGTTGAGTTTACAGTTACACCAAAAGGAAATGGGATATGAAAAGAGAATTCATATCTTTCTGCCTTATGTGGCATGGTGCCAGCCCCACAAAGCTCCCAGGAAGCTGCCATTTGATCCCAGTGAGATAAGAATAACAGATATGGAAAACTCAAAGCTCCCCTGGACTCCAGACAAAGTTATGCAAAGCAATAAAAGAGGCAGGTGATGGTTTTTAGGAGCTGACAATAACATTGTCCATTATTGCTGAAAAGCCCTGGATAGGGTGAAAAAGGCAAGTGCTCAGCAGAGCAGAGCAACCTTACACGAAAGGCAATGCCAAAAGGGATAAAATGTGTGTCAGATTGGATTTTTTAGGGGAATGTGGGGAATTACTCCCATTAAGAGTGGGCTGTGAGCTCTGAGGGTGACACCTCTCCTCATGTGCAATATGAATCCAGCCTTTTTAACAGCTGCACATGGCCACAGCCTGCATTCACTCCTCTAAGCCTGTCTTTTCTCTATTTATTGCAATTAATGTTTTGTAGGGTTTTTTCCCACAAAATAGCTACCTAGAGTCCCCCTCCAAGCAGTTATATCCCAAAGCACTGCATCCCCTCCATCCATCTGCAGAATTTGAACTGGCGTCTTGTTCTCCTCCAGTGCAGCAGCACCCAGGGGCACTGGGAGGGACTGGGACAGGGCAGCTCCCCCAAATTCTGCTCATTCTCCTGGGATTTGGGGTGCTGGGAGGGCAGCGGATGCAGGGTGGGGTGCAGGAGGAGTTTCTTGCTCATTGAGGAGGAGGAGGGAGGAGGACACAGGAATTTGCCAAGGATCATCTCAATTTGAGGGGGTCCCATCTGTCTAGCAAGATCAGAAGCCCTGGAGAGAAGGGGATGGAGGGCACTGAGTGGGAGAAGCCCTCATTCCCTCTCAGAATTCCCCAAAAAATGCCTTTGTCCAAAAGACATCCCAGTGAGGAGCCAGCATCTGGGCAATCCCTGTTGTGTTTTGGTGTCAGGGTCATGAAGGACTCCAGCAGTGTTGGACATGCTCAGGAAGGATTAGAGAGGCACAGTAAACACAATCTTGATTTTGTGGATTGAACTTTCATGTGTTGGTGTGTTGAAACATCATTTATTTGAGTGAAAAGGGTTGGTTAGAGAAATATCATTTTGTGAGTTTAAAGAGGCATCCTGTCAAAATAGTCTGTTTTCACATTGCTTAAGTAGAAACAGCTCTTGGTTTCAAAATCCCAACTAATTGGAAGAAAAAAGCTCCTATAAAACAAATAAATGAACATGTAAAAATATCAGCACTGGGAAAAAGTGATTTGAAATGATCAAAACTAAACACTTCATTTTAAATGATCTTTTTTAAATTAGCCAATGGCATAAACTTTTCTTCCTGATTTGAGAGAAGGCAAATTTTGAAATCTTGTAAGTTCTCACAGTTTCATTTGCCATCCTGAGCTAAGGCATAGAGCACATTCCTATATTTATCTCCCTATCCTTCCATGCAGGAGAAGAAGGAATATAAATCTATAAGTGAAGAGACAGGTTAATATAAATGGTTTGAGTGAATCTCTTCTCTGATCATTTTTCCCTTCCCTTGCTTGATGTCACTTCATGAAAAATCTCACTCCACCACCAAAATGTATGGTAATAGTTCAAAACAAAATTGAAAAATTTCTGAAAGTTGAACTGGAAGCATTTTTGTCAGAGTTTATTGGGAGTATTTCGTATATTTGAAAGTCTAGAAAACTTTTATGACAAGTAGATAAATTATAAAACTCTACGAACATGGAATTAAATGGAATCTGAGCAGTGACAAACAGGGAAAAGAGAGAGCACATAATTTTAGAACACAAAAAGGTAACTAAATTTGAAAAATTGCATTAGTATATCATTTTCAGTCTGTAAGCCATTAGAGAAAAAGTGTAAATTACACCCTGTAACAAAGTAAAAATGTTTTCAATGTTTAAAGGTAATTTTGTATTACTGCTACTATTACTTAAACTCTTAGCTCTTATAAATATCTGAAGACAGGACCCCTGGTGATATTACCTGTGTCTTAGGCAGAGAGCAACAATTTCAATTCCATTCAACTACATTTGTATTTTGCCAAGTGCTATCAAGCACTGAGTTGCATAATTTGCTATCTAAGTGAAATAGATATTTTTCGTGCCTCACATTTATCACTCTCCTGTGGGCCTCGTTACTGACAATCAAATCATAAAAGATGTTCAGAATTGTCATGATGCACTTATTTTCTCATATTTGATACAAATAGTTTCTTCTACAAAAATGGCCTTTTTTTTTAACCGTCGGATTTGAGAGTAGTTTTTAAAGGAACAGGATGCAGTTGGGGTTTAGCAGATTCCACACAGGCATTTAAAAAAAAAAAAGCTTTTGAGAGCTGATTCTATTTCTAAATATATCATTGGAGTCTCATTTCTAGGAAAGTAGGAATTTATATGGTGCGTAAGCTGATAACATAGCAAAATAAAAAATATGGAGGAAATTCTATTTGTAGCTGCAAGACTTGCATTTTTCCCCTTTTCTGTCTTTTAACATGAACTTAGACATTGTGATAGGTGATTTTCAATTTATACAACACTAGCAGTGCAGGAGGATGTCACACCCTTATCTGCCACACTACCCCAAAATACCCTGCAGGATTTTAGGGACATTGCAAGCTTGGTCACTGCCAATGCTGATGGCCCTGGGAACCCAGCCCAGAGAATTTCTCCTCACCTGGAGGAGGAGGAGGTGGGTTGAGAACATTGAACATTAAACCCATTCCACAGGGAGCCACCACACCAGGAATTATGGCTGTGTCCATCAGAGAGGGACACTGGAGATGTTCTCACCAGAGCACCCTAAATTGTCCCCAGATTCAGAGGCAGCTGGGGTTTTCCAGGAGCACCCCAGATCCAGGTAAGCATTCCCCAAGTGGAGCAGCATTTCCTCATGCTGAGCAGCAGACCCAACAGATCTCTCCCTGTTGAACTTTCATGTGTTGGTGTGTTGAAACATCATTTATTTGAGTGAAAAGGGTTGGTTAGAGAAATATCATTTTGTGAGTTTAAAGAGGCATCCTGTCAAAATAGTCTGTTTTCACATTGCTTAAGTAGAAACAGCTCTTGGTTTCAAAATCCCAACTAATTGGAAGAAAAAAAGCTCCTATAAAACAAATAAATGAACATGTAAAAATATCAGCACTGGGAAAAGTGATTTGAAATGATCAAAACTAAACACTTCATTTTAAATGATCTTTTTTAAATTAGCCAATGGCATAAACTTTTCTTCCTGATTTGAGAGAAGGCAAATTTTGAAATCTTGTAAGTTCTCACAGTTTCATTTGCCATCCTGAGCTAAGGCATAGAGCACATTCCTATATTTATCTCCCTATCCTTCCATGCAGGAGAAGAAGGAATATAAATCTATAAGTGAAGAGACAGGTTAATATAAATGGTTTGAGTGAATCTCTTCTCTGATCATTTTTCCCTTCCCTTGCTTGATGTCACTTCATGAAAAATCTCACTCCACCACCAAAATGTATGGTAATAGTTCAAAACAAAATTGAAAAATTTCTGAAAGTTGAACTGGAAGCATTTTTGTCAGAGTTTATTGGGAGTATTTCGTATATTTGAAAGTCTAGAAAACTTTTATGACAAGTAGATAAATTATAAAACTCTACGAACATGGAATTAAATGGAATCTGAGCAGTGACAAACAGGGAAAAGAGAGAGCACATAATTTTAGAACACAAAAAGGTAACTAAATTTGAAAAATTGCATTAGTATATCATTTTCAGTCTGTAAGCCATTAGAGAAAAAGTGTAAATTACACCCTGTAACAAAGTAAAAATGTTTTCAATGTTTAAAGGTAATTTTGTATTACTGCTACTATTACTTAAACTCTTAGCTCTTATAAATATCTGAAGACAGGACCCCTGGTGATATTACCTGTGTCTTAGGCAGAGAGCAACAATTTCAATTCCATTCAACTACATTTGTATTTTGCCAAGTGCTATCAAGCACTGAGTTGCATAATTTGCTATCTAAGTGAAATAGATATTTTTCGTGCCTCACATTTATCACTCTCCTGTGGGCCTCGTTACTGACAATCAAATCATAAAAGATGTTCAGAATTGTCATGATGCACTTATTTTCTCATATTTGATACAAATAGTTTCTTCTACAAAAATGGCCTTTTTTAACCGTCGGATTTGAGAGTAGTTTTTAAAGGAACAGGATGCAGTTGGGGTTTAGCAGATTCCACACAGGCATTTAAAAAAAAAAAAGCTTTTGAGAGCTGATTCTATTTCTAAATATATCATTGGAGTCTCATTTCTAGGAAAGTAGGAATTTATATGGTGCGTAAGCTGATAACATAGCAAAATAAAAATATGGAGGAAATTCTATTTGTAGCTGCAAGACTTGCATTTTTTCCCCTTTTCTGTCTTTTAACATGAACTTAGACATTGTGATAGGTGATTTTCAATTTATACAACACTAGCAGTGCAGGAGGATGTCACACCCTTATCTGCCACACTACCCCAAAATACCCTGCAGGATTTTAGGGACATTGCAAGCTTGGTCACTGCCAATGCTGATGGCCCTGGGAACCCAGCCCAGAGAATTTCTCCTCACCTGGAGGAGGAGGAGGTGGGTTGAGAACATTGAACATTAAACCCATTCCACAGGGAGCCACCACACCAGGAATTATGGCTGTGTCCATCAGAGAGGGGACACTGGAGATGTTCTCACCAGAGCACCCTAAATTGTCCCCCCGAATTCAGAGGCAGCTGGGGTTTTCCAGGAGCACCCCCAGATCCAGGTAAGCATTCCCCAAGTGGAGCAGCATTTCCTCATGCTGAGCAGCAGACCCAACAGATCTCTCCCTGAGCAGGCAGCTCCTGAAAAAAGCAGCGAGGGAAGCAGGATGGCAGGAGCTGCTGCCTCTCGGGGAGTTTGCGCTGCATTTTAAGCAAGAGACATCTTGAGGGTTGTGCTTACCCAAACCCTTCTGCTTGCAAAAGCAAAGCCCATAAACATTTGTTTAAGGCTGCCCTGACATACAGAGTATTTAAACTTTTCACTGCTGCTGCTTGTGAGACACAGCAAAATGTACAGAGTTTTTTTCCAAGATTTTATTCCCTCCACCCTTGCCTGGGATTTGATGTGCCAGTTAAAAGCTCAGAGTGTCTCTGGCTGTGATGGAGAAAGGTGGTTTGGGGTAGAAATATGGCCCTGCTGACCTCATGCAAGGCAACAGCTGATATTACAGGGAGAAGATGCTGGATATTTATTTGGAGGGGTAGGGGAGAAATATATTTGTTAGTGAAATGGAGCTTGCTGCAGAGTGCATAAAGGTGAATTATTTGGCAGAAGACTGAAGGAGGTTTATGCAATATGGTATTATTGAGCCGGGCTATTAGCAGAGTGAATTGCTATTGTGACATGCCATTAAATTGTTTTTAGTGTCCACAAAGGTATCATTCTGGAGCAGGCTTGGTTCCTAACAAAGTTATATATTTACTGGACAGCAGCAGATCTCAGAATAAAAATAGTCTGTCTGACCATAAAGTGAAATAAGAGAGAGGAGGGTCCTGTGCTGGAAATTTTGACCTCTCAGTCCGCTCCCAACTACCCCTGACCATGGGCAGATGAAACCACAGGTAGGAAATAAGGTTAGAAAAACCATAGGCACAAAAAAAAAAAAAAAAAAACAAACATTAGGACTTATCAAAATATTCCATCTTTTAGTCTGGAAAAGCTATAAAACATATAAATTGCAGCATTCAGTCAAATGTCTTTAATTTAATCCTATTTAGGCTCTGATTGAAAAAAAAAAACAACAACAAAATAAGAAAAATTTGCCAGGATTAACATGTTAACTTAACAATGCAAAAAACAAAGAAGGAACTCTTAACTTGAGATTTCCTTGGGAAAAAAAGATAATTAAATATATATATATATATATATATATATATATATATAGTTATGCATATTAGATTAAATGTTTTAGAACATCAATCAGTGAAAGAAAAGTAATAAATAATGCATGGTGAAAATGTGATAATGTTTATTAAGAAGCAACAGCCTTGTCATCTTCATTTTCTTCTTCAGTGATTCTCCTCTCAAAGGGTTCCCTCATTTGGGACTCCCTGCAATTTAGCCTGAGGCCACTCTCTCTAATTCTTGGATGGAAATATACCTGCTTTGCAAAAATAAGTTAAAAGCAGAACAACTGTGCACACTGAAGGTCTCCCCATTAAGCTCCTAAAGGCCAGAGAGTGAATTTTATGCCCTTGTTGCTGTGGAAATCTGGAGACAGACAATAGAAATCCAGAGAGAGAAGGAGAAGGGCAGGAAAATGAGGGACAGAGGAGACATGAGCAGAGGCTGCTGGAAACCTCCTTCCCTCAGTGTCCTCCTGACCTGGGACACGAGATGCTCCTCACTGCTCCTTCCTCTCCTGAGCTGCAGGCAGAGCTGGCCCCGAGCTCAGCCCCTGCATCCTCACAGCTCCAAGGGCCAGACTCCTCCTGCCTCAGGAGCTCAGCTCAGCTCCTGCTCCTCACACAGGAATGGCACCCAGGGAGGCTGCCCTGCCGGGGGAGGCTGACAAACAGCACAGAGTGCTGAGTATGATCATCCATTAAAGCATTGTTTGGAATCAGGCACCTTTGCCCTTCTGCTTTCTTTGTCTAATCTTTGGTCCCTGGGTGGAATAATGAGGAAATTCAGACTACCAGTTAAAGAAGTTTAGTACTGATAATTTGCAGTGCCTAAGCCAAGATGTTGGCGTTAGTGTGCTGTGACATATAAGCTGCTTAATTAGAGTTGCCATTTAATCTGTTTCTGTTCATTTATTTACACTTGACTAAAACAGCAGAGAGGTTTTACCCACTGAGCTTTACCAAACAGAGTGAACCCTTGTGGTGTGGCAGCTGGAGAGGACAAAGGTGTGTGCTGAGAGCAGGATGTGTGCCTTCCCTCACATGTGAATGCAGAGGAAGATGCATCCCTGAATCTGTGTTATTGTGCACGGATGCAGCTTCTCATTTCCAAATGTCTCCCGCAGTGGATAACTGTAGCTTGCTGGTATATTTATGTTTTTATTATTTACTGAAGCTTTCCATGGGACATAATTCTAAATTATCCTTCTGTGGTTTATTAGAGTCTATGGGATTTTATTCATCAGCCCAGCAAGGCATTAGAAAATATAAAAATGTTCATTGTGTTTGTTATGGTGTAAATAGATCAAGTTGGACTTGAGACAGAGAGTAGGTGTGTTGCAGAGGTAAAACACCACCAGGAAAGCCCTTTTCACTCTGGAGCAGTGGGAAGAGGCACTGAAAGGGTGAAACTCTGGCTGCACTCTTCCACTCCTTCCAAGACCCTTTTATTGCCCAGGCAGAATTCACATCTCTTCTTCTCAATAAATGAGATAACATTCATGGCAAAACTTCCTGTACTTCCTGCTGCAGGTGATGGCTGTGCAAAGGGAAATGCTGAAAGCCCAGAGCCAGGGCAGAGCTGGGTTTGTGCAGATACCTGTGCCCTCCTCCCCTCCCCACAGCACCAACAGAAGCAATTCCCTGCAAACCCTGGATCTCTGGGAATGAAGGCAGAGCCAGAGGGGCCTGGGTTTGATCCAGGGCATGTGAAAGCCAGAGGGGAGTTAACCTTGTGCTACAGAAGGAGCTGGAAGTGCATCAGGAACAGAGAGGCCAGCACGGGAGCAATTTCCAAGATGAAATTCTGCCTGTGGCCTTGGCCCCAGTGCAGGGAGAACATCCCTGCACTGCCTTGGACACAACTGTGTCCATTCCCAGGGACACAAGCCGGCACTGCCCTGCTGCTGACACCTGACTCAGGAAAGATAACACACAATTGTTTTCACTTCTGGTGTTCAGCTAATGACAGAAGCAGAAGTGCCTCAAGTGCTGCAGAAGATCCTGTTCTTGGCCTAATCAGGAGTGGGAGGGCTTGAAATCCCCAACTTGTCATTTTAGCCTGACTTGCAGAATCAGGGGGATATTTTAGATGAACACATGTGAACTCCAGGCTTACCATTTTTGAAGTTTCATCTACCACAAACAACAAAAAGCACGTCAGAAACACAGGGGAAGCAAAAGTGGATGGGCTGATATTCATCACCCCACCACTAAAGCCTTCCAAGGCCAAAAATTGCAGGTAGCATGAGAGGAAGACTCAGAGCAAGAAATGCAGGATAAAGAATGGTGCAGCACTCTCCAAATGATGGATTAATTTTTCAGTATAGTTAAAATTGCTATAACCTCAGTTTCATGAGTCAGCAAGTCTGATAACATTAATATATAGTAAAAAAAGGTAAGGCAACACCTGGGGATTTTTATTCAACTCAGCTAAATTTGGATATGAAACCTGCTTTTCATAATTAAAAATTTGGTTCAGTTACCACAAACCAGGTGTGTGTTTAAATAAAAGGATCTGATCCTTGAAGGGATTAAGGGCACCTTTATCCCACCATAATAGTAGAAGTGAGCTCAAAATGAAAAAACCTAAATTTAAATCCCCTTAATAATAGCAATACAGTACAAAACATAAATGCAAATCAATAGAAACAGCTTTTTCCTTTCTCTACTTGAGATAAAGTTAATATTAAAGCTTACTTTCCTTCCATATTTATGCAAATAACCTTACCTAAAAACAGCATCAATTTTATTTCATTTAAAATGTCAAGGAAAAAAAAAAGTTCCTTTTATTTTTCATTCAGGACCCATTGCCTGAGATCATGATTAAATAAATGAATCTGTTTTGTTAATTATTGATACTGCAATTGTTGAATTGGTATCTAAAACAAAGGATTCAGGTCTGCAGTTCACAGAGGAATCAGTAACAGGAAATTTCTCTCCCATTATGTATATTAGCAGCCACAGCTGGGTCAGCAGATGGATGTGTCCTTGTAGGCGTTTTTCCCCATAAAACATTTGTGGAACAAAAAAAAAAAAAATGTTTGAAGCAGGGTGGACTTTACTGGAACAGACCAAAATAGACACTTTTCCTTATTGCTTTTTAAAATATGGCTCTACCTGTGTGCCAGCAGTTCCCACAGAGAGGGCAGCTCCCCTGCCTCCTGCCATTCCCAAGCCTGGGCACATTTTCAGGTCTTCCTGAAATCCTTGGTCACACCACTGACACCAAGGGTTCTCCCTTTCAGTAGGATGTTTTTGCCTCAGGGTTTAGGATTGCTGTTTGTAGTGGCAACTTTTCCTTCTGCACGAGGATGGCTGGTTACTGGTGTGGATTCTTGCTGATGGGAATCAAACCTGTGTACATGGGCTGAACACGGGCACTCACACTTCGTGTGGCACTTGGCCACCAGAAAGCCAAAGCACACCTCTTCCTACACAGTCCTGCTCAGTGGGGCATATGGAATTGTCAAAAAATACATGGAAATACAAATCCACTGCGTTCTGCCAAAATTCAGAGTCCTCACACTGACAGAGCAGTGTCCATGCCACTGCAGTGCCCTCACTGGTGCAGGCTGAGAGTCCTTCCCACCAAATCACACCAAAATGATTGTTTTCACCAAAAACCTTCAGTCCCTGACTGGGGAGCTCCCTTCCATCCCCACACAGGGCAGCAGCTCATGGATTAACCAGGGGATGCTCCCGTGAGGTGCCTGGCTTTGGAGGAGCTGACAGTATAATTAGCAGGGCTGAGCAAACAGGTCTGCCTAATTTTGAACCTGCTCAAATGACCCAATTTTGAAATTTAGCCTGGAATTTGCAACTTGCTGCATTTACTGTGCCTGGGTAATTACACTGTAATTATACATTTCCACACTTGCCATAACATCACAAGGACTAATTAGATTGGGGAAAATTTTATCCTGACTTGCACTGACTGGTGAAATACTCTTAAATAATTGATCCTATTGGTTGAGTCAGTTGAAAAAGTATTGGAAATTAGCCCGTGTGAATATAACCTGAGTTGTAGAGGATAAGAGATGAAAAGGGGATTCACTGGATAGAGTTTATAACACTTGCCAATTATTTATTTCAGGTATTTGTTGCTTTAATGGAAGTCTCAGTTTTGAACCCTTTGAACATATTATTTGTTATTGACCTCCCTGGATTGCATCAAATTTCCAGTATTGGGAGGAAATTGGTCTGGAGTGTGATGTTCATGCAAATGCTGAATGCACAGAGCTGCATTTGTCTCTACTATCCTTCCCGAAAAAGTTTGTCTTTTTATGAGTTAATTTTGTTGTAGACAACTGTCTATTAAATACAAGTTATTAACAATTGCTGTTTATGGACAGACTCATTTGGAAAGCGGCATGTTGAAAGGTTTTAACTACAATATTCCTCCAGAATGAGGTTTTTAACTGATGAGTGACTTGTTGCTACGTGCTGCTGCTCAGTAATATAATGTCTTTCTCCTAATGTGCACTTTGGTTATGTTCATTTGATTTCTTCTGCAGACAAAAGTCTCAGAAAGAGACATACATCCACAGCATCAATACAGTGTGTTAAACATCTATTACAGAAAAAAATGTAACTACATTATAGTTTAAGTGCCAATATACTGCAGACCCAAAGAAATAATTTTTATTGGTAGAAATAGGTTTTTATGTTGCAGTAATCATTTTGGTCCCTATGCTAGGGGGGGACATAAGCAAAAGGAAGATTCCTGTCTTGGTAGAAAACAGAATAATCTAAAAAGATATTTTTTCTTCTCCATCAGAAAAGAGATTGGTTGATAATAAGACTCAAAAATGCATCATTTCTGACCAACTTGTCATCAGGAAAATTGTGTCAGCTTCTGGTCCCCAGCACACAGAAAGGGAGGTGGATGCAGAAGAGCCAGAAATGTGATGGAGGCAGCAGGAATGGGACAGGATCGCCATCGAGTCCAAGTTCTGAATGTGTCCCACATCCCTGATGAGTTCTGTAACGTTCCAGGCAGGATAAACTCCATCAAACTCACATGGAGACTAAAGGAAAGCTGCAACCCTTCCCCAGGAGAGAAGGAATGCCCCATTCTCTGGAGTGAGAGTTGGAACTCCACTTTCAGAGGAGTTCTGTGAGAATTGGGCCACCTCCTTTTCAGTGCAGTTTGCCACTAAGGCTGTGAAGGGTCTGCTCAAGTTCTGGGGAACCAGAGCCACTTCCAATCCTCCAGTGATTACTGGAAACCTTTGTCCCTGTCCTTGGCAAGGCTGAGAGCTGAGGCAGCCCCCAGACTTTGTCATTGCTCAGACAGACGCAGTCACAGAAGTCTTCCAACCTCACTTTTCAATAGTGAAGCTCAAAATCACTTGCAAGTTGTTTTCCAGCTGAAAATTCCTATTTCACCTTCAGGGCACTGCGGATGTACCTACCTGGTGGCACCCACAGAGCTCCTGCTGGCCCACAGCAGTGTCTGGGACTTGTCCTTTCTTTTGTCACCCCAAGCTTGGAGTGATCTGGGAGACAGAGCTGTGGCAATGCCATTGCTGGTCCCCCAGAGCACTCAGGGTCCCTTGGGTTTGCAGGGACAGAGGTTGGGAGGTTCTCTGAACCCCTTCAGTTGTGGCAAACTGAAATTGTATCACAGGCACCGCTGAATGAAAGGAGCCTGAGGGATCATTAGTATCCTTCCATCACTTCCTCATTAGTTCTTAGATAGTGTTTTAATGACAGCTTGAGAGGCTCAGCATCCTGCCCTCTTACTATTTATGATCCCCACAGTGCTAATGTGCACTTAATGAGAAATTCTTGTCTTGCTTGTAAATCCTGTAGCCGGCATTCAATTTATTGACAGATGTTTGCTTGGGCCTCTTTAAAATTACTTCATAAATCTTCCAGGATAAAAGGCCTCAAGTTTGGTTATTAAGACAGGCCCTTGTTGACAGTTTCATATTTAACTGTTTGGAACTGGACTGTCAGGGCTGTAATGGAGTGCACGGCGGAGGGTTTGCATTCTTCGGGCTCATTTACCATGTTTTCTGCACCTATCAGGTTTTTTCTTTTTGAAGTGTGTTGACTGTCCCTTATAATCCCTTTAGTTAACTTCCCTGTGACCTCTTTGTGCACCGCACTTACTCATTTAGCATATCAGCGTGTCAGCTGTGATGAAGTGTTTATGCTGATATGAGCTGAGGGCTGAGCAAGCGCTGCATGCCAGAACCTCCTGGCTGTAATGCTGATAGGAACTGAGGGCTGAGCTTGCACTTCACGCTGGAGCCCACTGGACATGTCACAGACAGCCACAAGTTTGCTGCCTCCTTCTCCAACCCTCCTATTTCATTATTTTCTCCCCTAGGTTTGGGGTTACATCTTGTAGAACCTGAGGGAGGGCTTTTCCCAGCAGATTGGGATTTGGAAGGAAAACCCTGTAGCCCTTGAAGTGTGTCCTGAGCTGATTCCTTTCTCCCTGTGATCTCCAGTGCTGTGATCACATCTGTAGGAATCAGGATCTTTAATCCCTCAGCCCTGCTTTTCTAAGGGGCTGCTGTTGCATCTGTGTAGCTCTGTTTGCCACACGTTGCTCTGAGGAACAAGGACCAGGCAAGAGTTTTCTGCTTCTCTCAGAGTCTCACAAAGCTTTTCCAAATGCACCTTTGAGTGACATATATTAGAGAGGTCTGGTCCAAATGCTGCATTTAGAGTGTGCAATGACAGCTTTTCAGGCCATTATTTTAGAAGAGACTTTTTTTGTCCTCATAGTGAACAGAAAAGATTAAAAATTTAGAGAGCTGCTAGAAGATTGGGATAATTCAAATAGCTATTAAACCCATGACATCAGCCAAATTCACTCCACTTAAGTCCGTCAAAAACCATTCAGATCAGACATTGGACGGTAATGAGCATCTCAGCTAAAAATAAAATGTTTGGGCCTTTTTTTTGCTTACTTGGTGGTGCCATGTTATATTACATTGCTTGAGGAGTGTCACATCATATCATGTGGCTTCTGTGGGATCCTCTGCTGACATGACATAACGCTTTTTATACTTACAAAATATTTTTGATGGGATCCTTGCCATTCAGTTACTTTTGTTTAGTCATTAAGTTTGGTAAAATTCACAAATCTAAGCGTTAATTCAGCAGGAAGAGAAATTAGTTATCTGCAAGCAGAGCCAGCTAATTCCCTGTATATTTATGACTATGAGGAGCCTGGATTTCAGCAGGCTTTAAAGTCTGCTAAGGTCCAGCCAGTGTTCACCTGAGGGACTCATCAAGGCATGAATGATCCTGTTAGATCCGTGTTAGGATGAAGGGAATCCATCTCTGTGCTGCTCCCTGAGCAGGAGCCAGAAAAGCCTCTCCAAGGGAAGTCAGACCCCACAGAGGGTTCTGCATTCTCATCTTGCAGCTCAGAGGAATTCAAAGCCATATTAAGCAGGAAAGGACACCAAAGGCAGGAAGCACTGAGATAAGGCATTAAAGAGAAAGAAAAAGCAGGTAAAGTTATTTTTTAGCAACTTTGCTGGTACGTTTGACACCAGTGAATGCTAAAGGCTGGGCAGGCACTGACTAGACTGAATACAGTCAGTGTAAGAGGTAGGATGCTGCTTCAAATTTCAACCAGCACCATTTGTGTGAGCTGCTCTGTCCTCCTGGAAGTTCAGAGAGGATAGGGAATGTAAGGCCCTAATGCCACCAGTGATGTATGGGCATTTATGGGTTCTGGAATGGCTGAAAACAGGATGACACTGACTGGGATAGGGAGGAGCCTGAAAATCCCCTGCAGCTGCCACCATCCTCTTCAGTCTGATGAAGCTTTGAGTTCTGGCCATGGTATTCCACAGCAGCTGGAAGTGCTGAGATTGAAGGGGGACAAAGAGCAGGGAAGCACAATTACTGGGGATAAGGAGGCCTGGAAACCAGGGAAGGAGCAAGCAGGCCCCCCATGTTCCTGCCATTTGTCATCTATTTTGATGGCTCGTGTCAGGTGCTGGCACTGTAGTGGATGACAGCAAACACATCTCACTAGATGTCTTTGTCCCAACATGCTGCAAGGGACATGTGAAGAAATGACTATTTTGCAAAATTTTGATGTGTGTGAAGTGTCCTTATTAATAGCTTGGTTCTGCTCCCAGCTGGATTCAGTGGTCTCATCCCTGTTGGAGTGGGGAGGAACAGGATTGCACCCTGAAGGATTTGTGCTTAGCTGTTACTTCAAGAACAGATTTGCCAAAGAAATGCTCAGAGGAGAGAACAGAGTGTTCCAGCACACACAGGTAGAAGATGGTATTTCAAACTGAGCACACTGGGCAATCTTTGCTCATGATTCATCAGTCAAAACACGTCAATTTTATCCCAGAACAGCTAAAAAAAATCTGCAACTACTTGACAAGTACATTTTTGGTGCAGGTCCCAGTTCTTTCCCAGTTGGCCCATTGGCTTGTCTGTCAGCATCTCTTGCACATTGTGGAAAATTAACCCTGTGACGTGTTCTGTTTGCTGTTGTCCTGTTTTTCTTGAGTTACTCCAATTCTTGAGATCCTCAAAGGTAAAAAAGAGCAGTCTGGCACCAAATTCTTGCTAAAAGGCCATGGCAAGTGGGCATTTAAACTCCCCAAGTGCTTTTAGAAACCTTCCCTTCAAAACCAGGTTTGCCTTTTGGGTTTGTTTCACATTCTGTTGTAAGGCTCCAGCATCTTCTCTCTCCCTTGCTTGTTTTGGTAAATTTGATCTGCTGGCTCAGGATCTCTGTTTCATTTTTGGTCTCTATGGAACATAATATTTTTTTAATTGTCATTACAAATTTCAGACTTTTTCTACATGGGGTTATAATTCTGCCTCAACAGATTCACAGTTTTGATCAAAGCTTAAAATATCCTTGGCTAGAACTATCCTGATGCAACAATATTGACATTACAGAATGTTTTTTTCTTGGCATTATCCTAGTTATTCTTTTTTTCTAATGTACACTGTTCTGTAGTGTGTTTTCAGGATATTCTTCAGTGCCAGCAGAAACCCCTTGTTAAATTTACAAAGTGTTATGTATTCCCTCCTGAAGGATATTTTAATTTTCTCTCCTAATGGAGAAGGATAGCAGCGGAAATTCTACTTGCGAGTTATCTTTCTTAGTGAAAAACTGCATCTGTTTCGAGCTGAGCAGTGCCTGTGCAAGCCAGAAAGCCTCACTCAGCTGTATCCTCAGGAAATAGAATAAGAAAAGAAACTTTGCCCCAGGTGCTCTCATTCAGTCCAAGTCTCGCTGTGGAGTTGTGGTTCTTGTGTGAGCTGGAGTGAGCAGTGAGCACGGAGCACACACAGCCACGGATCCTGCAGGGCTTGCTTTGGACACCTCACACTGCTCACAGGTCACTGTCCTTCCTCTCTGGGGCTCCAGAGACTTTGTCCCCGTGCTCCAAAGCGGGTTTGCAGTTCACTGGTGGAGTTTCGGATCAAGGCACACAGAGGCTGCCCTGGCCTCTGTGCCAGTGATCCCTGGCACGTTGTGCTGTCCATGCTGGAATGTTTGGAGCTGGGCTGTGCTGCTTGTTCTCTCCTCCATCCCACCTTTACACAGGGGCTGCTGCTGCTGCTGCTCTGTTTGTCCTGGCAGAGACATGAAAACACACTTCAAACTAAGAGCTTGATCTTTATTTTAATTTGTCAGAGGCTCTTTGGACTCCCACCAAAACCTTCCCTATTTCCTCTGGTTGGAATATCTGTTGGGCAAGTAGCTGTAGCCATTTCACTGCATCACATCTGCAATCACTTCTCAATGGTGTGATCATCTCTTCTCTTGTACCCATAGAAGAGTTGGGTTTTGTGTATTGGCATCACAGGTGGACTTGAGAGGTTGAGCTGCCTGATGATTCCTGTCTTTCCTCTTTCCATAGGAATCCTATTCTTAATTTATTGAAAGACAAAAATCTGTCCATGCAATGAAAATGTGCTGTGATCTATTGGGCTACCATTGATGGATGATGAAAGGCTTGATATTAATGCCCTGAATATGTATAATTCTGAGCCAGCCATGGTGGAGGGTCAGCAATCATTCACTTCATTTGATACATTTCCTCACATTGACTTAATACAGAGCATGAAACCCTACTGGAGCCCTTATAGAGCATAGATAGTGCTGGAAAATCTGAGGAATTTGCTCCAAAGTTCTCCCTAGGCTATTGCTGCTGATAATCAGCATCTAAAATGTGATGAAATTTCTTTTGTTAACTTTGCCTGCATATTTAGTTGTATTTCACATCACTTTGGACTCCTGATTAGTTTTTTGTACACACAACTGTACACATCAAATTCAATAAATGTGCAGGAAAGGCAGCATTATCACCCAGCTCCCTTTGAAAATGCAGCCTCCAGGGATATATTTCCATTGCAGCATGTGGAGATTTTGTCACATGACATACGTTAATCTTTTCAGAACCCTACAGCTGAATCACAGGCAATGCTCTATAAATGTATCCCTGCACTTCCACAAAGACAAGCCAGAGTCTTTCTTGGGGTCTGACTTTTCTACCCTCATTGCATGGAGCCTGTTTATCTGGGAAGATTTTATAAATAAGGACAAGTTCTGTGCCTGAGGGTGGAAGAAGGGCTCATTTATCTTTGTCTCAGGGGACCATGGCATTGTGTTTGCTCTGTAACAAAATCCGGAAAAGCCTTTGGGACACAGTCCCACAGTTGGCTGTGGAGAGCAAGGGTGGATTTTACACTCCCAATAATGGTGGTGAGTTATCTGTAGAAATCTCCCCACTCAGGGATTAGGGGTTGTCACTCTGTCTGTGTGCACAGTCCTGTTTCTCTCCTCCTTGTGCAGTCCTCAGGAGAGTTGCCTTTCTCAGGACTGTGAAATATTCTTTAATTACTCAGCCACCACTTGGGCTCCCATTTCCTCTCCAGCTGCTCTGGAGAGGGAGAGTGGCAGGACTTAATTCTCTTATCAAGAAGGGCATCACAGGGTAAAAACTTCTGCACAGTTTTTGTCAGAGCTCTGGGCTTATTGTCTGCCTGCTTGGCAGAGAAAAAGTGTCTGTGTGTCTCAGGCAGCCTAAGCGATTTGCCTGCAAAAAAATTTCCTTGTGAAAACATGAGTGATTTTAAAAGAAGCTTAAGGAAGACCTGTCTGACAGAAAATGGGTTCAGAATTAAATTTCCCCATTTCTCAAGTGTTCTTAAAGCCAGGGTTTCAGTTCAGTTCCATCACTGAGAGAAATTAAATCAAATGTAATTGTAGATACGTCTAATCTGGGCTCCAACCACAGCTCCAGGAAAGTTGTCCAAGCTGATTTCCCAGGCTGGGAGGGTGCTGAGGTGGATCTCTGGAGTGACATCAGTACAGGTATGGTTGGAAGAGCAGAATTTGCACCTTTTGGTCGGGTTTAAATGTACTCAAGTCACAAACTGCAGAGCCACTCAGACAGCTGCAGCCCTTGCTCTGCACACTGCAGCTGCTACTTAAAAACTACTGGTTTCTCTCTCCTGCCTCCCTCCCTCCTCTGGGCAAGGGCCCCTGAACAGCCTCATGACAATGTCCTGGTCAGCTCTTTTCTGTTTAAAAAAAACCCAACCAAAAAACCAACAAACTTGATTTCCTGTTCTGGTGAGCCATATATCACTGACGCTCCCATCTGTGCCGTTTGTCTGTGACAGAATGACAGGTGTCATTTATCATTGGAGCTTGAGGAAGCTGTGGGAAGAGGGATTGAAATTTTTTCTGGAAGCAGTCAGTGTCTACAGACTGCCAGATCATTAAAAAGGGGGCTTTCCAAAGAAAGCTGTGTGTAATGTGATTGCACTTACTGTCAATGACAGGCTGAGAGAAAGAAGAAACATCAAAAAAAGAGAGAGAGGGGGAAGGATCGAAAGGGAGAAAGGGAGAGAAATGAAGTTTCTGCCAGGGGCATTTAAAGCTACAGCACAACAAATGCAGGAATCTTTTTTTGGTTTGGTTTCAATATCTGCATGCTAAGTAAGGCCTTTGGAGATTTTAGCTCAGCTTGGAGTGCCAATAAGGAAACCAAAACAGGAAACTTCTTTAACAGCACTTATTCGCATCACATATTATTTAGGGCACTGTAACAGAGTTTGTGCTTTGAGGAGCGTGTCTCAAAGCACAATGACTTAAGACTGGAATAGGAGCTAGCAGAGACAGGAAAACCTATTTGGTCTGCAGCTGAAGCTCCCAATAAATCAAAGGGCAGAACTAAGGCCAGATACAAGGCCCTTTTTCAAAAAGAAGACATTTACAACGTCCTGTTTGCATAAGGACATTCAGGAAAAGCAGCATAATATCTCTATTTCAGCACCACCTAGGCAGGCTCCAGTCAGGGATTTGGGCTGAATCTTTCTTTCTCCTCATGGTAAAGAATGCTTCTCACCATTACAGCAAATTGTCCTCCCACTTGAGGTACACAAAACCAAAATTAAGACTGGGGAAAAACCTTCCAACAGATACCAAAATTTTAACAACAAAAAGAAACTGGGATAGATTTTCCATCATATGTTGTGTTTTCCTCAGGTGAACTGGATATTTGTCCCACATCCATAGCACAACTCTTTCTGCTGCAGCGTGGAGCACAGTTCTAATTGATGTAACACAGTGAGGCTGGGGATTGCAAAGGGATTGCTCAGGAGCTGGCCACACGTGGTAAAGGGTAACAGTAGTTAGCCTGGAATCAGTCATTTCAGTCCTTCCTGGGGTGAGAATCTGTGGCTGTAGAAAATCCCAGTGTGCGTGCAAAACTGAGAGCCAACTAACAGACAAATGTGGCTGCATCCATAACCCAGGGATCTAACATCAAACCTGTGAGGGCTCTGTGAGTCTGGGCTAGAGGCATGACCCAGGGCAGGGATTTTCTCCTCAGGGCTCTCTTTAGAGTGATGGGTTTTCCTGCAGGCCTTTGGAAAGGACAGTACAGAAAAAAAATAGAGGAATTTTCACAGTCCTTTGCACAGGGTGTGTAAGGAAAGGGAAAAATATCTCCCTGTCTTCTGCCACCAAGCATGTCCATGGAAAGACAAGGAGAATCCAGCTGTGCTGGATAAAAGCAGCACCTAATTGAGATACTGCTCAGTTCCCAGCTAGGGCAGAGGATCTTTGAGTGAACATTGTCTGATTTCTCCATGTTTTCAGCTCTTTGCTATCTCCTGCAGAGATGTGAGTTCTTTAAGATAGGAACCATCTCACAGCACCTTGAACACGTTGTGTTCTGCACAGGATGTCCTGCTCTGAGCTGGTGTTTCTTCCTGCAGCTGCAATACAAAGGCTGTAATTATCATGCTAATGAAAAAATGAACATTCTGCCTTGTGCTTAACAGTTCAATAATTTCTAGCAGTTGCATCTATTTACAGTGGTGCCGATTTACACCCATGTTTGCCTCTGTGGAGAGCGTTCCCTGGAATCAGAGAGACAGAGCAATCCCACACAGAGCTAATGGCTTAGCACATGTAAGTGCTAACACTGCAACTGGCTGATGAAGCTGTTACATGTGCTCCCATGTAAGTTTGTTTGTACACCCTTCCCAACGTGTTAAATGCCATTATATCATTCTTATCATCACCAAGCTCAGCATCATTCTTCCCTGGATTTGGAATTGCAGAGCATGTGTGCACATGGAGAGACAATTATCTATGTATATACACACACAGATAAACATCTTTATGCATCAGGTTCAAAACCATTTTTACCAGGTGAAGACAATTTTTACCTGACATTTGATTCTTGCCAGGCTGGACTCCAGGTAAATGTGCTTTCCTGTGTGAAGGAGCTCGGGTCAGAACTGCTTTAAATGTCATTTCCCTAGTGCAAAACAGATATCCCTGTTTTCAGCATCTACATGAAGGAAGCAGAATATGAAATCAGGCCTCAAAGTCATGTCTGTGGTTCTGTTGACATTTCTGTCCGTGGGGTGGCAGAGGCTGGCCCTGTCATTCTCAGCACTACACCTGTACTACTTCTGTAACACTCAGGGCTTGAAAGCTTACTGGGAAATGTTTCCTGTGAGTCCAGAAAAATGGATGGCATGCCATGGACACACAGATCTCAGAGGAAACTACAGCAGGCAACAGGTTTCAGCCTCCCTTTTTAGGATATTTGCAGTAAAGTTGCATCCAAGGCTCTCAGTTCTAAAAGAAAAAATGTAAGTTGTTGCTGTTGTGGATTTGCTTTGAGAGAGGAATTGCTGCTCACAGAGATAAGGTTCTGCCTTCTGGCCAAGTGGTTCTAACAGTGAGATCTGGGTAAATACCTCCGTTCAGCTCAGCTGGGGTTTGAGACTAAACACTGTAGTCTTTACCCAGCCAATCCTACTCTAGTTTTACTTTGAATGTGCAGTTTGGGCTCACAAAAAGGAGCCCAGTGTGCACAGCAAAGGCTTCTTTAGGGTAATGGTGGAGAAACAGGACCAAGATATTATTTATTCTCAGGAAAAGCTGAAATGAAAAGGGGATTCAAGGCCAGATTTGAAGGGGTTTGTGGGGCTGGAAGCACCCCATATCAGGTGGCTGTGGTGGGTCATTGTCACCAGACCGTGTCCAGAGAAGAATGGCTCTGCAATGGCACCCGCAGGTTTGTTTAGACTGTCAGCAGTCATCCCCCAGCTCCAGACTTCTTACATCCAATGTGTGCCCAACATTGGCTGAACAAACCTGAGTCTAATATTTATACAACTTTAAAACCAGCTGGAACACAATCCTGCAGGTAAATATTCCCCGTTTGGAACTGCATCATTTTCTCTTTGCTGGTAACATGTTGGTGTTGCAGGGGACATTTGGTTCACAGCAGACTTCTCAGCAATAGCTGAACACAGCCAGAATTCCACAAATTAAACCCATAAAAATCTTATTTTTATTGGTCAGAATGTGGATGACTTGTATAAAATTACCAGCTAAGAAAAAATCAGGAAAATTTGAGATTTGTAATACAAATTTTCATATACTCATATGCTCCAGGGTCTGTCATGTGTGCTGATCCTTTAAAATTAGGAGGAATTATACCATAATGTGTGATTTTTGATCTTTATTTAATTTCTGTCCACTACAGAAAATGATTTAAACTGTAAAGGGGAAACAAGGGAATCCATCAATATGTACATTGTTTTTCTCCAGAGATTAAATAAAAGTTTGTGCATGTATTTACATTTTTCCTTCCGTAGTATATACTGCCCAGTTATATTTGGAATGGGACTTCAGAAAAGCTGCAGAGGAGTTAATGAGAATAGGATGTTTGTACAATTCTGTAAATATTGGTTTATATTTCTGGGAGCAGCTATCATATATCTTGAGCCTTTCCTTCTAGGCTCGCGGCTCTCTTGGAGTCCCATTTAGGTTAAACCTTTGGCGAGAGTTCAAGGAGCAGGGAAAGCAGCTGAGGAGCTGGTCCAGTGGGAGAGATCCAAGAAAGCTCTTAGATGCTGGGTGTGCAGCTGACAGGGATTCCAGGAGCCTGAGCTCGAGGGAGCACAGGGGAAGTTGTGCTGCCCTCAGTGTCCAAAACCTGCCGGACCTGAAGCTTTGGCCAGGGTGGCCAGGAAGATCCCACAGAGGGTTCATGTGTTCCCCAAAACACATTCCCTGAATGCACAGGGAAACCAGAGCTCAGATTTCTATCCCAGTGTCTGGGAAATTCTCTTTCTCCCCTTCTCTATAAGGCAGCATTTGAGATGATATTTCCCTCTCTCTCTCTTGTTCTCTCTTTTTGCTTAAACTCTGTAGGGCAGATGTAAAGGTCAAGCCAATTGATTTGTCTGGGTAGCAGGGCACTCTCAGCGGAGATGCAATTCACAGTTTCATAAAGTCTGGTGGTATTGGCTTGACTCAATGTTTGTGAGGAGAATCTACAGTTAGGGAGACCTCCATCATTGTTGAGAGCATCTCTGTAATTTGTCTTGAAACGATTATATTTCAAGTTTCTTGCTAAAACAACTCAGAAATGCTGGTAGGTATGTTGGGGGGAAAAAGCCACTAAATACATAATCCATGTTCCCTCTCTGTGTAACTATGAAATGCATCTTGTTCACTTTTATCTTTGTCACAGAATGATTGACATGCAATATCTCAGCTTGACACTTTGATATTGGTGATCAGAGCAATTTGTTTCAACCTGCATACTAAACCCTCAAGGTTAGGATATTCCTAAAATATAAACATAAAGGATGGATTACTGCTATCATTGCCTGGTTTATAATCTGTTCTTATCAGCCAAGGGCTAGTATTATAAGAGAGCTGATTTCTTTCTGTAAGTAATTTCAGTGTCCATTTTAACTGTACATTTCTTTGCTTTTTACTTGTAACACTGAATTATTCGAAGGCTGTTCATAGACACGGAGATTGTGGAAGTAAACTGGGTGTACCCATGAGTTCCTCTGTGCTTCCTGATGTACAGTATGGAATGGGACTGGTTTGGCAGAAGACAAATCACGTTGTCAGGCTGATGAGAACAGTTTGCTTCTCAAGGAGAACATCGGTGCTCCTTTTCTATTTTGTCACAGCACATTGTTCCCTTATTCTTCATCTTCAAATACACCAAAATGAATGGTTTGGACACCTGAGAAATAATGTGTAGCATCCTTCTTTATTGCCTGGGTTCACAGTTTATTTGGTAAATGCTTTTGATCTCTTTCCAGCAGTGAAATGGAGCTTTAGGAGTGAGGCTGGAGGAGGGTTTATGAGGCTGATGTTGGGTTAGAAGGGACCTTAAAGATCATCCATTCTCACCCCTGCCATGGGCAGGGACACCTTCCACTGTCCCAGGTTGCTCCAATTCCATCCAGTCTGATCTTGGACAGTTCTAGGGATCCAGGGCAGCCACAGCTTCTCTGGGAATTCCTGTTCCAGGGTGTCACCTCGCAGAGAGAGAAATTTCTTCTGAAAATCCACACTCAAGTCAATCCACGCTCTTCTGTGGGGCTTCTCAGTGGCATCATCTACCTCTGAGGAGCCTTCTGTGCCTCAGTCTGTGAAAGCTTTTGCTGTTTTCCTTGTTCCCTTGCACCCTGTTTAATACTGAAATGTAATTAATCAGAGTGGATCAGCCCTGGGGTGCTGCTGCCACACTGCCTGTGACCATTTCACACTGGGATGGTTCCTGTGCTGCTCAGGACTAGGGACCAGCCAGGACTGGTGTGGGGAAACCATGGAAATCTGCTGAGTGTCTGGGACTCCACAGAGGGTCCTGTTCCTCATCCTGGGATGGACACAGCTTTCCAGCCAGCTCCTCCTTTTGTGATATTTTCCTGCTGTTAGAATTTGAAAACTCTGCCTTCTGGTCGGGAAGGAGGGCCAGACTTGTCAAATAGAAGGTAGTTTGTAAGTGTAACACTATCATTTACATTGATATTTTTAGCAGTTTTCTGGTGCTTGTTGAGATTTGAAGCCAAGAGTTCTTTGAGTTCCCCTTTCCTTTCCTGCAAATACCCGAGCACACACCTTCCCACAGTGGATCATGGCAGAGAGGGTTTCTCCTGGTGTGCTCACCAGAACTGCCTGCCTGATAGGAATGAAATGCACGTTGGGGTCAGGAGATTTTGTCCCCATGCAGCCCCTCCCCTTATCCTGCAGTCCAGAACAAAATAGTGTTGCACTCACTGTTCGCAGCCCCTTCCCATCACGGATTTCAGTTGTGCTTAGCAAAATGCTCCCAGATCCTCCCGAGCTGAAGGTGCTATTTAAATGTAAATTATTATTTACAATATCTTATGCTTGATATAAGTTTTGGGGAAGTTTCATCTTTACACTTGTTTGCAGCAGCATATCCTTTCATAGCTATAATTTATATGCAAAGGTTTTCCCTGTCCTATCACACATTTTCCAATATGTTTTGATGAAGTCTGAATAGTTCCAATTGAGCTCCAGCATTGTGCATTTTATTTATTTCCTATCTCGTTTGTATTAAGTTTTGTCATAGGTTAGGGCTTACTTTTATATTCCAGTAAGAGAGGATATAGAATATGTGATTATTCAAAGTCTTTGTTATTTATATATCCTGCATCCCGTGTGTGCTGCTCTGGTGTCCAAGTGAAATGCAGGATTCTATTTTAATTCTCACGACTGTACGTGATCATTAACAGCCACTGCACCCAGTACAAAATAAAAATGCAATTCCAAGAAGTGTGCACATAAATAAATATAAATGAGCGCGTAAAAGAATGAATGAGATAAATTGGTTCTTTTCAAATATCAAACTTATCTTCAGTTTAAGGGAGGCATCCTCTGTGCTGCCTCTGCTCCAAATGGCACTTAAAAAAAATTAAACATAACAATAAAACAGAATTCATTGCTTTTAATAACATTTTCAGCCATGTGCTGAGGGTGGGCTCCCTTTTTCCATTTTTTTTCCCCTTAAGATTGCAATTTTGAAAATAGCAGGAAAGGTCATAACACATTGAGCATCGCCTTGCCGTTCCTCTAGCGCGTCGGAATTTCAGTCGGGTTTGTGTCAGTGCTGAAGGCCGGCAGGCTCCAGCCCGCTCCCTGCTCCTTTCCAGCAGCACTTGGAAGGGCAGCCCTCGCCCCCTTCTGTCCAGACTCGCTGCCTTTGGGTCCCGTTGCTCGCTCGGCATCTGCTGCCCATCCTGCCCTGCCGGGGAAGGGAAGGGAAGGGCTCCTCCCCGGCACGGATCCATCAGCCCGCTGGCAGCTGCCCCTGCAGCAGCCAAACACCAGACACGAGATGAAAGCCCCTGCTTGCGTTTCCCTGGAAAAGAGGAAGCTGGGCTTCCTCCCCGCTGCAGAGATTTCCCGGGATGTGCAGCCCGGCGCTGTCTCTCCAGCAGAGAGGGGCTTCCAGTGCCACTGATTTACAGCAATTCTGTACAGATATTCCGATTAAAAAGCAGGTGACTGTCAGTCCTGGTCATTTTGGCGAAGCTCTCAACACTGGTAGCTGCTCCAAGCAGTTTTCACTGCTCCTTTCCCTGCTCTGTCCTCCAGCCCTCCTCTGTCACCTGGGCAGGCAGTGGCCTCAGCCTGGCTCTGCTCCCTGGCCCCATGGCTGCTCTGTCACTTTGAAGCCATTCCCTGTGTCCTGTCCCTCCATCCCTTGGAAATCCTCTCTCTCCATCTTTCCTGCAGCTCCTCCAGGCACTGCAAGGCCCCAGTGAGGTCACCCCAGAGCTTCTCCATGTGAACAATCCCAGCTCTCCCAGCCTCTCTTTCCTCTCTGTAAGGCAGGAATGACAGAGCTTCCATACCTGCCCAGGCTGGTCAGGAGGAGCCCTGGGAGCTGGGGTGCCTGGTGGGACAGGGGCAGGGCTGTGTCAGGAGCAGGATGGATTTGTGCAACCCTCCCAAGTGACAGGTGCACAGTGACTGCCACCCTTCCTGCTACCCACCACACAGTGATCTCTGGCAAAATAAAATACAATTCTTACAGCAAGGCAATAAAAACACCTTCTCTAGCACAGCCTCTTGGGGCTCAAATGTTCATAGAATACCAGGTTTTTCAAATAATGTAATTACTGCTCCAAAAAAACCCCACCAAATAAAAAACAGCAATAATAAAAAATGCTAAAAGATACTCCTCTTCTAGCTTAAGCACAATTTTTGCTCTACCAGCAGACAATGAACTCCAGTGTCTGTGAGCAGGCAGTCATCTCTGACAGCACAGGGCTTCTGCTGTATAAAATACAGTATTTATAATGTTTCTGCAAGTGTCTCTTTGATTGCATTATTCCTTTGTCTGACCTATACTTTCAGATAAAAGTGTTTTGCTTAGAAACTACGTAATAAATCAAGTGTAGGAAACAGACACGTTCCTTTTCTATCAGGGACTAAATGTGAAAAATGGTTTCAAAGAAGCTAAGGGTAAATGATGGAGTTCTGTTACCAGTTTTGCCTTTGCTGAAACAAAGTAAAGGTAATGTACAGGAGGAATATCTCAGGGTCACTGCAGTCATATGTCAAGTGCTAGAATAGTACTTTATTTGGCAAAGAGATCAAAGAAAAGCTTTGTGTTATTTTTCTTCTGTTTGCTGAGGAATGGAAGAGGTTTTCTCCCCTTTTATAGTTACTAGAACTGTAGTTTCCCTGATCCGAGATGAGATCACCCAACTCCAGGATATGATTACATTTCAGTAGTTAAAAAAAAAATTACATAAGTACTAAGCATGATTTGACCTACCTTTCCTGTGTCAGACTGCTGAAATTATTTTACATTTATATAAATCCAAGCTGCTTTGCACCTTTTGGTAGCTAAAATAAATGCTACCCTGGGAGCCAGGGGTCTCATGGTGGACAACTTATTGCATGTTGAATGTGTCACAGTAAATCTGTAAGAGGTTTTAAGCTGAAAAGAGATTTTTTTTTTCCCTTAGAAGGCTAGAGGAAAGTAAGGAAATTAATTTTCAAAGCACAGGAACCAGAAAAATTTCTTTTCATATTCTCTTCTTTTCTGTAAGCACTGTGCTGAGAGGAAAAAAAAAGTAAAACAAGTTTTTAGTGAAATAACCACTTACTGAAACACTTGCAGAGACAAATCCTGAAGTTATATAGGCTGCAGTGATTCTATT
Source organism: Emberiza elegans (assembly GCA_024865655.1). NCBI lineage: Eukaryota > Metazoa > Chordata > Aves > Passeriformes > Fringillidae > Emberiza > Emberiza elegans. The sequence continues at coordinate 1,830,945 of JALJVW010003097.1, forward strand.
TTTCAAGCCATGCTTTCAAATGTGTCATGATATATTGTGGTTGTCTTTAATGCTACAGTTAACATATATTAAAGAAATGCTGGTGTCTTCATCCCCTGCGTGTGCGTGATGCACTCGGGCTCTCACTCTCCTGGTGCCTTTGGGCTCCAGCTCCTGTAGCAGATTAATGCTGGGAAGGATTGTTCCCGAAGGAGCAAGTGTGGGATCAGGCTGTCCCACCCCGGTGCCCTGGGAGCCCTTTGGGAAGGACAGACAGCCCCTGTCCCCCCAAAGCATCACCCCCACTTGTGTGCTGGGAGTTTATTTACCACAGCTTGGGAAAGGAGCACCCCCCAAGAATTATTCACATTGTTCCATAGAGCTCCTATCTACATCTCTTTTTTTTCCAAAAGCTGATGAAATTAATGAGAAGTGACAAAAGGAAAGGAACTCAGCTAACGACGTGGCTGGGGTCAGGCTTGAGGAGCGAGCACAGTGGGTTAAAACACCAACACAGTAATGTAGGTGTGAGCAAATGAACCGTCTAATAAATAATTAACAATTAATTTTGTTCTGTCTTTTATCTTTACCTCTTTTTTTTTTCTCCTTTACTTTCCTAGCCCGTGCTTCTGTTTTGCATTTGCTGTGTTGCCGCAATTAATTAACAAACAAAATCAAAGCGCGGGGTTACAAAGTTCCAGCGGTGAAATCCTGCTGGAATGAGAAGTTCTGCTTCCCCAGTCCTGTTGGTTTGTGCTGCTGTCGAGGGCTGGCTGTGCATGTTTGATGGAGCACTGGATCCCAGCACAGCCCTGCTCTGCCGAGCTTTGTTTTAGAAATCTCCAATGCGATGTAGCCGCGCTTTGTGTCATGTTATATTGTCATATGACAAGACATGAACCAATGTAAGCCAGCGGAATGCAGCACAATGCATTGTATGACTTACACCTTGTCAGGTTTTTTGGCTTCAGAAAGAGCTTTTTTCCCCAAGGTAGTAAGTGATGCTAGAAAAAAATCCCTGTGTTACCTAGGAACTGACAGGTGCCCCTATTTTCTGACTATCCAAATTAAATTTAATCGGGATGTGTTTCCACACAGCAAATCTAAATGTTGCTTTACTTTTTTGTCGCTTCCCGATTGGAACATTAGTGGCCTGCTAATGTGATTAACTGTTTGCCTCAGGCAGCTCAGGCTGGGCTTTGTCCCACTGGACAACTGATGAGCTCAGCAAAGTTTAAAGCTCCCTGGCTAAGAAGGGATCAGCATCTCAAACCTGTATCCTGGCCAGGGGGGCTGGAGCCGGCATGGGGGACAGGAGACATCGCTGTGCTGGCACTGAGCTGGGCAGAGGCACGCAGGGATGTCTGGGGTGCCTTATCACACCCTGCCTTATCACAAATGCAGCAGCTCAGCAGTACGCTGGGGTGCACAGGTGTGCAGGTGGCCAGGTGTGCAGATGTCAGGTGTACAGGTGTGTGGGCACACAGGTGTCCATGTCCAGGTGTGTAGGTATCCAGGTGAACAGGTTACAGGTGTTTGGGTGTCCACATGTCCAGGTGTCCAGGTGTGGAGATATTCCTGTGTACAGGTGTACAGGTATGAAAGTGTGCAGCTGTCCAGATAAACAGATGTACAAGTGTCCATGTGTCCAGGTGTCCAGGTGTCCATCTGCCCAGGTGTCCATGTGTCCATGTGTCCAGGTGTCCAGGTAAACATCACATGGCACAGCCCACTGCCATAACTGTTAATTTTTATGGGTACCTGCTGTGTGGGGCTATGTGGATTAAAAAAATAAGTATTTACTTTGTGTATTTCTAATTCTGGATGGTTGGTGCCAGCTCCCCCTGCTCCTGGATTGCCCAAACCCTGCTAAAATCCCAACAATGAATCTTTTGTTGCCCAAAAATTCCAGTAGCACCATATGCAGAGCACTGCAGAGAGCTCCATATAGCATTGCCACTCCTGGCTGGGGGGAGGAGGGGGTGTGGGAAGTATTATAAAACAAATTATATCTGCTTCTTTGAGCAGTCACAGGGAAAAATGCCACCCTCAAGTTCAAAAGTTTCCTCTGAATAATGCTTTCAGCATTGTTTCCCCTCAGGGGGACTCTTCCAACCCTTAGGAAATGCTGTCCCCACAGAGTTTGGTACAGTATCTAGGGGTGCAGAGCTAGTGACAAACATTCCATGGAATTGTGTTGAGATTCCACAATTTTTAAAGGGTTAGACTCGACTGCTTCCTGGAATCTCTGACCCAGGGGCACAGCAGAGCAGATGACCTGGTGTATCTCATGGGGAATTACAGCTTTATTTACCCAACATACTTTTGGTCAAGCTGGAATTAGACCAGCATCATTTAATTCATTGAAGAATTTAGGATTTTTTTTTAACCTGGTAACAGTGAAAAGCAGACCCTGACCCCCCTGGCTGTCCCCTCTTGTCAGGGAGTTGTGCAGAGCCACAAGGTCCCTCCTGATCCTCGTTTTCTCCAGGCCCAGCTCCCTCAGCCTCTCCTGGGGCTCCAGCCCCATTCCCTGCCCAGCTCCAGCCCCTCTTGCAGTGACACAGCACTCAAGGGGCCCCTCACCAGTGCCCAGCACAGGAACAAAAAAAAATGAAGTGGAAATTTGTGGAAAATGAAGAATTAGTGCCACTAAAGGCTAAAATCATCATTATTTATCAAAAAGCAGCAGTGCAGCAGCAGGAAAAGCAGGATGTTGATATTCCTGTGAGGGTGCACTGGCCTGGGAGGTGACCATGCTCAAGGTGGAGCAAATCTGTGCCTGCCCAGTGAACACCAATTTCCCAGCCACCTTCTCCTGGTCATTGCCACCCTGGAAATGCAGCGCCTCTCCAACTCTCCCCTGGCAAAGGCAATTTCAAAACAAAGCATAACAAAGAAAAATGTGTTCCTGATATAATTATGCCTTCTGCAACTTAAATTCCAGGCACTCAGTTTCATCTCTTACTTAAATGTATCTGTGTATTTTAATAGGAACATTCAGCTATGCTTTTATTAATGCAAAAACATTAAAGCACTATCCCTGAATACTAAAGCCTTAAAGGGCCGTTTCAAACAGAACCTGTCATAAAATGTGCTCTCAAGCGTGTCCCCTTTAAGAGATTCAAGAATTAAATGTTCCCGTATGTGAATTTTATTTTGTACAGCACATTTGCTTTATGGCTACAATTAAGTTAGATGTGCCGATAACAATGTCTGCTTTCCATTTTAAATCGCACATTTCAGACACTCTGCATTGTTTTATTATCTAATCCACATGCTTTTAATTGCAATTATGGTCCCTTATGAGTCCCCTGGGAGGGTATGATTGCAATTAAAAATGTAATTTAAATGTTAATTAATTACATTCATTTTCTAAACTGGGAAAATTTCATTTATTATTTTCATGTGTTGTGCACTTATCCTAAATGCGTTACCTTCTAAATGTTTCTTTTTTTTTCAAATTAAGTGTTATGTTTATAAAACAGGGTGTTTAATACGCTTTAAAATTTTGTTAGGATGTTTATACAAATTATTACTTTAAATTAATTGTTTCCAAGCTCCATGCTCAATTTATATTTGTCATGCAAGCCAGGATAGAGTTGGGGTTTATCTTCAGCTCAAATTATGTTAACATGAGAACTCAAAAAAGTTCATCAGCAGTCTGGACTGTTCCCCTGTGTATTCTTAGGCACCTTTTGGGCAGAAGAGGATTTTTTGGTGTGATTTCAGTGCCTTTGCTGATTTTCTTTCTGTGGTTCAGGAGGATCAGGGGAGGAGGCTGAGTTCTGCCGTCGGCAGGAGCAGCTCAAATCTCCGAGCAGGTTTTGCAACAAGTGTAACAGGCAGGGACAAGGAGCTGCTAAAGAGAGCAGGCAGAGAAGCAGGAATCTGATTCCTTAGAAATTATCAGATTAAAAAACATGCCACTACAAAAATAGTTATTTCTTTTGCCTTCCATTTAAATATCAACCTGCAATCTCAGTGGCCAGCAAAATCAGCTCTTACATGGGAAAATGGGGATTTTTAGGGAATCTCCTGACTGTAAGAGCCAAGGATAGATGAGAAATTATCAGATATATTCCAAGTCCTGAGCAGCCAGTGTTGCTCTGTCAAAAACCATCAGTATTCCAGGGTTTGGAATAAGAAAACTCCTTGAAATTTGCCTACACTGTCTGGCTTTGGTCACATCGGCACCTGCAGAGCTGAGTCTGGAGGAGGGGGCAGGAATCAGGTCCAAGCAGGAACCAAGTCAGGTACTAAAGGTTTTGAGTCACTGGCTTCTGTAATTAAAAACTGATTAAAGATATCCCGATCCATCCTTTCAGCTTTGCAAAATATATTCTCATTATAAATTTGTGGTCAGTTCATTAAAAAAAAAATAGAAACTGTAATTTATTTTCTCCGAGAGCATCAGAGAACAAACTAATTAAGTCAGGAAAATTTGGAATTATGATGTTCTGATAGACGAGCAGCTCCTCTGAAGAGGGAGATGAAGCTAAAGGATACAGCTGAAAGATTTTTGTTTTAAATACTGCTGCCAGTTGTGGCTGTACAGACACTCCTGTGGAAGGCTTTAAGCATTAAAAAAAGACTCAAGTTCAACTAAACTGAAAAATATCTATTTTTCAGTGGTGCAAGGCTGTTCACACAGCCTTTTGGATTGATTTAACTAATTGCTGGAGAATTAAAAATGGGAAGTATTTTCTGTGGAATCAGTGCTGAGGGTTGCAGGTTTCTCACAGAGGACCCGTGGAGAGCAGGTACATGCTCAGGCACAGCAGGGCCCGGAGCTGCTGGGTTTGATGAAGCACTTCCCAGCCAGGTGCTCACAGGAATTCCACCCAGGCTGGAAGTGCTCGGGATCCCTGCCGTGCCCCGAGTGTCCCCTCAGCACTTCCATCTGGGCTCCCCGCTCCTGCCGTCTGTGCCCCTCACGTTCTCCTCACGCTGAAAATGCTGTGAAGGCAGTGAGGCTTTGTGTTCTCAACTGGGGCATTAAAATAGCAAAATAAAGGGGAGAAAAGGAAAAACAAAACCTTGCTTTTTTGTTTGTACCATTAAAAACAATGAAATATTAATTAATTCATAGCTAGTTTGGAAAGTCTGAGTCTGTTTTGCATCTTTGTAGAGGATTTTTTCCCTTTCCTCCTCTCTCCTCCCAAAACACAAATACTTATGAAGTTATAAAATTCCCTGAGTTTTTTAATTTTCATTGATCCCCAAATGTTCCAAAAGCTGTTCTGTCCCAGTAATCCCAGTGACATCCAGGCTGCCAGGAGGACACATCCCTCACAAATGGCCCTGCCCACTCCAGCCAGACCTCCCTCCCTTCTCCTTAGAGCTGCACAACTCTGGAAGTTGCTGCATCCATTCAGGATGCTGCAGTTCATTTTGTGATGAGGAGATCAAAACAATTACTTGCCTCCTGATAACCCTCATTGACTATCTATTGAGAGAATCAGCTCCTAAATAAATTACTATTGTACTGTTAAAGCTGTGCGTGACATGTCCTACTTACTGCGTGACCCAGATAATTTCCATAAATTAACCTCCTTTACCTTCCATTTCCTCTGCCATCCTGCTGTTACCTTCCCACAACTGCTCCATCACCAGCAACTCATCCACTGGATGGAGAAGACAGTGATGCTGTGCTGAGTCTTAAAGTGACATTAAGAACTTACCTGCCTAAGTGTTCATTTGCATCTTGCTCACTAGACTTGTCATAGAGCTGGGGAGATAATATATTATGAGATGTGTACTGAATTAGCTGTCAATTGCAGTGAAGCTCTCCCTTAACTGTGTGAGGAGAAAGCTCTTGAATGAGCCTCAATCTTGCCTTTTTTTTTCAGCTGAGATGTTTCATTTTAGTCACCCAACCCCAGCCAATTTTATTAAGTCTGCTGTCAGCTGTGACCCCTGCTGAGGACTGGCAGGGCTGAAATAGTTATGCTGCCTGATGTCATTTGTGGCAGCTCCAGATCCCACTCCTGCTTAGGCACCGGGGGCTCTGCTCCTGCCGCACCAGGGAAAAGGGATAAAAACCACTTTGTATCCTCAGTGCTCTCTGCTGGTTCAACCAGCCCGGGAGGCTGCGTGAGGGTGGGCATGGGCTGTCCTTGGAAAGGTCTGGATGGTCCGTGCTGGGCTGTGGGAGCAGCTGGGAGCACAGAACCTCAGGGCATTGGAGGCCTTGTCTGGGCAACGAGTCCCTGCTTGTGCTGATAAAGTCAGGGCTTCTCCCACACCCAGGGAGCATCACCTGGTGCTTCACCACTGGTGTTTCCAGGGATTAGCTCGTCTTGGGAATTCCTCTGCTGTGCTTGTCAAGCAGAAAGAGCAAATCTCGTTGTCTTCCTTGGGTGCAATCCCTGCACATGCATGCCATGGGTTGGCACAGGGCAGAGCCCCAGGACAAAACTGCGGCATAAGCAGGCTGCAGCAACTGGTTTTTGATGGAGATGTGCCCAGTGCCAGCCTCCCTGGGCAGCCCTGCCTGGTGACTGGGATGTGGCAATGGGTGCACCATGTGCCTCAGCTACATGGGATGCCTTCACATCCTGCAGAGAAGGGTAGTGTGGAAAGGGAGCAGACAGACCTCAAACTTGGAAACCCCAACTCTGGCTGCCTGAGATCACAGTGTGTTATATTCTTTACACTCCAAAGAAAGTTTAAATCCTGGAAGAGTCATGCTTTATCGTCAAGGTAACCAGAACAGGTTCACCAACAATTTACGTGGCTCTTAAGTCTATTTACATGCTTGTTTACTTGGCTTTTCTCTCAAAGGAAGAAAGTAGTTACCTTAGCAACTGCCTCCTCGCAGGGTGCTCGGGCTGCCGTGCCGGGAGGAGCCTCTGCCAGGAGCTCACAGCCCCCGTGGGCACATCTGCCCGACCCCAGTCCGGCCACTGCTCGGGTGTTTGGGTTTTGGGCCACATTTGGCATCCCAGAGGAGCACTGAGATGTGTCTGTGCCTCCTTGGCTTTGCTGCAGCTGTGCCAGGGCAGTGCCAAGGCAGGGATGGGGGAGCAGGAGGTGGCAGGGATGTGTTGGGAAGGGAGGAGGGGTCAGCCCTGCTGTACCTGCAGGGTTTTATTTTATGTACCAGGTGTCACCAGGTGTGACCAGAAAGGACCATTGCGCCAGTAACCAACCCACGTCTCCCTTGGGATCCTGCCTGTGGTGGCAGGAAAAGGTAAAACAAAGGATCTGAATCCTAGGATGGGATGTAGGGACATGCTGGGGTAAGGACTCATTAGCTCTGCTGGTCAATTAGGAGAGATTGCTGCTTCCGTCCCATCTCTCCCTGCAGTTTTGTTCTTCCTCGGCTCCTGCTCTGCTCAGCAGCAGGTGCAGAGAGCAGGGGCAAAGGACATGCCAGCCATCCTCTTTCCTTCCTTGCTTTTCTTGCCATGGAAGATTCTGACCTGAACTGCTGCCTGGGCAAACTCCCAGAAGTTCAGCAATGCAGGCACCACTCAGGCTGTGTTTGTGTCCTTGTCATAGCAGTATTTATCAGACAGTTGCTTCATCAAATACCCTCATTTTGTTTGCTTTCCATGCTCGTTTTATTTTAATTTGATAACTGCATAGAGACTTCAGTCTGACTGTGAGGCAACTCTTATTTTAGAAAATAATTCAATTTCCATGAATGGTGGGGGACAGATTTTTTAGGGTAGTTACACATCTTGAGGAGAAATCCTAGTAGGATTTTCAAAAGAACCTCAGTAGATTAATGCCTTGATTTTTTTAACCTGCTTTAACATTGTAAAATTGCTGCTAAGACTCTACCTGCACTTCAACCTTCCAACTTACCTTTGAAATTTTGCCCTTTTTTAAAAATACATTCTCCCAACTCTCATTTCTCAAATCTATTTCCACCTCTTTTCCCAAAATCCTGATGTGACGTCCATCTCCACTCTTGCTGTGCTCTTTAGAGATTTTTAATAATGTGACTTGCATTATTTTCATATCTTCTAACGTTTTTATTCATCATATTACTGCTCTATACAAATCTAATTTATCTTGCTCTTCCTTTGGAGCACAATCCCAACGTGCTGTTGTCAGCCCAGTTCCTACAACACAGGTCTGCTGCAGTATCCATCCTGCAATATTGCAATAATTAGTGAGTAATATCGATAATAATTGCTTTTTACAGCTTTTTAGCACAGAGATATTTTCCTCCCCTGGAGCCTGAGTGAGAGGCAGACTAATGGCCTGATTTCTACAGCAAAAGACTTATAGACCTGGAGTTCCCAAACCATTTCTCAGCCTCCTCCAGAGGGTGACAGGTATCCTTTAGACCTGGGGAAAGCCTCCCGTCCAGCCTGGCACTGTCCTGGTCCTCTCCATCAATTCCCTGGCTGTTCCCAGAGCTGGGAGCAGTGGGAAAGGAGCTCCCTGCAGCAGTGCCACCGTGCAGGCAGCTCAGGGGCTGATGTGCAGCACCCCCTCACAAATATCCATCACCCAGCAGAGGAGCTGCCTGTCCTGAACCAGAGAGCTCCAGGAAATCTGCTGACTCCTCCATGTTTTGGGGTCAGGGGATTATTCTGGTTTGGCCCAACCTGTGCAGCAGTGCTAAAATCAATATTAAACTTGGCCTGTGCCTGTGCCCTGCTCCTGCTGAGAGCACATTCTGCAGGCCCAGGAGCGCTCCCCGCGCGCTCAGGCTCCGGAGCAGCTCCCGCCGCGGATCTGGCACTGGCAGCTGGTGCCTTTCCACCAGGAAACACCCCGAGCTGAGGGGACATGTGCACAGCAGCCTGTGCCTCCTACCCTGCTTGTCATGTTCTTCATCCAAGGCAAGTCACTCAGCCAAGCAGAAAGCAGCCTAATCCCAGCACAGGCTGAAACCTTTCGGAGAGGATCCCTGCAGAATAGAACAGCCACCAGCGCTGCATGCAAGAGTAAAACGCTGGAGACAGCTGGGGTTTTTCCTGAAATCGTGTAGCAGGTTCTCTCCTGCTTCACACTGCCTCCAGAGCAGGAGTGGGTGTGTTTACTTACTCAGGCACTAATGACAACCAATAATAAAAACCATTTCCCACCCAAAAACTTCAAAGGCTTAGCCAAAGCTATTTAAAAAGTGACTCCCACTTTTCAGGATGCCAGGGTAGTGAGTGGCCCCAGCTTTGCTTCTGTGCCCAAACTCCATTAACTGCCAAGCCCCAGAGCCCCTCCTTCTCCACTCTTTATAAGATCTTACTATAAAAAGGGTTCTCCCTGAGTTGTGTCCCACTCACTCAGCCTGTGTGTGGCACTTTTTAGGGTGTCCTTCAGAACCACTTGGCTGATCTCCAGCTGCTCCTTTACCTTTGTTGCTTTGTTCACACTTTCTCTTCTCTGACTCATTTTCAGTTTGAAGTTTCCAAAGCACTTCTGAGCAAATCCAGCCCCTTTGCCAGATCTTTCCCTTTGTAAGCTGGAGCTGGCAATTTGGCACAGAGGGACCCAGCAAAGCTGCACATCAGCTGTGAGATGGGCAGGATTCTGCCTCTGGAGCCTCCCAGGGATTCCCAGCCTGGCAGCTCTGCCTGGGGGTTACACCCTGCAGGTCTGGATATGGCCTGGGATGTGTTTGGGAGAGGGTTTGATGGCAGACTTGCCATTGGAAAGTTGGTTTTGCACCTCTCTGTTGGCCTTTCCCTCTTCATGATAATTTTCCAGGGAAGTGGCTATGGCTGATGCTGCTTTGGGAATGAACATCAGGGGCCTGTCTGTCCAGTGTCGCTGAAAATGCACCTTCCACTGCAGGTGTGCACCCATTTTCTCTGCATTACAAAGGTTTGAAACCTTTTCTATTCCTGTGATGAGCTCAGGCCAATTAGTAACCACAAACTTCTCATTCATGTATTTCCTTGTATGCTTTCCTTTCACTGAGGCTGTAAAGAAAACCCAGGGATGGCCATTTATGTCTAGAAAGAGCTCAGAAGTCATTATCCTCTTTCTAGTGCTGTGGGTGACTCTGGGGATGATTTTGTGTTTCCTTGGGGGCAATTACAGTCCTTTCTTTTATACTTCCTTGGCTGTACACATAGACTGGAGATAATTCCTGTGTGACTTACTGCCTCCACAAGTCACCTTCATCTCATCAGCCCTTGCTCTTTCCTGGCCAAATGGTGTGGAAGAGGAGCAGTGATCAGTGCTTCCAAGGATGGCTCAGGAGAAGTTTCTGCGGCCAGCTGTTCCAGCGCCCTGCCTGACCTTCACCAAGCCATTTGCCTTGGCTCTGGCTCAGTCTCCCCATCTGTAAAGGGATAGGAACATTTGCAGAGAATTTTGGGTTGTTATTAATTCTTCATATACTCTGTGAAATGTGGTGAACACTGAGATGCTATAAAAGTACAAAATATTATTGTTATTATTAAACTCTGGAGGTGGAGGTAGCTGGCCCATAAGGTGCTTCCTCCATCAGTCCTTCAGTCTTCCTGACCCAAGACAGAATTGCCATTTTGCTTTTGCAGAGGATTTATCAGTGTGTTTTAAATAAACCCAAGAGCTGGAGGAGCCCCTTGAAAAGGAATGAAGCTGATGGCATTTTAATTTTTTCTGATTTCTCTCGGTGCAAAGCAGAATTTCTCCACACGGCGGTTCCCCGGCAGCTCTGCCCAAGTCACTTGCAATCGGCCCTGTCCTCTTACCCTCCAATAAACAGGAGACACAGGGCCACTATAATGGCTCGACAATACTTGCACACCCTGGGGTTTTGCTGCTCTCATGAAGGAAAAAAAAAAGAATGTCATGGACAAATGAATGTTGACAGTGGCCATACCAAACAATTCAAGGAAAAATTGCAGTTTTATCCGTATTGCTGCTGCCTTTGTCAATACTTTAAAGATGGTTCTTATTTCAGAGCAGGTATTGATTGTGTATAGGTTGGGCCCCCGGTTCCATTTGTCATTTCTGATATTATGGCGTGTTATCGTTTAAAGCTGTAATGGGAGAGGTGGCTGAGCTCAAAGCAAGCTGGTTGTCTGAAGCTTTGATAAATGGCTAGATGGTCTTCGTTTCTGCAGCAGTGAGCAGTTGGCTGCTATTTGCTTTACCTTTTATCCAAGAATAACTGTGTGATGGGTTCTGGAAGTGAACAGTATCATTTTGTCAGATGTGGTTCAGAACTAGCCGGGTGGTCCTAGCAAAGCAGCTGAGGGATTTTTAACACCCGACAGGATGTGAGCAAAGGCCCTGGATAAATCTGAAACAATTCTGGCTCCACATGGCTGCTTTGGTCGAAAAGTTCTCAGGGTTGTTTTTTAAGGTGAGAGGACAGGAAATGCTGGGGGGTGGGGTGGGGAGGGTGGTGCTCTTAAAAGCAGTTCTATTCATATGGAGGGATCTCAGCAGAGAGATCAGAAGACAATAGGTGGATTAGATTTCTTTGATGAATTTACAAACTTGCAAATTTTTTGCAGATCTAAATGAAAGGTCTGCTTTTCAGATGTAGCAAATGGCCCCACCCCAGGCTCTGCAAAGCAGGCCGTACAATGTGCTGGGATCTGCAGCACCGGGCAGGCAGGGAGGCAGCACATTCTGCATTCTTTCCCTCTGCATCACGTACATTTCCCGAGGTTTTGGTATTGCTTTTGTGAAATCATATCTGTTTGTCAACCTCACAGTGCAGGGTTGCTCTGGAGCTGGGTTCCGCTTCAGTGGAATCACCAGGAGTCTGGAAATGGCAAATGTTCCCTTTCCCAGTAACAGACACGCTAATGTCCTGGCTTTGCAGAACCCCTTCTACCCTATTTTGGGTCACAAAGCCAAGATGACACCTGTGGATGCTTCATGACTTGATTCTCTTGAGTCAGGCAGGTTTCATCTATGATTTGAGTTTAGTCTGGTACAACACCAAGGTCTGCTTAAATAAAAAACCTGTCCAAGACAATGTTTCTGAGCAAATGTAGGCAGGGGAAGGCACTGAAATTCTCTCCCTGGTTTGATAACTCAGCTGTAATTACTCCACACCCATTGCCAGCGTGGTTGGATGGGGGCAGTGTTCAGGGCAGTTTTGGAGCTCTCCTCCAGTGCTTCTGAATCTTCTGAAGCAAAGAGTCTTTACAGGTTGGCTCTTGAGCCTTCAGCACCTACCCTTCATTAACCTGATAATCTGTGAGACACTGCCTGCCCTGCCCGGAGTAGATTGAAATGGGAGCTCTTAATCCTGCCACTGAAGCTGAATTGCTCGGACAAGTAGCAGCAGATTGATTCCACCACTTCTTTCAGAGAAATCACAAAAGGCTGCTCAGCCCCCAGAACAGCTGCAGCTCCAGTACAGCTCCAGCACTGAAGGCAGGGGAGCTCTGCCTTTGTGTCCCAGGAGAATAGAAGTTACCCTTTCTGGCATGGAAATAGAAACAAGCAGAAGGGTTAGAAATCACTCCTGCAATTCTTAGTCCTACAAGCAGCACAAAGGTTCCCCAAGTCCCTGTTCTCTGTGAGATTTCTGTTAGCTCTCAGCTTGTGATAAGCTGTATAATCTGCAGGGAAAGTTGGCGTGCATTTGTAGGACTGACAAGATAACGAGGACATGGAGTAAATAGAAAAGAAACCAATAAGATGTTAAACCTATGCAGAAGATACTTGGTCTCTGTAAAGTAGGAACCACACTGAACATCCCACATCCCTCATGAGCTAAATCCCGACTTTGGGGCTCTTTGGGAAGGTTTGGTCAACTCTGGAGCCTTTCTTTGACTGTGCCTGGAAAAGCATTGCCAGAGGAAATTTCTGAGTATTCCACGCAGCCCAACAAATGGGCTGTGCTCGTAGTCTGTCAGCACAACATCACCTCAGGAGACCTGGCTCTCCTTTTCTAGCCCAACAGGAGAGAGAATCGTCAGTGGTGGTGTTTTGTGTAACACCTCACACCTCCTGTTGGGCTGCATGTGCTTTAAAGGTCACTCTGCACTCTTCACACAAACAGACTGGATGTGTCCCTGGCCAAAACATCCCTGCTCAAAAATCTGCGCCTCTCCGGGCCCCAAAGATGACTGAATTTCAATGAGGCTTTATTCTTCAAAATGAAAGGTGCTGTCTAACAGTAAAATATTGTTCTATTAAATTCAGCCCATGGCAGATCCACTACTGAGGGCTATTGAGGCAAATAAGAGCAGGGTGATGGCAGTGTGTGGTCATAAAGTTGCAATATTCAAAAATGTAGAAAAAGCAGGTTGTCAGATTTCAATAAAGCAGTGGAAATGAATAGATACATCTCAGAGCTGGTTGCTTCCTAGTGGGATGGAATTTGAATAATAATATCACACTAGAACCAAGCTGGGGCTGGATTAATGGCTGGCAGAGGCTGAGCCCCGGCGTGGTGGGGCTGCAGCAGCAGCAGCACCACTGGAAGTGTTCTGCACTGCTCCCTGCTCCTGCCCGGAGTAGATTGAAATGGGAGCTCTTAATCCTGCCACTGAAGCTGAATTGCTCGGACAAGTAGCAGCAGATTGATTCCACCACTTCTTTCAGAGAAATCACAAAAGGCTGCTCAGCCCCCAGACAGCTGCAGCTCCAGTACAGCTCCAGCACTGAAGGCAGGGGAGCTCTGCCTTTGTGTCCCAGGAGAATAGAAGTTACCCTTTCTGGCATGGAAATAGAAACAAGCAGAAGGGTTAGAAATCACTCCTGCAATTCTTAGTCCTACAAGCAGCACAAAGGTTCCCCAAGTCCCTGTTCTCTGTGAGATTTCTGTTAGCTCTCAGCTTGTGATAAGCTGTATAATCTGCAGGGAAAGTTGGCGTGCATTTGTAGGACTGACAAGATAACGAGGACATGGAGTAAATAGAAAAGAAACCAATAAGATGTTAAACCTATGCAGAAGATACTTGGTCTCTGTAAAGTAGGAACCACACTGAACATCCCACGTCCCTCATGAGCCAAATCCCGACTTTGGGGCTCTTTGGGAAGGTTTGGTCAACTCTGGAGCCTTTCTTTGACTGTGCCTGGAAAAGCATTGCCAGAGGAAATTTCTGAGTATTCCACGCAGCCCAACAAATGGGCTGTGCTCGTAGTCTGTCAGCACAACATCACCTCAGGAGACCTAGCTCTCCTTTTCTAGCCCAACAGGAGAGAGAATCGTCAGTGGTGGTGTTTTGTGTAACACCTCACACCTCCTGTTGGGCTGCGTGTGCTTTAAAGGTCACTCTGCACTCTTCACACAAACAGACTGGATGTGTCCCTGGCCAAAACATCCCTGCTCAAAAATCTGCGCCTCTCCGGGCCCCAAAGATGACTGAATTTCAATGAGGCTTTATTCTTCAAAATGAAAGGTGCTGTCTAACAGTAAAATATTGTTCTATTAAATTCAGCCCATGGCAGATCCACTACTGAGGGCTATTGAGGCAAATAAGAGCAGGGTGATGGCAGTGTGTGGTCATAAAGTTGCAATATTCAAAAATGTAGAAAAAGCAGGTTGTCAGATTTCAATAAAGCAGTGGAAATGAATAGATACATCTCAGAGCTGGTTGCTTCCTAGTGGGATGGAATTTGAATAATAATATCACACTAGAACCAAGCTGGGGCTGGATTAATGGCTGGCAGAGGCTGAGCCCCGGCGTGGTGGGGCTGCAGCAGCAGCAGCACCACTGGAAGTGTTCTGATGACACCCAGAGCACTTCTGCTTGTTTGCACACAGGACAGCAGAACCAGGGCACGGGGAAACAGGGAATTATTGCTTTAAGCTGCAATTTTCAACAAAGAAATCTCGCCATTCCAAACTGTCTAGACCTTTAAAAATAAAAGATGTGCAGTATTTACAATGCTCTTCAGTATTCATGAGGCTTTGCTGCTTGTTGTAAGGCGAGATGAAAACAATACTCAGTAGATTTTCATAAGTGACACGCAACTGTAAGATTGATAGATGATGTGGATTTAATGTATGTGGAGTTCAGCGCCAACATAAAAGCTGTGATGTACCCAAACACGGGGTTTATTAAATCCCTGTTTCCTTAAATGATCATCCAAAGCCTTTCACCACTTTCTTCTACCAGAAAATAAAGGGAAGAAAGTAAGAAAAAGAAGAGGAGGTAAAAGAAAAAAAAGCCAAGCAAGGGATTCCCCTTGGTTTTGGTAGAGAATTACAATATCGGAACTGAAAGAGACAAATATTTAGACACTCTCTCTGCATAGAGATTAATGTGAGAGTCAGAAATACATGGAATCCACTTAAATTGATGTGATTTAGTTATGAATGGTTAAACATAAGTATTCTCTGTCAAATGCCAAAACCTATTGTATTAACTCTTCCCTCACCCCAGCCCTCCTGTGTAGCCTCTAAACCTGCCAAATTCTTTCTAGAGCCCAGGGCTCCTCTGTGCTTTGGGCACAGGGGACAGCACAGAATCCCTGGCATCAACCTGGGCAGATCCATGGCAGCTCCTGGCATAGACCTGCTCAAAGATGGGGACAGGGCACAGCAAACTGCAATCTGCCCTCCTTGGGCACATCTGGGGCACAGCAAACTGCAGCCTGCCTTCCTTGGGCGCATCTGGAGGATGCAGGGCTGGAGCTGTGCCTCTCCCAGAGCCAGTGCTCTCCTCACACACCCTGGGTCCTGTCCAGGCCTGTGACTCCACTGCTGTAACCTCAGGAGTCATTTCCCTGGCACCTCTGAACCAGCCTTTCACCCTCAGCCTGGCACCAGGGGAGCTCTTGTCCCTCCCATCCCAGCTTGGCCCCTCAGCTGCATTCCTGGGAATCAGGAGTGACTCACGCTGCATCCCAAATCCTCTCCAAGCTGATCCTGAGTTAATTCCCACAGTCTCTGGGGGTGCAGCACACACACTCACACACTCCTGGAGAGCAGCCCTGAGTAACAGCCTCTGCATCCTCTACAGCACTTTGCAACAAAGGTGTTGCCTCTTAGTGGAACACCTTGCTTGGTTTCAGGGTAATTTCCTGTGACAGCTCAATGTCTGTCTTCTTCATCACCTCAAGATTCAGCAAAATGGTATAATTAGGATAGCTGTGCTCCTTCAGCCAGCCAGCTGCTTTGGAAATCAGGCCACTGATTAAAGGAGCACACTGAAATCAGGCTCTCTGCTCTGGCCCAAATGTGACTTTTTTTAGGGAATGGAAGTACTGCCATTGTGTTTAGCCCTCATGGCAGTCATTTACTGTGGATTGATTAGGGAGCCCTCGGTTGGATTCTGATTTCCTGTGGTGCTCAGTGGCATTAAAAGGTGGGATGTTGGTGCTGTGCCATGGGAATTGAGACCAGAAAATCGAGCAGAGGCTGAACCTGGATACATCTGAGTTCAGTTGCCATCACCTCTTCTCCCTGTGCTTCTAAACCTGTTACTTTCAGGTACTCTTCTGTTTCCAAACAAAAAATTGAGTTTCAGTTCTTCTCTGCCTTACTTCTTTCTCTTCCATGAAAGAAAAGATACAGGGTAATTTTTCCAAGTTTGACAATTTCATAGAATCATGGAAAATCCTCAAAATCCAGCTTCTGGCGCTGCCCAGACCCCCCAACAACCCCACCCTGGGCATCCCTGGCAGTGCTGTCCAAGCCTTCCTGGAGCTCTGGCAGCCTCGAGGCCGTGCCCATTCCCTGGGCAGTGCCAGCACCCTCTGGAGGAAGAATCTTTGCCTGATGTCCGACCTAAACCTCCCCTAGCACAGCTTCATGCTGATTTTTCCACTCCAGCAATATATTCTACTAACAGAGCTTTCTCAGGAACTCGTGGCTTTTTTTTTTTTGTAACACAGAGGAAGAATTCAAACCAAAAACTGAGGCTGGAACAGGGCTCAGAAGTGGAAGGGAAGGAGGCAATGCATATCCTTTTGAATTTATAAACAACTGTAAGGGACTGTGTTTTCTCCCCTCTAACTGCTGGTAAATATCTGAGGAAATGGTTTGTAATAGAAATGTTTATTGGGAAAATAAACTTCAGCAAACACTTAAGGAAAACAAATGGCAGATCCAATCAATCCAACATGACAACACATTTGCTTTAGAAATTTGAAACCAAGCTCTATTTTGTGCAATCCAGGGGAAAAAAACTCCTGTGTACCTGGTCCAAGTGAACCTGCATCAAAATGCTCTTAGGATTAAGATTCATTTGCTGAAAAGGTTTTAAATTACAAATACTGTGCTGAAGGAAACTTGCAAATGGTAAATAAGGAGCTGGATATCATCAAATAATTTTTACAATGTACTACTTTGGCTTTGCTGCCAGCACAGGGGTGCTCATGTTTGTGAAGTCTTCAGATTTTCTGTACAGATATGTGCACTTTAAAATATTCATAATGACCTGAAGGACTGGGAAAGGAGTAGAGGAAAAGGAGAGCTAAGGCCCAGCTGAGGGAAGAGTGGGAAATATTTTGTGCAAATAAATAAAGGGAATTTATTATGATTGTTGTGCCTTCTAAAATAGGCTGTGATTGCCTCCTCAGCTGTTCAAGTTGTTCCCTCTGGTAGAAGCTGCTTTCCTTAACCAACAAAAACCTGCTTAGTGCTGCTTGTCCTCTTTTGTTTTGTTTTTATAATTGAGTTTTGCCATGTGTGAAATCCCAATATTTTTGAAACCATGAGGATTAAATGCTTGACAAATCAGAAAGATTTGGGAAAGGCACAAGACTTGGAAAAGTTGGGAGTTCATTCCCTGGTGTTCTCTCTCACGTGAGCACATGAACTTTTTAGATCTGTGACTTTCTTTTGAAAAGATTAAGCACAGTGGGGAATGAGCATCTCTAGGCCTTTCTCTTCTCTCCATAGATTCTTTCCTTTGGTATTTCATTTCTATACATCTCTGTTCTCTTGGAATCTGCTTTTTGGGGGTTTCTCTCACTTCTTGTGCTATATTAGATGTATTGCCCTGTGCCAGCTCTGGAAGGGAAAGGTGATAGCTGTGCTTTTGGGAAGGAAATCATTCAGCTGCTGATGATGTTTGCAGATGGGCAGGTCGGGCATCCCTTCCTGTGGGTGGGCACAAGTGGCACCTTGAGCAATGATCTCTTCCTCAGGGAAGTTGAGCTTTCCTCTCGTCCCCACCAGAAATTTGGAAACCTTGGATGGATGTGCTTCCCTCTGAGCTCCAGCGCCTTTGTGTCACAGAGCTATCCCGATATACAAACACGTTCCCCTTTGCTGAACCCATCCCCAGATCTCCGGGAACAATCCCTGTATTTCTCGTGCGGCAGGGATAATAATAGCCCTTCCTTTGTTTTGCTGCGGAGATTGGCATCTCTGCATCTCACGGCAGCGCCTCAAACAGCGCAGCTCTCACCTTGCCGGGGCGGGGGGCTCTGACAATGAGCTGAAATTAAGAACCGGCACAAAAAGGGAAAGCTGGGTGCTAAATACCGAGGAGGTTAGGAGCGTGTGTAGTAGGTTTTGTTTCCCAAGAGCACATCCCAGCCTTTCCCAGCGAGGTAAGCTCTCCTGGATGCGGCTGGAACTTGTGTTTGTGATTTGCACGAGGCTCTGCCGCACCGAGGTGCCTACTTGGAGTTCGCTTTTTTAATTAAGGCTCTGTATTGTAACTAGTCAATGTACATTATTGGGAGAATGAATGTCAATGCCAGTGCTTTTTCTTTCTCTCCTTTATCTTTGTCAATGATTCAAAGACATGATTTATGGTTAGTCTCCGTCTTTCAGGATCATCCATCAAGCGCTGGTTTCACTACAGGGCTCCAAGTTGTAAATCATGCAGAAAAGCTGTCACTCATCTCATTTAACCCTTTACACACGGGGATGGAGGAGGCGGGCTCTGCCGCTCACAGCTGCAAGAAAGAGCAATAAAATGGCCATAAAATTGATGAAGTTAGACTAATCTACAACATTAATTGTTCCTTGTAATGCAATAATTATTATGAGGGACAATTAAAAAACCAGGCCATGACTCCACCCTCCAAGTTCATCCTGAGAACCTGGAGGACTCCAGGGCTCCATAAAATGTGTCACATTTTTGTTTTCCCTTTTGAGCTCCTTTCAGATTTTTTAATGTCCATTACAGACATGAGCCGAGCTTCTCTTTAGAATCAATCACAGGCTACTTCTGACCATGACCTTGCAGCAGCTAAAGGAGTGCAAAAGCCCATTAGCAGCTGCTATTTTCAGCTGAAAATTAACAGTTCTTTTTCTTCTCTCTCCTTTTCCCCACTCCAACCCTCCCTTTTTTCCCCCCTCTTCTTCCTTTTTTTGGACAGGAAGACAGCAAAAAATGAAATGTGTAAGTGGCATGGGAGCCTCCACACTTAGCCTTGTCTCGCAGGCTTGAGGGCTGGTGACAGCTTTGGCCGAGTGCTGATGGCTCCTCCGTGCTGTCCCCTGCCAGCCCTGGCCACTGCTCCCAGGTCACAACTTCCAGACAATGCCTCCACCTGCTCCCAGAGCACAGCCAGGGAGACTGGCATTAAATAATGAGGTGTCTTTCTTCTTTATCTTGCCGTTTTATTTATTTATTTTTGGGCTCCAAGTGTCGGAACTTGGTAATGGAGGGTTATTAATGAAAAATATACGTTTGGGGTCTATTTGTTTCGATTCTGCGGTGACTTGATGGCAATTTTAGCCCTGAATTATGTATGGCTCTGTTTTGCCTAGGCAAGCTGATACAAACAACAAATATAGTTAGAAAAAGATATATCAGTAAATAAACTGAAAGGTTGTAAAATATGAATGTTTATCATCCAGACGATGCCGCTTCTCTTCTTTTTTACATGAACTCTACTTGAGATGGTATTTAGGAGCTTGGGACTTCTTCTATTGCAGCAATCTCTGCAGCTTGTCACAAAAACAAATGACACCAGAGGGAACCTTGTCTTACACTGTATTCTTTTGCATGAACCTCCGTCTTCTTAAGGTGCTCATAATTTAAATTTATATCCTGATTTATTGGAAGATAAGATTCTACCCTTCTTCCCTCACAGAGCTGTGCTCCTTTTAGCCCAGGCTCCTTCCCTTTGCCAGGGCACTGCTCGCCCAGCTCCAGGCAGGCAGGGAGGGCAGGGTGGATCCCATTCCATCCCTCTGGAAGGACACAGGAGCTGCTCGAGCCCATTCCTGCTGTAAAGGATAACACCTGCCACTGCTTCTGAGCCTTGGCAGCCCTGAATTTGCAAACAGGGACTTTTCTGCATCTTACACAGCACCAGGCTGTGAACTTGGGGGGAAACAAAGGGTAATTCAGTTGTCTGATGGCGTCAAGAGAAACGTGCATCCTCCATCCAGGAGATCAATTCTGGTTTTTAAAGTATCATCCATTGCAAGCATCATGATAAATTAGCACTTGTTTTATTCTGGACTAAAGTCTCATCCCACAGGGATCTCCAAGAATTTCTGCTGCTAAAATATAGCATAGAGGAAATTATAATTTTAGCATCTCTCTGCAGTCTTAATTAAGACTGTTCTTCTGATATAAAGCTGTGGTGTCTAATTACCAGAAAGCTGTCAGAAAGTAACTTTCAAAAAACCTGTGTCAAAAAAGAGTTGGGAAGACTGGAAATATTTATTGAGTTACAATTTTATGGTGCTGGTGGATTTTTTTTACATCTAACAGACAACATTACTACTGATTCCTGTCTCTCAGTATTCCACCTCATGAGATAACTCCCAGTTCCAGCCCCTCTTCACCAAACAATTCCTTTTTGTCCAGGTGACATTTGATAGGTTTTGCTTGAACAAACAGGGGAATGTTTC
The DNA here is from genome assembly GCA_024865655.1 of Emberiza elegans. Lineage (NCBI taxonomy): Eukaryota > Metazoa > Chordata > Aves > Passeriformes > Fringillidae > Emberiza > Emberiza elegans. The sequence continues at coordinate 1,851,559 of JALJVW010003097.1, forward strand.
CTACCATTTTTTATCTTGTACCTTCACAAAGTACTTGAAGTTTTCGATTTCAGTGTATTCCACATCACAAAGCCCAAATCTGGAACAAATGTGCATTTTTCCCTTCAACAGCAGCAGAACTCTGCAGTGCAAAACTCCCAGTTAACCTGCAGAGGATCAGGAATCCTCTTGGAGATGCATTCCTGGCTCCTGGGTTTTGTCCTGGAAAAGGCTGATATTTATGATAAAATCTGCTCTTTTGCTTGGCAAGAAGTGGGCAGAGGCTGTGCTGGCTCAGGTGTGCCCGGCAGAGCCCAGGAAGCTCAGCCAGGTGTGGTGACCTCTCCTTAGCCCAGGGACCAGCACTGAGCCCAGGGGTTGGGTTTTGCTCCCAGCTCAAAGTCCCTTTGCTGAGATTTGCATCAGGTAAAAAAAAACCAACCTAGGAGAGGTAATATGATGAATGCTGACAGGTACATTTGCTACAATTGATTAAACACTTTTGCCATCCTTAGGATTTTCTCTCCCCGCCTGGTGCCTTGCAGAGAGAGAGGTGTGAGTGACTTTGTCACTGACATTAAACACTTGTATGTACTTGGAGCTGCAAAATGTTATCCCCAGAGTTTGTTTACTCGATCTGTATTTCCAATCAGTGCAGAAGGTTTACTAAAGCAGTTCATTACTGATTTATTTATGATGTATTTAGATAGCAAATATGGTTCTGTCAGCAGTTGCTGGCTAAACAGTGTTGACAGACATTAATAGCATATGGTATAGGAATGGAATTATGATCTTTAAGAGTCTTTGTGTCTCAACATACATTTACAGTTTGAATCTTTTCTTAGGTAGAGAGACAGAGAACTTCCAAACAAGAAAACACTGTTTCTTTTTCTTTTTGTAACCTTTGGGGTTTGCTGGTGGTGACATTAAAATCTTCTGTGCCTGTTTAGCTGTTCAATTTAATGGAAGACAAATTCTCCCAAAGGTTTAATTTATTCTCACAAACTGAAATCACTGCATTCTCACCATGGGAAATGGCCTTAATTTTCCCAGCCTTCAGTATACATCAAGCATATAATTCATTTCTCCCCCCTCAATACTTCGCTCATTAGAAAACAAAGTTTTTGATATTTAAATGTTACATGGTTTAAGTTGAGAAGCAGATTTCAGCCCCATAAAGTGCATTTGCAGACATGATTGCCTCCCTGACAGCAATGGGTTTATGCAGGGTGGAACGGAAAAACACTTGAATTTTTGACCTTTAATTGTCTGCTTCCTCCAGTGTCGCATATGTCGCATTCCCACATCAGCATTTTCACCAGTGCTGAGGAGAAAAGGCAAAAAATGAGGAAGGAAGAGGAGACAGCAGTGAAACCACCTTGGGGCAGTTGATGCTGGTGGAGGAGACTCAATTGTGTTGGGAAGAAGATGAATTTCATATGAGAGGTTGTCTCTGAATCACATGAGGATGAAAAAATTAGGAAATAATATGGGGAATCATCTTATCCTTTTTTTGTTTTTTTAAGATTTACGATAACAGAGGAGGTGAAGTGGGAACTCACTGTTTCATTTCCAAAGTGGCGGGCAACACTTTGCCTTCTACAAATTGGAATTAATACCCTCAAAAAATCTTGGAATTAATGGTTGGGCTCAATGACCATGGGTGTCTTTTCCAGCCTAAATGATTCTCTGTTTCTGTATCTGTAGGTGCCCATCAGACAAAAAGAAACGGCACCAGGAACAAGAGAGAGCCAAGAAAAACAAAACATTGAGCCAATTCTTCCTCTCCCTAAATCCTTTTGCTTCAGGAGAATTAAGCCAGTGAGAAACTCAGCTTCTTGTACATGGAAAAGTTAATATATCCTTAACATCTGAAAAATTATTAGAAATGAAACCCTTCAGAGTCAGGCTTCTCCCCTCAGCTCCACAGACCCCAAGAGCTGGTGGAATCAAGCTGCCCCTGACACTTTCGGCTGCTTTTCCTCCCAGTGAGTGTTTAAAGACTTGTTTGAAAGGGGCAGAGACTAAAACATGGTAAATTCTTAAATAATGGATTAAAAGCAGTTTCAGTCTTTCTGCAAGTTCTTCCTTTAAACATGTTTTTCTCTGTTTGTGCAACCCACTTCCATTTTGTGAGGGAACCGACTGCACGGAAGGAGCAGTATAATAAAAATAAAATAAAATTACAAAATTCTAAAATTCAGATACAGACTGGTCAAATTCCAGCTGTGCATTGGTGGATACAGCAATTAGCCCATGCAGACAAGGAGAACTGGAAGTTGTTCAAGACAAACCTTGTGCAGGTATTGGCTCGTTCTGTGGCAGGCTTTGCCTTCATTTAAATTTTAGATTGATAAACACATTAAAAATGCATTTTAAGGTGTTATTGCTGGTAGAAAGAGAAAGAAAACCAGGCCAAAATGCTTTGAAAGGGAAGTATTGTTTGGATTTGAACCTAGTGGATAAACTGAAAGTGTTTAGACAGTCTGTAATGAAGTGTTGTTGGCCTCTGGTCTGTAATAAATGCTTCAATTTTATAGCTCCAAATCAACTTTACCCATAAAATCCTAAGGGACTTTCTCTACTTAACAAATCAAGTAGGGCTTGGTGTCCACAGCCAGAGTATCCTCGTGTGTTGTCAAAAAGCTCTGCAGAGCTGCACTTGCTCAGCTCCCACTGATAAAACCAGCAGAAATCACAAGTTTTCCTTTCACATTATCAGCACTCAGTACAAAACCTGTGCTAGATAAGGTGCAAGAGATTTTTTGTCATGAATAATCAGATTTTTGGTAGCAAATGGATTTTCCTGGTTTGAATCCAAGCCTCAATAAAATTATTGGGTGGGTTTCTGTTCAGGAAGTCCAGTTAGTGTGTGAGTCTTTTATTAGAACACTGTGCACTTCCCACTCTATTTCTTATTTCAATTATTGCTCCAGGGGTCTGTTTAAAATCTGAGTGCAGATCCTGTGCCACATTCCCACAGAATAAACACAGTTGGAACATGGATGGAAATGCAATGTCCAGAATTCCCTGTAATGTTCCTTGTCCCAGCCTCTCCCTGCATCCCTCAGAAAGCAGGCTGGGCTTTCTCTCTAATTCTCTCCAATAATCCTGCTCTGCTCATCCTCCTGGCTCCCAGGAGAATTTTGAGGGAAAACCTTTCAGATTTCTGTGTTGCTGTGGAGGTTAAAGCCCTGCTCACGTTGAAGGGAACCCTCTCAGAGCGAGCTCTGCCCTGCACTGCTTTGATTGATTTATTTCCTGCTGCTTGTGCTTTCACTGATCACTTTCTTATTACTTTCCCACTTCCATCCATTTCAGCTTCTCCTCCTTTTCCAGCCATTCCTTATGCCACCTGCTCCCACCTGATGGATTGGCTGCTCAAAGAGTTGATCCTGAGCTGGCTTGGGCCCTTCCCCAGGAAATCAATGATGCCACACAGACAGAAAATGATGCCCCAATAAACACTCAGGCCCCTTTGCTCCTCTGCCCAAGGGCAGACCTCCAGGGGTGGTGTCCCAGTTGAATGCTGATGAAATGGAGGAGGGAGAAATTAAAAGAAAAATGGAGAAATTAGCTTTTTGTGTGGATTTAATCACTTGGAAATTCTGCACTTACCCTTGGGATTACTACAACAATAATAGCTGTATTTTAATTCTGTAAACAATTTTAAATAGCCCTTTTTAAATGGCTTTTTTAATATATATTTGGACTTGCCTGCAGCAGCAATTCATCATTCAAAGTCAGTTTTCTGAGTAATTTGGTAGAGGTCAGATGCCCTCTGCTGCGTTTCCTTCCAAGTCTGAGAGGCTCCAGAAAAAAAAAAAGTGGGGCAATTCATAAAGTTTTGTATAAAGTTTTGTTACTGTGTTATAGAGCTGGGTAGTAGAGAGTTGGGTCATAGTTAATCCATCCTTTCAGCTCTTTCAGGACTTCAGTCTGGATTTTTGATCACTGGAGTGTTTTGTGACCTCCTGCAGGCCTCAGATCCACTTCTGCTGGAAATAATAAATGGCTTTTTTGTACCCTCTGAGGTCCCCCTCTTCAGCAGCGGTGACATCATGGTACCTGTGCTGGAGAAGTTGTTTCTGTCAGTAATGACCTCTCTGATTTCTGGGGTTTTTGCCCATAACTCAGAGTTGTTATTTCTTGCTGAGATTCAGGAAAAGCTGAGCCAGTGCAGCTGCAGCCTCCTGTTGTTGCTGCCTCTTTTTTCATGCTCTGTCCCAAGTGATAAATGTCAGATATCACTTAGGACAGGGCAGGAATGCAGACTGAGACTGGGGTGATTATGATCTGTAAATGATCTGTGCACTGGCCCTGGCTCTCAACCCTTCCTTGGATCATTTGAGACCCAATTTAAAAGAACACAGTTTAATATTTGGGTTTCTATGATTTTTTTTCTTCCCTTGAAATTTCCGTTATTTTATGAATCTTGATAGATACTTGGACACTGTGTTTATTTTCCATATCAGTTGGACGTTTTTCCTTTTGACATGGATTGATTTGTTTTGCACAAGTTTCTTTGCAGAACAGAGCCAACAGTACTGATTTTACTACTGAAAATTATTAGAATTCTTACTATTAAAAGGCCTTTATATCTGCAAGGAAAATGTGGGGCAGCATCTCAGAATTGGGTGGAAAGAGAGAGGAAAATGCTGGACTGAGTCAAAGCATGGAGGTTTTGGGGGAAGGAAGGATTTTATTCCACGTTGGTAGAAGATTTTGGCAGGGCAGCGCTGCTGTTGGAGGCAGTAAATAAGAAAAGAGCAAATAGATAAATCAATAAATGATGAAATAACAGAGGGAATAATAAACACGCAGAGTGTGTTTACATTGGTGATCAAGACAGTGATAGGAGCTGATTCCCCCTAATTCCAGGCAAAACTGGTTGCAAGTTCGTGTTCCCAGAGCCACCTGAGGTTGTGCCTCTCAGAGAGAATATTTCAGGCAGGACCTTAAAATCTTTTCCATTTTCAAAGGATCACAGGCTGATTCTTCTCCCAGTTGTTGCAGCCTTGGCTGTGTTGGCTGCAACAAGACAGGAAAATCAGGATCAGACCCTCTGTGTGCCCCTTGCCTGGCAAGAAATACCCAAATATCGTGGAGGTGAATGGAAATTGTCCATATTTTGTGTTAAATGGTGTTTTGCATGGCTTGTTTAGGTCTCCCTCCTTCTGCAAAGGGGGACAGCAGTGGTGGTGGTCCCTCTCTGCCTGTGCAGTGCCTGCAGGAGGAGAAGCTTTGCTGCAGTGAAACTCTGTTTGTTACCTGTGGCTCTGCTCTCCCCACAACCCGGGCTGGCTTCTGGCTCTTGGCTGCTGTGTCTGCACGTCTGAAGGAGATGTTTTGACCTTTCTCATCTCTGACTGGTGTTGCAAAGATGGAGTGATGTAGAACAGAAATTTTGTGACAGAGTAATAATAAGAAAGAATCTGACTGCCAGTTGCTCATTACTGGATCTCTTTTAAATGCCAGAACCTTCTATGTTTGCCTTCAAACAACACTGAGCACCTAAATCACCATAGTAAACAGATATAGAAAGAGACAGAAAGGTTAAAAGTGTACTCATAATCTCTTGCTTTTCCTCCTAAACATGTTTGATAGCAATATTGTTTCTTAAAAACAATATGACCTCATTTGTAAAGCAATATTCATGCTAAACTAGTCAGCTGTTAAATATACCCAGCACTGTGCATTATGATGAAGCTAAACCAGAATTTCAATTATTTTCTGGACACATTTAAAATTATAATACTTTACTGGGTTAGTGTTATAGTTCATCCAAATTACTCACAAAGTATCATATCAATCTCTTGCAAGTGCTTATTGCTTACATCTCTGGGAAGTTGGTGGAAGGAAGATGCTCTCGGGGGTAATGACCTTCATGCTGCCTTAGTGCTCTGATGGTGATGTGGCTATAAGTGCAGGCAAGCCTAATGGTCAAAAGTCAATGTTTGCTGGCCATCATATTTGTCACCAAAGAAGCAGAGTATTCATTTGGACCACCACATGCAGCAGGATGTTTTTGGAAGGAAAATAAAGAGGGAAATCAGCCACTTGATGATCTGTGTATTCTTCCTTTAACACCATGATCCCGGCAAGGGAAAAATCACACTTCAAAATTATTTGCAGTTTTTTATTGCCTGGAATGCAAGATCAAAACAAAGCAGGCAAATGAGGAAGACAGATTTCATTATACTCCCACTTTCTACTTATGTACCTTATCTAAGAGATGTTGAGAGAGAAATGATGCTGCAGCATTTAACCAGCTCTGAATAACCAGCACAGATTTATGAGTATTACTGGCAAGTCTGGCTTAAAGCACATCTTACTGGAGCTGCACTGGAACTGAAGATCCAAAAGCAAAATCCAAAGGCCCATTGCTCTTTAGACAAATGTTCTAGTAGTGTGATTTTAAAACTTATTAAATATTATTAAAAGTAATATTAATATTTTCTAAAATCAGCTCTGAATAGAAGGTTCTGGGCAATGCTTTATTGCAAAGGGTTTGTCTTTATGCAGCATCTTCAGCTGGGCAGGAATTCCGAGCTTTAATAAAACATGGGGGAAGTGCTGCTGGCTCCATCTCTAACCATCAGTGGATCACCACGCTGAGTCCTCAGGAAACTCTGGATTTTCTGTAATACTTACTGCTCTTACCCCAAAAGGCACAAACATTTAGGAGCTCTCTTGAACTGGATCTTCTCCATGAGCCTGAGTACTCTGTTGGATTTAGCCAAGCTGGTCTGTTTTGAGTTGGACTGGCCAAGCAATAATCAGCCTTTTCACAACAGTAATCAGCTCATTTGTGTCTCCATCACACTATTGATCAGTTATTAACAGAAACAGCCATTTCCCAACCTAAACCCCCAAACCCAGTGTGCGAAGGGCTGGTTCTGTAAGCTCTCTGCACACTGAGTATAGCAATGAAGAGGAACATGATTCTGTGGATCTGTTTTTAGAGTAAACCTTGTGCTTTCAGGGCTGAATTCTCCTCTCTGCCCAAGAGCCTCTCCAGGGGAAGTGTTGGTCATTGATCTCTCAGGGTTTATTGTGTGTCCTGGGTCCTCCTCCACCTGCTCCAAGCCAGGCCCAGCTCTTTTCCAGGAGAATGTGCTATCCATGAGATAAGCCATGGATTCAATAGAAACAAGCCAAAGATTTATTTTTTTTTTTTAGGATAACAAGCAAGTGTCCATAAACATAATCCTCATCTTCTTTCTATTTATAATTGTAGTTAATATAAATGTACTTCATTACTGGAGAGCAGTCTTCACGGCCATACAATAGCAAACAAATTCTTCAGAAGCATCTTTAATTATTCATTTGGCTGCACTATATTTTATGCTACTTTTCATAAATGTTAATCTTTATTATTGCCCTACCAGGGAAAAAAAAGAAAGGAGGAAAGAAATACCTGTTATTAAATGACCTATCAGGCTGACATGGATAAATGTTGGTAGCTATTTAATTGTTTCCCATCTGCAGTTTTATACAGTTTCTATCAAACTGAAGGGTAATTTTTTTAGTAGCTGCTTATTTTAAATGTACAAAACCCTTGTGTGTAATTCCATTAGCTGCCCTACAGCATTGCAATCTACAGTTTCCCCGAGGCTGTTGTGAAATATTGATGAAATCCTTGCTTTTGTGGCTTCCTCTGATACACTAAACATTTGTCTGATGTTAGTTGAACTTGAATGGATCTGTTCAGAGTTATATCAGTAGTGACTTCAAAGGCTGTAAGGCTGTTACAGTTTTTTTTACAAACTGAAGTTTCAAAGCCTTACCATGTGGTACTTTAAAAAAACAAAGTTCATATCAAATGAACCAAAGTGTTAGCAATACACTGGTAAGACTCATTACAATTTCAATTTCTATAGATATATATTTTTTTGTGATTCTGATTGGTAGCTCATGCCATTGAAAGAAATTTAGATTGGTACTTAGGGCAACCCAGGATAATGAAAGAAGGAAAACATAATTTGAAAGTTGGATTTTAAATGAAGTAATCTATAAAGTTACAAAGCCACTCTGCTGTTTTCTACAAAAATAAATAGGACAAGAGAAAACAGAAGAAAGGCAAAGGGAGACAAAAGTTTCAGACTTCTCTTTTCATCAGCAAAGTGATTTACAGTGGTGCAATTAAAGTGACTAATGAGGAAAGCATATCAGCTGCTACTGTATGCCTTGAATTTTCCAGGCCATGGTGCATCTTGGAGAGCAGCCTTTGTGCCTGCCCCAGGAGCTGAGTGGAGCTCACAGCGATGGGGACGTGTGGCTGTGTGACAAACCTCACCTGGGGACGTGTGGCTGTGTGACACCTGCCCCAAACCTCCCCTGGGGACATGTGGCTGTGTGACACCTGCCCCAGACCTCACCTGGGGTGTGTGGCTGTGTGACACCTGTCCCAAACCTCCCCTGGGGACATGTGGCTGTGTGACACCTGTCCCAAACCTCACCTGGGGTGTGTGGCTGTGTGACACCTGCCCCAAACCTCACCTGGGGACATGTGGCTGTGTGACACCTGTCCCAAACCTCACCTGGGGTGTGTGGCTGTGTGACACCTGCCCCAAACCTCCCCTGGGGTGTGTGGCTGTGTGACACCTGTCCCAAACCTCCCCTGGGGTGTGTGGCTGTGTGACACCTGTCCCAGACCTCACCTGGGGTGTGTGGCTGTGTGACACCTGCCCCAAACCTCCCCTGGGGTGTGTGGCTGTGTGACACCTGCCCCAAACCTCCCTGGGGTGTGTGGCTGTGTGACACCTGCCCCAAACCTCACCTGGGGACATGTGGCTGTGTGACACCTGTCCCAAACCTCACCTGGGGTGTGTGGGGGACAAACCTCCCCTGGGGTGTGTGGCTGTGTGACACCTGCCCCAAACCTCCCCTGGGGTGTGTGGCTGTGTGACACCTGCCCCAAACCTCACCTGGGGTGTGTGGCTGTGTGACACCTGTCCCAAACCTCACCTGGGGTGTGTGGCTGTGTGACACCTGTCCCAAACCTCCCTGGGGTGTGTGGCTGTGTGACACCTGTCCTGCTGAGGCCAGGACGGGAGTGTGGTGTGAGGGAGGGCAGCTGGGGTGGTTGGGGCAAGGAGGAGCTCTTTGCAGTCACAACATTCTTTAGGAGCGTCTCAGTTGGAAATACAGTCTGGGGATCATCAAACATCATCAGCTGGTGGTAAAAATGATGTTCTCAGTTCCAGGAATTTGTAGAAAATAACAAATATTTTTAATGAGAGGCAAATGATGACACTTAGAGCCCTCATGTGAGGATCTGGAGCTCCTGGCTCCAGCCATGGTGGAATCCTTTTCTGCAGTGGCCAGGACCTGGCATGGAATGGATTCAAACTGACTGAAAGGATGCCTTGCTGCTTTTTATTCAATAACTGCCTATGCAAACAATGTTATCCTTAAGGAAAAATATTCAAGAAAAACCTCCACAATAATTCCTTCCCTCCTCTGCACTCAGCTCAGCAGCTCACATCAGCTCCCCTCTCTTTTTGCTTGTGTTAGGTTTTTTTTCTGCTTTATTATTGTTTTTGAGTTTATGGGTCACTCACAAGCAGTTCCCTCCAGCCACTGATCATTTGGCTCATAACTGTGCAGGATGAAGTGTAAAGGACATAATCTGTTCTGGTTTTGCTGCTAAGAGCCCACTGAAACTCGGGGGTATTTTGCCTTCTTAACCAGTAGGAAATTGGATATTTAATAGAAAACTTTTTTATAATACAACTCTAATTAAAGAACAACAAAATGAAAGCCCCAAATAGCTTCATTTCAGCATTGCATATAAATAATAGTTATGGCTTCATGGAATTGCCTTTGTGTGTTAGAATTCAGTCAGTGTGGAAGCCACTCTTTTCCTTGCTCCTGCAGAAGCTGCTCCTGTCCTCCTGCAGTGGAGGGTGGTGGGTGTTCCTTCTCCTACTCTGCAAGAGGCAGGAATTCATGCCTTGGTATCAGCTGCTGTAACTACTTGAAAAATGAATTTCTAGGGGAAAAAAAAAACCTCGAAGGAATATTGGGAAAAATCCCTCCTTTGAGGTGCCAAGTTGTTTTGGGCACAAAATTTATCACCATGGTGGTGATCCACGCTGAGCCACTGCAAACTGAGAGTGGGTGTGATGGTAAATAGTAACAGAAACAAAAGCAGAAAAAAATGCCCCATTATCCAAATTAACGAGCTGGCCTCCCAGCAAAGAGACAACTGAGCATCTTCAGCCTTTTCTGAAGACGTCCAAAACCTTCCTCAGGCTGCAGCTGGCTTTGGAACTAAAACTTAGAACCAGGACTTTCAGGCCAGGTGACAGAGATGTCCCTTTGTTCCTTCCATCCATCATTCAGAGCCAGGTGCTCTCTGGGCCACATTCAGGAATCTTTCCCTGTGTTTTCTTTCCACCTTGGAGAACTTAACAGGAAGTTATTTCCGTAGTACAGAAATTTTGAACACAGCCTTAAAAACTCTGAAATTCTATAATTCACTCCTTTGTGACAAATTTCATATTTTGAGAGTTCTTTCCATAGAATTCCATTGCTTTTTTAAAGTGTTCCATTGGTTTTAATGTTGTTAAATTCCAAAATGTCTTTGATAAAGAGTTATGCAATGGAGTAGGGAACTATTTTTCCCCCAGCTGCCAGTTTCTCTCTTCAGTTGATTTTCAGATGGCATGAAACTGTAGCTCTGAACTCCTACAAAGAGCCAGGTTAAGATTTGTCTGTGGGTGCTTAATGCAGTTCGACATCTTGGAGAAGGAGGAATGAGAAGTGGTCATTATCCATTATCTGCTTGGAACCTTTCAGAGAAAGAAACAGCTTCTGCCAAACACAAAAAGATGTTTGAGCTGAAGCCAGACAAGGAGGAAACACGATCACCTTCTAGCACTGTGAGATTGCTTTCCTGATGATGTTGTTTCAAGGAAAACTGGAATGTGTATGGCTGAAGAAGTGCAGGTGGTGCCATGGGTTTTACACGGATTAGCAGAGTTGTTCTGGACAATGATTCACTGTCCCTTCTCTTGGCAGAAAATAAATTTTCCAGTCTTGGAAAGAAACATGTATATATATGTATATGTATTTTAATAAATGTTTCTCTACATGGAAAAAGAGCAAATTTGAGTAAAAATAGTATCCACTGGTGGAAAAGTTAACAGTGAGAATGAACAATTTGACAAAAAGCTGTATTGACACTCCCCAATTCAGGTCAGGAGTGATGGATAATGTGGTGCCACTCCCAGGGTAGTCCTGGATGTCAGTGCTGGGTTCACCCCCTGGGTGAATCCCTGTCTGCAGGGAAAGGTCCCAGCTCCAAGGATGGGTTTAGACCCAGTTTTTGCAGGTGTATTAACCAGACATGGTTTATTTTATCTTCTCTGTGGAAATATTCCAGAAATAGCTAAGAAAATGTCCTTTTTGAAGAATGAAGAACTAGCTGTTTATTGCAGCTCTCATCCTAGAGAAGCAGGTTTCTGAGGTTGCCATGAATCCAATCACAAAGACACAGAGAGGAATTAAGAAACCAAATAATTTGGAATTATATTTTTTATTATTATCCAAATAATAATATTATCCCTACTGATGTAATGATTTTTACATACACTGTCTTGTAGTCAAAAAGCTCTAAACAAAATGGCATTTCCATTTAGGAAGCCAAAAAATTGCTTCCATTCAATGCTTTGAAGCTCCTGAGTTTTGTCAATTCTCAATGATAGTGACATTTCAGTCTCCCACTTCTTCAGGACTGCACTTTTCCCATCTTACATCTGCCTGGGCCTGTTTAATTTGGGTGGGAAAAATTCTCATCCGGGAAAAGGAGGAAGCATTCATCCAGTTACTGAGTTTGGATTTCTCTCATATTATTTCTTCCCTGTAACACAGTTACACATGAGGTTTCTCAGAGGTTTGGAATGTCAGAATAAGCCTGGGGGAGAACTGGTGGGAAGAGAACAGGTCACTCAACAATTTATTACATGGACATCAGTGTGACGTGCAAAATTTATGCTACTTATTACAGACTCTGCATTTAAAGCATGTGGGTGTACAGATATAAGACACTCTTTACTTCTAAAATAAATAATGCAAAGTCTACTTAAATTAATGTTATTTCTGTTAACCAGCTACATCCCTTCATGTCCAATGAAATCTTACTAAAAAGCCCTGTTGGAAGAACACGAGCATCTCTTGTACCCGAGGTTGTCTTGCAGAACTGGTCTCCACTGTCCTTAAAATGCCCACAGCAATTTAAATCATTTACATAAACAGAAATGCTTTTACAGGGAGGACACTGAAATGTGTTTTTAAAGCTGCCCAAACCCCTAAACCATTAAAACAGATGTGACTGATGGTTTTGTGAAAATTTGATGGTGCTTTCTGCACAGAGTCACAGAATCCAGTGCCACCCCTGCCATGGGTGACACTTTCCACTCTCCCAGGCTGCTCCAAGCCCCATCCAGCCTGGCCTTGGGCACTTCCAGGGATCCAGGAGCAGCCACAGCTGCTCTGGGCACCCTGTGCCAGGGCATCCCCACCCTCACAGGGCAGAATTCCTTCCATTAATCTAATCTAAACCTCCTCTCTGTCAGTTTGAAGCCATTCATCCGTGTCTGTCACTACAGCTCCTGATGGAGAATTCTTCTCTGCCTTCTCTGTAGACCCTCTGGAGATACTGGAACTGGTTATTTCTCCCACTTTCATGAGATTGTGTCAGTATCTTTCATAGCCACTAAAAAAAAGAGAATTCCTCAGCACAAGTTACTCTTCTGTAAAGGTTATAGTAAACATGTCAATGCCTAATTAAGCAGTAAATTTTATCCATATTGTGGGGGATGTGCAGCTGTCTGGTACTTCTGCTTTTCCTACAGAAGGACAAAAGATCTTGTGAGGAATAAATTACTGTATTTACCTTCTAAAGGAAAACTTAACTGAAGCACAATTTGCTTTTATGGTAGACAGTACATTACTTTTATAAACAAAAGGGTTTCACTTACGCTTATTAACACTTTCGGATGCTGTATTTTGACATATAAATTATTTGTGTACATCCTAAAATGTATTTTTAGGTGATCAAGTAGCAAAAGGTTACTGTACCTAGATGACGCTCTGAACCAGGAAGATTATGGCACTTATTTTTCTTCTCTTCCTTGCAAATTCAACCCTTCTCTCTCTGAGGCTAAAAACAATTTCATAGAATTGAAGCTTTTAGTATAAACTTTAAATTCTTACATATGAATTTTCCAACTGTCCCATTACAGGACAGTTAGAATTATACTCCCATGACAGGAAAATTATTAACTCGGGATCTCTGGCAGTTATAAAGAATTATGATCATCTGCCAACAAAATGCAGCAACCTTCACAGAAAAGAGACATCATTTGGCTTTTTTCACTTCCAGAACTAACAGAAAATAAAGTTATAGATTAAAACAAAATCCAGTAAAGAAAATGCACAGTGAAAGCAGAAAAGTGGAACTGTAACATTCTCCTTTAACAGGTTATTTCATATATTGGCATTACATTTCAGGTTATGTCCAAGAGGAAGATTTAAAGGAAGAGGAAGATATAAAGGAGGAGGAAGAAGATGACGATGACAACAACTCCACTGCTCAGCTGCAGAGCAGCAATGACACTGGCACGGATGAGGAGCACGAACTGGGTCCTGAGCAGAAAGGGAACTTCAGTTTCCAGAATTCCCCTGTCAGTCACATATCCAACCAGGACGCGGAGAACGAATCACTGCTGAGTGACAGTAGTGACCATGTGGCAGATATCAAAAACATCTGCTCCAGGGAGCCCCAGGACCCCAAAAGCAGCGCCCACCCCAAAGCCCAGAGCGAAGCACACGATTGCATGGATAAAATGACAGCAGTCTATGCCAACATCCTGTCGGACTCTTACTGGACAGGCTTGGGGCTGGGTTTCAAGTTGTCCAACTCTGAAAAGAGGAGTTGTGACAACAGGAACGGAGGGAACAAAGCTGATTTTGATTGGCACCAAGACGCACTGTCCAAAAGCTTGCAGCAGAATTTACCTTCCAGGCCTGTCTCCAAGCCCAACCTGTTCAGCTCAGTGCAGCTCTACAGGCAGAGCAGCAAAATGTGTGGGACTGTGTTCACGGGCGCCAGCCGGTTCCGCTGCCGGCAGTGCAGCGCTGCCTACGACACCTTGGTAGAGCTCACGGTCCACATGAACGAGACAGGCCACTACCAGGATGACAACCACAAAAAGGACAAGCACAGACCTACCAGCTACTCCAAGCCCCGGAAAAGGGCGTTCCAGGACATGGACAAGGAAGATGCACAAAAAGTTCTGAAGTGTATGTTCTGTGGTGACTCTTTTGATTCCCTTCAAGATCTGAGTGTTCATATGATAAAAACAAAACATTACCAAAAAGTGCCTTTGAAGGAGCCCGTACCAACCATTTCTTCAAAAATGGTCACTCCAGCCAAGAAACGTGTGTTTGATGTGAACAGGCCTTGCTCCCCCGACTCCACGACAGGGTCTTTCTCAGACACCTTCTCTCCCCAGAAGAACGCGAACCTGCAGCTCTCCTCCAACAACCGCTACGGGTACCAGAACGGGGCCAGCTACACCTGGCAGTTCGAGGCCTGCAAATCCCAGATTTTGAAGTGCATGGAATGTGGAAGCTCCCATGATACCTTGCAGCAGCTCACAACCCACATGATGGTCACTGGCCATTTCTTGAAAGTCACAAGTTCAGCTTCAAAGAAAGGAAAGCAACTTGTTCTGGATCCTTTAGCCGTGGAAAAAATGCAGTCACTGTCTGAAGCACCAGCCAGTGACAGCCCTGTTTCAAAATCAAGCAGTAAATCATCTGCAGAATGCATAGGTCCTGCCTCTGAACTTAAGAAAGAAAGTAAAAAAGATAAAGCTGATGATGCAAACAAAGATGAGAAAGCAATGAAAACTGAGGAGTATGAAGACACTCTTCAGAAACCTCTGGATCCCACAATGAAATACCAGTACCTCCGAGAAGAAGATTTAGAAGATGGTTCAAAGGGTGGTGGGGACATTTTAAAGTCCTTGGAGAACACTGTCACAACAGCCATCAATAAAGCTCAGAACGGAGCTCCCAGCTGGAGTGCATATCCCAGCATCCACGCAGCTTACCAGCTCTCCGAGGCAGCCAAGCCGTCCTTGCCTGTGGGATCCCAGGTGCTCCAAATCAGGCCAACCATGACCAATAAATTGAGGCCCATAGCACCCAAGTGGAAGGTGATGCCTCTGGTCCCTATCTCAGCAAATGTGAGCCAGTGCACTCAAGTGAAGAAGGAGGCTGAGGACAAGGAGGAGGTGCATAAGGACTATGCTAAGGAGAGTGTCCAGGCTGAGCCGGCCTCGCTCAGCCAGAGTGAAAGGGAGCCTCTCCTCAAAGCTGAAGCTTCTGTGGAGCCAAAAAAGACAGAACCATGTCCCTTGAAAGAAGAAGACAAAATTAAAGAGGATAGTGGAAAAGAAAAGCCAGTCCTCAAGGAGCCACCAGCAGCTTCTCTCAGTAATGGCTGTGCCACTGCCAACCATTCCTCGGAGCTGCCTTGTGTGAACCCCCTGAGCGCACTGCAGTCCGTCCTGAATAATCACCTGGGCAAAGCCACTGAGCCCTTACAGCCTCAATCCAACTGCAGCCCCAGTTCTAGCACAATTTCCATGTTCCACAAACCCAATCTAAACATGATGGAGAAGCCAGTTTTATCTCCTGCTCCAACCCCACCAAAGCCTGCAAGCGTATCCAGGCACTATTTGTTTGAAAACAATGATCAGCCTATTGACCTGACCAAATCCAAAGGCAAGAAAGCTGAGTCAGCTCAAGCACAATCTTGTACTTCTCCACCTCAAAAGCACGCCCTGTCTGACATCGCCGACATGGTCAAAGTTCTTCCCAAAGCTACCACACCAAAACCTGCTGCATCCTCAAGGATCCCGTCCATGAAGTTGGAAATAGATGTCCGACGCTTCGAGGACGTCTCCACAGAAGTCTCCACTCTGCATAAAAGGAAGGGCAGGCAGTCAAACTGGAACCCTCAGCATCTACTCATTTTGCAAGCTCAGTTTGCTTCCAGCCTCTTCCAGACATCCGAAGGTAAATATTTATTATCAGATCTAGGCCCACAAGAGCGCATGCAGATTTCCAAATTCACTGGACTGTCAATGACCACCATCAGCCACTGGTTGGCAAATGTCAAGTATCAACTTAGGAAAACCGGAGGAACAAAGTTTTTGAAAAACATGGACAAAGGACATCCAGTCTTTTATTGCAGCGACTGTGCATCTCAGTTCCGAACCCCCTCCACTTACATTAGCCACTTAGAATCCCACCTAGGTTTCCAAATGAAAGACATGAACAGGCTGGCTGTGGAGCAGCAAACCAAGGTAGAGCAAGAAATCTCCAGAGTTTCAGTTCAAAGATCTCCTGAAACAATAGCTGGAGAAGAGGACACAGACTCTAAGTTCAAATGTAAGTTGTGCTGTCGGACATTTGCGAGCAAACATGCAGTAAAACTTCATCTAAGCAAAACACACAGCAAGTCACCAGAACACCATTCACAATTTGTAGCAGAAGTGGATGAAGAATAACTCTTAAGGTATGCATGCTCTATAGTGAGTTTTCATTTCAGCATTTCCAGGAGGCTCTGTCAGGCTCCGTGCTTTGGTAAAAGTAGGAAAACAGTATAAAATGCATTGTGTATGCTGCGCCGCTCCTCCCCCGCATGTACACATCCATTTTATAACGTTTTCAGGAAGAGAGCTTGGTCAATGCAAACCCTCACTGCCCTAGAGAGAAATGTTGCTGCTCGTTATTTGCAAAATAGCTGTTTGCCCATTTCTCTTTTGTTCCTAAGAATAAATCATTTCACATGCACTGCACTTCAGTGTGGAATGCAAGAACTAAGTGCTGCTCTTTGCAGTGAGAATGGAAAAAAACAGATAAAGAGCACTGAAACTCAAAAGGTTATTACCTCACTCAGTGCTAGCACACCAATAAATCTGATTTGGATGGAGAAAAAGAAGAAAATTCAAAAGTCAAATTAGCAAAATCTCAATTATTCCAAGTTTCTCATAATCTCAAACACAGGCTAAAGAATCTACAAATAACTCTGAAAAGTTCCTATCTAGAAGTTCAGTTATTCTTCTGTTGATATGTGGATGTTCAGTTTTGTAAAATGTTTTAATATTTTACACTTACTTAAACACTTGCTACTGTGAGTGGCCTTTTTTGTCACATCATTTTAACCTCTCTCTCCGTCATTCCTTTTTTAATCTTTAAGATGTTTGATTATATTTTGCTTCGTGTTGGTGGAAGTCAATCCATAAACATCACTGACTTCAGTGCAAGTTCTCGTATAACCTGGGGGAGTTACTGCTTAATTGAGATTTTTTACAAGCTTAATATTTCCAAGACCTGTTAGTAGGATACTGCTGCGTTAGTGTTGCTATTTTTTTGCTGCAAGATACACCAGTTGCCACAACCAATGTTTATAACATGTAATGTAATATTCAGATGCCACACCATTTTTGCATTTTTAATTTTACTTGATTCACAAACTTGAATATTCTTGACTGAAATAAATATGCAGAACATCAACTAAAAGTCCAAATAGAAGTTTTTTGTTCTAACAAGTTTTTTTTTTCCAGGAGGGCTCTGTTTAGTTGTTCCCAGCAATTCTTCCAGCAGACTCAGGCTCTGCTTGTGTTCACAGTACAACCATGTGCAGATCCAGGTTTTCTCCAAGGTGTTCATTACTTGAATAACATTCAGAAAATGAATTTGTCAGATGGGGAAAATTGAAGATGTGCTGTGAGTTGTCACTGATGCCGCCTGGCTTTGTGGCCATCCCCTGGCTGACTGAGAGGACAGGGCTCAGTCCCCATTTGGGGGAAGATTTCCCATTTGTTTGCTGCAAATATTCATGTTTTAGGAAACACTTTCTGCTGCCAAAGCCAGCACAAGGGCTCTGTGTCACTTAAGCTCCATTAAAAATGCTACTTTTGAATAATTTAAACCACTGATCAAGGGGTTACTTTGGGCTGGTACTGTAAGCTATTGCCATGGAGTATAATGTCAGCGTTCAAGTGCAGTAAGATTTAAGTTTTGCATACATCTTGTACGTGCTGTCTGCATTGGAGGAGATTTATGCTTCCTGCATATTTTAGCCAGCAAAATTCCATCTCACTCCTAAGGAGTTTGTTTTCTAAATAGGGCTAATGCCCTAAAGTATCTATTTGGGCACTTTAACCCAACATTAGAATGTTGCTTGTTTACCTGGCCACTCCAAATCAACACCCCCGAGAGACTGGGTAGGGATAAACATCCCATAATTTATTTCCTTCCCCACCACTTAATGATTATTAAGACTCTGCCATTCATAGTTTTCACACAAGAGATATCAGAGCAAACCAATAATTTGGGGACTATCAAACAAAAGCTATCTGCCAGATATATTAATACAACAGTTATTTTGGCACATTCATGGCTTAATGTGTGACAAATGTTTCAGATTTGGTCTTGAAAGCACCGTGTTATTACTCAGAGGCAAACCAAACACCCACCTTTGTAAACACGTTACTGTTGCTGAGGATTGGAGGAACAAACACAAAAGGGGAGAAAAAAAATCTCCAAGGGGAAAAAAAAAAAAGTGGTTTCTGCATTGTAATAACCTGCACAGAGACATATTATTCAGGTGATGTGTAACTACATAAATAAGGGACTGTCCTTCCTGCCTCTGGATGCTGAGAAATTGCTGTCCTCATAATACTCATCCATTTCTAATTTATATCAAGATGCAGGTTGTATCTTACCTTTGAAAAAATATATTTAAATTGCAATGACAGAGTGATAGCACTGTTATCTGGAGCTATAATTTCAGTTGGTATGCATGATAGCACAAATTGTCTGAAATGATGGGGTATTTGGGATGGCATTGTAAAGATTTTATTACAGTTTCGGAGCCGAAAGCCTCCCTGAAGTTCTGACGAGGCTGGGAGTGGGGAGGCCTGAGTTTATTCATATGGATTCTTCAGAAATCTGCAAGGAGACTAAATCAAATAACAGGGATTTTCAGAGTTTACTTACTCTTACCATGTTATTTTTAAGATCCAGTATACATTTGAATAATAACAGAGGAGAGCAGAGTATTTAGAAAGGAGAAATATAAAGCTGAGATCCTTAAAACACACACATGCATTTATGTTTCCTTCTTGCAGGCAATATTGCAGTGAAATAGGCATAAAAATAGAGACTATAGATTGAAATAAATGGAAATAAAACAGTGGAAAGAATACTTGAAGTATAGAGATACATAAAGTACTTTATATTTCAATGGCATTTACTAGTAGAGGTTATATTGTCAAATGTTAGCTATCATTAAAAATATAAATGAATAATCAGGGTTAGTACTGTAGAAAAATGTGTTATGGGTATGGATTTATTTTTAAGACCTCTGTGAGGCTGTTTATAAGAAATTTGCTATAAATTCTTCTTAAACGTAAAAAGATATATATATCTCTTTTATAGTCATCTTTGGTGTTTTCCTGAATTCTTCTAAGTGATATGGGTTTAGTAATATAAAGTAAGATTATGTGTAATATACAACAATCAGACATCTCTATTCTCTTTCATTTAACCCACTTCAAATTTGTTTTTATTGCTATTCTTCATAGAAAACCCATGAACATTAGGAAACATGGCTTTAATTAGAAGTAATTTGTATGTTGACTTGTACCTTGAAGAACATTTGTTCATTTCTTCAACTGAATTAGAATTTTTATGTTGTTCTGAGGAAAAAGGCAGGGCAGAATTGCATTTCTCACTTTAGAGCCAGGTGGGATTGGCTGGGAACTGGTCACTAACTGAGGCTCTCTGTGGCCTTGGCTACAACTTTGGATAGAAATAAATCTCCATAAAGTCAAATTACCCAACCTGACTGGGGAGATTTCTGTTTCCAAAGACCCCGATAAGCGAACAGGCAGCTACCTGAGATGAACTAATTTGAAAGTAAGGCTGTGCAAAACAAAAAAAAAAAAGTCATAATGATAAACAGTTTTTCTCTATGTTTCCTCCTTTGTCTTTTTTTAACCATCAAGTTTAAAGCTTCTGCGGTGCTTTTTTTTCTACTTTATAGGAGACAACTGACATTCTGTGGTAAATGGAAGAAAGAGCAGAGCAGAACTGAAAATCCTCTAATGCACTGACACTAACTTGCCCTCTATTGTTGAAAATGAGCAGGCAATCATGATTGTTCATCAAATGGCTCCTAATGCAGTTAAAGCATTCAGCTATAATTTCTCCTTGCATTTATAATTACTGTCATAGACTGCACACCTCAGTGAGCAGATTAAAGCTATAAACTATTTAGCCGTAGCTTTAAGATGAGGAACTTGATTTGTCTGGCAGCAGTTATTTGTTAGAGAGCTTGACACTTCACATAAAAATGACTCAACTTGATGAAGAACAATGCAGTTTAAGCAATGCAGTGATTTTAAATCAGTCATTATACCACGCCCTGTAAGAATTGCAAAGCAATTTGTTAAATGATATATAGGACATGTAGATAACTGTATGTGTTAAGTATACCAAAATAGAAGATTTTTTTCTTCTCAGGATTTTATTTTCTTATCCCTCTGAAGCAGCAGGAGCTGCTCTGATCATGTTCCACTCTTAGCCAATATGGCTGTTATGTGGTCAAGGACAATTGTGTGAATCAGTGGTACAAAATTCTATTTTAGGGAATTCAGCTTGCTCTTCAACTTTCATTTCTTCTTAGCAACAAATATTAGAAGCTGAGAGATCCTTCCAGGAGAATCAGACATGCTGGGATGTGCCTGCCTGCAGTGGTGTCACCACAGTTTTGTAAGCAGAATTTACCAAGGGTTCTGCTCCCCATGCCATCAGCCAGAAAAAGAGGGTTCATCCTTTGGAAGTCTTGATTATTCCATTCAAATGGGATTCTCCTGGCAATGTCTTTTTGGAAAATGATGGCCTCTCAATGGGAAGAAAAAGTCTGTGGGGAAGTTCAATTTTAAAATAGATTTTTGTTAGGATAAACAGGGTAAAATTGAATGAGATGAGACAGAGCTAGGAAAGGAAACAGGTTGGCCTTTCTGCTGAAGCAAAATCCTGCTGAAGCAAGGAACTACCTCCAAACCATCAGGCCTTCCTCAAAATAATCCTGTCCTGCTGAAGCCTCAGTTCTCTTAATCCTTTGAAATTTATCACTGTTTACCTGGAGGGGTAGATCCAGATTTTTTTTTTAATTGAACATTTTTAAATCTTCAAAAATTTTCTTGGATAGCATTTTTTCAATCTAGCTATCATCCTTGTAAACCCAATAATGTTGTGTTCCTGGCTTCCCTGAGCCTTAGGGCCAGGCCAGATGATCCGTGAGGCTGTGGCAGCACCGATGGATCCGTGCAGATTTCCTGGCTTTTTGGGAAGGTTTTACAGGTTTTACAGGTTGCTATTAAGATCACTGTTATTTACCATTGCATTTGAGCTTCCAGCCCACTGGGTCAACCCACATTGTTCCTGGGATCTGTACAAACACATTGCATGTGGCAGTTCCAAGGAAGGAACTCCTCTGCTCACAGAGAAACAGCAACTTTGGAGCAGATTTTAACTGACCTTGAACAGCGCCAGCCTCCTCCAGCATTCACTATTCATAAGGACATCAAAATCTTGCCTTCTCCTTCCTGTGCCTGATATTATTAAATGCTACAGCCTTCATAATCTATAGCAGAACATTTCTACCAGGTGAGATTTCAAAGGAAGGGTACCTGAGTTTTATTTATATATTTTACACCTCAGCAATGGGATCACAAAGATCAATAACAAAAGGAAAAGACATGAACAGGATCCAGCCCTCCAAAGCACCTTTCAATAAAAATAATGTAATTTAGCAGGATGATCACTCAGTGCAAATATGATGGAGCACAGATGGAAAATGAGGAAAATTATAGATACAGCTTTATGGGAGGAGGAAAGGAGGAAGAGATTTTTCACTATTTATTGGGATAATGAACAGATAATTCATGATTATTAAGCTGTAGTCTTCAGGCCTCATTCTGCTGTCTCTTCCCACCTCAGTTTGGAGCTGGGTGTGTTTGTGCATCCAGGCAGGGTCTGTTGAGAGGAGGGATCAGGCCTTTCACTGGGTTCCGCAGAAATGCAAGCAGGATTTGCAGCTCCAGCCCAGGAGGGGGAACAGGGTGGGACACAACCCCCAGCACGGAGCTCTGGCTTCCATGGGACTGTGGTTCTTCTCCAAGAGCATCTCACCCTCCCCTGGGTGTCCAGCTGGGATAACACCAAACACAACACCAGGCAGCAAATCCCATCCCTGAGAGAGCCCAAGGGCTGATCCTCACCCCGCTGCCTCCCCTGCCTGGAGAGTCCTGAGCTCCCAGGAGAAGGAGGTGGCTGAGCCCTCCAAGGTGTGAGGGGGCAGGAGAGTCTCCTGCCAGAGGGATCCTGCTCTGGGCAGCAGTGTTGGCTCTGGGAGCTCCCATTCCCTGGATGGACAGACGGACAGGCTGTGGGGAATGGCAGATCCCCCAGGAGGGGCACACACCGGGAATGGCTGCAGTGAGGGAAGGAGGGACACACGGGGCCACGAGGGAACTTGTCCATCGTAGTAAATTTACACAATCCCTTTATTAAAAGCAAACAGTTCCTCCTCCCCTCCAAAATCCCTCCCTGCCAGCACTCAGCTCTTGTGCCGGGGGTCAGCCCAAGCAGGAGGGGGGAGGGAGCCATGGGGAGTGGAGGAGGTTGTCATGTCTAATGAATACCCTGAATGTATCAAGATATATATTTTTTTCATTTCAGAAAAGGTTCCATTAAGAGGGAGACAGCCCTAACATGTGCTTTGGCCCCTCATCAGATTTATGAGTATTTGCTCTGCTCTTTAATAGGAAACTCTGCAGCAACTGCCACCTTGCCTGCTCTCCCTGAGATACACAGTGGCTTCTCGGGGAAATGCACTTCATTATTAATGTGAATTTGTACGTTTTTATGACACTGCTTGGGGGAAGGGGCAGGCAGAGATTTCCTGGTGATATATGCTCATTTCTAACCATTTATTGTCCCAGACAATCGAAGAACAATGATAAACATTGTTTCAGAAAGCGGAGGGTGCTGCAGTGACATTTTTGAAAGGGAAGGAGAGGTGGCTGGAGTGGCTTTGATGTGGTTGTTCCCCTGCACTCCTCCTCCTGCAGCAGCTGTGTCAGACCAAGCTCAGAGTGCTCTGTGCAGGTTCTGCCTCCTTTCACCAGCCCTTCCTCGGGCCAGCCAGGACCATTTGCTCTGTGCTGTTCCACAGCAGAGGGGGTGTGGGGGAAGGAGAAGGGAATCCTCCTTTGGGGAGCCTGAACTGCAGAGGATCCCAGGGCTCAGAGCCAGCAGATGCTCCCTGCACTCTGTGCAGACAGGGTGGGTCTGTCCTCTCCTCTGGGAGAACTGTTCCAACTCCTATGGGAAACTGCTGGTTTCAGTCATTTAATGAAAACTCACCAACACTCCCCATTTCTGACTCCCCCGGGTTTGTTCCACAAGGTGACCTGGGTGTGTGTGTCCCAGCCCATTCAGTGGTGCCCTGGTGTGGCTGCCCAGCAATAAATATATCCATCCAGCTCCACCTCTGTCCTGCTTCCAGCCAAAGCTTGGGAGAACATCTCTGCCCCATTCCCTGAGTGCCTTTGCCACTCTTCATTCCCCTCTGCTGCCAGTGCTCCAAGCACAGCGGTGGCCACACCACACCACCTCTTTTGGGCGGCCAAGCCAAGCTGCTGGCACCTGTCTCCACTGGAACTGTGTCCTTGTGGCTGCCCACTCTCCTTACATTAAAGACACTGCCATTTCCTTTTTCCCACTCTTCATCTACGTCCCAAGGCACAGCACAGAAGATTCCCTCCCTCTGGGATATGACCATGGCCTGTTTCTGCCTGTGTTTGTGTGAACACACTGCTCTTCCACCAGACATCTCAAAGGGCAAACTCAAAACTTCCTCCAAGCTCGCTCAGCTCAGGATGAGCCTCCAGGGGAGCTCACCCTACACTGGTCAGGCACAGACAGGCTGTGGGTGGGCTCCCAGGCCAGCCATCACTTCCCTCCCTCATTCCATGGAGCCCTAATCTGTTGGCCTTGCTGTTCTCATGGTACAAGACCCAGGTTTGTCATCCAAGGAAAAAACAGTGAGGGAGGTAATTGTGTTTATTTGATTCGTGTTTTTTATAACATTGTCTGTACTCCCAGGAATTAT
Source organism: Emberiza elegans (assembly GCA_024865655.1). Taxonomy (NCBI): domain Eukaryota; kingdom Metazoa; phylum Chordata; class Aves; order Passeriformes; family Fringillidae; genus Emberiza; species Emberiza elegans. The sequence continues at coordinate 1,875,812 of JALJVW010003097.1, forward strand.
GTGGTGGCCTCCTGTAAATCACAAATGGACAAAAAAAATAACTCTGGATATTTTTCCGACGAGATTAAGGTGAAAGTTCCTACATTCATATTTCATGTCTGGAAAAAAAATATCAACAAGAGTGATAAGTATAGCCAGCACGAGTGTAAAAGCACACCCTGTCATTTGTTTTCCATGTGCCATATGTTTTCTGAATCCTGCACCTCCCACATACAAATCTCATGCAATAATGTGGGGTGCACACATTACTCAGGATTATTTAGTTAAGCCCTGCCTGTATGGAGGGAATTCACTCAAAGAAAGTCAAGCCACTGTGCTTTGTTTTGCTTTTTTTTTGCTTATTCTGGATTCATAGAGTAGAAAATTAAAGATCCCACTGTGCCAGGCATCATGTCATTTGGTTTTAATTTAATTCATCTCTTCGATTCTCCCTGTTTCTCCTTTTCTTTGAGTATCATCAGTAGGTGGTCCAAGCATCAAGCAGAAGATTTACTGGCAAGACTAAATGTATGAATGCTATGAACACATTGTTTTTCTGATATGATTTAATGACATTTTTGGCATTCCCATGGCTGTTGAAATCTTCCATAATAACTCCCTTTGGCAGTGAGAGCTCCTGTTGATCAGGTGAAAGCTGATGCAAATGTCAAATGTCAATAAATTTGTAATCCATAAATACAATATTTGATGCTGGAGCGAGACCATTAAGCAAAGTGCAGCAGGAGACACCGAGGAGATGAGCTGCACCTCAGTGGGAACAGAAAGCAGGCAGGAGAGGAATGCCACCTCCCAAACCTCTCCAGAGCCAAGCTCCTTCCCCTCTCCACACTCCCTGGGTTTCTGAGTTGCTGAGCTTTGCCCAAAGAGGGGTTTATGGCTGGAGTTTGGCAGAGGCGGTCAGGTAATGCAGGTGCTGTCCCCTGTTCTGCTTTTGCCTCATCGTATGAGGTTGGGATTTAATATCTCTGTTTCTAAAGGAGCTCTTCAGAGCTCAGAGGTTTCCGAGGCCTCAGAGTTTGATCCTGGAAATGATTAGTTATTCAAGATATTCCAGTAAATTAGCAAGACCACTTACATAACTTAGGTGTTGCAAGAATGAGTCATGACTCATTTATCGCTTTAAGATGCTTGGAAAGGACGAGCCACATACGAAGCCTGATTTTATACACAATAAAGACATGAGAGCAATCACATCATTTCCCAGGAGATTTCCTTAAGGACCCTCCACTTTGACCTTTGGCTCTGAACAGCTCCAGTTTGTTTGACATTGAAAAAAAGCAAATGTGTGAACACAGTGCCACGAGCATTTGCACTTTGAACATGCTGGGGCGGAACACAACTGAACTGGAAAAGGCTGCAACAGCTAATGTGCTGGGAAAATAGAACAGAGGCATTTACTTAATAACTCAACTAATTCCTTTAGCTCACCTTGTAGAGATTTAACCTTTGAATGAGAGAGTCCCTAGTTCAAAATCCCATGGCTCCTCTGTCCTCGTGTTAATTTTTAAATTATATATCATTGTTGAGAGGCCCTTGTGTTGAGCATTACAGGCTATTTTTCATGTCTAAAATGGGGAATTATAACTGAACATTAGCTACTGGCTATAAATCACACGGAACAAAGTGGCATCTGCATCTACTCAGTAACCAGAGTGGGAGAATTGTAACTTACTTAAATGGAGACAAGAGCGAGGACACAAATGTGGTAGCAGAGATAATTGTGACTTGAGAAAAGGAATGGTCCCTGCACTGTGTCACCCTCTCCCTCTGTCCTGGGCAGCTCCCCGCAGGCAGTGCTGGGAGTGCACAGGCACAGCAGCAGCCGGGGCAGTCCCGAGGGGAAAAGCAGAGCTGGGAGCTCTTGCAGAGCCCTCCCTGCAGTGCCAGCAGCACATCAGGGCTGCGCTGGGCCAGGGCTGGGCTGGGCAGCCTCCCCACAGCTGCACACAGCTCCCTTGTCCCCTGTCCCTGTGGCTGTGCCACCACCCTGAGCGAGCAGTGACCGCGGCTGCTGTCCCCGGGATGAGGTTTGTTCCCAGTTGCTTTATTCCCAGTCGTGGCTGCAGCCCAGGTGAGGAGGAGGCGGCACGAGGCTGTTAGCAGGACAGCTATCGAGGCTGGGGAGGGGCTGACCAGCGCCTCCTCTGCTGCTCAGCTCTCAGGGCTCACCCTGCTGCTCCTGTGCCTCTCTGAGCCGCCCACTGATAATATGGTGTTATCTTAAAAGACAACAAAATAAACTGAGCATGGCCTCATTCTTACACTTATCTCTGCTGGCCCTTTTTTCCTTTATTTTTTTTTCTAGTTCTTTCACTCTTTAGAAAGCTTCCAAGATCTCTTGTGTCCTCACTAGGATGAGCAAGATCTGCCTGGGGCCCTGTGTTGGTGGAAATGGTTTGGTGCCTTTCTGAGAGATCCTCTTGCACTCAGTACAGCACCTTCACAGTCTGCTGTGGGAGTCAGACCCTAATGCACCCACAGATTCAAAACCAGCCAACTACACACGTGCCTGGGGTGTCCAGGGTATTGCTCCCATATTCCTGGTTTTGGGGGTCTGTACAGTGCCAGCCACTGCAGCTGCTCAACAGCTTCTTGAGCCCAATGCCCAGGAATCAGGATTAGTTCTCCCTGCAATGCAGGTCTCTGTGCAGAAAGAGCACAGACCTCCACAAGAGGTTTTACTGAAATGAAAGCCTCAGGTTTCTTTCACAGCAGACAAGAAAAGAATAAAAGAAGCAGTTTTTCCAGCTAGACCAGGGCAGCATCCTGGCAGGAGGCATTTGCTCAGGAGCAGCCAGCAGGACAGGGGTACCAGGAATCCTCCTGCTGCTGCCTGGGCAAGATTGATAAAGGCCCTTTCCTGCTCCCTTGCTCAGTGTCCCACCCTGGCAAGTGTCTCCAGGATTAAATTCAATAATTAACACTTTATGCTGATTATTCAATCACAGCTTCCTAATGACCCTGGCCTTGTCCAGTACTCCATGGGGGTCCAAGCACCACAGGACTCTGGTCCAGGAGTAATCTCTGAGTAACAGCAGTTGTAAGAGTTGCTTTGCTGATTAGGGACAAACTTAAGAACATTCTTAAAAGCTCTGCAGAGCAGGGGCCTGTGTGCTATGTGTTTATTAGGCTGTTCAGCAGTAATTCCGGCAGCTGAGAATTGTTGAGGACCTGGTCCATCTAATTGTGTGTCTAAATCATGGTTTGCTTGTGCTTCAGAGGTGCTGATGTTACATCTGCATGGAGTGGCTCGGGTTATACGGTCAGAATCCTGCGGATGGTCAGTTTGTAGCATAAAATTGAAAATTGCAACGTGCACCATAAAGCTACTGCCTGGAATTTATTATATATTGCAGCACAACAAGCAAATTCATACTAGATGTAGTATATGCTCAGACATTAATGTGAGCAGAGGATGAAATATTCTCCTCCCAGCTCACTGCTACATGTTCCCTCCAGAGCAGAACCGAATTGCCCAGGATCACCAAAGGAGAGGCAGCCACCAGGAGTGTCCATGACACGGGAAGGACATCCCACCCCTCACAGCCTGAGGCCCCGGGGCTCTGAACTTCAGTTCTGCTCGTGCAAGAGCTCTCAGCCAGATCTCTTTATTATTCATCCTAAAGAATCCCAGCTGTGGAAAGGCACTGCTGGGAGGAGATGGGGACAGGTTCTGCCTCACCCCAGTGTAAATCAGGAGCAACTCCAGCGCCGAGTTCTGCTGCTGTCACTGGGCCATCAGCTCAGAATCAGCCCTTTACCTGCAGAGGATGAGTGAAATATCTCCCAGCTCTGTGGCCAGGGGCCTGCTGAGCTGCTCGCAGAGCTGCTGTCAGCATGCCCAGGGCAGGAGCATATTTTTTCCTTGCTGTTGTACATAAGGGCTCTGCTGCAGCCGACAACATGAAATGTGTTAGTTCGGTTTGTTCAAAATGGAGTGTGTTTGTTAAGTGTTGCCTCTTTGATGTTGTGCTGCCATCTCCATCTTTGTCAGCATTGCCCATCTTTTTCAATCTAATGAACTCAAACCATCAGTGCAACTTAAGTTCGGCTGTCTGTTCTTGCATAGTTAATATTAAAAATGTACTAACAGTGTGGCTGCGAAATCAAATTATGCACATAAATATGCTGGCATAGCAGAGGAGGCGGCAGAAGCTGAAGTTAGCAACATTGATGCCAGTTCACATTTGCAAATCAACCGTCAATCTGTCATTAAACATGTTATCAAATGATGATAAGTGTATGCTTCTTGCTTGCATTGGCGCGCTTATTCCCGATGTTGATGTGCATTAATGGGATAATGTGCATTAACATAGTCTTGCTTGGATGAACACAAAACATTTTTTATCCGTCTCAGTTTGTTTCCCCCTGTGGCCCCCAAGTAAGTGTTTTGTGTTATCAAATTGCCAAAAAATGGGAAAACACATTACTTTTAATTAGCAAAAAATTTTGAGTCTTTTTTTTTTTTATTTATTTTTATAATTTTTTTACCCAGACTATCTCCTGGGTGTTGTCACTTGAGGTGGGGGGGACCAAAAAAACCAAAACATTCCACTGGCTCTTTTAAGTAAAACAATTAATGTCAGAAACTCAGAGATGACAATTATGTGCTGTCTTAATGCACTGGCCTTTCCTCCCAGCCCCTGCTTGTGACACGAGTGATGGGTTGTGCTCAGCGACAGGAAAAGCAGGAGCAGGAAGCGTCTCGGGCAATCCCAGCCCATTGTGTGCCACTCTCAGGCATGGCAGGCACTCCCTGCGTTGGCTGCACTGAGCAGTTTTGCAGACAAGGCAGTGAAGGCTGCACCGAGGATTAAACACACCACGAAAATTGTGGATGCTCCAGGAGGGAATGGAGTGTCCAAAGGAACTTCCCACGTGTTATCCCAGCTCCGTTTTTCCTCCCGCATGGCACTCAGGGCTCCATCAGGGTGCACACTGCTGGGAAACTGCCAGGAAGTTAAAAAAACCAGTTTGGAAAGAATAAAGGCATTAAAAGAAGTTGTTATTACCTACTGATGGATCACTCCTGCTTCCCCAAGACAGGGAGCAGCTCCTGGCTGCCCAGGGAAGGCTCCATTGCCCTGAGAATGGCTTTAACAAAACGGAAAAAAAAATAGGATTTGTGTTCATTGCTTTTACTTAGAATTGAGCTGTTTTCCCAGGCTTCTTGTGAAAGTTGAGGTGGAGCTCCAGCAGAGCAGGGAGAGAAGCTTTCACACCTGCAGGACTGGAAGGTTTGCAAACTCCTGTTAAAAAGTCACTGGAACAAAGTTCTCCCCACTCCCTGGAGAACAGCCTGTCTGTTAAACCTTCATATTTATGCAACAGGGGCAAAATTGTGATGATCTACCCAAGTTTTTACCTTAGAACAGGAATGAAAAACAATATGAACAATATCTGGTCCTGTTCAAAATGCTGGGAATTCTTCCAGAAGTTTTACTAGGACTTGACCAGTGGTGTTATCAACTCAGGCTCCACAGTTGCCTTAAAGAAAAATCAATCATTTCAAACATTTTATTTTTAGTTTATAAGCTGGAAAATGAAACTTCTTCTGAAACTTTTATGAAAGATATCAGATTATCTATGTCTTTCTAAAATAGCAACTCTCTCTCATATAATAGAAATGTAATAGAGAATTGCTCTGAGTCTCTGCTTAAGACTACATCTAACCTCCAAACATGGTTTGAGAGTTATCTGAAATTAAAAAAAAATAACATTTGGTAGAATAGCAAGATTCTACAGACTGTGAACTTTTTGGTAAATGGGTCAAACTTTTGATCACTCTTTCTTTTTTTTTCTGTCTAATAATGCCATTAACTTTAGGCATCCTATTCAGGTCTCTGATTTCTATTATCTGGATGATTTAAAGGAAAAATAAAAGGGAATAATTATTGATTTTTTTTCCCTATATAAATTGTCTTGATTTTATAAAAGTCATATGTAGCATTTCCTATTATTTCTAAATTGGGGACACAGGAGCATAAGTTTCATAATCATAAAACTCTAATAGCAGTAATTGTACTGCTGTTAACCCCAGCTCCAGCAACCCCTCACAATCCCTACTTGGAAACCAAAGAGCCTGTCTTCTCATACAAAGAGCTTGAATTTTAAGTGTATTTTCTGTAACACATCCATTACTGGCAGAATTTATCCAGCAACATTTCTCTTTTTTTACAGTTGTGTAGCTCTCCGTTGCTTCTACTCCATGAGCTACCTTGAAATTAACTTGTCAAACGTTCATCCCACTACTTAGGGAGGATTCCTCATCAGCTGAGTGGACTGGTTTGTCAGGGCTCCGAGGGGTTGGCAGTGAGGTGGCACTAAAAAGGCTCCTGTGAAGGCTGTGCTGGGGGATCCTGTCAGGGGCTGTGCTGGGAGGGACTGCTGGTGTTTGGAAAGCCAAAATGGGAATTGTGTCTCAGCGACTTGCTCTCCACACCAAGCCCTTCAATCCATCTCCCCTTCAATCCATCTCCTTCAAAGTGCTTCATCACCACGGCCCAGGGCTCTGCTGCCTCTCTGGGTGAGAGAAACCTGGAAAGAATTCTGAAAGAATCCTTCCCAGAATCCTGGAAAAATGGGAAACTGAGCACCACAGTGCTGAATCTCAGCCTTGTGGTGCTCCTGTGGGAGCAGGCTGGGTCTGATTCTGTCTGTGAACTTCAGCCAGCCTCTGTTTTGAGCCGCTGTACTAATCAGGTGCATTAATTTCCCAGTTTTCATTAAGCAGTTTGGAGCAGGGAGATGTTGTTCCTCTGCATATTTCAAAGCAGATGTTGAATAAGGGATGAGCAGTCACAGAGTTGGGCTCTTCCTCCTCCCCGTTCTCCCAGTCCTTATTCTCCGTTCTCTATCTTGTTCTATTATCCTGGGCCTGGCTTTGGAGTGGTTTCAGTTTTTGAAAATGGCAAGTAATTAGTCAATATGTTTTCACCATATGTATCAGGCTCAGTAAAGAGGCAACCAATGGCCTTTGTCATGGCACAGTGAGCGCTCGTTTTCTCGGCACTTCAAGTGACGCTGAGCGTGCGGCGAACGCCAGGGAATTTAATTCCGCGAGCAAACATTTGACATCATCATTCACAGTTCAGTGCAGGTCACAGATTTGGGCTGAGGCCCCTTGGAAGGTCACCTCTGTTTGTGCTGTTCACACCAGAGCTGCCTCTGCCCTGCCTGGTGCCCTGCATGAGCAGGGGATGCAAAGGGGGATGAATTGTTGTGACTCCATGCGGTCCCATTTTACATCTTCTTGGCACTGATGCTGTTGCAGCAAGGGAGAATTCTTGAAACCCTCTTTCTCCTTCCAGACAGGCTTTTTACACACCCCAAGCAAGTTATTGCATATTTTCCAGAGAGAAATTTTTGCTGTAAGGCTTCCTCTCTTGCTGACTGTTAACAATATTTAAAAAGGTCAGAATCTGATCTTAACACTGCTGATATGAAGTGACATTTGCCCAATTTTTGCCATCTCCTGGGCAAAAATATGTCCAGTGTTTTCCAGAAAGACATGGGATAGACAGCAGCTTTGCCTGGCTGTTCTCCCCTTGTGGGAATACTGAATTTCAGTTATCTGGGGAACAGGTTTCTGCATTGCCTACTGGCTTGCTTCAGATTTACAGATAAAACATTTGAGCTCAGCCTCAATTCAGTGAGTTACAGGTTTGTGTTTTTTTAACATTTTGGGATATTTACAGCAAATAATCTTCAGTAAGAACGATGACATTTTGTTTTACTGCAGCCATGATTTAAATTTATGTGGCATTGCCATTGAAGTCAATAGGACTTTTTCCTGAGTAAGTTTTGCAGGGTACAGTATCATTAAAATATGACAGTTAATAGTCTTGTTTATGTTATTACATTTAATGAATAAATATATCAGTCTGAACATCAGACTCAGCTTTGTTTATACTCTTTAATTGTAGTCTTATCTCCCTTAGAAGCACGTTATATCTTTTAATTTTATAATTATCCACTTTATTCATGTGTGACACTCCAGAACTGCTGCTTATATCCTAAGAGACATCCAAATACAAACAGATGGAAGACAGGCAACCACTAGGAAATTCAGATCTGGATCTGAATCCAGCTCCATCTTTTCAGACCACTCCACAACTTCATCTTCAAGGTCTTGGTTTGGGCTGTTGTATAAAGGAGCAAGAACTGAAGAATTACTCTGATTTATCCAGCACCTCCAAACATGAACTTCCACAGGGATTTTACACAATCCTTCAGTACCTAAATGTTCTTTGTCTCTAAAAAGAAACCTGAGCTTTAAAGGCAAAGAGAGAGTGCTGCTCACATGGCCCTTTCTGAAGTCTTTCAAAATGGAATTCAAGATCATCTCTTCACTCAGTGGTCACATCTAATTCAAAATTCTCTCGTTTGGGATCTTTTGCCATAACAGAGTTACAGTTTAAAAAGCCAGACGGAATAAAGGTCTGATACTTCCACTGTAAAATGATGTTATAATTATTTGTGCTATAGTGAGAAGTTGAGTAAAACCCTGGGGCATTACAGGCGCACATGGGAACAGTTTCCACAGGATTCTGTGTGTCCTCCCTTCAAACCTTCCCGCTCATCTGTGATGTAACACAACAAATATTTGCTGAGTGATGCTGGTTCCAAAGGTGATGCCTTCCTTTGGATCCAGCAGCCAAAGCAGGAGCAGCCTGGGAAAGGGGAACACCCAGAGTCCAGAAATGCTGCTGGGATGACAGGAGAGCAGCTGGCGAGAAGAGCCGAGTGCAGCCAGGAAAAAATAAAAACCACCAAAACAAAAAAAGGGCAGAGTTTCCCCAGCTACTGAAAGGAACATCTTTACACAGTATATTTTTTCTTTCTTCCCCATCAGTTCATCTGTTCCTGGGCAATATTTTAACCTCTTAGACTTGGAAAACCTCCCTCACCTGTTTTGTGTCTGAACAGAACTTCCAGTCAGTGGCCTCCCAAAAGTCACCTCTAAGGCAGGCATGTAAGGAAGGGAAAATCTGCTTAAAGACTGACACAAAGTCAGTACTTCTCCCAGTTAGCACTTGAAGAGGAAAATATCATAATATTTAAACCAGTTTTGAAAACTTTCCATGAAAATAGGGGAAGGGAAAAAAAAAAAAACCCAAAACATAAAACACTAGTTGCATACAGAGAGAGGCCAAAGAGAGTTCAGTTACCATAGAGATTATTACTGGCAATTGGTACTCAGCAGCAGATTGGGATCTGTTACAATATTTTTATTAATATTTTCTCTTAATTGGTTATTTATGTATTTTGGATCCATCTCTGTGCTGGGCCCAGATTTTTCTCTTTACCTGTCACTCTTGCTGACGTGAAGCAGCAGTGACTGTGCCAGAGAGGAGGCATTTCCTCGCCGGGTGAGCCCTGCCAGGGTCACAGCACAGCAACACCGCCAGGACAAGTCCTGTGCTTGGCTGTGGCTGCCAGAGGAGGGGCAAGCAGCAGGAACAGCCTCGGGTGCTCATCACCAGCCCTCTCTGTGGTGATTGCCACCCAGCCAGGATGGATTTTGTAGGAACAGCAGAGAGGACTCAGGACACCCCTTCCCCTGCCAGTTTTCCCTGGTGGGTGTGCAGCCTGCTCATTTAGCACATGCACATCCCAGTGCTTCAGCTGGCTCTGGAAGAAATATCCTGTTGTAAAGCCTTTCCCTCTTCTCCCTGGCTTCCCAAGGATCCACCCTGTCACCTGTGTGTGATGCAGCAGCTGATGACACCCAGGTTTTTAAAGCTCTTCCAGTGGAAGTCACTCAGGGGCCAGTGCTAAGGGACTTGAATAGTCAGCCAGCTTCTACAAATTCCAGTCTTCATGTTTTGTAATTTTAATTTTGGTGTATACCCAATGTTAAATGCATTTTGAAGTGCTGCTGTGTTGGATTTATTTTTTTTCCTGCCACACCAATTGCCTTTAGGGAGGTTTTTTTCAGGATGCCTGAGACCAGCTGGGCTCTCAGCCCCAGCCTGCTGCTCCCTCTGCACCTTGAGCAGTCAGGGCACAGGGAGATGTGGGGACGCTGCTGCAGGGAGTGCTCTCAGCTGCACAGTGGGAACCAAGACTACCTAAAAAAATAAAAAGACAGAGAGGGAGAAACATGTTCTTTTCATCTCTAATCTCCTTTAGTTATCATGATCTCAAGGGTTATTTGTAATGATAGTAGGCACTGCATTTCAGATGGAAATGTGATTTTCCAAGCTGACGGTGTCACTTTAAGTAAACAAAGTTAATTCTGCTTCCTGCTATGCAAGGCCTAATCTCATTACCCAAACCACAAGTAGCATAACAGAAAATATTCCCATCTGTCAAAAGAACTTAAAATAAAGGTGGAAATTGTTTTTATGTTTTGTCCCTCTTTCCCCCGGATCCCTCACTGGACATTAATTATCACATCAGATCCAGTTTAACCCGTTCAGATCCCCTTTTCTGTTTGCTGTCTGTGGAACAGTGAGGGATTTGCTGCATTTTAGGGTTCCAGCATCCCCATGGCTGCTCAGCACTAACAGCACCTGCGGGATGGATCCAGGGCTCGGTGCTGCACTCACTGCCCTGTCACTTCCATGGGTTAAACCCAGCCCAGCTTCCCTGGGCTTGGCTCTCTGAGATTCAGCCGGGAAGGGCAAGGAGGGACTGAGGCTGCAGCGGGAGCTGAGCCAGCCCCAGGAGCAGACCCTGCCGTTCCCAGGGAGCTGAACACACTCCAAACACTCCTACAGTAATTCTCAGCTCCCTTCAAACCAGCAGCCACCCCATCATAAGGAGATCATTCACAAAACTCTCCAACAACAGTGTTTTTCAGCTCCTCTTCATTTGAAATGACCTTTATGTGATAATAACGTCTGCCTTGCTGAGCCTTAATTGCTTAATTAGAGAAGCTGCTTCTCTATTAGACAAACAGGTTTTGGAAAAGTGTATTTTTTCTTGGAAGGCTGATGTTTTCCTTCATTTTAAGCTCATCAGCAGTATTTAAAATGTTTTAAAAGACAATTTTGAGTGGTTATAGGGTGTTAGTTTATTTATGTTCTGGCCATTTGAAGGCTTTGTGTTCCACTCTCTTCCTGAGAGGTATTTACAGAAGGAATCTCTCCCATTAGGAATTTTGCTGCTTTTCCCTACCATGCTTACATAGCCCTCTAAAAAACTCTGATTTTCATTGAGCAGCTGTTAAAGATTCCGGGTGTGATGGGGAATTTATTTATCCTGGGCAAAGGGCTGAGCCAAAAATCCTGCACCTGCTTCCCACGTGGAGAACAGAGTTGGTGCCCTCGCTGGGAGCCCTGGTAAGCCTCACGCTGAGCTCTGACTATTGTGTTCTGTTTTAAATGGGACTTCTGGGCAGTTTTAACCTATTTTTGTTGTGGTTTCTAAGCTGGTGCCAATCAATCTGTTGGTGTAGCACAGGCGGTTGCTCCTGCCTGATTGTTGATGGTTTTGAAGAAGGTGATTGACTCGTTTGCTGTGAACAGCCATGAGGATTTTTGCCTGGAAAAAAGCCAGGTTGGTTTTTTTGGGATGGTGGTGTTACACTGATGTGCTGTGCTGGAAGCAGAAGCTTCCAGAGGTGATTGGTGCTGATCAAAGTTACACCTAAGCAGCATTTCTGAGGTGAGATTTGGGGCTGGTTTGTGCAAAAGCCTCTGCCAGAGCCATCCAGCAGGAGAAGGAACATTTGGGATACCCCAGCCCTGAGGAGCAGCCCCAGACACCACAATCCCCTTACTGTGTGCTTTCTAAAGTCTTCCCTTGCTGAAAACAGAGAATCTCATCCTAAAACCCAGAAGGTGAGTGATGAGTGACTGTGATGAGGAAAAACTGGACCAGAAGTGGCTCATTTTAAGAACTTTGGAAGTATTTAAGAATTGGCTTTCACTTATTTCAACCTCAGTGTTTTTCAGACCACTCTACCCCCTTTATTCATCCTGTTGTTAATCAGAACTGTGAGTGTGGCAGGAGCTCAGTGCAGAAGGTACTTTTTGGGCAGTTCTCCATGGTGTTCTGGGCAGGTTGGCTGTGCTGATGCTCCAAGGCAGCCCAAAGCCAGGTGGCTGTGTTGGCACTGGATGGAGAGCAGGTTTGGGAGCCTGGCTCTGCCCTCCCGGAGTTCCCAGGGCTGGAGAGGGGCTGGCTGCCATCCCATGGGTCACAGCTGTCCTGGCTGTGTGAGCACCCGGCTGCAGCCCTGGGGCTGCTGATCTGCAGAATTCCCGTGGTCTTGTACCTCAGTGTTTGCAGTGTTGGTGTTTTTCAAAAGTTGTGGCATTTAAGAATAAGGAAAGAAGCAAAAGGACGTTTTGGGGTGAGGCAGGTTTGTGTGTGGCCAGAAAAAGTACTTGCAAACAGCAAAAATTGATGTTTTCCTAACAAAGGCCAAAAACACTTAGAAATGATCTATGCCTAATATATTTGCTGTGCCTTAAGGTCATAGAGATATTTTTTTTCTCCCAAGAAAAAAATGGGTAAAACTTGCAGTTTTGAAAATATGTATTTGGCTTTAGGGCATTTTCAAAGCTTTTTTATTGTTTCTACAACCACTGGTTCACTTCTGCTTTTCAATTCCCAGATATTTTTCATGATGTCTATTTTAATAAGTTTTGGGTCAAGCCATTGTTCTCCATTAATAGTTTGCTGCAAATGACATTGCCTGGATCTGAGCTGGAGCCTCTCAGAAATGACACCCTGGGATCTTTGAGGTGCTGCCCAAGGCATGGGCAGAGTGCAGTCTCCTCCTGCAGCTCAGAGTTTCTCTTTTTTCCCTAATTCCACTCAAAGTCACGTGGCTGCACCATCCCAGCTCCTTGTGAGGAAGGCTCAGGAATGAGATAAAAGAGCTGCAGAGCAGAGCTAAAGGAGCCAAAATCTCTGGATTCAGTTTCTGCCCACGCCGTTGAGGCAAATAAATAAAAATGAGAGAAGTGCATCTGCAAACACACACAGAGGCACATGCCATGTGTGGGAGGGAGCAGGAACGGGGGCTGCATTGCCAGAAGGGAGCATTGTCTGCAACAGGTCTCCAGAAAAGCACTTTTTAAAAATTATTTTGTTGTAGCTATAGAAAAGCAGGGCCCTGCATGATGTTCAACATGTGGCCAGGATCTATCAGGTTTATTGAAAATCTTCATTTCCTTAAAATTAAGCAGAGTCTGGTTTCCTTTGTCAAATCCTTACCTTCCTTCTGCAATTTATAGCCCAAAAATCACCTTTTTTTTTTTTTTTTTTTTTTTAAATGGAAGAGGAGCCTCTGCAGGGAGCTGTGTCTGACCCTGGCTTGAGCAATGCTTTGCTAAGTGTGGTTTTATTCTTCTTTTTCTCCCTTCCTTTTTGTTTTTAGACCCTGAAACAGATGTAAAAGTTCCTACTCAATTCAGGCAACCTTTGTTATAAATTAATTTCTGAGAAAAGCCTGCATTACAAAAAACTTGGTCTGTGCAGCATGTGAGCACTGCTGGGTTATGTCCTTATGATCAACAATCATCTGGGTGTTTAAACCAGAGGGGAAGCGTTTTTCTGTGTCATCAGGAATGTTTCTGAGGCCATAACATCCTGTTAAAGCAAAATAACACTGGTGACAAAACCTGTTTGATTGGCTCTGTGATCTGCCAAAATTCCCAATTAATGGGGAGAGAGAGGCCAAAGAAGTGGAGTTGAAAATCAACCAGAATTATTTTTACTTTTGCTGTTGTTCTCTGGAGCTTCAGCACTGAAATTCATTCCTGGGGATAAGAACAGAGATTAGGTCAAGAGAGCTTTTCACTCTGCAGCCCCTACTCCCTCCCTCCTCTCAGGTCTGAGGTTTTCTGTGATAAATTATTCTAATGGTTTGCATTGCAGTGGGAACCAAAGGCAGCAGGAACATCCATTCTGCCGAGTACTTTGCATCCACACATTAAGAAATAATCTCTGCACAAGATGTCCATACAATTTTATTTCTCTCTGCTGTTTCTTTTTTCTTTTTTCGAGGACTATCTGGTTTATGGTTGCAGTTTTGCAAACTGTTACCTCGTTGAGCAGTTTAGACTAAGCATGACTCAAAGACAGCCTCTTTTTTTATAACTCAATCTTCCAAAGTCTGCTATAAATGCAAATACTGAGGAGATGCCCCAATGTTAAGATGCTGATATTTGCATAGTATGGAAAGTGTCAGTGTAATATGTGTGAAATAACTTTAGCACAGACCATTTTGGAATCTCTCTGCAGGAAAGAAAGTTTTTCTGCCTATAAAAGTGTAAACTCTATGAGAAATGGGCACACTTAAAAGAAAAAAAAGAACAAAACTAATGTCAGTTGCAGTTGCTGCAGTTTTGTTCCCTCCTTGGCTGACAAAGGAGCCGAGTGGATTTGTCTGCCTCTGCCTCCTGCAAACCAAGAGCAGGGCAGCTTTTGGCAAACACTCACTTGGGGTTTCAGCTCTGATTACAGCCTTGCTGAGGACAAGGGCCTGCTCCTTTCCTCGTGTCCCTTTCCCATGGAGGAGCTTCTCTGACCTCAGCTGGCTCACCCTGCCTGGGGTGAGCAGGACTGGGACACATGGCGCCATATCAAAAGATCTCGGAGATCTCTCAATAAAACAAACACGCCTTTTGAAGTTGTTTGGCTGTTTCCAGAGCAAAGCAAGAACTTCAGAAAATTCTTTGACTACTGGGCCAAAAGGAATCCTTTTTTCATTCTTTTCCCTGCCCTCCCACCCTGTTTGCCTTTCTCTTTTCCCTACTTGACTTTTCTGGTAAATTTTTTCCAAAGGAACCCTAAAGTCAGTAAAACCTGTTGTCAGCACAATAATTTTGGTTAGGGTTGTCATTCCTTTTATTTTTTATAGCACTTCTGTGTTGGTACAACCTTCAGCACAGGTTCAGCTGTACTAAACCAAAGTGATTTTGCTGATGAAGCTTATTTCATTTAGGGAATTAGTAAAAACTTTGCTGCTAAAACCACTCTTTTGGCAGAACAAGCTGCATCTGTATTAGTGGGATTTGGTAGTGTAGCAGCAAAATGTGGGGTTGGCCAACAACTTAACCCTCAAAAGTGAAACCCTCCTGTTGAAATGTGCTTGCTTTGAACTTCTGTGGCCTCCATATGCTGAAGAAAGGCTGGTTGCAGCATTTGAAATTCACAGGACTAAAGCAAGCCTTAGAGTGATTAAATTCAACTCCCTGAACATAACTTAGGCAGATCCCCAGCTTGATTTATGGAACTTCATCTCGTCTGGTAAAGAAGTTGAGTTGTGCTAAATGGAGCTGTGGCTGTGACCCTCTTCCCCTCCCTTTGATGGGAATATCATCATGGACAGATTCTTCTGATGTGCCTCGACTTCCCCTGTGTGAAACAAATCTCCTGTAAGTCTGGAGAGGCTCAGGAGCTTGGCTGCAGGGCTGTTGCACATTTTGGCACCTCAGGGGTTGTCACACCAGTTTGAGGGCTGGCTGGCCAGTTTGGACTCATGAAACTGTAGCACCACTTACTGGTTTTGCTGGAGAAATTCCAGCCAGCAAAGCCAGGCAATGTTGTTTATCTCCTGCTGTCATCATAACTATTTCCTGAGAGCTGGAGAGATGTATTCCTTCCTTTCCCTGCTTGCTGTAGCCCAAAGGATCAAAGATAAGGATTATAATGGTTATGTTCAAGCAGAGGAGTTGTTGATTGGGATTTATCCTTTTAAATATGTGTAAGTCATACAAAGCTTTGTAGTCAGAAATATTGACTTCATTGATCCATGCCAAGAGCAGAAGAAACCCATGTGGGCTGAAGTGGAAAGGCTGTGCAAGATGCTTATAATAAAGATGTTATCTGGTAAATAAGATATTGCTTTATCCCCGGCCAAGGAAAATTAGAAATCCAGACTTTAAGTACACTGGTCAGGTCATGCCAAGTTAACTGTGGCAGCATTAGCCTTCCATGATCAATATTCAATATTAGGGCCCTGCATTCCTGTTTCTGGTCAAGTGAGGTGGTTGCACAGCTCCTGGTTCTGAATTGTTTGTGGGGTTTAAAAGGAGAACATCTGAGTGAATCAAGTTCAGGAACATAATGGACTATAAATGCAGAGAACATCAGCTTCATCACTTAGGATGAAGGGAGTGTAGTGTAGGTCAAGATATTGCCTTTGGAAAGAGCTAAAATCCCTTGTGTGATTAGCTGGGATTGCAGGGCTGACAGGGGAGACAAGTGGGGTTAAAGGTGTCCAACATCCCTGGGGAGGGGCTGTCAGAGCAGGGCCATCCCTGAGGCTCTGGCTGGATCAGCTCATGTGAACAAACAAACAAACAAACACAGGAGAAATCCTCCAGGAGCAGGGCAGCCACTGTTGTGCCAGCAGCTCTGAGGCTCCTGAGGGACACAGGGATGTAATTTTGGAAGGGATGGCTTTGGGTCTGGTCTTTAACTCCATCTGCAGCAGCAGCAGCTTGTCAGGCTGCAGGTACAACCAGGGGAAGGAGGGAATATCTCCAGAACTCCTCCTGGTGCTGTGGGGACTCAGGAAGCTGTGGTGCAGCCACTCTGGCTGTGAGTGAGAGAATAAAAACCCCACCCTGTGTCCCAGAGCTCCTCTGGACCCCCAAGCTGCGCCTTTGCCCAGCCCAGCCCTGGTCACCCCCAGTGTCACCTTTTGAACCCTGTTAGCAAAGCACGGGGGGAGCCTCACCCCACGGCAAAAGCTGCTCGGGAGAATCCTCCAGGGGACAATTGAGCACTATCAAACACAACTGCAGTAATACTTTACTGTCTGCTGCAGATATTGAGCCCTCATTGCAGTAATTGTCACGGTGACAGAGCTGGGAACACTTGCTGTAATTAGGACAGTTGTTTTGTCATGTGTAACGATCTGAAGAGAAGCAAGGAAAGAGGCAACGAGCACTAATCTGCTCTGGTGTAGTGAAGGGGAACCGTGCACACACCAAATACAGCTCATATATTGGAAATTCAGATGAGCAGGCATTTTGAGGAAGTGAGGAAATAAATGGTAAAACAATACATCTATTCAGGGAAATTTATGCTCTCCTGGGTGTCTGTATCTGCAATAGCAAGTGCAGATGTTTTGCTGTAGAGGGTTTTTTTTTTTTTTGAAGGTGATCCCGGTGATATCTCACAAAAATCCTCAGCCAAACCCATGTGTGTATATAGGCATATAAATATGTGCTGATATATGTTGATATAAATATATTCAAGCAGATTTCTATAGGTGAAATGTCTCTTACTCCAGCAGCTGGAGAACATTCAGTGAAACTGAGCAAATGTGTGGAACATGTATCACTCAAACTATTTTAATTTCTCATAAGTAATCACTCCAGCCTCTTTATTCTCTCTCTTTCTCTCCTCTCTCTCTTTTTCCACTATCTTTTAATATTGTGCTCGAAATTACCTTTTGTTCTGATTCAGAGTCTGGAATGGCTGTTCTGGTTGGGTTTTAGCTGATGACAAACATTTCTGTGGATCCAAAACTCTTGGGAAATGGCCCCAATTTGGGAGTTATAAGACCCAGAGCTGTAGGGTATCTATTGCTGTGTGAGGGACTGCAGACTCTTCAGGCAGCAATTGCACTGGAGTAGTCAGAGACAGTAGTAGAAATTTCCCCGATTGAAAATTTGCCATGTAAAGCATTTTTCAATGAGAAATTGGATTTTCAACTCTTTTTTCCTGGTTTCCACCAAAATTTTGACATTTTATTTCACAGCTGGAAGGATCTTGAGGAAAATAGCACTTGCCATTTAGTGTTCTTTTTTAGTGTTAAGCTAAATTTAGTGTTCATATTTTCAGTTACTTTTTTAGCCTTAGTTTTCAGTGAAATCTTTCCTTCACTACTGAGGCAAATCAGAATTTTCCCATCTACTTCAGCAGCACCAAGATTTCACTTTTGATGTTTTACTACAGGAAATCATTCTTGCAAGGACCTTAAATGTCCTTAGAGCTTATCAACCTCTAACCTGTATTTTAAAAAGGTTCCAGGGAACAGCAGACCACTTAGTCTGACCCTGATTCCAAATAAAACATCGTGATTAACCCCAAACCTTATTAACAAAGAATTGGAGGGTAAAATACAATTAATGACAGCCAGCAGGAAGGAATACAAATCTTGTCATATAAACATTCTGTCTTCTTGACAGGATTGCATTTCTGCTCCAGAAAGGGAACTGGGACAGTGCAATGTACCTGGATTTCTCCAGGGCATTCAGCTCAGTCCAGCTGCTGTCTGGCCTCGTTAGGTGGTTTTTATTGTTGGGTGTTTTAAATCCTGACTCATCAGTGGATCCCTGGGTGAGCTGCTCACATCAACCCAGTGTTTGTGCCAATGATCCAAGCAAAGGTGGGAAATAGACGTGGGGAGGGCCCCAAGGGGACCTGGGGCTTGTGGAGCAGAGAAAAACCAGGACAAAAGGCAGGAGCAGCTGGAATGTTCAGGTTAAGGGGCTTCAGCCCAACAGAATTCATCTGAAATGAAGCAAACCCTGTGGGAACAGAGCCTGTGGTTTTAGCTGTGGTTCCAAAACTCCAAGGCACAGGTAGAGAGAGAGGTGGGCAGTCCCCTCCACTGGCTCCAGAGTGCAATGATTGTGTAAAAAGCAAATTAATAATAAATTACTAATCAAACAAATCCAAATTAATAATAAATTACTAATCAAACAAACAAATCCAGCAAACCAGGAGCAGATTCTCTTCTTCCATGGAGCTTTAATGAGGTCCTGATGTGAAATGTCCACTTTCCAGGAGTACCTGAGAATATTCTAAAGGAAACTCAGAGGCCACAAAAGCAACCTGGAGGTTGGAAATCCACCTTCTGCCATGCAGCTGAAAGACCCTGAGTGGTTCTGGGAGCCCTGAGTGGCGCTGGGATTGCTGGGTGGGCATCCCTGCATGAGAGGCAGCTCCTCAGCCCTGCTGAGAAGGCATCTTCAGCTGTTGACCAAATTTAGCAGTAAAATAATAACTTTCTATTAAAATGAGACACAGCTCCTGGCTGGGAAGGTGATGGAAGCTCCCAACAGTTTCTCAAGTGCACTCCTGAGTGCTGTCTGTTCTTCAGAGCAGGATTAACTGCCCTTTGGAAGCAGCTATATCAAATCGAGCTGGATTAGAGGGAAATTTTATTGCCAAGACACTTTAGGACTGGTATATTGTGTGTACTCCACATGTCTGCATGTCAGGAGGGGCATTTGAAAATGGTTTTAATTTATGTGGCTATTTTTTACCAAAAAGAAAAAGAATTTCCAATGAGAACTTATTACTTACAGACTTCTTTCCCTCAACACCAGACTTCTGAGATTTGAATGTTTGGATGAAAAGTTAAGAAAAGCTTCTCTAGCAGGGAGATACCTTTCTACTGAAAGATTACCTCAATTAAATATCTCATTTCCACTGGAAAGCTGAAAAAAAGTGTTTAAAGGAGGGAAAAAAAAATCAGACAGGTCAAGTGTCCTGCATCAGTGTGAACCCCAGTGAAAGAGAAGGGCTTGACAAAATAATTCATTAGCAGGGATGTTCTCCTGATGGAAAGCATTGGATGGCTGCAGGAGGAACTTTAAAGGCTCCTTTGTGTCCCCAAGCACAGCCATGGCCCAAAGGACAGTCCCGGGCAGCTCTGAGCTGTTTGTGAAGTGGCTTTGAGGGAGCTGCCCTTGGCTGAGGAGAACATCCTCCCCCCCAGCCTGGGAGGGAGAGGATTGTGCCTGGCAGCACGGGGACAGCAATTCTGCTGGGGGAGGCAGCGGGGAGCAGGGCACGGCAGCACCACAGAGGGGTTGTGGTGCTCTCCTGGAGTGCCTGCTGGGCTCTGGGCTGTGGGGACAGCCCCCAGCCCTGCCCTGGCACGGCAGCCCCCAGCTGGCAGAGGGGCCTGCTGGCATATTTTGGTGACTCCAGCTGGGTCCAAGTGGTAAATGTCCCCCCTGGCTCTGTTTGCCTGCTGGATTCAAGGGCACTGTGTGCTCCTGGCACGGTGCTGTGCTTTGGCACACCCTGTGCTGCTGCCTGTGCCATCCTGCAAACCTGATGGGTTCTCCAAATGCCTTTGTGTCAGCTTGCCCTACAGGGAATTCCCCAAGCTTTCCTGGTTGGGGTGGCCACAGCATTCCCAGTGACCTGTGGCAGCTCTGATCCCTGCCCAAAATCTCCTCGTGCCTCCATTCCCTCCCAGGCCTCCTGTGCCCCTCCATTCCCTGCCCATGGGGCTGGGCCCTGAGCTCCCTGTTCCTGGTCCCCCCCTCAGTGTCTGACCCCACTGTGGTGTGTCCCTGCACTGGGTTATGGGATCCTTGGGACAGGACTCAGCTCCAGCTGCAGTTCCTGGGCTGTCCTGGTGCCCCCTCGGTGTCTGACCAGGCTGTGGTGTGTCCCTGCACTGGGTTATGGGGTCTCTGGGACACTCCCTGAGCTCCAGCTGCAGTTCCTGGGCTGTTCTGGTGCCGAGCTCAGCAGCAGCTGCAGGTGCATCCCGTGCAGGGCTCTGGCAATCAGCATCCCAGCTCTTATTAGGAAGCAGAGGATTTTCCTTAAACTCTGATTAACCAATTATGTTTGTCCTGATTGGAATTCTTCTGTCATCTCCCTCACCACAGGGCAGAGCAGTTGACTGAATTTAAAGAGGACTGCCACAGTTGTGGAAATGAATGCGATGTTTTCTTAAAATAACTATTTATAGATGTAAATCTCTGCCTGGATCTTGGGAACCCTTCCCAGCCCTGCCTCCAGCTCCAGCAGTGGCATCTCTCCTGTCACCTGGAGCCAAGGGGAACAGCCTGGGAGCAGAGGCCATGTCTCCCTTCCTTTTCTCCAACCCACGCGGTGGCTGCAAGGCTGAGGACAAGAGAATGTTTTTCTGCCAGGGACACAACAAATTGAAGAGGTTTCTCTCTAATAGAAACTGTATTTGAGGCACTCTGCTTAATTGGAGGCAGCCCAGTTGGCGTTTATATGAAATCAGGGTAGAAAATCAGGTATTTTTGTTCTGTTTGAAAGTAGATTTTCAGTCCAAACAAATGTTATCGTGTAATGATATTCCTGGAAATTTCTGGTGCTCAGTTGCTGTTTGGCATTATGGGTTCAGAGTAGTTTTGGAGGACACAACCTTCAGTTGATAACATCCTAATGAAATAAAAACCTGTAGTACAAAACAAAACATTAAATTAATGACATTTCCTGTACACTTCTAAAGGAGCAAAACAAGTTTTCATTGATTGCTTTTTCAGATTTTGAAAAAAATAAAGGAAAAAATCTAATGACAACAATGAAATATTCCACGTTAATTCCTAAATTACCTAGAAGAGACATGAACATTTGTAAATGTACAGTGGTAAATTGTTCAGGTAACTAAACAGCTCCTAAGAAGGACTCATACCTTTCCTTACCTTTCACTTCTCTCTTTTCAGTATAAAAAGTATTTTCCATTTTGCCTGGTTTTACACTCATTTTCCCAGCTTGGGAGTGGAGTAAATTCAAGTGTAAAAGGCAAATGCTGTGGCAAAGTTTGCTGCTGCCTGGTTAAACCTGCAAGTGAGGCCCCTGTGGACATATTTATATTTAATATTTTGCCTTTTGTGGGAATCATTAGATGGACAAAATGGCCCAACTCCTCCTTCCAAAAATAATCCATTAACATCCATCCTTCACCAGGACAGGAGGCAGCTTTGGTTTAATTCTAAATTTTCAACAGCAAGGAGCTCTGATTCCAATGTGCATTAAAGGTGGAAAGCTAATTTTTGAGGGTTCATGGTTAAAACTTATTTTAGCTTTTTATTTTTCTTCCCATCATGATGGGAAGTTGAAATAAATGAGCTGGATTCACCATTCAATTATGTTAATTTACAGCCCTCTAACCCCAGCAGTCGTGCTGACATATAAATGATGAAGCAGAGCATATGATCAGATCCCTGGTACTACAAAAGAAGTGTTAAGCCAAGGGTGAGCAAAGATTTTGGAGCCCAGGAGTGTCCAGATGGGAAATGCAGTTTGCCCACAGACCCCAGAAATTGTTCTGTCAAGGTGCTTAATGATGATGTTTTCTGGATTTAACCCTGAATTCACATTTTGAAGAAAAGTTTTTAGGTGTTTAAAAAAACAACCAACAAGAAAATCCCACTGTAAGGCAAAACTATACATTTAATTTTGGTACAAAACAGAAATATAGAATTATTAGAAATCCAGGTGGAGACTGTTTCTTTTTCATTTTCAAGAACTTAATTTTTTTTTTTGAGCCAGATGCTAGTGCTAATACTTTGGACACTGAATGGAATGTCCATAGGTATATTTAGATCCCATTTACCCCAGAACTCCTGTTCCTGTGTGAGCAAAGCTGTGCCCTGCCCAAAGCTGTGATTATAAATGTTGGGCTGTGGTTATGAATGTTGAGCTGTGATTATAAGTGTGGGGCAGGCACACAAAGGAAGATGAGAGATGCTGGTACCAGGGGCTGCACTAGGGCAGAGACCATTTTCTGTCTGTGCCCTGAATTTCCTTGGGGTTTTTGAAGAAGCTGAGAGTGGATTTGTGGGAGGGTGGGACGTGTTGGCATCAAGGGGGAGCAGCCAGAACCACCTCATGGGCTGGGGGCTGTGCAAGCAGAGCCCCTCTGCCCAGCCCTGTCCTGGGCCACTGATTCAGCACCTGGGTGTCATTCCCCACAGCAGCCTCACACCTGGAGGGACTTGTCCAGGAAAGCTTTTTCCAGGAGAAAAAGGAGTTTTCATGAGGATGAGCAGGCTGGGCTGTCCCGCCTGTGACACCTTGAGACCCCAGAGCCCCCCAGGCCATCCCAGTCCTGCTCTGAGCTGCTGACAGAGCCAACAGCGCCTTGCTCTGGGAGCAGAGCTGTGCTTTCAGGTGATAAAGATCTCTTTTTTCCAGCTCCAGTGCAAACAGATCCAGAGAGCTGCAAGGCCAGCCAAGTGTGCAGAAGGAGACCTTGGCTCCTGCTCACTCACTGGCATTTCTGACTCCACTGGAACCTGTTGTGTTCCAATGAGTCCTGGGGGCACTGGAAGCTCCAGTGTGGATCTTTGGGGAGGAGATTTGGCAACTTCCAATTCTCAGGGAGGATTTACAAAAGCTACAATAAACCAAAGAAAAGCTCATTAAAAACATGCTGATTTTTTTTCCCCTAAGTCCCACTAACCCTTTTCTCAGTCCCCTGGTGTTTCAAATGCCAGCACAGAGCTGGAGTTTGTAGCCAGGGAGAGAAACAGAGGGAGAGAGAAACAAAGGGGTCAGACATGGAGATGTTCATGGCCAGTGGGAGATTGCTTTACAAGAGCCCAGGTGGGCATCCAGGTGCCTGTTCTACGTCTGTACAAAGAAATGGGAGAGTCTGCACATCCCTGTACCACGTGTGCCATGTTCTGTGGGCACAGCATCTTTGTACAGATTAAATTTGTTCCTCACAAGACATTTGGGAACAATTTTTTGGGCTGCACATCGTGGCAGGCTCAGGGTGTTGCTCTGTAAGTACAGATATCAGGACAGGGTGAATTCCACCACATCCTTGGAAGTAACAAAAGGAAAGGTGGAGGTGCCACAAAGTCAGTTTGTACTTTTAAAGTGAGGGGATGTTGTCATTTCTAAAGGGCTTAAAACTAAATTCTTAGTGATGAGGCATGGTTTGTAGGATTCTTTCATGCTGGGCAGCCCCTGTTTGTCCCTGTTGTCACCCTTGGCAGTAAGACAGCACAAGGTCTGTGGGTTGTGGAGATGAAGGGAGCCCAAGGACAGGAACTTAAACTGCCTGGGTGCTGGAGGGCTCTGCAAGGCACTGCCCCTTCCTTCAGAGCAAAGTGCAAATCTTTTTTCTCTCCTCATTCAGGCAAGGAAACCCAAGGGAGGGGAGCTTTAGAAATCCTGGCTGTCTGTAACTCTGCCCCAGCCATGGGCCCCAGGAGAGCACAGGAGGATCCAAGCAAGGCACCAGAAGTTGGCTGTTTTCTCATGTTTTAGAAAGTGTGCAATTTCTCTTAATTCTCCATGAACCTGACATCTGATAGGACATCTAATAAAGCCCATAAGTAGTGTTTTATGAAGCTCCACTTCCCTCCTAAGCTCACCAGGGATCATTCTTCTCTTTGAAAAACAGCTCATCATTAGGAATCAAAGATGTTTGATATACAAAATAATTTCCCAAATTAGGGTTTGTCAAATGTAGGTTTGCAAATCTCTGCTTTTTTTTTTTTTTTTTCCCTTTCTCTCTCTTGCTCTCCCCTTTAGGTTGATTATATCTTGGAACTAGAGGCAAAACAAAATTCTTCCACCCTTTCCCCTCCTTCCATCCTTTCCTTATCTCACCCCCTCCTCTCTCTGTGGCTCAGCCCCACCTGAGCGGTGCCCGCAGGGCAGTTGCAGCCGGGATTTATTTGATGCCAGCCCCCGTGGCAGTGCCCAGCAGAGGTGCCCAGGGCTGGGGCAGGGTGGGCACGGGCTGGAGCCCAGGGAGAGGGGGCTGCCTCGGCTCTCCCTCCCGCAGTGCCAGCAAACAGTTAACGGTTTAATACTTTACAAAAAAGTCAAGACAGACTTGTGATTCTTGATGTTAATGAAGGTGTCACACATTGTCTAGAGAAAGTTGTGCCTGGCAATCTTCCTTTTTTCGGATGCCTACACCACTGACATTTCATCTCGCATTCAAAGAGCACTACCTTAATGAAATGCATAATTAACATATTCTAATTGTGCTGAGCGCTGTGATGATTTTGACAGAACTCACTTTCCATGTCTAATTTGATGCTAATTTAATCTGTTCCTCTCCCGCTGACATGACCTTTCTTGATTGAGTTTCACTGAGGAAATTTTTTGATGGATTGATTTATCAGCAGTGCGGAGACAACAAAGGCTCAGGGTGCAGGGCAGAGCGGGCTGGGGATGGCCCCATCCTGCCCACCCTGCACTCCCAGCTCCAGTGGCCTCCTTCCAGAGCCTGCCTGTCTCAGCTACTGATGGAATTCGAGAAATGTGACATCTGCGTGTGGGTTTGATCTCGCTGAGAAATACAGTAAATATCTCCTTGTGCCTGGCAGTCTCCTGCAGGGGAAACTTCTCCTGGGCTGCTGTGCTGCTGCTGGGGCAGGGCAGTGCCAGGGCTGGGCCATCCAACCCACCTGGGCATGCTGAAGGAAAGGTGCAGTGGAAAGGGGTTGTAAGAGGGGTCCCAAGATGTAACCTGCTTTTTGGAGGTTCCTTCACCCAACTTTGTCTAATGCTTCCTGGTGCCTGTGTGTGTTTAACATCCAAGGTGTGCATTTATAACATGATCTGTGCAGCTATAGATACGTAATTTATGGCTTGTGTATATATGATTATACTCTCATTCAAACACTGGAGAGGAAGTTTAATAATCCTCCCAATGTTGTGAAATACATGAACTGTATCTCCCAGCTCAGGAGGTGAGTGTGTGCCTGTGGGAACACACTGCTCTGAGGAAATCCCGGGGGGAAAGAGTGAACTTTTGGATTGCTTCACAAGAGAGGAAATTTAGGAAGAAATTCCTCCCTGTGAGGGTAGAGAGGTCCTGGTATAGGGTGCCCATCCCTGGAAGTGCCCAAGGCCAGGTTGAACAGAGCTTGGAGCACCCTGGACAGTGGAAGGTGTCCCTGCCATGGCAGGGGTGGCACTGGATGGGCTTTAAGGTCTTTCCCAACCCAAAGCATTTTCTGATTATCTGGAAACTTGGAATGTTATGTGGAATATATACCTATTTATATGGAATTATATGAATACCTATTATATGGAATTATTTATATGGAATATATACCTAAATATATGGACTCTGTACCTATTGCTTTGTATTGTGACCGCTTCCTGCTCCCCTCATGGTGCACCTGCCTTATTACCCAGGCTTCAGTATCACAAAAAGGTCCTTCCTGACCCTCCAGTGCTCTCTTCCATGCCCTGAAGCACCAGATTTAACTTTGCCTGTTCCACTACAGCTGCTGCTGCTCATGAACTCCGAGTTCCTTGCACTGCCTCAGCATGTGTGTTTTTGTTGCTTTGGGAAAAGCAGAGATAGCATCTCACTTTAGAGAGCATAATAATATCTAATTGACAGCATTGTTGAGATGAATTTTATAAACACCAGTGACATTAAAACAAAAAAAGGAAAATTAAGAATTTATGTTTCATCTTGCTACAGATTTAAGAAGTTAAGACACACATGTTCACTTTCTTGAGGAGTTGATGGAATAGTTTAGTTTTAAAAATGACTTCTTGATGTAAGTCCCAGATTTTCTTATCAGTGTTTAGCTACACTGAGCAAACAGGAGATGCTTGAGGAGAAGGGCAAAGGCAGCCCAGAGAGCAGAGCGATTCACCCAGCTGGGCTGGGACCTGCTCCTGCCCTGCCCTTGCACTCCAGCGAGTGCAGGGTCACAGCTGGTTCAGGAGGGGCTGCCAGTCCCTGTGCCAGCACAAAGGAGCTCCAGGAAAGCCCTGCAGGGCAGGTGGGGGTTAAACCCCCAGGACCCCTGCGTGCTCCCCTGCCCACCCTGCAGCCCCACAACCAGGCAGAACCAAGGGTCCCCACCCCTCCTCTGATGGGCAAATGGAAGCTTGAACCTGCCCAAAGTGGAGCTGGGTTTAGAGACACCAGGGAATCCCTACCCATCCACACCAGGTTTGGGTCTCGAGTGGATGCTTGGTTTGGGTTTTGTGTGGGGTTTTTCATGTGGGTAATTTTTTAATTTTGGGAAAAAACCCCTCATTTTGCAACAGAGTCCTTCCTGTCTGATTTCAGCTCTTTGCCAGAGGACAGGCCAATACTGATTAATTCACAGATCCCTTGCTCTCTCCCCCCCAAAAAAGTACTTGTGTATCCATTCTGGCTAAGTCTGTTGGGCAGCTGCATCCCAAAATGTGTAAACCACGTTATAACTGTGAAACTATGAGTCATTCAGTGTTATTTACCATTGATACTGGCAGGCAGCCTGATCTGTTCCTGTAATTATGTCTCTGTCTCTACCAGGGAGATCAAAAGTACAGAAATTCCAAGTAATAGGAGTACAACTATATCAGTGGGGTGAAACTGAGCATCTGGATCAGAGAAAGAGATATTGAGTGCACAGTGTTGCAGGAGATCAAAGAGGGAACTAAATCTAATAAAACAGTAATAATTGGTAAGCTCACTTCCAACATATGGAACATCAGAATTTGGTATTAAAATGTTATTTCTGAAGAACTTTAAAAAATTGGAACAGATAGTTTGAGGACATACAAGACTTGTGTGCATTCTGCTCTCGGCTCAGTATTTCTGAAAAGAAATCAGATGCCTTCATCCATATTTAGGAAACTAATTTAAGAAAAATTAAAAAAAAAAAAAAAGAATCCTGAAGAAATCTTACCCAGATACTTTCATCTGTGGTCACCTGGGTACTTCTGGTTATTTTCCTGATGAAGCCAGTTGGAAAGAAGGGAGTGGAATTGAGTTTGCAGCCATGCCTGTTCATCAAATGCTCTTTTTCATTAGAACAGTTCACTTCAATAAAATCCTGGGCACGTTTGATAAGACAGTATTCAAGGAACAAAGCTGTTAGGAAATGACTTGCTCATAAGTTCCAGCAATAATTTTTGGCCTTAGAATATTACTTGGTGTTTTTCATTGTCAGTGGAAAATGAAAATGTAGCATTTCAATTGTGAGCCATTAGGAATGGAGCGAGGCCCCCTGTTCTGTGCACTTCATCTACAAATTGCACCAGAATACTTGGGTGAACTTTTGATCTGCCAGCACTCACAGGGGAAAAAAACAACAACATTCCCAGAAAATGCCCATTAATTTGAATGATTGAATATTCAAGGAGAAGGTTTCTCCTTATCAAGGTTTCTACAGAAGGAAAGTGAGAATTAGTAAAATGTGGTTAATATAAATAGAACCTGACTGCTGCATGAAGGGAAGTTTTTAGCACTCAATGCTTTGCAGATGGATGCATCTTCTTGCAAAATGGCTGAGGACAGGAATGTTTGAAGCATGAAAAGGGAAAATTTAAGATATAGATATAGATAGATGCAGTGAGTCACCCTTGTTGTAACTGCATCTGTATTCCTGAATCTCCATTGTTCAGGTTTGCTTCTGATGGAGCTATAAAAGCCAGGATTTATATCTGTGGAAAGGTTATTTAGCATGTAGGCTTTGCACAATATGGTTTGTGAGAGAACAAGTGTGGAAAGACATGCTGGGAGTTGGATAAAATACTGGCTAAAATAGAAACAGAACCGTGCCATGGTTTGGGAGGGACTGTGTGCTGTGGTGCTGTTTGCAGGAGGATTTGGTATTGTCTATTTTCTGATCAGCTCTCTGACATCTCAGGAATGATAGTTATGACTCACATAACCTCGATTCTTCTTCTAAGAGAACATCAGAGGAAATATTTCCCTGGTAGCCTTAAGGGATCTCTGGTAACGCAGAGTTTGTGGCTTCATCAGGTGATGGGCTCATCAAATATTAACAGACTTTGCATTCTTCTTTCTTCCAAACCTGAAAAAGCTTTTGGGAAAACCAGTTTGGCCTTGAATCTGCTCAGGTCTGTCCTTTATTTGGGGCTGTTTTGAAGGGTTAGCTCACAGCTCTTTATTCATGGCAAAGAATGAACCCCAGTAAGACAGGGTTGTGTGAGCAGCATATCAGGGCTTGAATTAAGAATTCCACCCCACGTCTATAAAAATGAGCTGTAAATGTACATTCTGCACAGCCCCTGGACTTCAAAAGCAAAGGGAGCAGCTCTCTGGCTCCACGATCGTGTCACCATCCCCAGGAAGTGCCACTTTTGAGAAACCCACAAGCGTACACATGTATATTTACAGATCTATAACATAACATACACTCAGCTCCACTCCCAGCTACGGAATCAACAACAAAACAAACAAACGAAAACTTGCAGTGCAGAAATATCTGCAGCAAGCCTTTTTTCTGAGGAAATATTATTGAGGTGCTGAACAACATTTGATCACTTGCAACCCTTTCAACTGACGTTCTATTATTCACATGTCTCTTTCATTATGCAACAGATGGTGAGTCCTGTCGCTGATTTTTTTCTTCAGATTCACAAAACTTCAATGGATCGTAATATGACCCTAAAAATGAGTAGAAAAAGAGAATGCTTGTTAAGGTTTTATCTTTGATAATAATCCATTGACAGAGAATAGCAGCTGACCTCCTATAAACCAAAAAAAGACACATTTGCCTTATTTTATGAAGAGCATTTGTCTAAAACATTTGACTGAGCTGCAGAATGTGGCCTTCAGCTGAAATGAAAGATGGTCCTTCTGTTGCTACACAAAGCCATATTTGCTGCTGCAAAGTGCAAAAGGATAGGCTGACAAATTGATAGTATGTCAGGAGCAAACCCGTCCTCGTCTTCACAAACATCTGCATATTTGTGAAGATTCTGACTGAGAAATATTTTATTTAGAGGCTTCATTTGGCAAATCTAAGATAGTCACCATGCTGAGGTCTAAACATTGTTAGGAATGTCTTTAAATACAATCCCTCTGTCTGCTTTCTGGCCACTTATTAATAGACATTTCTCAGAGCTAAAAGATGGGGGGGAGTCTTGGAGCAATTAAAAGCTATGCTCCATATGCCTTTGATGTTTTTTTATCTCATCCTAGACTGGCTAGATCCTGAATTATTATGCCATGAGTTATTAGATTGGAGAGTTTGCAGTAGTAAGTTAAATAATAAAATGCTGGTATGTTCCTCCTCCTCCTTCTAGACTAAAGTAATTTGCAAACACAGAGCTCAGTCTGGCAGAGCCCTGCATTCCTGAGGAGCCTAAAGCCCACAAACATTCACCCTCCAGCCCACCAGGTGGGTCTCCTCTCCATGCCATGAGGGGTGAGGCTGAAACGGGACCACCTTTGGGGTGAAAAACCCCATGGGCTGGTTTGAGATGGGTCATTTGTGCCTTTAACCTCTAAGAACTTCACCCAGGTCCTTTAGTGTGAGGTCAGGCTCTGTCTGCAACCAGGAGAGCAGAGAATAAACCTCCAATGGGGTATTCAGAGCTTTCCTCCTTTAGTTCCAGGGGAAATCTGAGCAATTAAATTCATCTGAACAACAGTGGTTCTTCAGCCTATAGAAAAATTGTAATTAAGACCTCAGAACTTGGAGAGTTATTTTGTAGAATGGCATTGATATCAATAATACAAAATATTTTATCTGGGAATCATTTCTTCTTTTGCATCTTGTTTTCTCTGATGATAAGAGTTGCAGGAATTCAATAACGATTCAAGTTTAGGTTCTTGTCCTGTAAAAAAGATGCATGAACCTACTCAGATTGAGCTGTTTGTTTGTCTTTTAAATCGAATTCCTGGCTGAATCAAGCAAAGCCAAGATATGAATTTTTTTTAACTCTGTCTGCCTGCTCTAAGGCATAACCTAATTGATAACACAATATCATACTTCTGCAGTGAAGAAAAGTTGATAGACCAGCTCCTCTCTGCTATAAGCCAGCATAAAGCCTTTCCAATTTAACCAGCTAAGAATCTCCTTGAACACACATATTTTTGGCAGGCCTGGCTCTTTAGACACTATTATAAGTTGGTCTTTCACATTTTTGCAGTAAGTCTTTCAGGCTCTGCCTCCCCGAGTTAGGCAAGCACGAAGGAATCGACATGAGTCGAACTAAACAAAAACTCAGCCCCAGTGCCTACTTCTTGCCAAGAACAGTGCCCCAGAACTCGAGCACTGCTGTGTTTACTGGCCCTTTCATAACACTGTCAGTATCGAGGAGTTGGTAAATAGAGAACTCATCCAGGAGGCTGTCAAATCCTTCTGCACTGCTGCACACCCCACGATGATATGCTAACTCCCTCCCGTTTTGCCAGGCAGCCTGACTTTCCAGGCTGGGTCAAGAACGAGTGACACTTCTGCACTAGGCTGTCCTTCAGGGGAAGGGATGCTAGCCACTGATTTTTCCTCAGTGTGGCTGTGCAAAGGGAGCTGTCTGAGGTTTGGGATTCTGCTCTCGTTAAGGATCCCGAAGTCTCCCCACAGCATCACCTCCTACTTGCTGCTGATTCTCGGTCACACTTTAATATTTCTCATTCATGTGCTCAAAGCACTCTGCAAACACTGCTGAGCCCAGCCAACGCTGCTGCTGGTGGCACTGTCACCTTCCAGGTGACACCAAACAGAGCCCAGGGTGTGCCCAGGGCAGGGAGTGGGCAGAGCTCAGGCAGAGGATTTGGTGGAACATGCCGTGGGATGAGGAGCAGCCCCAGACCTGCTGCTGTGGGTGGGCATTCCCTCCCAGACCCCAGGGTTTCCTTGGCAGCTGTTTTGGAGGTTGCACAGCTACAATTTCATTTCAGTGATGAAGCACACCAGAGCCAGGTTTAATTTTTGTCCTGTGACTCTTGGCCAATTAGATCCAAATGGCAAGGCAGGGTTGGTACTCCAGTGCTGGGTCGGTGCTTGCATACAGTAAATGGAAATTTTTTTGTCATATTACAAGAAAATCTCTCATATCCTTTAATACAAGAATATTAGAATCCTGGTAGGTGTTCTGCAGTGTTCAGGCAGCTTTTTGATCCGTTGACAGATTTGGGGTGTGATGCCTCATGATGGGCACTGTCAGCCTGCTGGACAGTTCAACAGATTCTGAGGAGGATTCTGTGACAAAAAGTGCATAAACCACAGTTTTAGTTCCTTGTTCCAAGTCTTCTCACTGATTCTCTCATCCTACATGTCAGGAGAAGTAGTGAGGTACAGCGTGAGTGACTGTGAATCATTTCTACCATTCTGAAAAGGAAAAAAAAAAAGATAAAAAGAGGGACATGTATTGTGGCAGCCCAGGTGAATTTGACATTCCTGCAGATGTGCAATAACATAATCTGCTTCTTTTCCCGAGTTCCTCTCCTACAAGGCTTTGTTGGCATGATTAGCCTCCTTAGTAGCATCCTCCAGAGGGAATTCTGCAGAGATGAAATACAAAAACTGCTTTAAAATGATAAGTCACAAATAGGATCTGCCACAAGGCATTATAAACAAAACTAGACACAAGAGACTCATAAAAAAATTAAAGTCTAAAGTAACTGAGAAAAACCCCCAAATCTTCCAGCCTACAATCTCATTTGCACACCTGAGTTGTTTGTGCAGCTCCAGGCTGCAAGAAGCACAAAGGCAGTAAAGGAGCAGTGAAGTGACCACCACAGTGACCATTGATTCCAGGTTTAATCCTGCACAGTTTCCACAGCCACTAACAGGGAGGGTGTTCCCAGCTCTCTTTTGCCATGCTTGGAGTTTTTCTGCCTCTCTGTGTTGCTGAAAATTTGATCTTGGAACAAAAAGGGAGATGCTGGGGGGAGGGAGAATAATTGAACAGAGCATTTTCTGGAGTTTTAAGGGTTGTAATTGCCTGACTTACTGATATGATTTGGATAAAACTGATCAATGTATTGAACATGTTACCAATAGCCCCAAGCTCTGAGGGTGATAAATTTCTCCCAACACATTCATTTCATGATACTGCAGACATGAAATTCTGACCTAAACAGTAAAATGATATTTCAGCATATGTAGTCTCTTTTCAGATATTTTTTATTATATTCTTAGGCTTCTTTTTCAATCTTGGATTTTTTTATTATTGTTTTTATCTTGGAAATCTTTTTGCCCTTCTCAGAGCAAACAGATCTGAAGGGCATTAGAGCCTTCACCTTCATCATATTCAAGTGGTTGGTTCAAATGAGAACTCCCTGACAGGAGTTAAAGCTGATAAACTTCATTGTGAAGTTCTTCTTAGTACATTTTAAATTCCAGTTCTAGATGCCCAACCTTGTCTGGTTAAATGAGTTTCAAATGAGTGTCTCAGGTGCTGTGGAGCCTTGAATCCCTGGTTTTGCTGTGCTGAAGGAAAAGGCTGGACTGTACAGAGCATGTTAAACCACAGCAGGACTGGCCAGGAAACAACAGTTCCACTTTCTGGAAAACTCTGAGATTTTGCACATTTATAACTTGTTTCTCATCAGTGTAGGAAACCATAAAAAAATTATAGTGGGGCACAGGATGCCAAGAAAAGGTAAAATGGCCCATAGTGAAATCTGTGAGGGTCATCCCAGCACTTTTATCCTGTGGTTTCAGCAGAGAGCTGAGCCTCAGTCTGTTGTGGGTTTAGCACACTCTGTAATCAGCTCACTTGTGGTCTCTGGGCTGTGCTTTCGTCTGACCTGAAAATTGCTAATTGCACTGGCAATGTCCTCGAGGAGCAATGGACATATTTCCAGCAGCCAGGGCTTCTTTGGAGGAGCACAATTGTAGTGGGCAGTGCTGGATGTCAGAAATGAAGATGTTGCAGTTCAGAGAAAGGCTTGTTATGTTGGTAACAAATACCTGAGGGAAGCATTGTCAATAAAACAGCCTGAGAGAGATCCTGAGCCCATTGAGCAACAACTGCTACATGAGTATAAAGTTAAAAATATTTGCTGTGCTTTGTAAAACGATGCATTGGATGGGTCAGATTAGCTCAGGGACCTAAATTTTAGCTTAGACCAGAAAATTTGAGGTGTTGGTGTGCAGGGAGTGTTCCACAGATGTGCTTCTGTTGCTGGCACATGGGGAAAGTCCAGTTTTAATCCCATGGGTGTGCAGGAATTGCATCATGGTGTCATCAGCATTGGATTCTGAACTCACTGTGGTTTTTGGACCGTGCACCAACCTCCAGCTTCAACCCAGAGTCCAGACAGCTGCACTGCCATCCCAAATTAAACCATCAGGGTGGTTTTCCTATCTTTGTTCTGTGTCAGGCTGTTTTTTCACACCCCAGTGTATTTACTAGAGCACCTTTCTTCTCCTCAGGAAGGTATGACCAAGTTTGTCTTTTGGAATTATCCTGTAAGGATTGAGGCATTGATTGCCATCTTACACAGACCAGAAGCAACAACAAAATTCTCTCTCCTCCATCCCTAAGGGAAAAACATTTATTTCTCCATGGGCAGAGAAATCAGTTCATGTCAAATAAGTCATTTAGGAGTGGGCAGCATCGTGGAATATTACTTCCCAAATAATCCCTAAAGTTAAGAATATAATGCCAGGGCCAAGCATAAATGGCTTTTTCTTCCTGTGATTCAGTTGTCAGATCCAACAGATTGCTCCCTATGTACAACCACACACAAAATTTTCCAGGATGCAGAATCAGGCACCCCGTCCCAGGATTTCTGGGATGGTTTTCTATCATGCCATGTGGAGGGTGCAGTCTGCTCACAGGAAAAAAAAAAAAGGAGCATTCCACTTTATTACTTAGCATTGAGAAAAACAAGTTTAATTGGCTTCTGCTGTGCTTTAATAACTAAAGAACAACAAAGGCATTTAGTCATTCACATAATTTCCTGTTTTTAAAGGATTTTAAATGCAACTCAGTGATTAACATTAAAAAGTAGCTACTGTGCAGACATAAGAACTACTTCATTTTTTAATTATATTTTAACAGGTATAGATTCAATGTTCTTGACATTTATAAGAGGTCCTTCATTTCCAGCAAAGTACCATGATGAAATTTCCATTCCCATGCCTTGATCACCCTCGTGTGCCTTCCCAAAGCTGCTCTGGCAGGTTGGGCATAGATCCATAATAATGCCCTAAATCAATATATTGCAATAACTATTGCAATATATCCCCATCTATGGAGTGCAGTCATTAAAATAGAACCAAACTAAAACCAAACTGAAATCTCTCTTCCATTCATGGGGAGGAAGGAAAAGATGATGATGCTTGGGTTGTTCCTGTCTCTGGTGACCATATTTTGAAAAGCTCTTAAAGGCAGGAAATCCCTGCCCAGCTCCAAGGAGCTCAGTGGGACCATGAGCAGGAGCTGGGATGCAAGAGGGTCCTGGTGGGCAGAGACCAGGAGGTTTCAGAGGATAGTGAACAGCATACCCTTGAGGGTACAGCTCCCAGCCCCCGTCAGTGGACTCCAGACATGTCCCTTCCTGCCCTCTGTGCCTCTGTGTCACTGCAGAAGGACCTTAGCAGTGACTATTTGGCACAGAGTGAGGAATTTGCCACTTAGATAGCATTTTGGTTAGAAAACCCCCACGCAGAGTGTGTCTGTGGGGCTCAGCCACACACAAACCTGCAGCAGCAGCTGCTGACAGCAATCCATGTTCATTTTGTGTCACACGAGCATGGCTTGCGTGGGGTTTTTTGTTCTCATGAATCACAGGTTTCACTTGAAGATTTCGCCGTGACTGATGCTCAAACGCGGAGTGAAACCCATTTGAAATTGCTGAGTATCATTCTGTTCCTTGAACTTGGCCATCAGGGAGGGGGGAAGCAAACCCTGCCTTTCTGTCACACTTTGTTTGCCTGGGTCTGTCTGGCGTGACACATCCCTGCAGGGCCAGGCGCCGCCAGCCGTGGTGCCCACGGTAACATATCCACACATTAGGCACAATTCCTGATTTTGTACGATTGCTGTTGTTTTTCATCCTTCCCTGCCACTGACCCCTGCAGGTCTGGGCCTCCAAGAGGTATTTCATGACAGAAAGAGCTCACAAATGGTGTAAGATGTGTGTCATGGAAAGGTTGGCATCATATTTCTTGTGCGTGAAAAGGACAGCAAAAATCACCGAAATGGACGATAATAACGGATTCCATAGAGCCTCCAACTCCCTCAAGGCTGAAACATCTTGGGCCTTTCTGAAGAGAGGCATAGATTTTGAAGAGAAAGGGGAAGGAAATAATAAAAAAAAGCCTAATCTTCTGCTGATGTGGCCTTGGCAATCGGCTGAACTGACAAGGCTGTGTATTTGTAAAACAAGCTGCGCTAAGTATTTTTTCGGCCTCGCGTTTAGAAACACACGGAGGGGGGGAAGAAGAAGGAAAGGGAAAAAAAAAAAAAAGAATAAATATGGAAATCAAATGTAAAAACTTCTTGCACTCACAACTGGCTTCCCGGAGGGAATTCCTGCCTCTGTTCTCTGCTCTTCCTCCACTCAGCAAAACAACTGCCAGTCATTAACGGAGCGGCGGCGCGCTCGCTGTACAGTAATTGAACACCAATGGCCCACCCTCATTTGCATCCCCCAGCTCTTGATTGGCAGCTGTACATGAAATGCCAGATCAGTTGAAAGTATGTTGTGAGCTGGCACTAATGATCCAGTGGCTCCGGGGAAACCTGCCATATTGTAATTCGGCTATCAGGCATGAAAGAAATAATTCTAAGTGCCAGCAATGTGAAGCCGAATAAATGTTTCAGTGCTGCAGGTTGCCAAGGGTGACACTTCTGATTTAGTATAAACGAATGCCCCGTTGCCTTTGGGGTTGGGGGAGCTCACAGAGTAGCTGAGATGTGTGTATAAAACATTAGTATTAGAAAATGGCTTCGGCACGGGATGGGAAACAGAGGCCTGGTCCCAGGCGGTGCGGGAATGTTTACAACTAATGACTGGATGAAAGGATTTTTCTACCTACTGTAATGACAGGCAAAATAGGATTTGCTTTCCCTGAGATGGAGAATAATGGCTATGTTAACTCTGCCTTTCCTTTTTCTTTCTCTCCCTAAATGAAATGCTCTTTTGTAAAGAAAATCACATCTATTTTCTTCTGTGTAGTGGAGGGAGCGTGCGGATTTAACTCCTTGGGAGCATTGGGGTTTTGGAGGAAGGAGGTGGATGGGGGCTTGTGGGTGGCCTCTCTGGCCAGCCCCTCATCACCTGTCACGGATTTTGTGCCAGGGAAAGATTTTTTTAGTAGTGCTTGTGCTCTTGATTAATGTTAAAATCTGTTGAGAGATGAAAGAAAAAGAGCTCAATGCCTTAAGAACGTAAAACAGACAGTTTTTGCTTTAATACTTCAGCTGCTGCACATTAGAATGTCACAAAAGGTGAGGGTGGAGGGACAGGTGTCTGCAGACACTCGAAAATGGGGAGGCAACACGTAGGAAGAAGCTGCTGCTCTCCTGTTGTGACTGTACATACACAGCTGCAGGGATTGTAAATGGAGCTAATTAATTGCATCTGCACATGGGATGGTGTTGGCTCTGCAGTAGCTGCAGGTACAAAAACCTGCCAGGAATTTGTTATCTTTTCAAGAACAAAATCCTCTGATGCTTTGGAGAACAGCACACAAAGGTGTGTGGACAGTTTGAACCTCCTTCTTCTCCATGTCAGTTCATAGATAAGATAAACTTTGTTATCCACACCCAGTCTGCCATGCAAATTGCCAATATCTCCAAACTTGGATCACTTTTATTAACCCCATCTTTAACTGCAGCAGGGTTATCTGAAAACCTGGCTGGCAAAGGAAAAAAGCAGAGTGCTGCAGGAAATGAATTCATGTCTTAAAGTTGCAGCTAAGTAGAAAGCAAAAAGAAAAATATGAAAACAGCTAATTCAGCCTGGTACTGGTTAAATTCTGCCTTGCTGAGACCTCAACCTTTTCTGCTGTGTGTAGCATTTCACTGACTTTGTGTTTTTTTCTCCTGTCTCTTTGTGGTCCCCTGTTTTATACTTTTATAATTTGTTCTTCTGGCACTGAAGCCACCCCTGCTTTGTACCCAGCACAGGGGCACCTTCCCCATGGCCTGGAGCTCCAAGGTGTTAGAGGGACACAGGTGATGAGAACATTGACCAGTATGGATTATTTCTCATGGATGAAAGAGATCCTGCACCCACAACAGGGATCCTCTGGCACCCTGGGAGATGCTGGGTGGTCTCAGCTCCCATGTGCATCCATGAAAACTAAAGGCATTCAGCATCACTCAGGGTCAGATCCTGACTATTTTGTTGAGGCTTTTTTTGTTGTTATGGAGCCCCATGATGAGACACCATCTGTAATTTGTGGTCAGTGAGGATGCAGGAAGAAAAATGACAAATTAGAAGCACAAGATGCTGTAAGATGAATGAACTACCTGAGAAAGAATGTGTGTCAGCCTGCAATTTATGAGGATAAAGCATCAGAGCTGACAATCTATTATCAGACATCAGATGAAGCCTAAAATTTTGGATATAGATTTGAATAGCCCCAAACAGAGGCAGCAGATGGATTGGTAGGCTGATATTCAGGGATTTCATTTGGCCCCTCTTGAAAAAAAAAAAAAAAAAACAAATAGGGATTTCTTTCAAACCATGGCTCTTGATTTAGTTTCAGATGTCAATCACTTGGCATCTTCAAAACTGTTTGGAAGAAGTGTTTTGGTTCAGCTGCATCTCAGAATAATAATGCTTTCAGAAGTGTCTGCTCAGACACTGGATATTATTCCTGTTATTTTGGTGCTGTCCTGCATCATCTGTACCCACCTGGACGAGGATTGTGTCCAGGTGGCTCCTCTGGAGACTGAACAGCCCCAGCTTCCTCAGCCTTTTCTGGGCAGGAAGATGCTCCAGCCCTTCAGCATCTTTGTCACTGGACCTGCCCCAGGACCTCCAGGTCCCTCGTGTGTTGAGGAGCCCAAAAGTGGCCACAGCATTCCAAACTGCCCAGCCTCTGCCTGCTCAGCACACACCAGGGAGGGACTGACCCTTGGGAATTGCTGGGGAAGCTCCCAGAGTGTTCCACCATAGCTGCACACCAGAGGATTTGCTGGAAAAGATGAACACTTCCTTTCAGTCCTGGTCTCACCAGATGCTGTCACACTCAGGTGCAGCTGAATGGCCAATTCAACTTTATTTTTTAAAGGAATGCCCAGTCTGGGAAGCAGAAGGAAATTCTGTTGTTGTCTTTTATATATTCTCCTGCAATTAAGGGGAAAAAAAAAGACCCAAAACAGCTGTCCAAGTCTTGCTAGGAAGGTTTTTGGCATCTCTGGGTTCTGCTGCCCATATTCTCCCTCTGCATCCCCTGAGCACTCATCCATGACTCAGAGATTTGCAAAATAACCAATATGTAACAGGTGAATTATTTTCTTGAGGATAATGAATGATATATTTGTCTTTGTAACACACCAGCTCTGCTCCTGATTTTTGTAACAAGTCTCTTTCCTAATACAAATATCCCCGAAGCAAGCCAGATGATTTCAGTAATTTGAGAATGGAATGTATTCCATGAAAGTTAATAATATGGTGCTTCCCAGAAGTAAGACAAATATAAAGACCTACAAACCAAATGATAGCACTTTTATTTTTATAGATGAAAAATCCCAGGAAAAGCTTCTTTAAATTACCAAAATGTATAAACAAATCCTTTGTAATAAAAGACATAATTTACGCCGTAGTGAAATTTGTCACATAGTTTATTTTGAGTTATTTAAAAGGATTAATTTTGTAGATGCAGGCTGATAGATCCACGGTGCCTCTCTGCAGGAATTGTGTTTTTTCCAGAAGTGGATCAAAACCACAGTGGAAGTGGGAGCAGGAACCTGTCCTTACTCCAGCTGTCCCTGGTTGTAGTGACAGTCACAAGCCATGCAAAGTAGGTGGTCAAATGCATGCAAAATTCTGCTTGGGCAGTATCAGAAGTAATAAATGTGGTAAGGCAGAATAAATATGCAAAATATAGTACTTTAACCTAATAACATGACCACTTGCAAGCTTTAGCATAACACTGAAAATCACTAATGGAGCCCTGTGCAGATTTGCACGATACA
Organism: Emberiza elegans; assembly: GCA_024865655.1. Classification (NCBI taxonomy): domain Eukaryota; kingdom Metazoa; phylum Chordata; class Aves; order Passeriformes; family Fringillidae; genus Emberiza; species Emberiza elegans. Next base: position 1,915,295 of record JALJVW010003097.1, read on the forward strand.
AGCAGTCAAGAATCATGCATAATGGAACAGCGCAACAGCTAACAGCAGATTCACACAAGATAATTTAAACTTGTTTGTATGGAAATGAAGAACTGATCTTTGAAGTGGTCCTTAATGAGATTCTGCTTGATCCTCTCTGTATCCGGAGAAAGGCTTCCGTTTTCCTCCTGCATCCGGCTCGTGTTGCTGGGGTGCACAAAAAGGACTCCTGTAAATTATGAATGCCAATTTGCATCTGCATTGTTAGGTGAGAACCCAGGGCTGCCATGTAGCCTTGCAGAAGTGTTATTAAAAGTTCTCTGTGTTGGTAGTGCACCCCTGCACCATCAGTAACCCAGCTCAGCATTCCTGGTCAGCGCAGTCGGGTCTTGAACATACTTCATGCAAACAAATCCAAAGAGGTTGTAATAAAATTGTATTTTGGATTTAAAATACAGGAGAGGTTCTAGCAAGGTGAGAGTCTCGCTCTGCTCCCAGGGAGCAGGGACAGGAGCAGAGGGAACGGCCTCAGGCTGGGCCAGGGCAGCTCCAGGGTGGGCACAGCAGGAATCTCCCCATGGAAAGGGGGTCAGGCACTGGAACTGCCCTGGGAGGTTTGCAGTGCCCATCCTGGAGGTGTCCCAGGAAATCCTGGAGGTGGCACTCAGAGCTCTGGGCTGGGGACAAGGTGGGGATCAGGAACAGCTTGGACTGGAGGTCCTGGAGGTCTTTTCCAACCTCAGTGATTGTGTGATTCTGTGATCTCATTTATATGTTCTACAGCAGAATGAGTGCTAGGAATTTTGGTCTTTTTGTCTTTTTTTATGGACTTTTGCCTTCCCACTCACACTCCTGGGCACCGCAGCATCCTGAACAGAACTGTGCAGTTCATTGCCAAAGCTGTAACCCCACTCCAGGAGGGCTGGAAGGCAGACACTGTGCTCGTGCATCCTGGAATATCTGAAAGCACCACGAAGCTCCTGAGCAAACTCCCCCATAGCCCGTCAGGAAACACTGCTGAGTGATCAGCCTCCCCAACCCTCTGCGAGCTCTGAAAGCGTCCATCTGGCAAACGAGCCTTTGTTTGTGCTTTTGAAAGGCAGAGGGAAAACATTCCGTTGGTTTTTTCTATCTGTTTGTTTGTTTGCACAGCTCAGGAGATTAAGGACGACTTATTTAAAGTTAATGATTCTGTTCCCATGAGGGGAAAACACCTTTGTGTGAGCCACAGGTCCCCTCAGCTATTTTTGTCTCTGATGGGACATTTCTGCCTTCAAAGGAAGCAACCACTGTAAATACCTTCAGATGACTGAGCCTCCCAACCTGCTGCTTGCTGACTTTCAGAATTCCATTTGAAAAGGCAAATTCTCTGTAATGAACAGAGGGGAGGAGCAGGGTTTGTTGTGGTTCCATTGGAGGGGTTCACACAAGGCCACGGTAAACCAAGATGTTAAGTGACTCTAGAAAGAGCAGCGTGGAAATCTTCCTGTCTGTAAGAGCTGCACAAAACAGAGCACAGGATTGCTCAGAGGCACAGGAACAGCTCCTGGACAATGTCCTGCTGCTGGGGCCATTCTTCAGCCAGGGTCACCCTGAAAGGCCTCCAGCTGCTCCCATCCTTTCTCAGCTCTCTTCCCTGACCATCCTTGAGGGCTGGTGTGGGGAGATTTAACAAATATCTCTCAACCTAAAAGAGGTGTTTTATAGCTAAACATATGAACTCATGAAAAAAACCTGCTAGATAGAATAGAACAAAAGTTTGGTGTGCCATGTTTGCTTGTGAATGGCAAGGGCTGTCCCAAGATTAGCTTAGTCCCATTTTCCAAGATCATGAGAGAAACCTTTTTCTAATGCTATTTAACTCCTATTTTGGCTTTATATGTAGGGTAAAAAAAAAGTGTTATCATTTCCTGTAAGGCCAAATATAAAGAAACCATGCTGAAATTTTATTTTTATTATATGCATTTTAAGTGTTTCATTATATTAATTGGATAATCCTTGCAACAGTCAGTCAAAACAGCAGAAATTATTCAATCTGTTTAGGTTCTGGTGGGTTTATCACCTTTCCATCCACTGTTTTCTCACTTCAGAAGCACTTTGGAAGGTTATGCTTTTCATCAGCTATTTCTATGAGGCAGTTCCTTTTGGCCCTGCCACCTTTGCAGCTGGAAGGCTCAGTCAAGCTGGATCTGTCCAGTGCACACCCCTGCCAGCCATGGCCAGGGGCTCCAGGGCTCTCAGCAAACCCCAGCACCTCCTTGAGCAGGGTAAGGAGCTTCCAGGTGAGCAGAAATATTGGAGACCTGAGAAGAAATGGAGGGACTGGGCACATCTTTCTGGTGCTGTAAATGCCACCTGTGTTTTCTTTGCTTTCCCGAGGCCCATTAGGATCTCTCCTGCTTTGCTGTGCACAGAATTTACACACTCAGCTCTCATTATTGCCGAAGGGGATCCTCACAAGTTTTACAGCACCCATATAGATTTGACAGCCTGTTGCATCTGATTAGTTATTGTGTTTACTCAATGCCCTGAGCTCTGAATGGACACCCAGGGCAGGCCCAGGCCTCAGAGGGAGATTTGGTGGCAGATTTGGCTTTTGGCTGCTGTCCTGAGCCAAATTACCCCACAGCCACTGCATTCCCCAGCCCCTCGTGGTAAGGAAGGACAGCCCAGCCCAGCCCAGGCTTTCCTGTGCTTCTTCCCCAGCAGAGCCCCTGTCTCTGCTTTCAAAAGAAATCCACATCAAAAAACTTTCCCTCTGTCCCAGACCCACAGGTAAATTAATGCTGTGTTCACCAGAAAGAATTATCCATTCATTTTTCTTCTGGATCTCCCCACATAAGCAGGAGGACTGAAAAGAAAATTGAGACGTCTGCTCTTCTCTTTTCTCAGGTTGAAGATGCTCATGGCTCTGTCTCATTAAGGCTGGGAGGTGTTAATGGGAGGTGTTAATATGTAAATCTGGTCCTATCAAGGCTGAGGAGCAGGCTGTGGAATTCCAGCCTGGTTCCTTGCCTGCAGTGTGCCATCTCTGGCAGGACAAGTGAGGAGGTCCCACACCCACTCTAGAAGTGTGGGAAGGGCCAAATTATGTTTTTAATTACTTCTTTCTCCTGGACTTGTAGAAAAGTAGGGTTTGTCCTCTTCTTCCAGGGAACAGGATGAGAGGGAACAGCCTCAAGCTGTGCCAGGGAGGGTCAGGTTGGACATCAGCAGGAATTTCCCCATGGAAAAGGTGCTCAGGCTTTGGCAGGGGCTGCCCAGGGAGGATTGGAGTGCCCATCCCTGGAGGTGTCCCAGGAAGGGCTGGAGGTGGCACTGAGCGCTCTAGGCTGGGGACAAGATGGGGATGGGGCACAGCTGGGATGGGCTGGGATTTAGGATGGAAATCATTTGCCATCCTAAATGATTGTGTGATTCCTCTCTATTGAAGCATCCAAAATAGTTTTCCGTACCTAAAAACACAGGACTGATCATTTCTCTGTTTGTTTAAATAGGTTGAAAATAACTTTTAGAATAAAACTTGCAAAATCCTATAAAATTGAGTCTGAAAACAATCCTTGGGAAGTGCCCAAATAGGGGTGTATCATATAAAGGTAAAAAGCGACCCAGGGAGGAGGGAGATGTGAGCAGGCCCTGGCAGGGCTGGGCTGTGTCCCTGGGCAGTGCTGGGCCCTGGCAGGGCTGGGCTGTGTCCCTGAGCAGAGCCTGGCCTGGCAGGGCTGGTTTTGTGTCCCTGAGCAGAGCTGGGCCCTGGCAGGGCAGGTTTTGTGTCCCTGAGCAGTGCTGGGCCCTGGCAGGACTGGGCTGTGTCCCTGAGCAGGGCTGGGTCCTGGCAGGGCTGGGCTGTGTCCCTGAGCAGTGCTGGGCCCTGGCAGGGCTGGTTTTGTGTCCCTGAGCAGGGCTGGTTTTGTGTCCCTGAGCAGGGCTGGGTCCTGGCAGGGCTGGGCTGTGTCCCTGAGCAGGGCTGAACCCTGGCAGGGCTGGTTTTGTGTCCCTGAGCAGGGCTGGGCCTGGCAGGGCTGGTTTTGTGTCCCTGAGCAGGGCTGGGCCCTGGCAGGGCTGGGCTGTGTCCCTGAGCAGTGCTGGGTCCTGGCAGGGCTGGGCTGTGTCCCTGAGCAGTGCTGGGCCCTGGCAGGGCTGGTTTTGTGTCCCTGAGCAGGGCCTGGCCTGGCAGGGCAGGGGCTGTGTCCCTGAGCAGGGCTGGGCCCTGGCAGGGCTGGTTTTGTGTCCCTGAGCAGGGCTGGGCCTGGCAGGGCTGGTTTTGTGTCCCTGAGCAGGGCTGGGCCCTGGCAGGGCTGGGCTGTGTCCCTGAGCAGTGCTGGGTCCTGGCAGGGCTGGGCTGTGTCCCTGAGCAGTGCTGGGCCCTGGCAGGGCTGATTTTGTGTCCCTGAGCAGGGCCTGGCCTGGCAGGGCAGGGGCTGTGTCCCTGAGCAGGGCTGGGCCCTGGCAGGGCTGGTTTTGTGTCCCTGAGCAGGGCTGGGCCCTGGCAGGGCTGGTTTTGTGTCCCTGAGCAGGGCTGGGCCCTGGCAGGGCTGGTTTTGTGTCCCTGAGCAGGGCTGGGTCCTGGCAGGGCTGGTTTTGTGTCCCTGAGCAGAGCCTGGCCTGGCAGGGCTGGTTTTGTGTCCCTGAGCAGGGCTGGGCCCTGGCAGGGCTGGTTTTGTGTCCCTGAGCAGAGCTGGGCCCTGGCAGGGCTGGGCTGTGTCCCTGAGCAGGGCTGGGCCTGGCAGGGCTGGTTTTGTGTCCCTGAGCAGGGCTGGGCCCTGGCAGGGCAGGGCAGGAGCTGCTGCAGGTGTTGGGGTGGCTCTGTGGGCAGGGGGCTCCAGCAGCACTCCCAGCCCCAGTTGGTTCAGGACCTGCACTGCCTGATCACTGGTACTCTTACAACAAATAAAACATTTTAATATGAGCAGTCACTGAATGTTTACTGTATCATATTGCTGGGAGCTGAATGTGTGCCAAATGCTATAACAGAAGGGAGCATATGAACTCCAGAATGATGACACTAATAAGGAAATTACAAAAGGCCCAACAAATGGCATTTGTGTTAAATCAATAATGCTCTGTTTGTTATTTTTTATTCTAATCTTTCTTCTAAAAAAAAAATTATCTTTCCAAACAGTTGGCAATTCCCATTCTTGTTCTTCTTCCTGAACATAATTAAAAACATGTTGTGGCGTCTACTTAAGACATCAACTTTCCCAAGCCTGTCTTGTCCACTGCGTTTTAAACAAAGACACTTGTTTTGGCATTGTGCCCTTAATTAATCATTTGAGACTTTATTGCTGTACAAAAAATGTCTTTGTTTAATGATTCATCACAAGCCCAGTTTCTGCAGAACTTAATCAACTACAGAACCAACTTTCTAATCAGCTTAAAGTAAAAGGGAAAAAAGGCGAAGATTGCTTTTGGTGTATTGTTTTGGTAAAGTAGCATTTGTTCAAGGCTATGGTTTGAAACTGCAGAGATCTAACTGGTCACTTAAGCTGGCATTTCAGGAGAATGCTGTTATTTCTTGAAAAGCAGGATCCTTGCAGCCCTGGCTAGCAGCACTGTGCAGTGCAGAGCCTGGCACCAGGCAGCTCCTTGTGGAGAGGCACTCCAGGCTTTGGAAAGAAATTTGCAATGTAATGTTTGGTGTGATAGGAAAGCCACAGTGAACATGGCTGGATTTATGAAATGCAGAAGTTATTTTTTCCACTGATTTTGCGCTTTTTCTGCCTCTTTTTCTCCCCTTTTTTTTTTTTTTTTTAGTTTGGTTTTGTTGCTTATTTTTTGTTCCTTTAATCACACAACATTCTTCCATTTAACTTTCACTTTAATTCTCATATGGCTACAACCAAACTTTTGTTCTAGCAGCAGATTTGTACAGCAAATGAGTTTCCCATAGGACAATATAGGAGAGTCTTAATTTTTCTGTGATTGTTTTGTTCTTCCTTTTGATTTGGAACAAAAAGATCACAGCTAAGGAGCTCAAGTCCCTAAATGACACAGAAGAACAGCTGTGCTTTAGTGACCAGAAGCAGGGCCCTGGCCCTTGCAGCTCTTTGCAGGGTCCATCCCTGCTCCAGCATGGATTTCCCAGCTGAAGCACACACAGATTTGAGCTGATAGCCTTTGGCTGGTGGTGCAATCCATCACGTGCAGCTGGGGTGCAGTTACATGACTGACATCTGACAGACACACATTTGATAGCTCAATTATTCCAGGCATGGGAGCCAAAGCTCTTCTGAATTTTACTTCGAGTTGTCAGAATTGCACCAAAGTCCAAAGTACCCCCAAGACCATATCTTTTTTTTTTTCCCTTTATTTCTTTTTTTTTTTTTTTTTTTTTTGAAATTAAGTTTTTCAGTATATTGGTAAAAATATACAATCCCCAATTCTCTAAGCAACTGCACACAGCTTGCATTGTGTCAAAACATGCCTATATTGAGTAAATATATTATTACTCTATGTTAATATGTGTTATGTAACGGTCATCTATATTAATGTATTCTCCATGTAAGATAATAGCATTCATTTGCTGGAGTTTGTAGCTTCTGCTGCTCTCTACACTTGGGTTTTTACTGCAGAATTTCCTCTTTCAGGTCAGGCAAGGAAGTCTTTGACTTAATAGGCAATGCCAGTCTGCACTGCCATGAGTTGTGCCAGTCCATGCTGCCCTGCTCACAGGTGGTTTTGGTTTCTGTGCTCATTGTCACATCTGTGTCCAGAAGGTTTTAGGGCATAAATAATCTGTGCAGGGTCCCTGCAAGACAACAAAACAGCAAGACCCTGCTCTTTGTAATCACCTTTTGGGTCCAGGAGCCCCAAAGCCCAGCCCAGCCCTGCTCCCCCGAGGGCAGAACGGACCCTCCCTCCCAGCAGCATTGGCCCTGGTGAGAATCATTTCCAAGGTGATTGCTGCTGGTTTGCCTTTGCTGATTTGGGTGGTGTGTGAGGTGACAGAGGACAGGCACAGAGTCAGCCTGACCTGCAGAGAGAGCCACAGCAGAGCTCACCTTGTGCAGCCTCAGCAGGGGCTCAGCCCTGATGGAAACGAGATCCTTACAGTGCCAAAGGCTTGTTCACCTTTGCCACATTTCCTCGGGTGTTTGGCTGAGCAGTGAGCAGCCAGAGCTTCATTAACACCACCCTGTGCTGGCTCCTGGCAGCAGTGGCTCGGTGGGATGGCAGCAGGTGGTGATTGTTCCCTCCAGGGAAGCCTTTGGAATCACTGGACACATCCTCCTGCCAGATCACCAGGGCTGCTTTTCTTTGCTACTTGGCAGCTGCAAAAACAAAACTCAGCTGTAAAAAATAAGAGTCTCTTGTCTATTTGGCAAGGCCTCTTTGGATTTGGAGTGTGTGTGTGTGTGTGTGTGTGTGTGTGTCTAGGCAGGACTAAAGCAGGCTCAGTGAGCAGCGTGGTGTGGGCACCTTTGCCTCCACAGATATTCTCAGAAATTCCCAAGTGCTGGATGCCTGGGTGAAGGGAAGGCCAGTGGCTGTGGCTAACAGGGTGCTGACAGTCAGGCTGTGCTCTCCACCCCAAAACAAGGCCTGCTGGCTCTGTGCTGCACTGACTGAGTGCAGAGCAGGAGCACAGCCCTGGTTGGGAGTGTTGTGCTCTGATCACTGGGCAATGCCCAGCTTTCCATCACCCATCTCAAACAATTCTGTGTGCAAAAGTCACTTTTGGTAATTGTGAGGAGAGGAATTCAACCTCAAAGAGATGGATTCTAATTTTTTTTTCCTCCCCATTAGAATGATTTAGGATTGTACAATAAGCATCACTGCATGGCTGCTGGATAATGCATATTATTAATTTGGCACATACTATTGCTCTATTTATGTAATATTTCATACATTTTGTAGAGCTTTGTATTCAGAGAGCAACCATACAAATAACAGAGCCTCAGGTCTGCTCCTGCCACTTTATTTCTTCCTGAGCAGTAGAACAGTGGCTCAAGGAACTCCTGAATCACAGGTTTCCTTCTGCTGTCTCCTCAGTCAGCCCTTCAGCTGGTCCCTACTAGTATGGGGACAGCTAATAATTAAATCCTAACTCTTTGAAGCTAAACAAATGAGGACAAATGATATAATTAAAGCAGAGAGGTGCCTGACTTCTCATCCTCCTTAGAAGTTGCCAAGTGGCCTACACAGGTCTCTCTTTTTGTGCCAGAGTTCTTCATTTCAGTCACTCCACTTTGCAGGAAGGGACCTACTCCTCTGCTTCTCAGGGCCAGGCACATTCCCCACTTGACAGAAATAGCTGAGAGGATCCACAGCATTAACTGGTGGAAAAATTGTTAAGGGTTGAGGACTTGCAAGTCTGGACGTTTTTATGAAAATCCAGCATGTAAAGAGAGAAGAAAGTGAGAATCCTACAGGGAAGAAGTTGGAAAATTGAAGTGATTAAGAAAATAAAAGTTTATCCAAGAATAAAACTGCAGACAGAAGAGTGACCCCGTGAGTGGAGCTCACTTGGGAAACAAGGAGCTGAACTTTGGTTTCCTCCTCCTTGTGTCATTGGCTCTGCATTAGCACCAGAGGATCAGTGCTGGCTGGATGCAGGGGTTTATTCAGGGGTTCATTCAGGAGGCCAAGCCCGGGGACAGGGCTGTGGCCGTGTCTGCAGTGCTGAATGGCAGCTGAGTGTGATCAGGTGCTGCTGGAGCTCCCCTGGCCTCCCACTCTCGCCCAGCCGGTGCTTTGTGCAGGCTCTCTGCTGCACCCGTGGTGATGTGCACTAGCAAAGGTTGTTGCTAAGTGACATGACAACTGCAAAGTGCTTTTCAATTCCTCTTTCTGTTTGCTACTCCCACCCTCCACACTCATCCTGATGGAGAGTTTGCTGCTGGAACATCCCCGTCTGGCAGCGAGCACTGCGTGACAAAGCTCCAGCGCTCACTTCTCACTGAAGTGGTACCCAAGTTTCTGCTGCTGCCCCGATGCTTCTAGGAGCTGGAAACTTGGGTTTGGCCAAAGATTGTTTCCATTTTAATTTGCTCATGTGTAAATCTGGGTGATTGAGGGTGCAGTCTGGAAGGGGTTTGGTGGCACCTTGCCCATGCTGTGTGGCAGCTGCTCTCGGCCCTTCTGAGCTGTGTCACCCAGCCCTGCAGACACAAAACACAACCCAGGACAAAGGTTTGACTTTGATAAAGCTGCGCTTGCTGCTTTTCCCTGCTGTGGGTAACTGCCATGGGCTGGCAGGCACCAGGTTGTGCTCTAGTGGAAGATCTCTGTTTCCAAGCCCTGCTGGTAGCCCAAGACTCCATTGCTGAAGCCCTCCTCAGGTTATTTCATCTACTGGCTCCAGGTAGGGAAATATTTTAATAACAACAAAAAACCCCAACCAAACTTCAAACAAGCAGATTCTTTGAACTGTACCTCTTAGAGCAATCTTCCTGCTGCTTACATCTCCATACCTTGAATGTCCTTGACCAAACCATCTCCTTTTGCTCTGTGCCAGTGCAGTGACTCTCAGGTTTGATGGGCCCTGCCAGGACCCAGCAAACCAGTGAGAGGAGAACAGTAAATTGAATTACAGGGCCTGTCCTGGGCCCTTCTCTGTTCCACACTTAAGTGAAGTCACCATTTCTTGGCATGCAGAATTTGTGAGTGAAAGACTGGAGTCATACCTGAGCTGTCTCTTCTTGACCACATTTAAAAGGTCATAAAAGGAGAGTCAGTTTAAAAATCCTGCTGCTGAAGAAAGCCTTTGCACTGAAATAAATCCCAAGCATGATATTTCTTTTTTCAGTTTGGGAGGAGGGGAGCTGCTGGAAAAAAATGTGAGCTCAACTATTAGCTTTCCACTTGTAAAACTTCATATATCACTAAATATATTGCCCGTAGAGGACAGAAGTTGTTAAGATGGAGAAGAATTTTGAAGATGGATGAATGACAAAGACAAATGAAGATTTTTATTTTAGCAGAAGTTTCCAAGTGCTGTCTCTGGGTTGGGAGGGTACTGTTAATAAAGTACACTTGACATATAACTGTTCAAGTTCCTGAGAAACAGCTTTGCTTTAAAGTTCGGTGGAGGATCAAAAAGAGTGAATTCTCTGTTTTTCTCTATAAAAAAGAAAAAGAAAGCCCTGAAAAAGGATAGGTTTTTTTGGGAAACGGCATCTATGCCTTTTGTCTTTTCTTCTCTTTGTGGTCCAGAGACAGTGCGTTGACTGACTTCTTCAGAAAGGAGATCAGTGAAATTGTCAGTTGATTACTTCTCCTTGATTAGCATTTATAAGAGCCCTGTGATACATTATTTGCATTCCTATTTAGCCGTGATTTTTGTGGGGCAGCAATGATTAAACTTGTCACAGGGCCTGATTGACAGGGTCAGATCTTCACTTTCTACTCTTTTGAAATTAAAAACAAATGTGTCAGCTCCCTTCATGGGCCGCAGCGCTGTGAAGCTTGCTTGCCTTGTCATCGCAGATAGGTCAGGAATGTTTTAATTTTAGGGATGGATTCTGCTTGTCAAGCAGAGTGTGATGGCGTGTAGTTCTGGAGATGAGATGTGAAGGGTGTAAAACAAAGAATGGAAAGAACAAAGACAAAGACACTCACATTATTAGACAGATTTAATTAGTCTGAATGGATATTATGCTAGATGAAGCAGTGAGCTGTGAAATTAACCCTTGATTACGGATTGGCGGATCGTGCTCATAAAGGGAATCAAACCTTGGTGAATGGGAAAGAGGTGCTGTCCTACCCTCCCAGCCTCCATCCCCATGACCCCTTCCCGAGTCCAGGAGGGGGTGGAAAGCTTTGAAGGAGAAGCTGTTGTTGGTAGCATTTGGGAAGTTTGGGCAGTGTCTCCCTTTCTCCCAACCACTGGGGCTGGCCTGCCCAAAGAGCTGCATGAGCAGCAGGCTCCAGGGAGGGAGGATTGTGCGGGAAGAATGGCGAGGGATGACTCCCACCGAGTGCAGCCCTGCCCTGTGAGCAGCACAGAGTCCAGGTCCCCTCCGGAGACACATCCCCGCCTCCCTTCCCACCACTGCCATGCAGGTTTGGTATTGCTGCTTGAAAACGTTATTTTGTTATGATAAGCTGTGAGGTAAAGTGAAATTACTCACCCCTAGGTGAGGATTCAGGCTGGTTGAATCAGAAACGTTGGTCTGTCCCACCTCTAAAATCAATGCCATGATGTCCCAAAAATGAGGCAGTGTGGGGGAGCGGGGCAGTGACGGTCCAGAGGGTGCTGGGTTTGAGCATCCAATGCTCTGCAGAAGAGGCACTCCAGCCTTTTGTGTGCTTCTCATCAGCATTCCCAGAGCTCTGTATCAAGAACTCCTCTAATTAGCACCACTGCAAGGGAGAAAAACAAATAGAAAATACAGTGTTACCCTCTTGTTAGTTCCTTGTCATTTCTTCCAAGTTGTTCAGCTAATGGAGTAATCAGCCTTTCTGTTAAAAAAGAGGGGAAAAAAGCCAAAGGGCATTAGGTGCACTGATCTGCCAATAGGTGTGAGGCCCCTGCTTCCCTCTGGCACATTTGGAAGGCTCAGTTTCAGTGCAGATTTGCATGCCAGAGACTGCGAGATTGAAAAGGAGTGAGACATGAAAACAAGTTGGGTCAAAGACTGCCTGGAAATGGTGGCTGGTGACTTCTAAACAGCAGACCCACCTCTAGTGTTGAGGCTCTGTGGGCACTGTGCTGCTCTGTGCTATCTCTCACACCATTTTTGTGTATCTGATAGCAAGCATTCTCATTTTTACTTAACATTTAGCAGCATTTAAGTAGTGTCTCTGCGTGGAGTGAAAAAACCCTTTGATTAAAGACCTACAGAAGATTAATGAAAGTCATTATCTTTATATGATAGCAGAGAGTTGCTACCCACAGAATAAAAGGAATTTCTGCCTGCACATCTTTTCTGCCCTGGTTCCCCCATCTCTTTTCATACCCTGAAAGAGAAGAGGCAGCATGGGAAGGTGATGAGGGAATAGGACATGACACAAATCCCATTGAGAAGCCTACTGCTGAATCTCTGTTGGTGTTAGAACAAGTCCCTGTGCCATTCTCCAGATGAAAATTATTATTTAAGGACAAAAGCCTAGTACTTATCATGAAACCTGAAGACACAGACTAGTTCTTAGGCAGAAAAGCCTTGTCATTGAACTGGTGTTTATGTGAGCAGTCACACATTAGTGTTGCTGCTTTCAGGGGCTTTTCATCAGAGTCTTTATTATTACAGACCTATTGAGCTGCTCCTCACTTGCTGGGAATCAACAGAACTCTCCTGGAATTAATGGTGCTACATGGTTTTACATCAGCTGAGGATCTGGCTCTTAATTTCTGGTTGTTGATAATTATTCAGCTGAACTCTTCCAGTACAGGCCAAACCTTCTGAGAAGGATCTGCCCTACAGGCCCAACACTAAACCCTTGGTCTGTGTCTCCTCAGTCCCCAGCGTGGGAGACCAAGTGGGTGACAGATTAATTTAATCAAACAGTTTTCAGGTAATGATTTGACTCAGTAGTTTTTGCAATCTCTGCTGGGTTACCTGGAGCAGGGCAGGTGTGGCTCAGGGATCTGGACAGGCTGCTGCCCTGTACTGTTAAAAGAGAACAAAACACATGAAATACTGGAAAATAAATGCCAGTGAGAGGGAAATCTCTGTATCTTCTGTCTGTGTATTTACAGAAATGCAGGTGAGGTTGGGGTTTCTTTGTTTTGCCACTTGCCACAGCTGTCTCCCCTGTGGCTCCCACAACCTCACCATGGCTGATCCTGTCACCGTGCTGCTCCTCCTGCTCACTGCAGAGAGACAGACTTCAGCTCCTGCATTCAGCTCCCACAAAAACCATCAGCAGACAAAAGGGATGCAGAGGAGAGGTTTGGACAGAGCCATTCAGTGCAGAGACTGTTGAGTAAATGCTCCAGACAGCCCTACAGCGTTGGAGGCACTCCTTCAGTGAGGAACAATGAGCACTCAGGGATGGATACAAAGCGCATTGCCTGGGATGCTCCGTTTGCCATCCCCATCCTGCTGCCCCTGAGCAGAGCTGAAGGAGCAGTGCTGGGAGCACTGGCCCCATTTCCAGGGGCATTTCTGCCTCACTGCTGGCCCTGAGCAGGAGGAACTCTGCTTAAACCTGGGAATTAACTCTGGTGTAAAACAGGAGTGAGCATGGCAGGCTCTTCCCCAAAATGTGAGCTCACACTCACATTTCTGCCTCCCAAATACAGCAAATATTTCCTAATTATCCACACGGGATTCTGGCTCACCTGAGGCTCAGGTTTGCAGCCCTGTTTCTCCGCCCTGCCTGGATTCCAAGAGCCGGAGCAGTGGTGCCCCCCGCCCTCCCTTCATTTCTCCCACGGAATTGTTTCGGCGCTAGCTTGGTGTGTCAGCTTGTAAGTCTATAAAACAGTTTTCTACCAGCTGGAAATCCAACATGCTACATGAATACATAACAGTGCCTAACCAAGAAGGTTTGTAATTCAGTAATTAGCTGTAATTAATGAACACAAAGTGAAGACTCATTTACAGTTTAAATTATCACATTAGCTCCTGTCACCCTCTATGTACACAAAACAGCAGGAATTCAATTATTTTTATTCTTCAAAGCTAATTTAAAATTTAAGGAATGCCATTACATGAAATAATAGGTAGGAAATGTAATAGAAATCGCTGAGAACAGTTGGCCATCCTTAGAATGGGAGGAAAAAAATGCTATCAGTGATGATTTGGAAATGTTATTTCGTCTGTGAGCAGATGAAGGATTGAAATCTACACTCTTTTCAGTGTATTTAAAAGGAAAACGAGTTTGGTGGTTGCTAAGTCTTTGTGCAGGAAGAGCATAATTGTGCATTGTGCATAATTGTAGAAGCAGTTGATACTGATAATGCTGTTGATAGCAACACGATGACAGCATGGAAATGCTCACACCATTATCTTTAATGGGGCTGAGCCGACTGCAGCAGCACCGAGCCCCTGGAATCCTCACCAATCTTACTTGGGAAACTTCAGCCTAGCAGGCCTTAAGTAATTGTCACTTTGCAATCTGCCTCCAGTTCGTGTGTGTACGTAGGGCTGTGTAAAACACTTTCATTGTGCTTTTAAACCCACCACGATGCTGCTCTCTGCAGCTGCCACTGATTATTTTTTCCCTCAAACAGTTCAATAGCAAGAGAATTCCAAACCCATCTGATGCCACATATCTGCATTCCAGCCCTTCTTCTTTTTTCCTTTTTTTTTTGTTCTTTATTTCTTCTTCAGCTCCCTTTTCATTTTAAATAGGCCACTGGAAGCTCCGGCGTCTAATTTTTCATAGGTGATCGACTGCTGAGTTGTGGGTTTATGTAGACAGAGGGAAGGTAGCGATAAGCCAAGAGAGAGGATTCTATTAGGGAAATGCAGCAGTAACTAATGAATCCTGCCAGTAATTGGGAAGGTGTAAGCCTCTGTAATATCCTAATGATAGTCATCCGTTGTGTGCATCCCCCGGCAGCGGCAGCGATCCCTCATCGGCTCCGTGATCTCAGACACTTAGCCATGCAAATCTTCCTGACAGGACTCTATGTCTTTGTCTCCCTAATTGGACAGTATAGAGTTGTTTATGGATATTGCAGACATTTAGACCTCAGTTGGAGGTTGTTCAAAAATCGTTAGCAAAGTTGCCTTAACAGCATTGTCAAATATTTATTCCCCTGTTTCAATATCTGTTTTTAACCCAGGCATGGTTGGAGAGAGAATTAACATTTCGAAGATCGAGCGGCTCCTTCCAGCCTCTGGTTGAGATTTTTATTAAGCCATTTTCTTGCAGAAAGAGAGAACAACAACAACAAAAAAAATGTACCAAAGTCCTCATTTCTTAAGGATAAAACGTGAGATTGTAGGGCAAATGTGCTGATTTTTAATACCATTTCCATGGGGAAATATTAGGAATGCTGACAAAGGCAGTTCCACTTATAAAAATTACAGGAAGCTTATGGGGCAAAAATTCCAGTTTAGTGTAAGCCAAAATAAATGGAGAATATTCCCATTCACTACACCACTTCAAGTGACTGCAGATTCAGGGCCTGGCTCAGACATATTAGAAAAACCATGGTTTTTTCCTTGGTCAAGAGTTGAGGGGTTTAATTCTTGTCTCTAATCATCTCTTGGTAGTAGGTGAAAAGTAAGATATAATAAATACACCCAATGCTGTGCTTTGCCAAAAGGATTTTTTTTCTCCTAAAAATTTGATATTGGGGGATTTCACATTTCTGTGAGTAACACATTTCTGGTAGAGGGTTTGGGGTTTTCTGAGCACAAGGCAAAATCTTACAGGCACTTCATGGGGCCACCAACACCAGGAGGAAATCTGAGTTTAGGAGAGCAGGCTGGGGATCAGAGGCAGAGGCTGGAGTAGCCACAAATGTTGGAATTTGTGAGGAAGATCAGCTGGATCAGACAGCTGAATTTACAATCCCTGGCTTGTGTGCCAATTTCCTCAAGTTGTCCCACAAATCAAGAGGATTATTTGCCTCAATGAAAGCAATCAGATCCCTCCTTTTTGTAACTACAAAATTAAAGCTACAAAGAGTTAACTCCATATGGACCTCCACTGCCATCTTGTCTCCCAAGGCTGCTTATTCTACACTGCAGATATTTTATAAATATTAGTTAGAAATATATATAAAACCAGAAAAAATATATGCAAGAATTTGCCTAAAATAATCATTTTTTTTTTTTTTTTTTTTTTTGAGCCAAGTCTTTACACAAATAGAGGGTGTGAAAGCTTCTGTTCATGGGAATATTTCTAGGAACAATTTCTGAAAGTATTAATTTGCGCCTGTCTGGCAACTATCTTGAAAGCTGTTTGTAGTTTTGGAAATTATTCAGCCAGGGAGCAGTAGAAATGACACATTATATCGTTGATTAATGTAGTAAAAAGCAAATTACTGAAGGGGGAATAATCAAAGCCATAGTTGCAGCAAATAGTTCCCTTATCTGATTTCTCTCGGGTTAACCCAAAGTTTTAGGTACTTCCCACAATCAGACCCAAAAGCTAAAGAAAGAAATTAAAGGAAAACTATTTGTAAAACAAGGAAAGGAATAGATTTTTTTTTCCTTTTGTGAAAAAATTCTGCGTATTTGTTACAGTTCTTTAAGTAAGCTCCCATTTCTTCAGTTTTTAGGTCTTTTTATACAAAACTCTCTGTTCCCCTAAAGCACTACTGACACCATCTGTAAACCCATCAGCTTTTCAGCCCTCTCCCTAAACTGCTGAGGAAAAAGTTGTGACTGCAGAAAAAATTCCATCCAGTGAAGGTCAGGGAAGGCAGAGAACTGCCTGGATACCGAGCTGAATTCATGGAATCCTGGAATCATTTTGGTTGGAAAAGAAATGAGCTTGGAGTCCAACCATTCCCTGTCACTGCCGAGGCCACCACGTCCCCAAGTGCTGTTAAACCCTGCAGGGATGGGGCTGCACCCCTGCCAGAGCTGAGCAACCCTTTGGGGAAGAAATCTTTCCTGATATCCAACCTTAACCTCCCCTGGCCAGCTTGAGGCCATTCCCCTCGTCCTTTCACTTGCTCCTTCCCCAATTCCTGACCCATCCAAGCTCAGCATTTGCCATCCTGAGCTCACTGGGGGGACAGGAGCTGTAGCAAGGTTGTCCCAGCTCTCAGATATCCCTTGTTTTGAAGTGAATCCCTGTTTTCCCAGATTTGATGGACCCCTGGCTGCAGGGAACATCCCAGTCTCACCCCATCAGAGACACTCAGCCTCTAGGGTCACCAGGTTTCCACTCCCACTGCTCCAAGGTGGGCCAGCAGGACCAGGATCAGCCTCTCTTTTCCCTGTGCAAGCCATCCTAAGGGCAAAGGCTCTGGATGTGCTTGCTAGAACCTTCTTCTCCAGAAAATGAATGTATTGGCATTTAGGGTATTTTTATAGACACACAGCCAGGTATATATATTTAAAACCCCAGCTTTACAAACTTATGTTGGTGCAGCAGCCCATGACACTGAATACAAGCTGCTGTGCAAAGCAATTGCCAAATGTTTACATAAACACATAAATAAGACAAATAAATTCATTTTCATTATTCATATTTTCTGCTCTTTCTTCTCCTTTTTATTTATGCCTTAGACAATGGCTCCTGTAAATATTCTGATTAAAAAAACACCTGCAGTGGACAGAAAGATGATCAAAAAGCCCTGATAGAGAGCAATTCATGTTTCTTCTTTACAATCACTAACGAATCTTAACTTGAACCATGTTATGTTCCCAAGTGAGTGATAAGCAATGATTTATTATGAAGTGTCAGGAAATCAGAATGCCATACAGTGAGACATGAGCTAGTGGAAAATGTGTTCCCTGTTTCCCAGCCTCATTACTCAAAGATGCAGTGTCCCTTTCTCCAAGTCTAATTTACCTGGCTTTCCAAGGCACTCTGAGAGCACAGGAAAGGGCTCCAGGAGGGAAATACCCGATCCAGGCTGTGCCTCCACCTCCCAGCACCGCCCAAGAATGCCAAGTGACCGGGGAAAAGGGGCTGGAAATGCAGAGCTCTCGCTGTATCAAACCCTTCCAGCCCTAATGATGCTCCCCCAAAGCAATCGCTCAGGATTACAGCATCCTTTGCCTCATCAGTGCTGTCAGCGCCTGAAGAGGAAATAAAACAGGCGGCGCTGAGGAGACAAACGGATAAGTTTTCTTTATGTGTTAGAGTTTCTTCTACTCTCTAATGATTCCCTTCTCCCCATGATCCTAATTCAAGTAACTGGCATGTGATATATTTTGTAGACAAATCAGCAGCAGAAGAGCATGTGCAGCTCTGGCACCACGGAGCCCGTGATTTACTCGCAGCTCGCGCCCGTTCGCGGTTTAAGGTGGGAATTTGTGTTTTAAGAGCTTCCTCACAAAGAAAGGAGAAAGCAGCAGATCCCACACTAATTCACAGGAGCAGCCTCCACTCCTACCTACTAATGCTCTCTGCAAAACAGAACCCAAACAGGCAGAGTCTCAAAAATGTGACATTTTTCTGGATGTCTCTTTAAAGGCCCCAATCCCAGAAGCATTTGGGCTCAGTCAGATGTGGATGGAGGAAGGGAAAAGCAGGGCCTGAGTGTGGTTCTGTTCTGCTGCAGCAGACATGGAAGTGGAGCCTTCCCAGGGAGGTTTGGCTTGGATGGTCTGGGCACATCACAGAGCTATCAGAGGCACTGACACCTGAAATGATGAGTAATATCATCATGAGCCTTAAAAATAATCAATGAGCAAAAATAATCATGAGCAATAAAAATAATGTTGGAAAGGCAAAGCCTTTATTTAAACAATAATTTAAAATAATATTTAAAATATTTAAATATAAAATAATTAAACCACAAATATTTAAAATATTTTAAAATAATCTTATTATCCAAAAGCATGGATTTAATCACAGCAGATTGGTTAAAAAGCCACCAACTGTAGCATTTTCTATTTCGAAACATGATCCCCTTCTACTGTGATTAAATGGGAGAAAAGGCCAACAAGTTAAACTGAACAGGATAAACTTAAGAACGAGGAATTTATGTCCTGCAAATTCTTACACATAAAAAAAAAAAGAATCTCATATCTAAGCATGTTACAACTACTTCAGTCTGTCTTAAGGCAATGGTAGCTGTTGTTATTCCTCGCAGAAAATGTGGAAATCATCAGAAAAAAATTAACCAGAACTCATCCTTGTCTGAAAGGCTGAGAGACTCACGAATTTCAAAAAAAATCTTTTTTTTTTCCTCTATAGAAATGCTTTATAGAGAATCTTTGTGAAGTACAAACCAGAGAGTGGTTGTCTCCCAGCACTGACAATGTCTGCTGTTCCAGATGAGACGGTGTGTGATGTACCATCCTGAAATATTGTCAGCAAGCCTGCAAATATGAAGGCATTTTCATAGCAAGGCAGGGATGAAAGGGAAGAGCTTTGGGTTTGCTTTTTTGTTTTGCTTTGTTTCTTAGTCCTAATAAAATCTACCAGTGTGCTCTTAACTTCTCCCCTCCCGTTTTGTTCCGAGGAGAAAGGGAACATCATTCTCCTGTGAAAGTGTTCTGGAGAGAGGGAGGAGGTACAAATTCCCTGCTGGAGGGGTTTGCTGTAGCCAGGACGAGGTTTGTGTGATATTTAAGTAACTCGGAGTGCAGAGACAAATCAGCATCTCCCCACTGTCAAGTGGCCTTTGCTGCCTCACAGTGAGTTGAGATATTTCAGTGTCACAGCTCAGAGGTGGGGCTGAGGAAAAACCCACCCACAGCAGCCTCTGGTTTGGTGATTTAGAAATTCTCTCCAGGGTTTAAAAAATGTGGGGTTTAATCTCAGAGGGAATTACACTCCAATGAGCACAGGGAGGCAATTGTGGATTATGCAACAGTTGAGTGAAGTCTTGCAGATAATTCAGCCTTTTTAAGCACCCAAATGAACTGAGGGATGCACGTTTGGTGACCTACGAGTTCCTCCTGACCTCCATCCCCGTGCACCCGGGTCTGGAACACACAGCCCTTGGCCAGATGGTTGGTCCATAATTGCTTTGTCTCATGTGCTGTAAATTCACGTTTTGCAAGGTGTGTTCCAAAAGCTGTTTCTCGGCTGGGATCCTTACAGGTGGCACTTTAAAATGTAGCAAGCACCCAATCCTACAGAACCTGCTTGTCACAGAAAATGGCACAGTTTGCATGTGACCTGTAATGACAGTTGCTAGTTGAAAAGAAACCAGAAATTCAGCTTTATCTTCCACACTTTGGTTGCAGCTGCCATCAACTAAATCTCTCTCCAAGGGCAGATGGTGCCCTGTACAATGAACAATTTAATCTTTAGGAAACTTTGCCAAAAAATCCACTTTTTTTTCCCCCCTCCAAGAATAGGCTGTCAATAACATGTGCTCCTAAATACATTGTGATTTGATGGCTATACTTTATTTATAGGAAGAAATAGAAGTTAAATGTTCCCTGTAATTTTTTTTCCTCTCTCCAAGTCTGTGATTTTTCTAGACACACCTGGGGGACCAGGTGAATGTCACCCCTTTGTGCTCTGTGTCACTGTGTCACCTCATACTGGGCTCAGGGGTGAAATCCTGGCCTCTCTCTACACAGGTGGCACAAATCCCCCTCTTTCCAGCAGCCCAGGATTCCATCGGGTCTCTGGAACCACGGGGAGCTGCAGCCGCAGTTTTGTGTCTGACTCATCACAGCTTCTCTGGGCCACCTGTGGCAGCACCTTCCCACCCTCTCAGGGAAGAATGTTTTCCCAACAGCCAATCTAAACCTCCTGTCTGGCAGTTGGAAGCCATTCCCCTTGTCCTGTCACTCCAGGCCTCTGGAAATTCTTCCCATCTTTCTGTTTGGCTCCCTTCAGGACTGAGCTCCTTGTCCCTCCTGCACCATTGCTCCCTCAGCTCCCTGCAAAGCTCCAAACAATGGGGAAAAAGCATCTTAGGCAAAGTCTAAACTCTCCCACCTGGGCGTTACAGCAATTAACTCTGTGTTCAGGCAGACACACCCCAGAAAGAGCTGAGTTAGAGCCCACATTTCCTTCCTCTTGCCCCACACTCCCACAAGCTCAGATCTGAAATGTTTTCCACACTTCCCTCCCCGTGTGGCTGAGGGTGATGTACAGACTGGTGCCTTCTGCAGGGACATGAGTGGCTCAGGGACCTGCTGGTGACACTGGTGGGCTCTGGGACCCTTCAGGGTGCAGGACGTGAGGGATTGTCCCTGCTGGCACCACATGGAGCCTCTCCTGCCTTTGGCTGGGTGCTGCAAGCCCAGCAAGGTGGGAACTGAAAGATTTGGTTTTCGTGAGGGTTATTCCTACCTCTCCCAAAATGTTTTCCCATCCTATTAGAGTGTGTTTGCTGAAGCAAATATGTTCTGTTTATTTATTTAATGTGCTGTTAAATGACCTTCTGGAAAGCTATTCCTGCTACGAGGCTTTAAAATGGATGGGCAGGCAGAACTCCAGGGAGCATGCTCCTCCCAATCAGGATGAATCATTCCAGTAGTTACTGTTTAGATTGATATAATTTTAGTTATAATTATGGGTAACGAGAAGGCGTTTAGAGCCTGTAACATTGTCATGCATGGTGAGAGGAGTCCTAAATGAAATAAAATATATCCAGATTTGCTGTTTCCCCCTTTCTAGGTACTGTGCACATGGCATGGTTCTTTAAGGAACAGATTTTGTGCTGCTGCAAAAATCTAGCAAAAGTAGGTCAGAAATGACATCTAGAGATAACATGTTTGGTAATCACAAAGGGCCTGTCTGTGTCTTTCTATGTGGCCTTTAAAGAGTCCTGCAATTTATTGTGATAGGTACAGCTGCAGCCTGGAAAAGTTTTGATCCATAGGCTCCCATGGACTGTGGTGGGTGGATCACAGAGGAATATTGTCATTTTTGTTATCCCGATGCATAAATAGGAGCTAGTAAAATGATATTAGCAAAGATATGGAAATACAGAGAAGACATTATAAATACATGAAGCTGCTGTCATCTGCCTGGCTCTGGAGCTCCATCCCACCTCAGCCTGGGCCACTGAGGAGGTGGGAGAACCCAAAACTCAAATGGTGACAGCAATCCCCAAGAAAAGGACTTGAGATTCTGGAAGGACCTCACAGCACCTTCCAGGATCTGAGGGGGCCACAGGGAGGCTGGAAGGGCTCTACAGCAGGACAAGGGAGAATGGCTTCAAACTGAAAGCGGGGACATTTAGGTGAGATGTCAGGAAGAAATCCCTCCCTGTGAGTGTGGGCAGCAATGGCACAGGTGTCCAGAGCAGCTGTGGATCCCTGGCAGTGCCCAAGGCCAGGCTGGATGGCGTTTGGAGCACACTGGGACTGTGGAAGGGTGGAGCAAGATGAGCTTTAACGTCCCTCCAAGCCAAACCATTCTGGGATTCCATTATTTGAAAACCACCCCATGATGGGCAGCCCCCAGGAGGCTGCATGGCTCCCTTGGTGTGGCCTTTGGCCATGGGGAAAAGGGGACACTGGAGGGAGCAGAGAAGCACTGGGGTGTGGCAGGCAAGCGGGGCACTGTTTGTGAGCTGGGAGCCCAGCTCAGCTGAGCCCAGCCCAGCTCTGGGAGCCCCAGGAGCCCAGCCCAGCTCTGCCCAGCTCTGGGCCCAGCCCAGCCTCTGGGAGCTCCAGGGCCCAGCCCAGCCCAGCCCAGCCCAGCTCTGGGGGAGCCCAGGGAGCCCAGCTCTGGGAGCCCAGCCCAGCTCAGCTGAGCCCAGCCCAGCCCAGGGAGCTCTCTGGGAGGGAGCCCAGCCCAGCTCTGGGAGCCCCAGGAGCCCAGCCCAGCTCTGGGAGCCCAGCCCAGCCCAGCCCAGCTTCGGGAGCCCCAGGAGCCCAGCCCAGCTCTGGGAGCCCAGCCCAACTCTGGGAGCCCAGCTCAGCTCTGGGAGCTCCAGGAGCCCAGCCCAGCTCAGCTGAGCCCAGCCCAGCTCTGGGAGCCCCAGGAGCCCAGCCCAGCTCTGGGAGCCCAGCTCAGCTGAGCCCAGCCCAGCTCTGGGAGCTCCAGGATCCCAGCCCAGCTCAGCTGAGCCCAGCCCAGCTCTGGGAGCTCCAGGAGCCCAGCCCAGCTCTGGGAGCCCAGCTCAGCTGAGCCCAGCCCAGCTCCGGGAGCCCCAGGAGCCCAGCCCAGCCCGGCAGTGCCGCTGTCAGCGCCGGGGCCTGGCGTGCCACGAGCTGCTGACACACACTTGACGGTTGTCTGGGGCTGCAGACGTGTTTGAGAGCTCCCATTTCAGAGGTTTCACAGCTGTGTTTTTCTGGCAGTGCTGGGATGAGCAGAGGGAAGCTGTGCCATGGACAAGGAGAGGGAAGGAGGCTGTGAGGAGGAATGCTGAGTCCTGACACATCCGCGTTAAAATAGATACGGCTTTTTACATCTGTTGATGGCTCGATAATTAGTGTTAAATAAAAGCAAAGCTTCAGTATCTGCAACTGATATTTCACATATGCTGTACAAGACACCAGTATAATGAACACCCTCAGCCACATTTTCAGAACACGATTTACATGGTGGAGTTTTCTTTATGGCACAGGGGGAGCTACATTTCAGCAAATGCCCAGAAAGCACCAGACTCTGCCCATCACAAGCTGCTGGAATGTGCAGGCTGCTCTGCCCTGACTGCAGGTGACAAGCTCTCCACAAACTCCCTGAATCTCTTACAGACTTGATAATGAAATACATAAACTCTGACCCTTATTGATCAGGGCTCACACTAATTAATTTCCCAAAGTCCTGTCCCAGCCTGCAGTAGTATCAATTAAAAAAAAAAAAAAACAACAAAACCCACAAGGATGGAGACTTCAGTTGGCCAAAGGACCTTAGGGGTGAAGTACTTATCCCGGGGAAATCAATGCCACGTCCCAATTGATTTGACTTGTGCACAGATGTTACCATTAGTCAAGTAGGTGGACACTGAGCCTCAAAAGTTTATTTGTTGCCAGAGGAGTTTCTCATGGACCTTCCCTCTGACCAGTGTGCCTCTGAAGTGTCTGCTCAGGGCTAGCAGTGTCCTCAGTGTTGTTCTGTGACAGAGAAGTGACCAGGAATATTGCTATGCTGATTCAAAAGTCTCAGGGTTTTCCTCACAATGACACAAAATGAAAAGGAGGCAGGAGTTTGGCTTTTCATTTTCCCAATCCAAGCTTTTATAAATATTTCCCACTGGC
The DNA here is from genome assembly GCA_024865655.1 of Emberiza elegans. Lineage (NCBI taxonomy): Eukaryota > Metazoa > Chordata > Aves > Passeriformes > Fringillidae > Emberiza > Emberiza elegans. Next base: position 1,938,919 of record JALJVW010003097.1, read on the forward strand.
AGGCAACCAGTGCTCTGAAGTCACTTCAAGACTCCTTCCCAGATTTAGTACTTTCAGTGACACTAATTTGGATTAATTATCCTAATGATGTTCTGGAGGCAGGGTTGACCTAGTGAAGAGTCACCACTCCTGCTCTCAGCTGGGTCACCACTGTCCCTCACCACAGCCACAGTGCCTGTGTCCCACCTCCATGAGGGAGGCAGAAGCTGCAGGGTTTGCTATGACCCATGGCAGGACTCAGCTGGGATGTCAGAGGGAGTTTTCCATCCTGGAGACCTCTGGGAAGGGTAAAGCCCAGTGCCTCTTCCATCCCCAGCCCCCTTGGATCGTTTGCAGAGGTGATCCCACAGTGAGAATTTGGCTGCAGCGTTGCTGTGTGTCAGTTCCAGGCCTTACAACAGCAATGCTACTGGATTTCTTTTAGATTTGAGCAGGGTGTAAACTGGCACAGCTCTGCCCTTTTGCAGTGAAAAATAATAGCTTTGCAAAGTGAGAATTGCTCTGGAGTGTTACCTCTGAAACCTAAAGGCAACATCTTAAATTGTCAACATGGATTGCTTTTAATATCTTTTAAGTGGGAATAATGATCCAAGGTTTTCACCACAATTTCAGACCGACTTCCATGCATCCTCAGTTGCCAAAAGTCTCTACGTTCAGCTGCCAAAACCTCCTCTTCCCTTCCAACAGTTTCTCCACAGCAGGTCTGGGTTGCCAATGCAAAACTCAGTATCACTCTGAAAACTGAAAAGGTGAAGATATTGTAAACCAAACCAAATTATAAACTAACTAGCATGAAGTCAATGGACTTTTTTGTTTTCATACAGAATTTTTTTGAAAAGCTGAGTTTATTTTACTTTAAATAAAGCTGCTACTGAATTTCCAGTTGATTTAGCCAGAACACAGAGAACACACTGCAGGATTTGAGTTGTGTTTGCTGAAATAGCCATGGCCTTGAACAGATAATATATTTTTCAGTAACATATTTCTTTGCTCACTGCAGCTCTTTTTTTCCTCTGTGCTCTCTCCAGATTGACTTTCACTCTACTTATTGCCTGCCTCATTTCTCACCCTGTTTTTCCAGTTGGTTTTTTCTACTGCTTTCCTCAGTATCTTTCTCCCAGGTTATAAGCAAAGCAGAACTCAACTTTGGGCTGAACTTTTAAACCCTCATCTTGAAATTAAATAAAACAAGCCCCTTCTGTCTCTGTGTAGCAGTAGCTTCACAACTTGAGTCACTTAGCACTTTTAGCAGCTGCAGGATGAAAAAGGTCCATTGGAAGATGGTTTTCAATGCTGGGGAGGTGCCACAACAAGTAGGAATAACGCAGGAGTAGCAGGGTAATAGACACTGTGTGGGTACTGAGATGTCCAACTCTCCATGAGGATTTTAGAGCATGCTCTTGGCTGGCTGCAGGGAGGAACTCCAAGTTTAAGAAGCAGAGTAAGGGGCTCAGTGACCAGGCAGAGCCTCAGCACCAGCTGAATGGTTCTGTGCATGGTTGTGGAACCAAGGTTCCATCCCCACTCGTGTGCCCTGGCTGGTTGTGAGCCTGTGGGTGCACAGAACGAAGCAGAGCTCATCTGCAGACATTTCCATGGCTGGAAGTGCCTGCTCAGAGGTGTGGCTGTGAGCTGCAGACCGTGTAACTGTGGCTGTGTTGTTGTTGTTGTGCTTGCAGGACGATTGCCTTAGTCCAGCTCTCCAGCCCAGCTCCGCGCCCGGCCCCGCTCGCCACCGCGGCCCTGACATTGAACTCACAGCAACCTGGACCGAGGAGGCTGCCAAAAAACTCCTGCTATTCTTCTTCATCCTCACTAACAATTTGGTAATGAAGTATTGATTTCCACTCCCCTGCTTATGGACGATATTAGATTTTCATTGATAAACTGCACTGGGGCTGTCTGGTCTCCACTGTCCCTTTTTGCTGTCACTAAAACAAAGTGCCACTGAAGTAAGATAATGACTGAGAACATTGATGTACTTATTTCGTCAATTTGTAACACTTGACAGGAAAAAAAAAATTCTTCATAGTTTAATGTCCAAGTGTGCTACACAAGATGCAGTCACATTGGAAGCTTTACTTTTCATGGTAATGTCCATTTCCTATTTATAACCCCTTTGGGATAGTTTGTCTAAAGGAAATGTTTCTATTCTGTGCAGCTATTACTGTTGCACCTGGGTTGCCCAATCCAGTCATTGCACTAGGGATCAATACATCACAGTAAGTACAAGAATTATTAAGTTAAAACAGATTCTGAGCCAAAAAACCTCTGAACAATGTTAATCTTCTGTGCAAGTTGTTCAAATAGTTATGCTTAACCATGTTGCTGCCAAAGATTTGTTTGAAATGGATTATTTTCAGTTTGTTTTATTCCTCAGATATATATATATTTAAATCTCCATTACGGTTTATGACGAGACATATGGGATGGAGGGATTTTTAAACAAAAGTACTATTGTTAGATTATTGAACATTATATAAATATAGATATATCTATATATAAATATCACTATATAAATATCTATATATAGATATAAAAGAATAAAAGTAGAGTTCCTTTCTCAGTTAGGTGAGTGTAAATCTGAAGCTCTGTTGTGGTCAACAGAGTGACTTTGGATTTGTGCCACCAACACTGGGATCAGAATCTGGTGTCCGAGCTCTGTCTGGCCCGGCCAGCACCGCCGGCCATGCATTCAAACCCACCCCGACCTGGAAGAAGGGGACTACAAAAATGGCAATTTCAAATTTGTGCTTGTAACTTTTTTCATTAAAACTTCGAGGGCCCAATTTTAATTTGTGGAATATTCACGTTAATAATGAGATCTAATTAAGACATCCATTAAAAGCCCGTTAAAGTTAATTTAACGTAAAAATTCCAATAGAACTGTATTAGATTTTCTCCATTAAATTAACGTTATGGATTTTTAACGGATGTCTTAATTATACATTATTATTAACGGGAATACTGTATTACACAGATTAAAATCGGGTCCCAAGTCAACTCCCAGAATCTTCCAGGATGTGCCAATGTCACGAGTCCCACTGTTCCTAGTGCACTGCTTGGAAATCCAGGCACAGCCCTGCTTGCTCTCGCTCAGAGACAACAACCTCCAGTAGACAAATCCATCTCTGCATTTAACGATGAACTTCCCCTATTCTCCAAGGAAAAATAAGTCTGGATCAAGTTGTAAATCGCTATTCCGTGGCAAATGAAATATTCAAAGTATGCGAGGCACAAGTGGAGAAGAGGCTCTTTCTCAAATCAGAAAGGGCTTTGGAGTGTCTTTTCCTGTTGTTTTGTTCACGATGTTCAAGGATACAATTGAAGTGCAGCAGCCACAAAATCAGACTAAATACGTTCCCTGCCTTCCCCGTGGCCTGTGCAGAAGGGCCTGTTTTGGCACTGCTTGGGAAATTTTGACATGATCCCTAAACTCAACATGGAGGAGAAAAAAAGGCCCTTCTTATTTACCTCCTAGGGAAAGTGTTGCCCTTATGCCACATATAATAGCAAATTGCTTTTTTTATGGCATGCATAACCTAGATGGGAAAAAATATGGCGCTTGAGGGAAGGAGGGAAAAAGTAAATGAAGTTCCAGGAATGTCATTCTGAAGTAATGAGGCATGGACAGAAAATATACCCCTCACATCATCGGATTGAGATGGCAGTCGAAATAGCTTCATTGAAGTGTCAGCACTCATCCATCAATCAATCATCCACAAGGAAAAATAGCGACAGTACAACGGGGCGGCTTTTATGGGATTTACTCATGGGCATAGGGAATAGCAGCTCAAATGTAGTTCTGACATGAAAAGCAAGGTGCTGATATTATTTTTTATGATGGGAGGATCATAAAGTGAATTGAGAACAGTGAGGTCTGTCTTTGCTTAACCTATTCAACTGGAAATGAACGGAGCTCAACTGGAAACGAGCAGAGCCTTCAGATGGGTTAAGATTGAAGCCTGCACCGTGCTGAGCACCGGCCATCGACAACAAAATTCTATTAAAGCAAAATCAATGCATTAGCATCGAGCTCCTCAGAAGCTGTTAAATTGCACAGCCCAGGCCAGAGTTATGAGGTGAAGTTGCACAAGGTGGGGCCTGTGGTGCCGACCCAAAGGCCACGAGCACCGCAGAAAATCACCCTGGGGAGAAACTGCACATCTGGCTCCTTTCCCTGAGCTTTTGGGTGCAGGGAGAAAATACTGGGCTGCTGGCAGCATGTGGCAGGTGAAGCTCCCAGCCCTGGTGCTGTCACGGCCGGGAGTTTGGCTGGTTTTTAATTGTATTCTCCATGCAGGGGTTTGCACCTGTGGCAAGGCCAAGCTGTAGGAATTCCCACACGGGGAGCTCTTGGGAGCCTCTTCCCACAAAAAGGGGGAGTGGAGTCCCCAACCAGCCCATAGCACCCACAGCTGGGGCTACTTGGGGCACCAGCTGCTCAATTTTGGCAGGAAATAAACCTTTATGGTGCCCTCAGGGTGACCATAGGGTTCACAGTCCCACCCGGGACCTGGAGCTGCAAAGGTTTGGGGAGATTTTGGAAAAGCCAAACCCCCTGAGGGAGGCCAGGAGTCTCAGGAGTCTTCACTGTGTGGCAGCAGCTACTCTGTTTAAAAATCTGGCCACAAACCTTTATCACACGGTGCTAAAGCTTGATCATTTTGCCTGCATTGCTGTCCTCGGGGAACATTTTAGGTACACATTTGAATTAAGTGATTTTTATTTATTTTTTTTACAATACGATATAAAGAAGGGAAAATGTACGTCTCTCCTCTCTTTTCTCTGTACGGAACTGGATGAGTTGATAGTTTTTCTGTCATATAAATCAGGTAGCACAAAAAAATCATTGCATCTTTTCTCTGTCGTCGCTACTCAATATCTATCGTTCTGACTTTTATTCTTATTGGAGATCATCAAAACATTAATTAAAAGCCTGGTGATCAAACAGCCGAATATTTATGATTCACGCCCTTACTTATTAACAAGTGGCATATTGATACACCACATATCCAAGCTGTTTATGCTCTTGCACTGAAATAAAGCAGGAAGAATTGTTACCCTTACACACTGCTTTGAAAGATTTATTCAGAAACTAGAGCTCCCTTCCCGCCACCATCCATGTCAAAATAAGCCATATCACCTGGAAAAAAAAATGTTCTATTTTAAAACAGGGAGATGTAATTAGCATCCCTTTGGGGCCTAATATATAAGAATTTCAGTGGATCAGTCTCAGGTGTTTTTTCCAGGTTTTTGTTACTTAAGCTGAGAGGGAGAAGGACACTTCACTTTAAAAATGGCTGTCATTAGTACAATAGTAATTGTTGGGTTAAAAGAATATCTTTGAGAATCTGCTAACAAACCTGCCCAGTAATTACTTGTCAATGCAAGTTATTATGGGTTTTATTACCTACTTGTAAAAGTATTTACAAGACTGACCTCCCTAGTTTTTTTAGAGATCAGGGAGGATATAAAAAGTCATTTTAATAATCAATAATTATATATTAGCACGATAGGGGGTGAAGCCTTCCAAGCCAGCTTTACAGGCTATTGAGCCAACTCTCATGCATTCAAAAGGCAGGATTGTTTCCCTAATTTTTGGCCTCTTTTTCTTTCCTTAATCATGTTTTGCTAAAATGCCATATTTATTGATTACTTCATACCCACAGTTCTGCTCCTAAACCAGAAAGGGATATTCCCACTGGGAAGCACCCGTGCAGGATTTGCATGGAAAAGGAGCTGCCCCAGGTGACCAGGAAAAAGGAATATTGGGGTTTCTGTGGCAGCTGCTGAGGGGACAGTGGCTCTGTGGTGGTTGCCCTGGCCTGATCCAGCCTCATCCCAGACACTCAGGGTCATGCTGGGGGTGTTATTTTGGGATCAAACCTGTTAAGAACACCAGGGAATGAGGAAGGCCGCCTGATTTTTGGCAGAGATTGAAGAGGTGGCTCTGGCTGGGCTGTCCCCTGTCCATTTTCCATCGTCACTCCGGGGCTGGTGGAGGGAGATCTCCATCACACAGGGCTTTTGTCCTCACCAACAGATATACGATGCAATTTATATTTAAAATTCTCTCTATAAAGACAGTATTGATCACAGATTCCAGATCAATACGTTGCAATTACAGCAGGCTTTAAAGGCCATCTGTCCCCAAGCAGGAGCACCGAGAGAGCCACTTCCATGGATTGTCAGCAAGTGCTGCTGGTGTGTGCCCACCTTCTCCAGCACAGACGTGTCATTCCTGCTCCTAGGAAGTTGGGTTGGGAATTATGGAGCTGTAACTCCTGGATATTGACCACCCCAGAGCCCCCAGACCAGCTCCTCGTTGGGTTTCACAGCAGGGTCACTGACACTGGGGTTTTCTGCTCTCCATCACAATTTGTCCCACACGTCACAACTTTTCTTGTCCTCAGCTGGAAATGGTCAGCAAGAAGTTCCTGAATTTCACTAGAACTAGGAACATTTCCATCATGGTGCTGAAGAGTTTGAGTTGGACATTGTGGGTGCAAACAGAGCCCTTTTTATGTCACAGATCTCCAAGATCATCGAGTCCAACCTTTGACCATTTGTCTCAGTTTGGACCACAGCAAGTGCAATATTTTTAAACATAACAGAAGAATAAAGGACATGTATCTAAAAGGCAGATTTCAATTACATTTCATCAATGAGATCTTAATTTGTCAGCACCTGAACTCAAAATCAGCCTGTTGGTTGATGGCCCTGGGTGAGCCACTGGCTTGTTATTCCAGAAATACTTCCTGGGTTTTCTTTTTTTCTTCATTATTTCCTGCAGTGTAAAACATGTAGAATTCAGGATTCTTATTCTTCAGTTGTCTTCTGAAGGAAAGTGAAAGAATAAAATAATAAAAATAATGGGTTTGGAAGCTGACTCAACTTTGCACCCCACACATGCTGTGCCACATTCCCCCGATCCTCCCTCCCATTTCAGTCCAATGTCTGAAAAACAGAGGCCTGATTCTGGATGCATTTATTCCTGTGTAAATCCAGAGCCATTAATTCTGGATGCATTTATTCTGTGTAAATCCAGAGCCACCCTTTCAAATCCTCCGTCTACCCAGCTCCAAACCCCAGCCTCATGGTCCCAACCTCAGATTCTGAACATATTTAGGCATTTTTGAAAACAAGTCCAGCAAATTTCAGTCCATAGCTCCAGGCAAATTAAATCTCCTACACTTGAGAAGGTTTTTAGTTATGTCAGGGAGGTGATTGCAAAACTTTGATATTGATGTGACCATGCTTGTAAAATAACACCAGTTGTATCACTATAAAGCACTTTATAGTGGTACAGCTCCTTTTGCTCTGCTGGATCACTTTTATACCAGTGCAAGCGCTTTCATCCCAGTATCCTTCTGTCTAGTGGTCGATTTTTTGCTCTCATTCTGCCAGAAGAGATGTGAAGAGTAGATGAAGTTTCAGACTATACTTATTTCTTGTACCAAAATGTTTGCACAATATTTTCTTGGAGAGTGTTTTAAAAAGTGAACTCACTGTACCACTGGACTTAACTGCAGAGTAATAAACTTCCAGTTCGTCATCCCTCTCAGCTCATGAAATGTCTTTAGGCCTTTGTAAAAAGCCCTGTTTGAGACAACAGATTAAACACTAATCCTGGCGGATCGCACAGCTCCACTTCACACCATCGAGCTGAGCTAACTTTTTTTTTTCCCTTTCCTTTTTTGATCTAAGTAAAGGCAACAAATTCTTTCATTAGATTCCTTAGATGAGATAGCAGGGGGAAAAAACGATCAGTATTTCATGAAGAAAACAAAAATAACATCTTGCAAAAATGCAGCCACGTTAAAGGCAGGGAACGCTTTCCCCATCCCCACACGGCATCACACATCCTCCCAAATGCCTGAAACGTGGGAGATCTCTGGGGGCAATGTTGTCCCTTAGAAGCTGGTCCAGGTAACATTTGAGAATGGCATATCTGTGTGTATCCAGGAGGACATGCAGGTACACACGGACATTCCCACAGCACCCATCAGACTCGGGCACAAGGTGTGAGGGTGTTTGTGCATCCCTGCAGGAGCAGGCAGCAGAGGCAGCAGCTGGGCACTGCTGGCAGCAGGAGCCTGCAGGATGCGCAGGGCAGCAGCAGGTGCTGGAATGTGCAATACAGGTTGCAAAAGCTGAAAGCTCAACAGTTCTCATTTGGCTCAGGGTATTCTCTGTCCTATGTCTCTGATACAATGCGCCCTTTTGTCTCGTGCTCAGGCACCTCTTCTTAATCCTTTGTTGGTCTTTTACTCTGTGTGTTTGTTTTGGGTTTTCTTACCTGGAACATGTCAGCACGAATCAGGAGGGACCCACCCCCATTTCAGTCCTGGAGCACAGCTGGCCGCCCTGGTGAATTTGGATTTGGGTTTGCTCTGCCCCGGCGCTGCTGCTTCGGCGCACGTTTGTTGTTGGCAGCATCCTCAGGTTCCATCTGTGACCCGTGGTGTCAGGATCCTGTTTCGAAAACAATAAGGAAAATAAAGAATCAAAAGCTCATTTCTCTTTAAAAAAACAAAACAAATGTATATACTCCAAATGGCAAAAAAAGGCAAGATTAAACCCATTTTTTATATGAACAAGGCAGACGGGACTCCCTCGCGAGGGCTGGTGGTGACTTTCCCTGGCGAATGTCTCGGTGCTCCTGCACTCATTTTGTACCCAGTGCATGCTGTACAGAACATATTGCCTGTAACTTAGAGAGGAGGGGGCCGAGCTGCTCCTCCTCGGGCACTGCAGCTTGTTTGGATGAAAAGTTGCGCCTTTGATGCATTTTTATACTGTACATATTTGTATATATTAACTATATTGCCATGTTATGAACACAGATTTTGTTATATTTGCTTGTTTCGGTTTCCTACAGAAAAAAAAAAAGGTCCATAATGGGGGATATTATTTTTCTTTTCCATAGAAAATACGTTTGTAATTTTTGTTTCTTTGTTTTCTTGATCATTTTTAATGGCTCATAAAGGAATTAGAGAGGAGTTTTTGGAGGAACTCGGAGAAGCAAGTCTGTGTTTGCATGAGACCTGCCCAATTGCTGGCTAGAAAGGGGGGCGGGGGGAAGAGGGGAAATCTAAGTCAAGTTTTGCTTTTAAAGCATGCTTACTCCCATGGGAAACTCATACATGTACAATTATTCTCTTTGTATTTTATCTAATAGTGCCTGAATTATTTTTTTTAATGTCTTCTTGGAGGAACAATTCATAATTGTCAAAATTTGAAACATTAGCTTAATTTTGTTTTCATGACCTCTCATTTCTTCTCCTTATTTATTTTGTTGCTGTTTATAATGGGCCCCAAGGCCATCTCTGACATTGCAGTGTTCTTCTTCCACATTAAGGATGTTTTTAAAATTACTGAGATTATTGAGCCAACAGGCTGCTTTAATCAAAACCATGTTTCACTGGGTTTGGGTGATTATGAATGGGCCTTGCATGGAAAAAGCCCTTTCTGCTGGGAGGACCATACCATCTAGTGGCCCCAGAGCTTCATCACACACAGGCATCTTCCCAAGATTCACTTTCTCCAAGCCTGCCTGGCAATTTGGCTTCCAATTATTTGCTTATTATAACGAACTTCAACTAAACAAATTGATAATGTTAATGGCTTCCCCCCCAACCCCCTTCGGTTGATTGCTAAATAAATTCGTATAATTTATACTAGAGGAGATTATTGCTTTTATTGTTTTGGGTTCCCCCAAACCAATTATTAACAATCAGGACTATGTATCTCATTAAATTTAAATCAGGTCAAACCTATTTATCTAAGGCCTTTTCTGATTTACAGGAAGATGACTGCATTCCAGAGCATTTAAGATGTATTTCTGTGTATGATTTTGTAGCATTGAAATCTATTAATGGTGATTTTTTTTGTTCTGTATTTTCACCACGGTAAACATATTGTATTTTAAAAAATCCCTCAACTTTCCCACAGAAAACATTACTTTTTATGCCCAGGGTTTTTTTTTTAATAAAATCACTGCAGTTTTAGAACTGTAATTAAAGCCCTGAATAATAGATCACACATCTTTATCTGTTGTGTTTAAAAAGGAAAAAAAAAATAGCCCAAACTGTTCACATAATCCTGAATGCCTCATTTCCATAAAAAAGGTTTCTATACATATATTATTTACATTTTTAAACATGGTAATTCTTCCCTTTGTGCCATAAAATGTCTCTTTTCCACCGCAGCTACTGGAAAGCGACTGCTCACATCTGAAATGTTATCGTAATTTGCATCAGGAAACCCAACTGCAGACATTAAGGACTTGGGTGTGTTCAATTATGATTTTGCTGGAGGCTGTCCCTCATTTTAATGCTGCACTCATTGAACTACCTTTCTGAAATCTAGCTGATACGGCTCACCACAGACATGCTTCACAACATCATTAGCTTTGCAAATGGCTTCATTTCAGTCAATGCAGACTTCAGTTTTTTTGGCCAATTGTAAAATGGAAATTTGAAAAGGGGGGAAAAAAAAAAAAAAAAAAAAAAAAAAAAACAGATGCACTTAAAACATGAAAAGAATTATTTATATGATAAAAATATATTTAGATTTTCAAAGCACAAGACTGAACAGAAGTGCTCTTTTTATGCTTTCTGAAGATGTTACTGTTAAAAGTCTTTCTACATCAGGCTTAATAAATCTGTAATGACATTTGATGGATTGATTTTTGTGTGGGTTTTTCTTTTCTTTCGTTCTTTTTTTTTTTTTTTTGCCTTTCTTTCTCTGCAGAGAAAGAAAAAGACTGACCTGGAGAGGCTGTGGGAGAGAAAAAACCACAGGAATGTGCCTGTTTCAGTAAAACTCACCCAGGATTTCTGCAAGCTCTTTTCCCTTCAATAACAATAATTTAAAATAAGAAAAAGAGCGGGGGGGAAGCAACACCACCACGCTGTGTTGGTTTCTCCCAATCTTTCCCTCTCCCTCCTCTGGCTGTGGGGTTATTTATGGGGTGGGGGGACACACCCATCCCATCCCATCCCATCCCCGTGCTGAACACACCCCACGCTGCCCCTGATCCTGCCTCACTGACCTCTCCTCTTCTTCTCAAAGTGATTTTTTTTCTTTTTTTTTTTTTAAAAAAAGGAATATATTGCACACATTTCAAGAAACCCCTCTAGGGTAAAATAAAAAATATATATAGATGGCTAAAATAACAAATGAATCATAAAACTTCGAGATGGAAAAGGACTATTAGATCATCCAATTCATCTTGCTGTCTGCCAATACAGGTTTGTGCCTTCCCCTGGGCTTTGTCTCGCCTCTCTGGCTGAACTCCAGCTCTGGGTCCTCTGCCCTTCCCTGCAAGGGCCCTGATGGCTCAGGAATGTTTTATAGGGACGGGGCCAAATCCTGCCTGCAGGGAGGCTCACCTGCAGCTCCGACCCCAAGGATTTCAGTGCCCCGGACACCTGGAACTTGCTGGGCTGGGAGGGGGTTTCACCTGGCTATGGCATCCCTGGGCTGTGGGGCTGGGATTGGGATCCACAGGGATCAGCAGAGATCCCCAGATATTCACAGGGATCAGAGGAATCCCCAGAGATCTGCAGGAATCCCCAGAGATCCACAGGGATCCACTGGGACCTACAGAAATCCTCAGAGATCCACATGGCTCCCCAAAGATCCCCAGGGATCAGCAGGGATCCCCAGAGACCCACAGGATCCCCAGATATCCACAGGGAACCCCCAGGGATCCACAAGGATCCCCAAAGACCCCCAGAAAACCCCAAAGATGCCCAGGGATCAGCAGGAATCCCCAGGGATCCACGTTCCCCCTCTTTCAGAGCCCTGGTGCCCCCCAGCACAGCATTCCCAAATCCTGGCGACCCCAAAGCAGCTGGAGGCAGCTCCCAGCAGCCTGGGGAGAGTAAACCAGAGACAGCTCTGATTTATTCCAAGGGCTGAACTCGCTCATCTCCCTTTATTTTTGTTTTTTTAATTATTGGTGATTCACTCCAGCAGAAGAACAAACAAACAAACAAACAAATAAAATCAACCCTTCAGCTTCTCAGATGGATGTTTTGGCTACAGGGCAGCTTTGAAAGCTGGTTCAGTTGTTTTTTGCTTTCTTTTTTTTTTTTCCTCTGCTCCTCAAAACTGTCTTGATTTAATAAAAGTTAAATGTTTTCATAGGAAAATCAGGCTGGGTGGTTTGTGATTCTTTTATGTACAACACGAATATTACATTATTCAACAATTCAGGAATAAATTTAATTCAGCCTACCTTTGCTGAGTGCTTTACAATTGACACGGTCTGGCAGAGGGGCTGGGGGCTGAGCAGGGACCAGGGCTGCAGGAGGGGCCAGGGCACGAGGGGACAGCGCCAGAATGGGGCAGGCAGAGAGCAGAGCCTGGCACCGGGGTGGGGACACAGCCCAGGGGGAGGGGACACCTTCCTGAGACCTTGGAGTGGGAGGGACGGACATCAGTCCATGGAAATACCTGCCAGGAGTGCCAGCAGGGGCTGCCAGGCTCTTCCCAGGGGTGCCCAGGAACAGCTGGGCATGAGGATCAGGATGGGGGTGAGGGATGAACATGGTGCGATGGACACAGGTGGGGTGAGGAACAAGGAACATAAACCCAGCCCAACAGGTTCCACCTCAACATCAGCAGCAACTGCTGTGGAGGGGGCAGAGCCCTGGCACAGCTCCAGGGAGGGCACGGATGTGCCCCTGTGGAGGCACCCCAAACCCACCTGCATCAGTTCCTGGGCTGGGTGATCCCATCCCATCCCAATCCCATTCAAATACCATCCCAATCCCATTCCAATCCCATCCCAGTCCCATCCAAATCCCATTCCAATCCCATCCAAATCCCACCCCAATCCCATTCAAATACCATTCCAGTCCCATCCCAATCCCATCCCAATTCCATTCCAATCCCATCCAAATCCCATCCAAATCCCATCCCAATCTCATTCCAATCCCATCCAAATCCCATCCCAATCCCATCCAAATCCCATCCCAATCCCATCCCAGTCCCATCCCAGTCCCACCCCAATCCCAATCCCATCCCAATTCCATCCTGTGGCTGTGTGGTCCAGTTTGCTCTGCTCTCTCCAAGCACAGCCCCTGGAGCTGTGTTCACCGGGCAGAGCAGGGTGCACCCCTGGGGTTGGGCATTTCAGGTGGCACTGCACCAAGGAAGCATTCAATTACATAAAAGACAGATTTCCCACAGAAATCCACCTTAAATACATGTAATTTTTTAGAAATGGATGCCAGCTTTACGTTAATCCTCAACTCTAATTGATAATGATAAAAGTTCAGCTACAGTTCCTCAGTTACCAGTCATGCCCTCCACCAAAAAGTGCTTTTTGCTGTCCAGCTATCACTTATTTCTACTTTGAAAGCATTCACAACCAAATTCACTCACTCTGGCTTTCTGAGTGCGCAGGCCAGTGGTGTGGGGCAGCTCAGGTGGGATTAAGGTGTCCTGAGACTGGGCTCTATAAATCCAGTGCCAAAAGTCATTAACAAATCTTTTAAAAAATAAAAATCCAGAACCAAAACCAAACCCAAAGCATTTTGTGCACCAGTATATTGAATATTCCCCTTTAACTGACAAAAGCTGAACAGTGTCACAAGCGTTAAAGAATTTTGTTTGCTTGTTTTTCCAAGCCAATAAAACACCAATAGCTCTGGCTAAACTCATCCAGAACATATTGAGGTTAAATTAACAAAAGGAGAAGCCCCTGAGCCCAGGCAAACAGCAAAATGCCTGGTTGGAGAAGGGGGAAATAACATTTTTATAGGAAAAGTCCATCTGTAAGCAATTGTGCTAATGCTTTAAAGATGATCAGCTCAGGCTTTTGGAGTCAAACAGGAAAACAACCCAAAATCTTATCAGGAAAGAGATTTTTCAACCTGAAAACAGATTCTGTCAAAATGTCAAAGGCCTGGATTTAGGTTCTGCCAGGAGAGACTTTAACAAGACCCACTTTGAAGAGAAAGGCTGAGTTCAATTACCTTTGAACCTCACGGAACAGCTGGAGGGAGAGCAGAAATCCAGCCCCAAACACAGCCCTGAGGGGGAACCTGAAGGAAACTGAAATGAATAATGCCCATCTCATCCTCAGCCCCTCCCTGAGCACCAGCACGGGGCAGGTGTCCCGCAAAGGTGGAAAAACCCCAAAAGCCGAGCCTGGGAATGTTCCCTGGAGAAGCCAGAGCCATCCGCTGAGAGCAGGAGCCATCCCAGAGGCAGGAAATGCCCTGGCCTGCTGTGGAAAGCTGGGAGCGCTCAGGAGGTTCTGGGGGGAGCGAGCTGTAAAGAAACAGAAGGCAAAAAAAAAAAAAAATCAAGTTTGGTGAAAATGTATTTCAGCATTAATTATCATTTCACTCAGTTCTGATCTTCTCTTTTCCCAAACTATTTATGCTCAACTTTGACATTAAAATTTCATTGGGTTTGCTCAGATCTACTTTATTTAGCAATGTTTAATTAGACTTTTGAGAGCATACATATATATATTAAAAATTCAGAACTACCCTAAACTGAAATAATATTTCATGACAAAATGTGATTTTTAAATTTTTTTTTTTTTGGTTTAAGTGTGAGCTCTTTCCTGATTTTCCAGAATGATCAGGAAACCAAGGAGCCTGTGGTTTCCTTGGCATACATGGATAGCTCAGGCTCTGCTCGTTCACTCTCTCCCACTTGTTCCACTGAAGGGATGAAATCACAGGAAAGTTCTTTGTAATTATTCAACAAGACAAAAAATCAGTAATTAGGTCATGACTTTCAGAGAGGATTAATGAAAACATTTTACATGAGCAAAATGAGTTTTAAATGCCAGTGTGCCCCACAATTATTTATGTGGCTGAATTTGCTCATGCAGAAGGTTCTGTCCTGGTGAAGGGTCCCACGTTACAGCCACATCCTTCAGTAACTGTAGGCACAAATAATGTTTGCCAGCAGCTAAATCCGCTCGGTGGCAACACATTTCAGGAAATATCGAAGGGGAGAGGAGGGAAAATCCGGGATAACCTTTCAGGACGGACGGGTGTGCTCCTGTTCATCTCCCTGTGCCTGGAGCTCCGGGTGATGCCGCGGCTCCCGATCACTGAGGGGGTCAGAGCCTCCCTCCTGCGGGGCTGCGCTGCCTTCGGCGGCGGCTTTTGTGCCAGTTCGGATTAATTCGGGAATTTGCAGGGACCCGCTGCTCGGGACGCGGCTCCGGCTCCGCTGCTTGGCCGACACCGCCACCTAATGCTGGGCAGGGAGAGCCGGGCAGCGGGGAGGGAGATCCCGAGCCCTGGGACGGGAATGGAGATCCGGAGCCCTGGAATGGGAATGGGAATGGTGTTCCCAGAGCCCTGGAATGGGAATGATGTTCCCAGAGCCCTGGCATGGGAATGGGAATGGTGTTCCCAGAGCCCTGGAATGGGAAGGGGAATGATGTTCCCAGAGCCCTGGAATGGGAATGGGAATGATGTTCCCAGAGCCCTGGAATGGGAATGGGAATGGTGTTCCCAGAGCCCTGGAATGGGAAGGGGAATGATGTTCCCAGAGCCCTGGAATGGGAATGGCGATCCAGAGCCCTGGCATGGGAATGGAACTGCGGAGCTCTGGCATGGGACTGGAGATCCAGAGCCCTGCCCTGGCACAGGAATGGTGCTCCCGGACCCGGAGCCCTGGAATGGGAATGGGAATGGTGTTCCCAGAGCCCTGGCATGGGAATGGAAGAGCCCAGAATGATGCCCAGAGCCCAGGAATGGAATGGCGATCCCATGGGAATGGAACCCTGGGACGGGAATGGAGATCCAGGGCCCTGGAATGGGAATGGTGTTCCCGGAGCTCTGGGACGGGAATGGAGATCCAGGGCCCTGGCACCGGGAATGATGCTCCAGTGCTTTTCCCCTGGCATCAGGAACAGAGCTCCAGAGCCCTGCCCTGGCACTGGGGGCGGTGTTCCCGGAGCCCTGGCACCAGGAATGCTGTTCCCAGATTCCCAGAGCCTTTCCCAGCCCCTGGACCCCCCGGTGCCCCCGAGCGCTGGGATTCTCTCGGGATGAGAGAATCTCACAGGAGCGCAGGGAACCTGTCTGCATCCCCCGGAGGCTCAGGGACGTTTGGGAGCTGTTAAAACAGCCCAGGTGAGCTCCTGGAGGCTGCAGGATGGAGCTCTGAGCGCTGGGAAAAGGTGTAAACAGAGGGGAAGCAAAGGGGGAGAACTTCTGGAGAGGGAGTATTATTCCCAAAATCCAGATTCCTGTCCCACAGAAAAGGCTGGTGTGATTGGGGTGCTTTGATTGCACACACACAGGAGGGTAAAAAGCTGCTGGGACAGCGCAGACAGAGCTGATCCCACAGTGAGGGAGGGCTGGGCTGGGAGGACACCTCACCTTCCCCTTTGGAGCCTGCAGGAAGGAGAGCCTGGGGCAGCAGGAGAAGCCTGAACCCAGAGCATTCTGTGGTTTGTGATGCTCAGCCCGGCAGCCTCCTCCGCGGAATTCTGCTCCAGCTGCTCCCCAACTCCCGATTTTTGCTGTATTTCACCCCTGACCCAACCCTGGACTCCGTGTCCACCAACAAAGAACTCCAAACCAAATAAAGCTGATCACACACCTGACCCTGTTCCAGATCCCGCGTGTCAAAATGGGCATTCTTGCAATTAGCACGTGATTACTCAATCTGCATAATTACACGTGGTAATCATGCTGCAGCCTGTTTGGAACTGCCAGATCTCATTTGCCCCACTAATCCTGGATCATATGAGTATCTTCAGTAGGAACCACTACTTTAGATGTTATGAATTAATATTAAGATGAAATTGAATTAAATGTACTGATTTTAATGTCATGAATGCACTCATAACTATTTTTTTCCCCTGAGAACCATCTGCAATTTAGAGACTTGCTAATCCTAATTAAATGCACTTTTCTCAAGTGTGTGCAAATGAACAGAGAAATCTGCTCGGGAAAGCACTTGCATATTTTCCTTTTTCACAAAGGGGAAGAAGAAACTGTTTGCTGGTTTAATATTAGCTCTTCCTCCTAAGTGAGAACGAGTTGCTTCCTTGCAATTTCAGGACAAAGAGCAGTCAGAGATGGATCTAAAGGGACAATTTTCTAAAAGCAGAGAGAAAGAGCCCTCAAACAAGTGTTGGTGATGTTGCTCTGAACATTCACACCGGAGCGTGGCTATTTTGGAGAGTGTTTGAACCCCCAAAATTCTGCCTGGAGGCAGCAAACAGAGCTGGTGAAATCCCTCTCTCCCAAGGATGAGTTGCCTTGGAGCAGTCTCTCCCCTGGATGCCTTCCAAGCTGATAATTTGAATTTTGAGATGTGGTCAGAGGTGCTGGTGAGGTCTGGCACCTCAGGAGAGTTCCAAGAACACAACAGACCTAGAAAATTTTGCAGAACACACTTGATTTAAAAATCTTCATAATAATTTAATACAAATTATGAAGTCTCACAATAAAAAACACAATTAATGCTCCTCTCAATGTTATTATCACCAAAATGCATTTAATAACTCAGTTTCCTTTCCTGAAGGAAAATAACTGCAAGAGAAGAAAGCAAAAGTTTCTTCCTTATTTCAAGACAGATTTTCTGGGGAGTGACTCAGTATTTTCATGTAAGTGAACATGAATTTGGATTTGGTTATTGGCAGCTTCTCCCTCTCCCCCAGCAATGTGAGGATGGTGAAAGGTCAAGTGAACATGAAATTCCAGGCAACTCCTTTTAAGCCTTAAAAGCAAGACACAGAAACCAGTTTTGCAAAACACCAAGTCTATATTTACATCCACATGTAATAATATACTCAACTAAAGTGAAATACATCATAAATTAAATGAGTAATGTGTGCCTGCTGCTTGCCGACTTCCGGTTCCAACAATTAAAATAGAACAAAATGGAATGAAATAAATACATTTAAAAAGAAAAAGGAAAAAAAAATCAACAATTTGTACCTCTATATATGCACTGCTATTTCCAAAGGAACATACAAAACCAGTAGTATCCCAATAGTTAATACTGATGGGCAAAGTGTGGTGATGCTGCCATGGAATGGAGTCTTCAGGTCCATTTTTCCATTCCAACCCCAAAAAAAGCCTTGAGGGAAACTGTACCAGCATGAAGGAGATTAAAAACAAACAAGCCTTAGGTCTGTTTGCTGCAACACGTTAAAAAGCAGCCCTGCCCCGTGTGGCACAGAGCAGCTCCAGCCCTGCACCTCCGGGACAGGGAGAGATCACACACAAAAATAGATTAACCCTTTTCCAAGTGAATTCATCTTCAAAAATAGGCTATAAAAGTGCAAAACTAGGAAAACAACAATCTAGATTATGTACATATGGCTCAGCTTATGAACAGGAAAACAGGTCAATAGTGTACAATTTCCTGATACACAGCACTTCATTCCATTGCCAGTTTACAGAGACATTAAAAACCAGTCCCATTTAAAGGAACTAAGACAACTGGAACATCTCAAGTTGCATAATGAAAAAACAAGAGTTTCTAGGTTTTGCTATTTTACATTTGCTGTAAGAGGGAAGAGAGAAAAACAAACAGTGCAAAATATTTAATTGTTTTGTTTTACTAAAATATATGGAAGTCAAAGCCAGGTACAGAAGGAATTAACTCTTAACTACAACTTCATGAGAAGAAACGAGGAAGGCAAGTTTAAAAACGCAACAGTTCTGCTTTACTGGCTGGTAACTGGCCATCTTCCCTTTACAAAAATTAAACTGCATGTGCATTAGAAAAAACTCTTGTTGTCTTCACAAAAAAATAAAAGGAGATATTCTCCCATTTACAGGTTATTTCTCACTCATTTTAAACACCCAGTAGATGCTAAAACTTGACATCAAGAAGCTTCCAAGCACAGTCAAGTAGGCTCCACCACAGCCACATCCCTTTTGCAGTCTGCAGAACCCAAATTCGTATTTCAAGGCTCTTATTGAGACTTTTCAGCTTTGGACAAAGGTGCAAAGGAGTTTTCTTTCTTGAAATGTGACTGTGTGGAGCTTAGTACAGAACCAAACATTTGAAACATGGAGATTATTATTGTTTCTCAAGCAAGTCCCAGGGATTTTCCGTTTGGATGGTGGCAGAGGTGTTTTTAAGAGGCTTCTCTGAAGAACAGCAACCAGTGCCAAGAGAAGAATCCAGCCACATTTCAGGAAATCCAAAATGTCAAGTATTGCCTCATGCTTGCATTTAAAACCGTGCTGGAAAGAACCCCAGAGCAGCAGAGCCCTCCAGCACGGCCTGGTCCTCACCCAGCCAAGGCAGATCAATGTCAGCACCGTTGCTTTAATGTTCACAACATTTATAAACCGGACACTTTCAGACAGTTTATTTGGAACTTTTAAAAAACTAACATAGTTCAACAGGAAAAAAAAAACCAACAGATGAGAAACTTTCACTTTTATGAAAAAGGAGCATTACGCCAACAGGATTTTCAACTTCAATATTTACAGTTTACCTGAGGTGCAACGATATATATTCTTTCCAAGAGAAACTCTTCAGCAGCGCTCAAGTATGTAAAAATAGAACTCCTACCTAATATTTGGTCAATTAATTCTAATGAAAAATACTCAAAAGTCAAGGTCAAGATATACATTCTCCACACACCTTCATAACCCAACTGTTTAGACTACTTTTGTATGGCTATTTGGTACAAAATGTTAAAAGAACCAATATTATAAAACTGTAGTGTTTCTATATACAGTACAATCACAGCTTAGTTCAGTAGCTTTCACCATTTTCTCTTCCTCAGGGGATGAACTGCAGGTATAACTCCATGGAATATGCACTTGTGTCCTTAGACCTGGAGGGGGGAAAAAAGAGAAATAAATATAAATTTGTGGTATACAGCTCTAAAATAGTGCAGCACAGTTTTTGCTGGGAGGAAATGTCTTTATAACAAAGGGAATTCCTTCCATGTCCTTGCTAAAGAATTGATACTGCCATGGAAGTCTGGATTGCCAGCTTTTATCGGGCAAATAAAGTCGACTCTGGAAGATGCTCAGCCCCAAGAAGAATTTCAGGCATGAAATAAGTTAACAACACAACCAGACACACCCATGCTTAGTAGGAGGACAATAGGAGCAGTAAGATTAGAAGAATACCAAGAAATAAAAGTGCTTTAAAAGCTGTCAACTAAATGTCAGACAGCTCTGCTTCCAAGATCTTTCCATAAAATCATGTGTGCTGGCCCAGGTGCTACAGCATTCCAGAAACACTCCTTAAGTATTCCCCTTAAAAGGGAAATGATCTGTAGCTCTGGGTTAGAAAAAGGCCAACAGATCCATTTATTTCCAGTCCTGCAGAGCACTTCTGTCCTGAGCAGCGAAGGGTGCTGCAGGCACAAGAAGGGTGCTGAGTCTCAGGTCCAGCTGCAGCACTGAGGAGATGAGCTCAGCACCAGGCACTGCTTTCACCTGGCCTCCCTCCCCCTGCTGAACAGGGAAATCCACCTGGGACAGCCTCTGGGTCACAGGGAGAAGCTGCCCAGGAGCTTCAGGAAGGCCTCCCTTCCCTCTGGACTCAGAGCTGGGGTCTGAGGAGCCCTGAGCGCTCAGCAGGGCAGAAAGAGCAGGGGCTGCACCTTCAGGGGGGCCCAACCAACAACCCCAGCACCACAACTGTGCCACAGGCACCTCTCCCACTTCTGCTCCTCCCCCCGCAAGGACTGACTGAACTTGGACTTCCCGGCTCTCACTGCACACCTCCCACTGGAACTGTAACTGATTAATGTATTTATCTAGTGTTGTCCTCCAATTTCCCTTCAAAAGGAGCATCCTGTACCTATCAAAGAAGCCATTACCACTACTCCAAACAATCAGTCCTGCCCCCCCAGCATCTGCTGATTTTATAAGGAGGAAATTTTTATCTTTTCAGGCTCAGACTTTCACAAGCTCTCCTCACGCTGTGCAGGAACCTTTGATGCCATCAGCACCCCATGCAACATTTAAGGAACAATGAGTTCAGGAGGTTTGTGTACCGTTCTGGAGTGATTCAGTTCTTCTTGTCACTGGGTCTGAAGGGTGTGTTCCCCACAAAGGGCTCAAAACTTCTCTTCTGCAGCAGGTTGCTGGGTAAGTGTTGGTATGACACTGATCTCTTTCCTGGAAAAGAAGTCATTTAAGCAAGTTAGCATTATTTCCTGCACCTCTCAGGTCCACATCAGCATTCAGAATCCAAAATTCCTTGACAAATCATCTCACAATCAGGCCTAAAAAATCTAGATATTCCTATTAAAGGAGAGTGAAATGATAATTTACTAACTTTGTGGTAAGTTTTATCCAAATGATGTCTGCTTGACTCATCCCACAAAAGATGTCCTACCCAAGGAGGTCTAAGTGCTGCACCCTTAATGCCTAATTCAGTTCCTGCATTTGTTTGAAAACTGTATTTTTCAATGAGTATTTGAGAGGAAAACTGGGGTACTTCATTGCTGCCATCGAGGATTACATGGAACTCGTGACACTTTAACGAGTGTTAATACAATTTACTTGCAGACCTTTGTTAAGCAATTTTTAGTCTAGTATACAGGTAGTTTTGTGTTTATCTGAGACCATTAATTCACATTTATAGATGTGAAATCAATACCTGTTCCATATTAAGTCTTACTAGCCTAGGCAAGCAGTCAAAAACACTTCATAAAATTAAGGCCAGAAGTCCAGAATCATTACTCCCACAGGATCCAAACAGCCCAACTGCCATCCATATTCCATGAAAGCTTCCAGTGCAGCATTGAAAAAAAAACCTCCTGATCTTTAATTAAATTAAAATGGCACAGCCAAATTAATATTTCAACAGAATCCACGGAGCCATTGGAGTGTGTCAAGAGCAATTGTCTTTAATTTGCAGCCTCTGCCAAATCAATCAGCCAACAGGTTATCCCTGATAACATGTTGCCATTGCAAAGGCAACTAATTTGAGAATAACACAAACTGAGTGGTTTCAGAATGTTTCTGTCTCTTCAGGGCAACACGGGATGGCAAAGCTTACAAGCAATAAGGGAAGGCATCATGCTTTAATCAAGTTTGCCAAGTGGAACATATTCTCCTGACAACTTGATCCAGCATTTAACATGTGACAGAACACGATGGGGGCACCACGGGGATGTTGCCACAAGGCACACGGGCCCTCAGAAAAAGGTTTTGACATCGTGGATTATAAAATCAGCAGGGTTCAGGAGGAGGAGAGGGCAGAAAGCTGCAGGTCTGCACCTGCACAGCTCTGCAGATGGTATCACACAGCTGAGGTCTAGAGAAACTGTTGTGTTTCATATTTTAATGAAAAATAAAAAGAATTTAAAGAAACTTTTATCTCTGCTCTCCACCCACAATAAAATTCTGACACTGAAGGGTCGCTCGGCTGTTACCCTGAACCCTTCTCAGTAACTATCAGAGTTTGGGTTGGGTACTTCTGAGCAAATTGGTTGAAAAAAATCAAGAAATTACCCTTACAAACCTACATCTTCTAGCCCAGGGCTTTTATGAAAGTTGCTATGAAAACCCACTAGAGGGGGGCTCGTTTCAGAGCCTTTCCAATGGAGGTAACAGCCATAAAAAGTTGCTTTTCTCACCCGGAGCCAGCACCGGGTAATGAACAATGAAATCCTCATTTCCATGACAACAATGCTGTCAAATTAGCTGCAGCCACCGTTCTGAGGGCTCTAAATAACAAAACCAGCGCCAAGTTCTGGACGGCGGGGCAGTGTCTCCAGGCTGCACCAGGGAAGAGGAAGCAAAGCCCCGCCTGGAGACCTCCCTGGCACAGGTGGAGGTTCCAAAGGAAGAACCAGGTGGATTCCAGTGGAGTCCCTGTTTAAAATCAGAGCTGCTCCTGCAGCAGGCTGCCCTGGCTCACACTGCTGGCACCTCCACACTCTCACTGATCCCGGTCACAGCACCAGGACAGCAACTTCTGTGCTCCAGGCCAGCCCTGTGCAGAACCCAGTGCCCAGGGAGCATTTCTCACAGCAGCTCGGGGTGCACAGCCAAAGCCCTGCACCAAAGCAGGAATTCCCCCCATTTCCTCACCCCTCAGGGACCCGGCTGTGGTGCTTTTCCTTCTCCACTCCCTGCCCAGCCTGGGCACACAACTGTGACACCTTCCCTCACCTTTGCCATAACCCACTAGCAAAACCTGCATATTTATATATAAACATAAATTATTTATATGTGATATATTTTTGAAGCCCACAACCTTAAAACAAGCAAACAAAAACCAGAACACAGTGAGCAAATACTTTTTTTTTGCCTCATAACTAAATGTGGAGTCAGAATTTGCAGTTTGCTGACCTGAGGGAACACACCCCTGCTTGTTACCATCCCAGACTACTTCAGAGGAGCAACTTTACTGCTTCCAGAGAATGGGAGCATTCAGAGTTCAGGAACTCCACAGACTTTCAGACTACACAGCCCACACAGGCTATTCATTTTTATAATGGGATCTTCGTCTCAAAATTCAAAGTCCTGTATTTGTAGCTAAGTCCATGCTGAGCTCAGCTTCAAGTCATAAATACCACCTTCTACAAATAGTCAGACAACTGCTTAAATATCACCCAGCACCTTTTAATCTCGGCCTCCTGCTGACTTTTTGAAAATGTTGACCAAGGACAGAAGACAAAAAGCATGTATTTTGTAACGTACCAGAGTTCTCCCAATACATCACAAATCATTTATCTCTGCTAGGCCCAGAAGTTTCCACAGAGCATTGCTGTACCATAATTAGAATAGCAGAAATCTGTTGTCTTGATTTAACAAAGTATTCTGTTCCTACTAGAAGTTAAACATTAAAAAAAAACCCATTGAAGAGCAGAAGTCCAAAATTTACATCAGTTTTATGATCTGCAATGCATCCTTTTCTGCTCTTGAAGGGAATAATTGTCCATGGCAGTTTTTTTTTTTTGTAAAAAGTTTTATTAATATTCCAGATGGTCCAAGACTTCTGGCACATTAAGCAGAAAGTCTCATTCCATATCCTGGATTAGTCAACATGTCTGGAGTGGTCTGATGAGCAAACAATACATGTTTGCCATCAGAAACCCATGGCAGAGGGGAAGGGGGAACTTGAGGAACTTCAGACCCCTCTTTAAAATTCAGCCCTTCCACACCTAATTCCCCAAGCCAGGAGTTTGCTGAACCTGGATATTAAGTTTAAAATCCAAGCACTGACTGAGCCTGGTGAAATGCTAAGTACAGCTGTATTTTCAGTGTTTCCAGGTGGGCACACACTCCCTCACATCGCACTCCCCTCCCTGTGCAGTGGTGTGGGCGGAGGAAGGAGGGACTGTACCTTCTCCTGTCGAGCTGGTGACTTGGCCATTGCTAGAGCCACAAGAACCATAAAGTGACCCAGAGCTGTACGGCTCGTAGGGCTTGAGAGCAGTCAATCCATTGGGAGGATCAGCATCATCTGCACTGAGGAGCCCTTGTTTGCTTGGCAGAACAGAGGATGTGGGTTTGGTGCGAGGGTATTCCTGAGGTAGCAGATTTGCATATCTGTTTGCAACGTGAAATCTGCTCATTTCGTATCTCCTGTAATTAGCCAGCGGAGAGTCCAGGTGCTCCACAGCTACCACAGAGGGTTTCATCCGTTTGGAAGAGCTTTCTCCATAGTCCAGACTTGCATTGCTCCCAGATTTACTGCAGAGATAGTCTCTCCCTCGCTGGCAAGCCCAGCCAGGTTCACTGAGGTGAGACTCCAGAACCCCATTCATGCTGCTGCTGACCAGACCAGACTGAGTCACTGGGGCACCCAGAACTTTGATTTTACAGTCAGATTTCTTTACTCTGTCCAGTACTGGAGAGATCCTGAAACTGGAGTGCACTTCTTCTTGCTGAGGTTGTCTGTAGTTGTTTGCCTGAGCTCCAAGGTTACTTTGCTGTTTATGAAACTTGAGGTTACTCGGGGCTGTACTGCTCGACTCGCTCACGGAGAAGAGAGGGGCTTTGTTCTGAGGAGGGGCACACTGCTTGGCTTTCCCTGGCTGCAGTAGTTTTTGCTGTGGATTTGTGGAAGCCTTGTTTTTATTGGGATGGAGAGGCAGAGGAGGCACGTCCTTGCCCAGCAGGGCCGGGGGGCAGCCTGTGCGCCGGGCCTTGGCCACGGCCTTGCTCCTGTAGCCGTTCTTGTTGACAGTGTCAGGGTTGTACTTGTGCATCAGCCTCTGGTGCATCATGAGGACCTCTGGGTAAAATGTCCTGTAGGTACAGAAGGGGCAGGTGCTGGGGGCCAGCAGGCCTCTGCTTGCAATCACTGAACACTCCTGGGAAGTCTTACTGGTTAAGTCCAAGGGCTGCTCGTGACAGTCCACGACAGGTCTGCGTCTGTAGTTCTCAGTGCATTCTTGCATATTGTTCACATTTTTCCCACCAATGAAAGCACAGATGTACTGGACATCATCTTCCTCCGATGCCACAGAAGCCTTTCTCTCTCTTTTAGGCTGGGCTTCCTTGGTTTCCTTCTCAGCCTTTAGTTTCTCTGGGTAAGGAGCGGGCACGTTCTCAGGTACTTGATTCAAACTGCTACAAACAGAACCTTTGTTCGATTCCCTGGAATTGTTCTTTACTTTTAAAAAGACTGTGCTGCCTATTGCATTGCTCAAGGACAGAACTTCCTTTTGCTGCTTGGCAGGTGGGCAGCTCTCAGCATCTTTGGCACCATCAAAAAGCCTCTTCAGATTTTTGGTTTCTGGAGCAGCATCAGCAGCCAGCGACAGCGCCGTCTCCTGACCCCGCAGGGAACCTTTGCTGTCACCCTTCCCATCAGCTGCACTGTCACCATGCCTGTCCTTGTGGTGTCTCTCTAAATGATACCTCAGAGAAGTTTTCTGGGCTGCTGCATACTCACAGAATTCACATTTGTACGGCTTTTCACCTGCAACACAAATTCATTGGTAAATCACTCTGAGATTCGAACTCTTGATCACAAATGCAAGGGAACATTGTGGACTCAAACACTTAAAACTGATTTTTTCTCCCCTTCCACACACTCTTAAGTCCAAAATTCATGTAAAACATTCAAACAACAGTATCCTAATATTTTTACTAACTACAGTGACATCTTCTGGCTGTGCTGGGATGCTTCCACACGCTGGCTGTGGATGGAGATGGGAGCTGCCAACGTGTTTGGCAGAGATAAGCGAGGAGTGGAACTCTGGGTCAACCCCAACCAGCTGCAGCCCTTGATCATCCCACAGGTGCCCTATTCCCAACACCAACGGGGCAGCTCAGCTGGAAACAGAGCTGCCCCCCAAGAACACACAGGCAGCAGCAGGAAGGGTTTGTCTGGCTATGCAAAACAAGGGGCTGAGTTGAAAAAGAGACTCAGCTTTTCCCCAGGTAGCAGCAGCTGGCAGAAAACCAACTTCACACCTGAGAAATTGGCTGGTTTTTAAATCAAAACCAAACCCTAAACTTTTGCTATACCACTAAATGTAAGAAAAATTAAAACTTTAAAATATATGGTTTTAACAATACTTAATGCAATTAGCATTATTTAAAACCATTTATATTTATGTAAAGAATTCAAATAGATTTCAAGTGCAATTATTTAATTTTATTTAGAATTAGAGAAAACTTTGTTCTCAGCATCAGCAATTTTGAAGGCAGTTTCTGGTTTTCAAAAGCAAAATCAAACATTCTATCCAAGTGGACTCAGCAGATTTCCCTCCCCTCCCCAAAGGTGTAGCCCCCATTTACCTGTATGAGTTCTGAGATGAATATTGAGGTAATAATTGGAGCGAAAATACTTTCCACAGTAGCTGCATTCTCTGGAGGTCCCAAGGGTTTTAACTTTTGTTCTTTCCAAACTTTCTTCATTTTTATCTTTGGGAGAAAATACAGGCATATTATGAAGAGCAAATGCAAATTTGCAGTCTTGTTAAAAACAATTTTTAATGATAAACATAAAATTCTGAACTGCAGCCAAATTCTACACTCTGCAAGTAACTTTTGCTGTGTTTTGCTGCACTCTGAGTAACAAGAGCACAACAGTTAAAGAGATTTCTGTCCACAATACTGTGGTCTGTGACAGTGACCAAGGAGCCCTCAGAACAAACAAGATGCAAAACAAGATTCAAAGAAGAAAAGTTCTCTTTGTTGACCTACAGAACCTTGATGGAGAATGGACCATCTCAAATACTCACACAGGTTATAACTGTATTATTTCATTAAATGGGATGTTTTAATTAGTGCAAGTGGGATGATTCAGACTAAAAACCTGCTCTGTGCATGACAGCCAAACACAGAAAGGTGGGGAAGGAAGGTAAATATGCCTTTTCTTTTAAATTAATTCTACTAATGGTATTATTTATGCATTAATCACTGGAATGTCTGTAGAGAGACACTCCTTAGATTTGATGAGGAGTATTTCCTACAAGCTCCTTAGATTTGATGCGTATTTCACTGTATTATTATGGAGTGAGGAAGTGCCAGGGTGTCCCAGTGGTACCCTGGGTATTCCAAGAACAAATCCAGGGATGCCCAAGCAGCTCCACTGCAGTGCAGAGGCAGGAGGTGCCACAGGAGGGCGGCAGGGACAGGGGAATGGCAGAGAATTCACCCAAACACCAGCAGCAGCCACAGCGACTGCGCCGCAGCTCCCATTGAAATCCAGCCTGCTCCACTCCACAGCCAAGGCAAGGCTGACTGGAATCCTTGGGAGGAAGGAGACCTTCGGCGTGACTAAGAAGTCGGATCTCTAATAGACTTGAAAGAGTTCTTTGAGGTTCCTGCCTGCTGGAAAGTGTCTCTCCTGGAAATGCTGCATGGCTCAGCCCTGGTGAGTTAAACAAACAGCTGTGTCTCCAGAGGTGTGACTCAGCAGCTCACACCAAAATCTGCTCTGCTTTAGGATAAGGCGCTGAGAAACAAACTAAGCAACTTCACATGAGGTAATCATTTCGTTCCTTTGTTCCTGCAGGCAAAATAAAGGGCTGCACATTACCAGAAATGGCCAAGTCAGGCCTGTGTGGGTGCCAGGACATTCTGTACGCCGTGTCTTGCCCTGAGATTATGCAAGTGTCTGTTCCTTAAAGCCGGCTGGGAGCATGTCACACGCAGAACTGCAGATTAGCTGGAGACTTTCTGCCAGGCCTTTTGTCCCTGACATGCAATCTTTTTCAATTAAGGAATCATTCAGTATCACTTGCTTTTCTAAGACACTGTGACATGCAGAATTAATCCTGGGTAATGTACAGATGGAGCCCATCCATGCTGTCAGCAATCCTTCCAGGCAGAGTTCAATATACACCTCTCTTACATGCAGGCCCACATATTAACAGCCTGTGGCCTTACACAAATGATTCAAACATGCTGGTTCTGACATTTAGGCTTTCAAATTACTGTTCAGAACAAACACTGAACTTGCAGTTAGACAGAAAAAAGTTGTAAATTATTCTTTACTTCTCAGAGCCTCAAAAACTGCTGGTGTCAAGCACTGAACATTTTTTGCCCTTACAAGATAAAGGAGGAAGGAAGAAAGTGAAACTGGAATTATTTCTCATAAAATACTCTTTGTAAAAAACATGCGCTGGATGAGAAGGGATATGGAACACTCCAAAGCATCCAGTAAAGTTACAGATAAGGGGTGAGTAAACAGTGACTTTTTCCAATCATTAAACTCACTGCTATGAAATCGACTCAATGACTGCAGTAATTGCAAGAAGCCCCAACACAACTTCAAAGACGTCAAAATGGCAGCATCCAAACCTTCCTTACTCTCATTTTTCTGTTCCCTTTGCCCCACCATAACATTCCCTCTCTAGTTTCTGAACATTTCCTATCAGGTTCTGAAAAGATAACAGAAAAGCACGACGCATTCTTTGGCTCTGAGGAGTTCCTAAACAACTCTCAGTAACAGCCACTTCAAACTCAAGTGCTCCCCGTGCTACTCACCTAAATTAATTGTTTCTGGAAGCCCATCTTCAGAGCCATCCTCAGAGCCTCCCTCCATCCTCTCTGCTGCCCCGTTCTCCTCCAGGTTCCCAATGATGTCGGCACAGTAGGTCCTGGCAGCAGTGGACGTCTCCCCATCACCCCGCCGGTCCCTCTTGTGCACTCTGGAGTGAAGGACCAGCTGGTGGTATGTCCTGAAGGCTTTCCCACACTCAGAGCAGTGGGTTGGCTTCTCTTTGTTCTGGGATGATTTAGAATCCATCTCCATAGAAGGCACTTCACCAGAAGGATGTTTCAGTTTGTCCTGGGTTAAGTTACCATTCCCTGTGAAACTGCTGTTTTTATTTACCTTTGACTTCCCTGTAGTTTCAGCCTGGCTACCTTTATTTGCATTCCAAATTTCACAGAGTTCTTCTTTATCTGAGGATGACTCATCGTTGTCTGTACTTCCTTCTTGCCCTGGCTCTTTAATCTGCCCGTGGCCAACTGCAATTTTACCTTTGGTAGCCAGCTGCCATGCTTGATACGTGGTGAAGGGATCCAGCTCAGCGATCCACTTCGCAAGCTTCTGCAGTTTGTCCTTTTCTGGAACCGAATTTGGTCTTAAATTCAAGAACTGGAAAAATTCCTGGTTTTGAGATGTTTCTTCTGCATTGACTTCTGCAGTCACTTGGGGGCTTTCACCATTGGGAACTGATTCTTTGGTATGCACTTTACTGTGCTCAATTAGAGTCTCTTTATTGTGAAATAGGAAACCACAAACCATACAAATTTTGTAAGGTGACGTTACGTTTTCAGTTACGTGCTCCTGCACCACCTCATTTATTGTTATGGGGCCTTCAGAACCTTGCTGATGCTTGTTTCTAGAACCAGGTTTTCCAGTGTGCGTTCTCATATGATTTTTGAGGAACCAGGGCTCTTTAAATCTTCGCCCACAAACATTACACCAATACGTGAAAGAATCTTTATGCTTTTTCATGTGCGCCTCAATGTCAAAAGCTTTATCAAACGTCTGCCCACAAACTTTGCAGCTCAGTTCCTCGCTGTCCTGCTCGTTGCTGGGTGAAGGTGAGCTGGTTCTCACCTGACACTTATCCAGAGGGCTGAGATACTCAGCCTCCACCCTGAGCACGGCGGGCTCGCACAGCGTGGGCCTGTGCTCAGTTAGCACGTGCTTCCCCAGCTCCTCGGGGTGCTTGAAGGTCTCGTCACAGAACATGCAGTCCAGGGGCATGCAGCCCTCGGCCTGCAGCAGGAACTTCTCCTGCAGGCTCTTGTAGGAGATGGTGTTGGTTCCTTTGATGGTCATGGAGGCGTCGCTGGTCTCCATCTGGGCTCCCACGGCGCTGGCTATTCCCTCGGGTCCGTCCATGTATGCCAGGAGAGGCTGCGTGGGCATCTTTCCTCCCTTCTGCTCCCTTTTACATCTCTTAATGGCAGCCTGCACTTCTCTGGGGGTGCTCCCTGATCACAGTAAGGACACTTGTAGAGTTCTCCAACATGTGCTCAAGAGTCTGCTCAGCTGGAAAACCTCTGCCAGGAAAATGATTTTTAGTTTTTTTTTCTTTCCACCAGCAGAAAATTGTTTCTTCTTCAGCTTTATGTGCTTTCACACATCCCAGCAAAAGACTCCAAAGATTTGCTCAGTGACAGGATGAGGTTTCTTTTGGATTGTTTCTTCAGATTTTTTCAAGTCTACAGATACAGTCAGTTGCACTTAGTTTTGTTGCACAAACTTTTCAAATAGTTGCATTGGGTAAAATACACTCAAGGCCAAGTTCAGTGCCACAAAGAAACTCCAGCACCTGGGAAAGAGAGAAAATAATTAGTCAGACCTTTCAAAAGAGAAGTATTATCTCCCAGATAATGAAAATATTAGGGCTGAGAAGCATCAAGGGCTTTAGAAATAAAGTGTATTTTTAAGAGCCTACTTTTCTACCTGCCAAGTTGAAATAGTTTGGTCTTGAACACCCCTCTGTTTACAACTGTTATTTCTTTGCAAGACTTTGTCTGTCCTTTCTAAACCTGCACCTACCCAGTTATATAAAATGCTGCTGAAACCATATTTCAGAGCACTCCTGAATTCATAACAATTCAGTAGCCCAAGTAACCTTTCCTTGAACCTGTAAAACCACAGCAGAACTTCACCTGTTTGTCCTCTAAAAGTTGTTAAGCAAAAATTTTTTTTTTTTTTTAAAGACCAGATAGCTTGGCATCAGCTTTTATAGTCCTGGTACACAGGGAGTGTCAGCACAAATATTTGTATTAAGAACCATTCACCAGTGCCACTACTCAAAGCTTTCCCTATCAGCCACATTTACACAGTGCCTGTGACAATTCTGGGCTGGTACAGTAAGAACATCTCAACATTTGGTATGAACTAATAATAGCATTTCTTGAACAACACTTAAATCTAGTATTTAAATCCTCCAAGAGGCCAATTATTACATTATGAAAACAAAATTCTTCTACTTTTAAAGTGTCACAAAACAAAAAATGATTTATTGATTATACTCACAAAGGAAGGTTTAGGATTCTGCAAGATTAAATAGGGTTATAATACAGTTAATCACAACTCCAATTTCAATCTTTAGGTCAGTTATAATGCCTGCTAGCAACAACTCATGGGCCACCACTTTGGGCTGACAAATTATAGTTTTGTGGTGTTCAGGACTCCAGTTGATTAAATTTTTGGGTAAAGGAAAAGTCTAGCAAACTGATACAAGACTAATATAAACTGCAGAAGAATCGTTCTGAGACATTTCCAAATAAAGTAATAACTAATGAAAAGAATTCATTCAAAATCTGACTCAAACTTTGGCAAATTATTTCCTAAGAGCCAGCTGGCCACTGACCACATGACTTGAACTAATATACCCCAAACACATTATGCTCTATAACTCTTAGAGCAGCATGGACACAGTTGGGGTTTAAAATTCACCTCAATTTCCACCTTTGCCTTGCTTTTATATGGAAAAAAAGGAAGCATTTTGTTTTATTTGACCCAAAGAAAGGACAATAATTCAACCCCAGCCCTGCAACAGTTCAGGCTGCCAGCTTTCCACGATAAAGATGATTATCAGTTGATTCTCAGCTATTTCTAATCAGAGGTGGTTGGACAAAAAAGTGCTCTTGAGCCTTTAAATCTTAAACCACTTCTGTAGAAACCAGCCCAGGTAAGAGAAGCAGCTGGGGAAGGAAACCTCAGCATACACTGGGGCAGGAGTCATGGATCCAACATCTCCAACACTTCATCCACTTCCTGCAGCCTTGCCCTGAGAACACTCCTTGCTTTTAATTTGAAAAGTCAGCACCTCCTTTCCCATCATGCAGACCACAAGATGCTGGGGCCTAATGAACACGGGTAAAAATAGAAAATAAAACACCATGACACCAGAATGCCAGTAACAGGAGAAAATTATTGTTGCCAGCTGCTTGTTTTTCATTTTTTTCCCATTTCTCCAAAGTTTAAAGTCTCCTCGCTGCCCAGTCCTCTAACCCAGGTTGACACAATCAGCACAATTAATATCAAGAATTGTACAGGGTTTTTTAATCCCAAATTGTTTCAGGCCTGGGCCAAAGGCTTATCCCAAATCAGACACAAATGCAGGATCTTGCAGGGAAAGGCGCAGTGTAAGAGGGACCAGATCACTGCTGATGGCGACAGAAGCTGCATTTTCTGCAGCCAAAGTCTCTTCTCTAACTACGCCCTTTATCCCCATTTTCAGTTTCATCACTGCCATGATTAACACTTCCTCTCTGCAGAATGAATCAAAAATCTCCTGTAACAGGCAGGTTCACTTCACTGTGGGGTGACACTTCTGCTTCTACGGCAGCCTTTGCCTTTTCCCTTCCCACTCAGCTCAGACCTTCCCTCACTCCATGTAGGCAGGTGAAGGAGCCAGAACCAAAGTCTGAGGCTCAAGTATTCAAAAAACTTTTTCCCTTTTGTAAAACATCAGGAGAAAACATATCAAAGGCTGCTGGTTAGCATGCTTTATACTACATGTTTCAACTTGCCTTTTTGTTCTATTTCTACTGGAGTTTTAAAGGTATTTTTTACCCAACATGCTACAGCAAAGCTCAGTGAGCATCTGCCTGAAAATAACATAAGTTTCAAATTTCAAAAAACAATCCAGGCAAGATTAAAAAAGTGGAAAAAAACTTAAGAGTGAAGTGCATTTGCTTTCAGAGCCATAGGGAAGTGCTCTGCAGGAAGAAGTGTAAAAATCCTGCTAGAGAGAGGCCAGAGGCATTTCTGGGGCACGAAGGCAGATCCAAAGGGCAGCGCCTGCAGCCGGTCCCTCAACGTGAACTGCTGGGACTCAGCAGCCACTACCTCCTTGCTCATGTCTACAAACAGAACAAGCCAATTCAGGTTTGTTACACTCCCACTTTGTGGCACTACAGCAAACACGCGATAGAGAAACAAGATTTAAGTCACTGGAGAAAGGAAACAGATGAAAAGCAGCAAAATGCACCCTCAGTGCCCTGTTCTTTGTGGCATTCTGGGGTGAGGTGGGGAGAAGACAGCACCTTCTACCATGGGCCACCACACACGGCCCTACCAAACCCAGCCTAGGACAAAACCAACACTGACAGCCACAGCTCCCGGACTTTTTAGAATTTAAGCAACAGCAAAGATCACATCTAGGAATGCCCCAGGTTGGTCATGGATGGGTGACAAATCCACCTCAATCAATCAATCAATAACATCTTCTCTGATAAATCTTCTTTGGAAACAGGGCTGCTTCAATCCCATCTCAGCTGTTGGCAAACAAAACCTGTCCTCACAACCACACAAACACAGAGTGTACAACCAACACCTGAGTCACGACAGGAGTTCCACAGGAGCTGGGGGCCAATTTTGGTGGCTATCAATAGGTTTGAAGCCCTTCGGAGACTTCATCAGGGCACTCTGCAGCCTGCACCAAGCTGTGCTGGCTGCTCAATGCTCTCACTGCTTTTCATAGAGGCTCTAACAGTCCTAAGAACCAGCCACAGCTCATCCTCTAGGCAGCACTGCAAACAGAGCAAGATATTCCTGTTTCAGGAATCTGAAATGCCTCTTTGCAGCTCATGCTCTCGGATACACAGGAGAGAGCAGCTACAGACTGGGAAAAAACTGCAGGAAGCATTTCTGAAGGGAAGTGCAGATACAACTAGACAAGAATGTATTTAATCTGAGAAAAAGAAAGAATACAAGCACTGGAGTCAGGAGGTGAGTTAGAAAGCTCTAGCCTTATTCTGTATCTGGTGATTACACACTTCACTCTGATTAGATCCATGCCTTTTACAAGTAGGCAGGATTTTATGCTCTTGCTGTTCAGACAAGCCAACACATGCCAGAACTACAACCCAAATATCCCCACCAGGATTTCATCCATTAGTAATAAACCTTCCTTCCTACTGAAGATAATATGCCTTGGATTTGAGGACCGAAAACGCTGATTAATTACATTCCTGTTATTCAAAACCCTGGAGGCAGCAGGAAAACTGTCCAGAGTTGCCTCAATTCTGTTGCTTCCTTGGAAAAGTGGACAACCTGCAACACTGTGACTATGGCTGGAGGCCTGTGCGGGAGCTCAGCAAATAAAACACAGTACCTGCATTTCTTCTGCCTTCTTTCACTTTCAGAAGACAAAAGGACACACCAGTATCAGAGATACTGAGTAAAGGAACAGAACAAAACAGGAAATCCTTCCTTCCAACAGCTGAAAAGTGATAAACTTGCTACAGATGAACTCAAGGCTGAAAAATAAAAAAATTACTTCTCCCCCTCACAGAGCAAGGCAAGAAGTTCCATTTGTGAGTTCCCTGCCCATCTGCAAACACCCCCTGTCCGTCCTGCCCAGCCCAGGGCCCACAGGTTCCAGGGGCTGCTGTGAGGGCAGTGAGCAGGGCAGGAGGAACCCGCACAGCGCCCCTGGACTTCTCCTGGAGGCACCAACCCACCTCAGTTCCAGGGTGCCACCTACTGCACTCGACACAACTAGAAATAGATTTCAGCTGAGAAGAAAGAATCAAACTACTGGAAAAGTTTTAGCCTGAGCATTTAGCACACTTCAGCACGCAAGTGAGTCATCCCTGGCTGAGTATTTCAGCAGGTTCACAGCGATACCCATTATATTTATAAACACCACAAAACACCCATAAAGATTCCACTGGACAGATGAGAACATCTTGTTTTCATTGCACTTGCCACACAACCTAAGAACCACACCAACACCCTGCTGCATATAAATGGATTATTAAAACAGAGA
Source organism: Emberiza elegans (assembly GCA_024865655.1). Taxonomy (NCBI): domain Eukaryota; kingdom Metazoa; phylum Chordata; class Aves; order Passeriformes; family Fringillidae; genus Emberiza; species Emberiza elegans. The sequence goes on from JALJVW010003097.1 coordinate 1,974,071, forward strand.
AAAGTTTAATTAAGTGCCTGTAGAGAAATTTAATTTATTTTTATTAAATTACACAACACAAGACAACATATTACATAGTCTTGAAGATTTCTTTGGGAAATGACCTATCAGGAGTAATTTTATTGCATTTCTACTTCCTGCATTTCAAAATTTCCATGAGTATGTAACAAGAACTGTAGACACACCTTTCGGAGAATAGCACAGTCTAACCATTGAATTTCCCATTTTAAACACGTTACAGAGGCACTGGGAATAAAAGCTGCATGGCAAGTCTCAGGATAAACAACTATTCTTTGCTAATTCAGTGCTGCAAAACTATTGTTAAACTGTTAAAAGCGACCTGGAACAATTACAGAAGTTAAAGTAGTTGCTGCAACACTTTCTGAAAAAGAGAAGTGAGAAAACTTGAAGAGTTACAGCCAAATCCAGGACACTGAAGTTACTTTTCTTCTCTGGCAGATAAAAACTCACACACAACTACCTCAACAAACCCAGATTCTCAAATTCAAGGCCAGCAGCAAAATTATCACTGCTTAGCTGGCCAGCTTCTTCCAGTTGCTGCAGATCAACCACCTTAATTTTTACTGGGTCTATTGAACTTGAGAAACTTATATGCAACTCCCATTTCCACTTTAAAAAACCCTACCGTTTTCCTCATGGTTCAAGAAGTTTCAGGATATTACAAGTCATTTTACATGAACTGTTCTTTTCTCTTGGTGTGTTTATGCCCCAGAACAGATTGCTGGTAAATAGATTTTACACTGCTGATTGTTAATTGGAAATTACAAGTTTAACACCTTTTTTTACTTCAAATTTCAAAGATTTACTGTAGTTGTTCCAGTCCTACCTAAGGACCACAGATACAAACCAGTTAACATCACTTTTAACACCACCTCACTGGGACCACAAATAAAAACTAGCTTATGTATGTTATCTGTTTTATCTGGGCACAGCAGCTCATGCATAAATAAATACACCTTCAAATCCTCAACTAAAACCTGAGCTGAGGCTGAACTTAAACTTATTTAGGACGTTTTTTAATATACATATACATTATTGCATAAAGCTAAGGCAGCTGCACCACACCTACAAAGTTAAGCACAAACAGCACCCTCAAATAGTTCCTAACAATATTTAGGAGCTCCAGACTTTGGGGTGCCCCTCCAGTGTCCTGGCTGAGTGTGGGTTCCGCACGAGCCACCAGTGACCCCAGCTCTGTGCTGGGAGCAGTTCTGGTGTCCCCTGGCATCCCTAAGCTCCCACATTTGGTCAGAAAGCAAAGCCAAGTGTCACCGTAAGCTTCTCACTCACCAAGTGTCCCTAAAGGTGAGTCAGATTTCTGAAGTCCACGGTGACACTGGGGGTTTGTCTCTGCAGGTAGCAAGGGTTTATGGCAGCCACAGAACTTCCTCTGTTCACTTCAGCAGAAGCGTGTGTGTCACACTTGGGGCAGGAGGGGCTTTCCTCCTCAGGCACAAATGCCTCTGCACCCCATCTGACACAGGGATAGGCCCTGATTTTAGGGAAGAGGATGCAGTTTTGCTCCACAGACCATGACCTTATTTCTCAAAGAATACAATTGTCCATTGCCCACGACTTCAGTGACAACACTGGGAAGTTATTTAAGTCAGCCCAGATAAAACCTGACTTTGCAGAGCACAGAAGCCAAGGATTATTCCTCATTACTGGGCATTCTGCTGCTTTCTAGGGAGGGAAAGAGCTACTCCCATCTTTAACAGTAGATCATTTCACACAACTTCCCAGAGTATTCTGCGTTAGTGGAGGAGCACGTGAGTGATCCCAGCGCTGCTTCTCGTCACACCGAGCCTTTTATACCAACTGTGCAAGCACAAAACTGTTTTTTATACTTTGTTAACAGTTCAGCCTGATAAAGAACTAACATGAGCACTTGTAGAGGAAATGGAGATTCAGGGGGAGGAAGGGGAGGAAGAGAGTTGTTTGTTTCAGTTGCAGGAAAGATCAAAACGAAGATGTTCAGGTTGAAAAGAGAACATAAAAGATGACCCTAAACTGGAATTTCCACTCCCTCCATCTGCAAATTTAAGTCCCCCTCCTTAGTCTTCATCCTTCAGGCTTGAAGATTTCAAAGTTATCCTAAACTTAAACTCTTTCATGGCTTATCCTTTTTATCCCCTCTGAGAGAGACGCTCAGTTATAGTTCCTTCTAACACCACCACAGAGATTTCCAACACAATGATCCTAAAACAATTCACAAAAACACAACCAGAGTGAGACATACACAGAATTCAAGACTGTTATTATCCAAGCATTTCTGCACACACACTTCAGAAAGGTTTTGTGTTGAAAGCCCTTTTGCAGTCAGATAAAACAGACACACATGCGAGTCATTTTTCCCCTGAAGCCTCGCAAACAGGATTTTAATCACCAGTGGAAAATAACTCATAGTTAATAATGAACAATATTAGGAAAACTCCCTCCCCCCATCTCAGACATCTATACTAATAAAAACAAAGGATATCCTCTTTCTCTAAAAAACCTTTTCCTGGAGTCCCTTTTTCTTGAAGGCTATATGTCTACCAGGGCTTTGGCAGAGGATGGATGAGCTGAGTGTGTCTCCTCAGAGAGCTGAATGCCTCTTCTATCAAAGGATGTAATTAGGCCTTTTAAAGCAGGCAACGTATAAGCTTGCAGCATTCTGCACATGTTTTTCCTCCACTGAGCAAGAGCAAATATAAAAGAGACTAATTCTTGGCATTAAAGGAGGAAGCACTACAAGTAAGTATTGACTTTTAAAGTTCAGAAGGACTGCTCAAACTGCCAGATTTTTTTCCTTTTTCCCTCTGATTAGAAGAGAATTTCTCAGGAGTCACAAAACCAAAGTGTACTTTAGACAACAGAAGTGACCAATACCTGTGGCAGGAGAGCTGAAAGATACAAGAATAATCCTATTTTAAATAAGTCTGGGACACATTTCACCACTGCTGTAGGATGATGCAACTTCATTAAATCAAGAAGTTACACGCACTTAAACTGGCAATGACCCCTTACCTTACAAAACAGTTTATTGTTCTCTCCACAGCAGGTAAAGGCTCTCGGTGGAATGAGTGATACATTTTTATTGTTGAGTCAGTCTCACCTTACACAGACTGCCTTGTATGTTTAGTCTTGGTTTTCATTTAAAAGAAGGTACTTTCAGAGACCTTAAAAGCAAATTTGACTTTTTTACTTCTTGGCAGAGGAATGTAAGGTCTCTCCAACAGCCACAAGTACAAAGAAGTGGTAAATTCAGTTTACCAAATTAGACATAATTCCTTATTACTCAAGAGCCAGGGGTTCCTCTGTAGCAATTACAGGCAAGGAACATCCCTTTGGGCAGCATAGGTGAAATAACAGGAAAGGAGATTATTTTACTACTCCTGAATTTGAGAGAAGTGGTCACTCCCAAGGAGTTCCTTTGTTAAGCCCATTAATGTGCCCCAGTGCTCTCACCTGGCTTCAAGTCTGAACCCAACTCTCACCCAGCACAGCTCCAACTGCTGCCCCTTGGAAGGAACAGAGCAGTACCTGATCCCTGTCCTCTGCAGGGCACTTGGAAGTTGTCACTCTCAAACACAACCACAATTAGGTGCTTGCAAAAGGCAATCTTGAAAGATGGAAGGAGGTACAGAGTCCAGGGAAAAGACATTTAATTGTAGTTCAGACACTCCTGGAGCAACATCTGAAGGTACTAAAAAATAGAAAAGTGATAGAAACAAACACTTCCAAAAGCCGCCTCCCTTCTCCCATGCAGGTGGGAGATCTCCCAGAGACTGATGGACACTTTTTACCTCCCCAGCCTTACATTCCCCCTCACCAGTGGGCTGCAGGGATGTGCGATGTACCCAACAGCCTGGGCTGCACAGGGCCAAGCTGGCCTGTAAAGCATCTGCAACAAACTGAGCTTTCTAACAGGCAACTTCAAACCCCAATTTTACCAGCATAAGAACAAAAAAAAAGTTAGAAACAAACAGGAAAGGTGAACAGAAAGTGGGGCTTCTCTGGGCCACCTTTACATCCATTTTCCTTACACCGTAGCAAACATCAGTCCTTGGTGTAAATCCAAGCAAATCTAATTTGCTTTTTCCTGAGTACCAAAGGACAGAGAGGCTGAGAGAACCCCCAGGATTGCACCCATCCAGTTCTCTGCTATCACAACAAAGTGCAGGCACAACACAAAGGCCTCAGTTTCCCTGATGCAGCTCAATCAGAGCACACTGCACTCCCTTTATTACAATGAGAAATGCAAGTGTACCTATTGCGCATAAACAAACTCAGACTTTGATACTTTTAGTTACATAAAATCTGCAGCTCATAGAAAAGCACCATCCAGTCAATTATTCACTTCTGCTTGGATGGTTTTCTGCTCCAGTCTTGAAGTCACCCTGATCTACATAGATTTCCCTGCATATTCTACGCACATTTCCTCTTGTACTTTCTTTTGAAATCCTCAAGGCAGCCTGATAAGCAATTCCATCTCATTGTGTTTCCAAACACGTATGTCACCTATATTTTTAATTTCAAACTCATTTTTCCCAGCATGTGCACTGCTCTACTTTGAAACTGCAAAGTCTGCTCTTATCACACTGCTTTAAAAAAAAAAAAGGAGGAAGAATCAAGAGTGCTAGATTTATGATAAGCTATAAACTATGCTCTGACCAAAGTCATATGATTGTAACAGTAGAAGTTTTTATGTATTTTTCCCATTGACATACACCCACGTTTGGCATAAACAAGCTTCATCAGCAACAAAAGGAGATTATTTGGCAATTTCACTGAAGGAAAAAAAAAAGTTGGTTTCTAAAAGCAACTTATTTAGAGAGAGCAACTTTCTGTTTAGAAGCACATAAAAACCTAGGCAAATTTAGGCTGGAAAAGGCTTTTTTAATCCTAAAATACAACATGTGTTGAGAATCTTACATAGCTTGGTCATATCCTTTTCCTTACTTTTGTATTCAGTTGCAAATCTCTTGTGGAATGAGTCACATCTCTCTCAAAGCACGCATACAGTAGTCAGCAGAATCCCCTCAGCGCATTCATGCACCAGGAAGAAAAACTTTTTTTCTTCCTAAAGTCACCTTAGAAAGGCTGGGGGGTGATGAGAAATGCCCCACAGTCGGTTAAAAGTTAAAAGCAATCTGCAAATCATGCCGATATGAGATGTGGGAAGGCTCTGAGGGGGGTTGGAAATGCAGAGTGTCCCCAGTGAGAGCTGAGCTGGCACATGGCAGCCCCGCTGCAACCCAAAGGCTCGTCCTGCTATATTTAAAGACAATACCTCAACAGTGAAGTATTACAACATTTAAAGTGAGATAAATAAGCATAAGACACAGGCAAATATCCTTGGTTATTTAATCATCCCGAAAGCAGCGTGGAAGTGTGAGGCTGAGTTCAAAGGTCAAACTCTTCTTTCAGCTTCTTGCAAAGAAAAGAAAGCTCAGCCCATTTTACCTTGGGGAAAGGGGGGCTGCTCTTTCCATATGCCAGCATTTCATAACACAGGAAAGAGGGAGTGTATTTACATATACACTGGATGGAATCTTTTCCTAGGACAATGCATTCCAAATCAAGATTCAGGTTAGAAAGAGCTGGGACAACAAAAAGTCCCAAAGAACAAAGGGAAGTTAAAATTTACTTAACGCTTCCCCAGAGTTTCTTAATTGCAAACTCTGAGATTTTTTTTGTAACTAAAAGTTTACTGTAATCACAGGATTGAAAGTCTAAGTGAAAGCCACAGTTCCCTTTTAAAATAATTTCCCCCTGATTACAGTAATAACTTAGCACTTTGTATAAAATATGGTATTAATCTATCAGCATAGTTCTAAATGAAAATACAGTGGTAAGAGGAGGTATTTCTGAAGGTTAGAATAAGTGCTCAAAAAGGAATTTTTGGAGTGTGATCTAATGAAAGGGGAAACCAGAATCAAGTAGCCTTTTGTGTAAGACAGACAGATAAAAAGGTGCTAAAGTTTATTATCTTCCCCTCTTTTCCAGCCCCTACCCTAAATCCCGCTCTCCCCACCCCTCCACTAAAACAAAGCAAAACCAAAAAACATTATTCACTTAAAGAGGAAAAGAAAGAAATCCTCTAATGCAAAGCCTGGAAGCCATTCTCTAAAGACTACTTAATATGAAACTTTGTTTACAAGACACCAATATAGCCTCCTTACCACACTCAAAACCAGAAAACATCCACTTATTTAAAGAAATGCTTTTTCTATTTTGATCAACAAGGACGTCGGTATTCATTTTAATTTTAAATTCGGCCCCAACAGTGCCATATGAATGTTTTAAACTCATCTATGATATGCACTGTTTGAGAATGTTTAAACAAAGGAAGTAGGAAAAGCCTTAAAATACACAGCAAAACTTAATGGCTTCAATTTTTAAATATAGCCTGATTGCAGCATGGCAAAATTATTCTCTTATGCTCACAGTCAGCCTTCAGAAAGAATAAGTGCAGTCAGTGGAGTAATTTGTCCCACTGGAAATTCTGTATAAAACATCTACCTAAAATAAACAAGGCTTCGCAGCAAGAATCGTCAGTTGCCATTAAGGACACACCTTAAAGTTCTTACCACACAGTAACTAAACAAGTACAAACTAGTGGGGACTGTTTGCTACTTTTGTCTTAAAAGTTAATGAGATCAATTCACTGCTCAGTATCAGATCCTCGGATCATTTTCTGCAAAATGCAGCAGACAAACAACCCCCAAAACACGAACATCCAGGCTTTGAGTGGCTGATGTGTTATCAGCAAGCCTGAGCTTCTCGCAAAGGGGAATAGAAATATTCACATTTAAACCTGACACCACGTAATAGTAAAAGGTAAAACGCTGAACTGCTCAGAATCTGGAGCTCTGGTACTGGAAGGCAGCTGTTGTTCCCCTGCCTTTTCTTTTGTTGTGCTTAATCTCATGTCAAGTCATTCAACCAACTCCAAAGCGATGAAGACATAATTGAACAACCTTAACTAAAAACTGATCTACTGTTCCTCAACTGCCATATATGCTGTTTAAAGATTAAAAAAGGCTAACTTATGAAAAACAATCCACAGAATTTAAATCAGCAACTCTGCTGCATGCAGAAGAGTTGCTTGGCTGAGGGCCAAACCAATCAATAATCACTGTAATAGCCACGGTTCTAAAGTTATTTGTTTTTCATATTCACCACCCTGAAAAACTTAAAAGGCAAAACTTGAAAACTCAGATGCTGATTTCAGGAAAGAGCGTCTAGAGATCGAAAATCCAAGTATTATGGTCAGCATGACGAGATTGCTCACTAAAAAAAACACGTTGTAGAACGATCAGTGATCACAAAGCCACATTCCTGCTACAGATCTTAAAATATTGACTCAGTTACAGAACTAGTAAAGGGGAAGAAAAAAAAACCTCCTCCACCCTCGCCCTCTTCCCTCCCCCTCTGCCAAAGAATGCAGTTTATCCTACTTCTTTGCAACTGTCCTTTTCTATTATCCAAGGAAAGGCTGAAACCTCAGTGTGGACATCCCAAATTAAAGTCTTAGTCTGTATTCCCAAACCTCCAGTTAAGAAGAGCTCCTAAGAGCAATAAAACATGGCGTTACAGCATTTGCAAGCCATTGTCATAGCCCTGTGCTCTGCTACCTTTGCAGCCCCAGAACCAGCCCCCACCAGCATGGAAGCGTTGGTCAGCAAGTCAATGCCTGCTATTCAACTTGTAGTTAGGCGTTTTATTTCTGTGTCTTCCAGATCATATCACTCCTGCATTTCACGGCCTAATAAAATGTGAAGAATGATATGCTCCCTTCTCTCCCCTCCCTGCATCTGAAACTGCGTTATTTCCCTCTCCTCTTTTTCACACATTCTTACAAAAACTTCCCTTTTCACATACTTCTATAAGAAAATATTTCACTGCAGCTATACTTCAGTTCCTATTTCTATTTTCGATTTTCACTAGATTCTTCTGCTCCTGCCTCCCCCTCAAACCCACTGGTAGAAACTGATGTAGTTTTAAACCTCTCAAGGTCATTTCAAAAATGAAAAAAAAAATGTTGCCTTAAAAAAAAACCTTTTAAACACACAACCCCCCTAAACTAAACCCTTTTCACATTCAAACGCCTTTCATCAGCAGATCAATAACCCAACAGACAGATTTTTGTTCCCCACCACTTCAAAACTATTACACTTCAATTCAAATACTTACTGGGAGTCACACAGCACATTTTATGGGATGGCTCATTAGAGAACACACAGACCTTACTTTGGGTGCAGGTTTTCTGTGTGGGAGACAGACAAACAAACAAAAAAAGCCTCACACCCCAAAACAGAAAGTCCAGGGGGCATCACGGAACAGGAATGAAATCCAATCTCTGGATATTCTAGAATTTTATTGTCCTCGCCTGGCAACCTCTTTTGTTGCTTAAGAAGTCAGTTGAGGTTTATTTATTTATTTTCTAAACTTCCTATTCCCCTTTAAAAAAAAAAAAAAAAAGAAAAAAAAAAGAACCACGATGCTAAAGAAATGATCGGGAAGGCTTTGGTCTTTGAAAGACAAAGGTAAATGAAACAAAAACTGGCAAAACGGATCAATAAACTTTTCATTAACAACCCCCCCCGCCCCATGAGCCACTTACTACAAATCCTTCTTCCAGGAACATCTTTGACTCACAAAGAAATATTCTGCTGTCGCCGCGCACCCCCACCCCGGCCGAGCGCGGCCCCCGGGCCCGGCGCGGCGCCTCGGGGGGGCCCCGCGACCCCCCAGGTGTTGGACGGACGGCAGCGCGGCCCCGTCCGGGGGCGCCAGGGGAGGGGGCGGCGGCGCGGCGGCGGCGGCAGCGCGGGGCCAGCGCGAACTTTGGGGTGGGAGGGAGCTGGGGAAGGGCTCCGGCCGCGCCGCCGCTGCGCCCGCCCCGCCGTGGGGAGGGGGCGGCGGGAGGGGCCGCTACCTGCGGGGCCACACACACCTGGACCTTCCTCCGCCCCCCCGGCCCCGCGCCGCCCTTCCTGCCTCCTCCTGCCGTCCCCCGGCACAGCGCGGGGACGGGGGGGGCTCCGAGCCCCGCTTCCAACCGGGGCCGGGGGGGGGGGGGGGGGGGGGGCTGCGCCCCGAACCCTTCAGACATGCCGGCGGCAGCGGCACCCCCCGCGCTCGCTCGCACAACCGGCCCCTCACGGCAGAGGCCGCCCGAGGGACGGGGCTGCGCCTGCCGCAGGTGCCCTCGGGGGGGCGGGGAAGGTGAGGAGGAGGAGGAAGGGGCCCAGAGCCCCCGGCAGGTGCCCCCCAGCCCTGCCTCACCTGAGCCGAGGCGCCGCGGGGCAGCGGCCGCGCCGCGCTCGGGGCACTGTTTGTAAACGGCTCCGCGGCAGCTGTTGCTCGGGCAGCCCCGGGACACGCCCCTCGCCCGGGACACGCCCACCGCGGGGCGGGGCCTCCATTGGCCACGCGCCCGGCGCGTTTCAATCAACGCTGGCCACGCCCCCAGGGCCACGCCCGGCGGTGGCCACGCCCCGTCCCCTCAGACAGGACAAGGAGTGATGGACGCGATCCAAAACACAGCCGCGCCCACCCAAACACGAAACACAGAGCCGGTGTCACCAGGCACAAACGTAATTATAGCCAATACACCTCATCAGCATTGATCCTTGCGTGGGTCACCGGGGACATGATGACCACGACCCTTTTTGTCGTGTGGCTGCAGCCCCGAGTGCTCAGTGATGGGCCTGACACCCGAATACACAGATTTACTGTGGAAATTGCCCCAATAGAGCCCAGAGTTCATCTGGTTTTCGTTTTTTAAGAAAACCCAGCTGCTCTGTCTGCTCCAGAGGGATGTACACTACAGAGGAATGCAGTGCGGCAGGCAAAGACTTAAAATACATTTCCGAGTGTCCCACTTGGCACTGAGGAGGTTTTTAGGACTTAAATGCAATCTGTAATGCTGTTAGCAAAGTGCTTAATCTCCGCTAGACTCTGAGGTTAGCACCTCCCTCAAGTAAATGGGATAAGAAGGAGGTGAGTTTCCATGCGGTCTCTGCTTTCTCCCCCAAAGACACACCGAGACCTGCTAAAGTCAGTTCAGTTCACATCACTACATCTACATCGCGCCCGGGGGCTCGTTTCCTTCAATATAAAAATCATCCTGCCTCAATGGAGGACATTTCTAAAATAATTGCAGCTAAAATCATGTGGTTTGGTTTTTTGGGGTTTTTTTAATATGTTTTTTTTTTAAGTTCTCAAAATGTTCTCCCAATCTAAAATGAGCAACCCTGCCCAGGCTGAAATTTAGATTGCTTGTGTGGCCAATAAAGATTATCCAAAACCATTACAGAATGTGTAATATATACACGGTAATTACTTACCAGGTAATTCTGGAAGGTGAAATATCTTTATTGGCAAATTTGAATGTTGCCTCACGCCGACTTGAAGCAGATTTATCTTCATGAAGTGGTCAAACCTGATAAGACCAAAATTTTAAAATACAGATAATTAAGTCCTGCCCTTCAAAATGGTCATATGGGTTGGTAGAGCCTCACTGATTTCCTGAAGTTTAAAAATCTCTGTCCATCAGCTGTGTGACGATGAGGAAAAGGGATTGATCTTGTGCTGCTTCACAGATTTCCACGTGTTGAATCCTGGCCTTTCCACAGCCCTGAATGGAGTTTTGAACTGACAAAGGAGAGCTTATTGCTCAATCCCTGCTAGTTTAATGTGATTTTTTTGCAGTAGGATGTATCGGAGCCAGGTGTTTATCCGTGCATGCAAAATATTCCTTTGTCTTGCAAGAGCTCTGCGTTTCTTCGGAACTCGCTGCACACCACCTTGCACTGTGTGACCAAACCTGATCCCGCAAACACTCCCAGGTCTGAAGCACAGGAGCAGTTTAAGTATTGATTATCTCCCAACGGCAGCGAGGCCAGGAGAACAAAGCAGAATTTTGCTGGAAATGGGTGTGGGAGGGACCAGGTTTTGCCCCCCCAAGTGAGTCTTAACAGTCTGTTAAAAGTGTATTCTTTTTGTTGTGCTCTGATGTTAGCATTTTGAAAGACCTTGTATTGAAGAGTTTAAAACAAATTCAAGGCACACAAACTAATAAAAAATATTAAGTTTGTATTTTTGCTCTTAACTCGATATTCTTAAAGTCTCCCTGAGTCAGGTGTTGTGGTATTTCTTGTTCGCATGACACACCAAAAGCCATTATTTGCCCCCTTCCTCTTTCATTTTTTAAAGATTTCACTTTTCCATGTGAAATTTACTGACCCCTTGATCACAAGGGCTGCTCCCCTGAGCCAGGGCTCTGGCTAACTGTAAACATGACTTACCAGAAAACACAGGAGCCGCATGGTTTTTATCCACTGAGATATGGGACCTCTGTGGAAAACGTAAGAAAAATAAAAAGACTGCTTCAGGAAAAAAAGGAGAAGCTCAGAATATCTTAAAACTTTTTCTTCTTTTGCTCAAAATGCATCATATAATATCACATTGCAGGAGTGAAATGAAAACATCCCATTTATTTTTACAGATTAGCCACGGTGACCTCTGTGATTTATGCTCATGGAGCTGGAAATGTTTGATATGAAGCAAGGGCCAACTTGGAAAAGTAAATCCTAGATTTTCTTCTCCCTCTGCTTTGCCCCGTGTTAAGGACATTTGCTACCTTCCTGGAGAGGCTTCCCCAGTCGATATTTTATGTATGAGGCAAAACCTTGTACACCAAACGCCCTGACAGACCTGTGTTTACTGCTCTGCACTGCTCTGTTACTCCACAGTCTTGCAATATTAAACCTAGCCCCAAAGTAGACTTTAGAACCAGGCAGCACGCCCAAAATTGTGATAATCTCCTCCAGAACAACAGAAAGAAATAAAATAACACTGCTGAAAGCTGAAAAGTTTCGTGGCAGTCCCCAACCTCCTAACGTACTTAAATGTCTGAGTCCTTTTAAATTACATTACCTACAATTACATTATGCAAAAATCCAGGCTGGAAGTTTTGTGATCTGGCTCAAGTCCTGCTCTTCTCAGAGCACACAGAGGGAAACCCTCGCTGTCAGGGAGAATGAAAACAGAGCTGAGCAGGCAGCAGGAAGCCTTTACCTAAATTTAAAATCTTGCTGGGGTGTTTGTTTCAAACAACTGACCTGAGCAGCAAAACGCCTGGGCTGTCCCTGGCAGCAGATCAGCCAAGTTTCATTCTCCTGCACAGGGGCTCTCTCATTTTAGATCCATATTCCGGCAGCTGTTAAATCTGGCCTGTCCTGTGATTAAGGCACAAATGGGGTTTAGGGGAGCTGGGCTCTGTCCCAGCTCTGTCCCAGATTTCCTGTGTGATCTTGGGCAAGTCTTCTCCCAGGGCTCCCCAAATTTGGCCGTTTTGGGGAGTTTTTTAAGCCCCTGCTCTAGTAGTCAAGTTATTACATGATATTCTCTGTTTGCTGGCATGAATAGATAAATAAAGTAAATACACAGTGTTTTAGGCTTTTAAGGAGATAAGCTTGCAACCACAATCAGAGTGTGACCTAATGGCTCCATAAGTCCTTTTTAGAACGGTTTGGGCTGTTGGGCCACGAGCTGGAATATAAAATTCGACACCCTCCATTTCTGCACAACAACATCTATTTGCAAAATCAGGATCATGTTGCTTACAAAATAAATTGTTTGTGTAACACTTGGACGAGAGAGCGAGGCCAGAACATGGGATCGCTTATGAGAAGCTTTATCGGCGTTTTGTGGCTCGGTTTGTTGTCGCGTTTTTTGCACAAATCGCCTCTTTCAGCACGATCTGAGAGCAGATCCCGCGCCGGGATCGCGCTGCCGGGGCGGCTGCGGCAGCGCGTGTTTACAGGAAACGCCTGTGCAGGGGCTGCGCCGGCACGCTCGGCTCACATTCGGCTGCCACGGGGCTCCTGCGCTGCCCGAGGCACGGATGAGCCACCAGGTGACAAACCGGGTCCTGCGACATCGCATCAGGCACGGGGCGATGAGCGCGGCGGGGCTCGCCTGCCCCAGAAATGCGCCTGGAGCTGGGTGAGGTCTGTGCCCTCACTGAGCCCCAACTCCCTGGGCAGCACCAGCTCTGTCCCCTGTGCCCACCCTGAGCCCCAACTCCCTGGGCAGCACCAGCTCTGTCCCCTGTGCCCACCCTGAGCCCCAACTCCCTGGGCAGCACCAGCTCTGTCCCCTGTGCCCACCCTGAGCCCCAACTCCCTGGGCAGCACCAGCTCTGCCCCCTGTGCCCCAACTCCCTGGGCAGCACCACACTGCCCCCCCCAACTCCCTGGGCAGCACCAGCTCTGTCCCCACCCTGAGCCCCAACTCCCTGGGCAGCACCAGCTCTGCCCCCTGTGCCCTCCAGCCCAAGCCGCCACATTCTCTCCCAACGCCCTCCGCACTATTTGGATGCTGCTTGGAGGTGTTTGGATGCCCCACTAAAATCTGCTGCCTGAGCAGCACGTTGAACGTAGAACAGTTTGTTTTTGTAGTGATAAAGGAGTCGCAGGGGGGTTCTGTCCCTGTTTTATACATCCTGTCTGTGTAAACTCATAGATTTCAAATCCTGCGAGGCACATTGACAGTCCAGCTATGAAACATTTTCTGTTTGACCTTGATTTTGTTTTGTTTTCGCTGCATATGAACTTTAACAGACTTCGAGCATGACGTCCTTTCTTTTTCCTTATCGCAGCACACTAGAGTAGGAAAATACAAGTAAACAGAATCTTCTTCAACAGCACACAGATTTCTCAAAGAAAACATCTCACTTTTTTCCTCTTTTTACTCAACCTGCAGTTCTGTTCCTGTACTTTGTTCTGCAAATGGATCCTTTTCAAAATGACTGCACGGCACCATGTGAATGTTCTCTTTTCTTGTAACTCCTGGGGTGAAAGATCTCTGGAATCTTCCTGGTACTCATTCAAGCCCAGGGTTGTTGTTTGATAGGCTCTATCACAGCAGCAGTAACAGAAGCATTGTTGCTACTCAGTGATAGAGAAAGAATAAAGATCTGCATGGAGAACTAAAATATTTTCTGATATGTGGCTGGAGGAGAGAGAAGAGCTCTTCAGCATGCAGCCCTTCTTCTGAAAGGGCTGGGAACAGAAATGAGCTTCACATGCATCTGTTCAGGGCAGCAAGGGAAGAGAAATGTATTGGTGAAACACAAATTCTATGAAAAAAGGCTGCTCAGGAAGATAAACAGCTCTGGATGATGAAGTCTCTGCCCAGAACGGCTCAGTTATCAGCACCAGAGGCCTTAAACTTTTGTTGTAACTTTCCAAATTGTCCTTCCCAGTATCACATGGCTTTTACTCTGAATATCAAGAGTTAGATCTAGAGACTGGCTGTTAATCCTCTCCCTTCCTTGATTAGTTTGAGCTTCCAGGCTTCCCACTCTCAATTTATAAACTGCTTCTTTCTGTGGCTTGGATATGGCAAAATAACAGCACATTCACTCATGCTAATTAGCACCTGACACCATTCTTCAATTAAAAACAAGTCTAATATTAAAAGCCCAACCCTGTGCTGACTACTCACATATAGAGGTAGGTGTGCACTGAACTGGTTCTAAAATTGAAACCTAAATATATTGTTTGGATAGGATGATGTCCCTAAATTCTCTATTTGTTAATATAATTTTCCTCACTCCATTAGAGAGCTCAGTGCAAGCCTGTTACAAAATAAGTTGAAGAACTTTGTTTTACAGACTTGTGAGCTCTGTAGTATGTTGGATTCTCGGTGTAGATAAAGTAGAATTTTACAGCCATTTTCCAGTTCTGACACATGTGCTGTATGTGTAATTCAAATGTCACTTTTTTCCACTTCTCCTTTTTGGGGCCATGTAATATTCTGCCTTCAATTATAGAAGTTTTTCTCCTCTTTGTCTTGATCTCAGATCAAAATTTCAAGCACACCAATAGTATTTATTACAGGATCTGTCATCAAAATAATGGAAGTAGATTCTAATAATGGAAATGGATTCTCACAAAATGTTTCCTAACTGAAGAAGGCATTTCTAGATTAATTCCTTTACTTCCTATGGCATATTCCAAGTGTATTCAGAGACCAAAACTGCCCTTAAGGGTGGCAGTTACTGCTCCTTGTAATTGTGATGTGGAGGCAGATCCCTAAGAATTTCTCATGGGCAAGGAAGCAAAATTATCTGCCTTGAGATAACAGAGAGACTGAGGCATCTCTGCACATTAATTCAGAGTTAAGGAAGTGTTCATTTTGTAAAGGTTTTACTGTGAGATTACCCAGGTGTAACCCCTCAGAAAAACGTGGCAGTTCAGTTAATTTTTGAGCCGTACTTTTGCAAAAGTATTTACTTCAGAGTGTGTCCTCACTGGGCTATAGTTCTACTGCAGCATTTAATTCCCCAAATTATAAAGAAGAGAGAAGAGGATTCAAAAAGTGGCTTTGTGATTCTTTTCACGACTTTCACACTGTTAAAAATGATAATTGCCTCTCATAAACTGAAGGTGCTGATAACATTAATAATGGATGGTGGGATTCTTGCTCATGTGTTTATTAATTTATAAACACCACAGAGCCTCAGAATGAAAGGTGTTCTATAAATAGAAAGCTAATATTGATCAATCCTGACATGGAATTACCATTCTTGGAGGGCTGCAACAGTTTTTTTTCCCTTCATCCTCATCTGCTACCAGAAAGAATTCCCTGAGCTCGGGCCTTTGTTATCATCATTTGTTTCTTCCTATTGTACTCGCAGCAGCACTTCCTCCTTGTATGAGAAATGCAGGAAGAAAAACCTGAGGCTTCTGGGTTCTGAATGCAGCAGAGCTGCTATGGCACAAAATGTGCATTTGAAAGGTGCTAAAAGAGAGCAGGAATTGTTTCCAGCCGGGAATTAGCATGACAGTGGACAAAGGGCCGGGGTGTGCCAGAGCTCCCTCTTTCCAGTGCCAGCTAATGGGGACAGAGCTGCCTCATGTTCTCACTCACAGGGGGTTGAGAATTACTCTTCAGCACCAGAAGAAGAAATCATTTACTTCCAAACACATTCTCCTTTCCCCTTTCACCACTCACAAGTAACCTGACCCCTGGCCTTGCATTTCTTGTGTTTGAGTTATATTTTCTGCTTCCCTCTTCTTGCAAAAATAAGGTTTTACAGCTGCAGGAGGGTGCTGGGGCAGACAGGTGAGGAACCTCTGCTATCTCTGGCTGGGTGGAATGGGAGGGGAACACAAACCCCCACAGTTGCCAGATCTAAGAAGCTTTCAAGGAACTTTCAGTACTGAGCCCAAAGTGCAGCCTCTTTGTACCACTTGTGCCAAAACTTCCAGACAATCCCACTGGGGTATGCTGCCAATGTCACACACAGCAACTCCTGAGAGCCAGAAAACACCAGCAAAACTACCAGATTATCATTCCTGTATGAAATGCTGAGCTCCTGCTTCCCCTGTGGGCCTTTCCTCCCAGTCCTGGCACTGCTGGGATGCAGGAGAGTGAGGATGCGGAAGAGGATGAGGATGGGAAGGGGAAGGCTGGGGCTAGAGCAGAGCTTCAGCTGGTGCATATCAATATGACACTCCTGCCTTTAATGCAGCCACCATCACTCCCAGCAGCTGGGGTTTCAGCCCAGCATTTTAGGAGCTTGAGGGGAGTTTTGACTGAAAGCTCCTGTTCTGCAGGGGTGATGGACTCAGTGCTGCAGAGACACTGCAGCCCCCTGAAACCTGCCCATCCACAAACCAGAGTTCCACTCACACGGGGAAATTCAAAATGTGACATTGGTGCTTTGCACAATGGAAGTATTGTGTATGGGACACAGGAATATCTTCCTGCAGGCTGCTTGGGTCAGGATATTATTCAAAGTAAAGAATCAGATTTTGCTTCATTTTTGCCATTGTTGCATTATTTCCTGTATGACTAATTTTTTTTTCCATCTCAAAATAAATGAGCTCTTACTTCATAATGAAGTTTCTGAGAGCACTTCTTTTTAAATTAACATAATGAATTTTTTGTCCAGTTAAAAAGGATGTTTTCAAACAAGACAGTAACCCAACTGAGGACACTCTAAGCTTAAACTACTGACAAGAGACAAAGAGGAAGGTGATTTGTTCAGTGCAAGCAAAAGCAGAAATTAAACAATCAAATATGAAATACAAATGTAAAACACTTTCAGTTTATCCATCTGAGATGGTGTCACTGCAAGTTAAATAGGAGAAAATTTGATATGGGTCTTTTTAATAGGAGAGTGTCCTCCCAGAATTATAGGATATTCTAGTTTTATAATAACGAAGTTTCTGTAACAATTTGGGCAAAGACAGCTGGTTCCTGTGGTTAGGAAAACAGAATATTTGGGACAGACTACAGGCAGTGGGGAGCTGTGGGATTGTCGACCTCCCTCCCAGGTCTCCCACAGCAGCTTTTGGTGCTGACAAAATCTTTGCCCAACAGATGCGACCGTGGCTTTATCAAGGACTTCTGGTGCCACTGCAAGCCCTGTGCCTGAGAAGGCCCTTCCTGCTGCACACTTCTGCTGCTGCCCTGCCCGGCACTTTGCTCAGGGCTGGTACCTCTGACAGCTGAGAGGTGAATTAAAGCCCTTAACGACTCCAGAAAAAGTGTAACCTGCTAGTGCTGGGTCCTTGGTGCTGTGTGTGTGGGTTTAGATAAATACCTCCAGCAGACATTGGAAGGTGATAGTGAATGTGATTGTTTCATACAGAAAAGCTCCAAAATTATGCTGGTGTAGAGTCCAATAGATGGATTTTCAAGAGAAATTAGGAACTCGAGGAGTATTGCAAATGTGTGTGGAGCTGGATGGCTGCTTTAGGCATGTAATTATTCTAATTCGGGTATGTAAACGAGATAATTGTACATGGAAGCAGCTAATTGAGCAAATTTTAATTTGCTTTTACCTGTGCAGACACTCAGGAGAGATGGGAAGAGCTCGCTAGGAGTACGTGCCTGTGCATTTCTAGTGCAGGCAGATTTATCTCCTGCTGTAGATCCACACAGAACTGCCTGTGGATCCACACAGAACTGCCTGTGGATCCACACAGAACTGCCTGTGGATCCACACAGAACTGCCTGTGGATCCACACAGAACTGCCTGTGGATCCACACAGAACTGCCTGTGGATCCATACAGAACTGCCTCTGGATCCACACAGAACTGCCTCTGGATCCACACAGAACTGCCTGTGGATCCACACAGAACTGCCTCTGGATCCCACACAGAACTGCCTGTGGATCCACACAGAACTGCCTCTGGATCCACACAGAACTGCCTCTGGATCCACACAGAACTGCCCGTGGATCCACACAGAACTGCCTGTGGATCCACACAGAACTGCCTGTGGATCCACACAGAACTGCCTCTGGATCCACACAGAACTGCCTGTGGATCCATACAGAACTGCCTGTGGATCCACACAGAACTGCCTGTGGATCCATACAGAACTGCCTGTGGATCCATACAGAACTGCCTGTGGATCCATACAGAACTGCCTGTGGATCCACACAGAACTGCCTGTGGATCCACACAGAACTGCCTGTGGATCCACACAGAACTGCCTCTGGATCCATACAGAACTGCCTGTGGATCCATACAGAACTGCCTGTGGATCCACACAGAACTGCCTGTGGATCCATACAGAACTGCCTGTGGATCCATACAGAACTGCCTGTGGATCCACACAGAACTGCCTGTGGATCCATACAGAACTGCCTGTGGATCCACACAGAACTGCCTGTGGATCCATACAGAACTGCCTGTGGATCCATACAGAACTGCCTGTGGATCCACACAGATCTGGATCCACACAGAACTGCCTGTGGATCCACACAGAACTGCCTGTGGATCCATAGTGCCTGTGGATCCACACAGAACTCCTGGATCCATACAGAACTGCCTGTGGATCCATACAGAACTGCCTGTGGATCCACACAGAACTGCCTGTGGATCCATACAGAACTGCCTGTAGATCCACACAGAACTGCCTGTGGATCCACACAGAACTGCCTGTGGATCCCACACAGAACTGCCTCTGGATCCATACAGAACTGCCTGTGGATCCACACAGAACTGCCTGTGGATCCACACAGAACTGCCTGTGGATCCATACAGAAATGATTCTGGATCCCCCATAGAACTGCCTCTGAAGGGAGGAAATCCCACATTTTCAGTGCCCCAAGCCATGCCAGCATGCTGATCCCCCCTTCCCTTCCCTTCCCTTCCCTTCCCTCAGTGCCCCCTTCCCTTCCCTTCCCTTCCCTTCCCTTCCCTTCCCTTCCTTCCCTTCCCTTCCCTTCCCTTCCCTTCCCTTCCCTTCCCTTCCCTTCCCTTCCCTTCCCTTCCCTTCCCTTCCCTTCCCTTCCCTTCCCTTTCCCCAGGAAAGGCTCTGCTGTGCTCTCCTCCCTCCATTCCCTTTCCCAGGCCCATTTTCAGTGCTGTCTCTCACTCTGGCAGTTTTTATCCCGTGCCCAAAGGCAGAAGGACGGGAGGAAGGGCAGGATGTGCTTTCTGCCTTCACCAGGAGGATTTGTTTTCCTTCCTGGGAGTTGCAGCCGGTGTGGAGAGGAGGGATGGAGGAGCATGCAGGAGCACTGGGAGATCCCAGCATATCTGCCCAGCATTTTCCTCCTCTCCCAGATTCCCATCCCATAGCAACATGCTGACAAATCAAGAGCTGCCATGCTATATCCAGTGCTCCAGCTGTCAGCCTGGAGCAGTGCATCTCCTTGCTGGAGCACAGCCTTCCCTTTGTTTCAGCTTCGGAAATAAAATCGGGAATTTGCAAAATAAAGGGGGAGGAATCCTTCTCTAAGGTAATAAAATCACTAATCCTTTTTACAGGTTCATAATTTTATTGACTGCTTTGAACAAGGAGGCACACAGTGAATGTTAATGGATTTGTAGTAACCATACACCTTGTATTTAATATAATAATCAGTTACATAAAGTCAGCAGGCTCACTAAACTCACCTATACTTAATTTTATAAATATTTCCATTGATTTAAATTACTCTCAGTAAGAAACATTTGTCACCTGAACAGCCTTTGTTTCTACTTGACCATTTTTCAAGAGAGGAAAAAGACTTGAATAATTCCATTTTTGATGCTGGCTCAGAGAGGGTGGAGCACTGCCCTAATGTCCTTGACTTTCATGTCTGACACAGGAATAGGTCCAAGGTACTGTGAGTTTCGGGGCTTTTAAAAGCCACATTTTGTAGGAGCGAGTGTCTTACAGAGGCCCAGGCTGCAGAGGTAGCAGGAGTCTCACTGCAAGCTGTTCAGAATTTAATTAAAAGGCAGAGATGGCCACGGGAAGGAGAGAAACATTGATGTGTTCACACCTCCACCTCACAAACAGAGCAAGGCATCACCACACCCATTTCACAGATGGAGAAGTGCTTGGAAGGGTGCAGGATTTTTCCCAAGACACAAGTGTGGGACACAGCCACTGAAGCCAGGGAATGAAACCTTGAAAGAACACCATACAGTGGCCATGTGACAGCCAGTGAACCAAATCCATGGCAGTAATTAGCCCAAGGAGAGGGAGAGTGGGAAGATGCTCCAAGCTTGGATGTTTGCACACACACCCCTTTTTATTCACCAAAATGGAGAAAGTAATTTTTTGTCCTTTCTTTCCTCAAGAAAGGCCCAAGGGCTGGATTTGCCCCTCAACTGTTTTCCTTGGGAAAGGCTGCACAGGGTTGCTGAGGGCACAGTTTGGGATGGCAGTCACATGCAGATAACCTAAATCTAGATTTTTCATCAAAATGAAACAAAGGAATCCTAATGCCATGAAATATTAAACTCTTATCAGGGATTCTCTCATTGTTTACAAGCCAAAGGTGCTCAAGGAAATTCCAGTATTAAAAAAAAAAAAATCCTAGAACTGTTAACTTAAGTTTGCAGGAGCTGCTCATTTACAACACAACAAAAATTGTCTGTAGCATTCCCAAAGTCTGCTCTAAGGATGTGTCTTGGACTGAAATATTTGTTAATACAAGAGTTCAGCCAGTCTGCACATGAAATGAACCCAAACAAAAACGTAAAACCAAGTATTATTAATGTAACATCATGCTAAGCAATAGGAAAGCGCAACTGCAGAAAAAGCAAGAAATCACTCAGGAAAATCTCTGCTGTTTTAAGACTGAAGTTGAAGTGAATTCCTAGAATCTTAAACTCTGTCTTGTCAATAGATGAGGGATAAGCAGCACTAAAGCAGGCGTTAAAAGCAGTCACAGGAATTAAGGGCAGTTCACCCCAGGAGCTGAGAAGAATTCAGATGTACTTTGTATTCCTCTGGCTCACTTGGGCTCACTTGTAGAATTTTCTTCCCCTGTATCTTTTAATTTGCTGAATGATTCCAGAGAATCCAACACACCTACATTTAATTAGCTTTATAAATCAAAGGTGACAATTCTTTAGTAACCTGTATTATTTCCCAGCGTGGCAAGCTAGAAAAATGCTGACAAACTTATTTATTGACCTGTTGTGCTTTGCAAGGACAGCCAATGTTGTATTGATCCAGCCATCCCAAATCCTGTAGCAGGGCAATAACATCCCAGAGTCTCCACATCATCACTATTCCTACAGGAGTGATATCCCCCAGCCCTGAAAATGCAAATGTTCCCATCCCCCTCCTCTGCTTTGGGGAATTATTGTTAGGAATTAAAGGAGAGGAGAGCAGGAACCTTCACATTTCCTTGGTTTGCCTCTTTCATCAGCAGTGCTCGCTGGGAACTTTGCTTGCAACTTTAATTATTTCCTCACTGATCTTTCCCACCCCCAGCACTGCCTGAATTCCCTTTGTGTCACCCAGGAACCCACAACCCTGCATGGGAAAACCTCCACAAAGTCACCGGGCTTGACTTCACATTTCCTCAGGTCTCCTCCTGTAACACGTGGATTTAAGCCAGATTAAAAAAAAAAATCTGAAAAGTCTGAATGCACCAAAATCTTTAGGAGATCTGCATTTCCATTTGTGGTTCATGGCAAATTGAAACAAATAAATGAAGACTTCAGCATTCGACCTACTGGGATCCCTCACTTGACAGTCACTCATGAGTCAGGGTGACAAGGTCACGTTCCTTATTCCTTATTCATTTAACTGTTTGATAATTGTAAGTAGCAATGGAAAGCAGGCAATCCTCACAGTTAATAATCTTCCCAGACCCCAGGGTATGAGGCTGGAAAACGGAGGGAACAATGGGGAAAAGTTAAAAATTGTTTCCATTATCTATTACCATCAGGAAAAGGGGAAAAACGTGTCTTTGGAAAGACATTTTCATTTACATTTCTAGCAAAACCCACCCTGAAAATATCAGCCAGCTAAAAAAATAGGGAACACACTGAAAATAGTTTGGAATATTATTATGATGTAGCTGATGTTCTCATTTCCCCATGTGCATTTTTATGCAAATGCTGTTAGTTTCACCACCTCCAACCATCCTGAATTCCCACTGAACCATGGCGGAGCTGAAGATCTTCATCAGCACATTATTTCATTACATATTTATTATTTTACATATTAAAGATATTTTAGATATTAATTATTTTAGCTATTAAAGCCCCCAGGCCAGGGGGTTTGGGTGCCAATGACAAAGGCCACCAGTCACAAACCACTTTCCCTCCCCAAGACCACATTTGAGTGCGTGACCAACTTGAAGCATTCCCTAAGTGTGGGCTCCAACCAGGGATGCATTCCTGAATCCAAATCAATCTCTCCCAAATAGCTGCAGGTGAAAATTCTTCATCCGTGCTTGCTGTGCACGCAGGGAAAAATGCCTGGTCATACAAGCACAGGCCTGTGCTGCCGTTTATTTCAGGCCAAAAATGGAAGTATTTCGGGGATTTTAATGTGTTCTGCAGTTTCAAAGCTGCCTCTGGAAAAGCTGGATATTTTCCTGACTGTTATGTGGGCTGGATATGTAATGCTCAGAAAGGCCAGCAATTAAAAAAATAATAAAAAATAAACCCAAAACCAACAGAAAAACCAAACCACCCTTTCAAATGTAAACTAAATGTAATATTTGTATTTTAGACTGATATTTTTTCTAGGCCATTTCCTCATGAACCCTGTCTCAGACTAATATGTAAATTTTCAAAAAGAGGAATGTTTGGATAACCCCATGGTTTGAAAACAAGCAAAGCGAGGCGAGATCCACGCTGGGCACCCACAGATGGATAATATTTTGTTTTTCTTTGTGAACGTCTTTTGTCTTGAAGCTGGTGTGAAAATCTAGACGAGGGCCCCACATGATTGATCACCACAAGCATCAGAAGGAAATGATTCACCACAACACTGTAACTGAAACTGCTTCGACACCTGATTGCAAACTTCACACTGGGGGACTAATTAACTGCTGTACCTGCAGGAGCCTCGGGACACCTCAGCCCACAATTCCAGCTGTGAATACCCACTGCTCTGCCAGAAAGCTGCATGCCACTCAGAACTGAGTAAAGACGTCAAAAATACAGATTTTTTTAAATTATTATATTAAATTATAATATCATTAAGAGTATTGTTAAAAAAAAAAAAAAGTGTAACCTCAATATCTGCCTAAAGTAAAATGCACACAATTTTTTCTTTTGGTTTTCAGCTTCAGGGTTTTCCTACTTCTGCCATGAACTTCATTTCAGGTACTCTGTGAACATTTGTGAAGCATTTTCAATATTAGGAACATAAGGGTCATATTGTCTGAATTTAGATATAAACCAGTACATGAAATATCATCCAGCTCCTCGTGCATCGTGCTCAGAGCTGAGCCAAGGTCTCAGCAGATTTATCAGCAGAAATACAGACTGCAAACAGAGTAATGTATTCCTAGCAAGGCACTGAGAGAGTGATGAGGAAGAATGAAAAATAGCTGGCTATGAGATTTTTTAGGGAAAACAAATCTATTAAATGTTTTAACCTTACAATACTGATATAGCTGCAAATCAATCTGCTACAATAGTAGTTGATAACCAGTGTCCAGCAATGTGGTGTTGTTTTCCACTACATTTGACAAATAAAAGAATTCTTCCCTTTTGCTTCCTGTTTCCACCACTCAGTTTAAATTGAAAACGATTTCTGAATACACTTTCAAGCATAAAAAAAATAGAAGTCTGACAGTTTGGCAAGAGTGGGGAATGGTTTGGCAATAGCCAAGAGCCTCCTTTGTTCTCATTTTCTGAAGCCTTGTGAGTTCACCCTGATGAGATGAAGAAGTTGGTGAACTCTTCAGGAAAAGGAACATAAAACCCCACAGTGACATCAGTTTGGGGCTGTTAAAATATCTCCAGCCTGCAAAGCTCCTGGAGCACCTGGGATAATTCCTTGCTCATCCATGATATTTTCCCTGCTAATCCTGGGTGTGCAGAGCTCCATCACCTGGGATTCTCTGAGGGAAGATCTGGGTATTTTTGGAGCTGCCCAGTGAAGGATCAGGGCTGGAAATCGAGGTTTGAACACCATGGCCACTCCTCTGCCAGCCCCACAGGGTAAATTACAGCTTGCATTGCAAATTTGCCCTAAACTGCTGAAATCTGGAGATGTTTCCCTGACAGGCATTTGGCTGCATATTTTCCATGTAAATGAGGCTTGGACTACACCAGGTTTTCTGTATTTTACCTTCTGAATTCACAGCCACCCCAGCTCAACAGCGGCTGCTCATTTCCTAGTGGGGAATTCACGTTCCACGTGTAGGCAGTTGGTAATTTCATCTCTGTGTTCCCAATATTAATCAGGAATTTACTCCCTATTCCCAGTGCTTCCTCAAGATAAAAAAAGTGCACATCTGAGGTAGGGCTCCTCCAGAGTGCTCTGGTCTCACAATTCTGGGTCACACTTCCCAGCTATCTGTAATCAGATATTACATTTCTGCTTGAGTTAACGCTCATCCTCTGGGAAGAAAAGCTAAAAAAATCAAACACTTATTAAAACATCTCAACCTAGGAAATAAAGTTCTTCCTCTAAAAATAGAGCAAGGAGGAAATGCCTCCTACCACTGAACACTCTCAGCTTTGTCCTGCAAACAGCAGCTCTGGAGAGGCTGAGCCCTGGTTTTCCTGGATCTCCTCTCCCACATTCCCTGACCAGGTTCTAACAAAGCTGCCCACACCAATCCAGGTGCAGCAATTCCTGCAGCCACTGAATTAAGGGACCAATGCCATCAATAGGTGACAATTCTCAATCAGAATTCCTCTGGGTTAGATTCACATGCAGCTCTTTTTCCCCAGCAGGCTCTGCTGCTATTGTTGGTAAATGTTACATGACTCAGACGAAATGAAAAATAAAATCAGTCAAACACAAAGCCAATAACTTAGTAGTCAATAAAACTAAGGAAAAAAATATTTGGACAAACATTTTCTGAAAAAAAAGTTATAATTTCTCAGAATGGGTTTTTAATTTTTTTTAATCTCCACTATTTTTAATAGCTGTGCATCTACTGAGAGAAAAATGAATGAAGATATCCACAAAATTACCAAGTGTTACTCTTCCTTTGTGTGGAGAAATACAAAAAACTTCTCACTGTTTTACACCAGTCCAACCCAAAGACCTGGATATAATAATAAACATAAATAATATAAATAAATGGAGGCCCACTTAATGAGCTTTTCAAAACTGTACAGTGAATTTTTCATTGTGGGAAGTGCAGCCACTTCTGCAGTCGAATGCAACAGCTCATAAATAACAGGCAAAAATTCAGTGCAATAGCAGAGGAAATTCTGGGGGACTGCAAGGTAATTTGTCACTTGTGGACTAATGGAGATTGGGTTGTGACACACTCCTGCTTCTTTGACTCTGTTTGAATGAGCATCTCTCTTTTCCACACACCCTCTCGTTTAAAATTGGTGTTCTCTGTAACAAAGGGTGACCACAGGAAAACAGAAAATATAAAATATTTAAACCGAAACCACAAAAGGACACTGCTGCATCTCAAAGTGTTGTTCTAAATATACACAGGCAAAATGCAGAAAAATCAAAGAAAATTGCAAAGAGCAGGTGGAGCAATGTCAAATTATTTGTGCTGCTCAGCTGACAGGTGTGCCAGGGTCAATAATTTATGAATAAGGGAATAAAGAATTATTCTGTGTGTCCATTTCACATATGAGCATTTTCTTGCTACTAATGTTTAACTGTGGCACTCAACATTTCCCAAAATCAGAAGAGAAACATCTCCAGAACGAACAGGAGGAATTGGATATTTTCTGTGTATTCTCATTGCAGAACTGTTTGTACATCTCTCTATTTTATAAATAATATTTCAAAGGCAACAGAAGTGATGTTTTGCATAGTGTGTCAACTCGAGGAATTTCACCAAGCTTTTTAATATTGGGGATTTTTTTAAGATTCAGTTCTGGGAGGCAGAAATGTTCTCATGTGTTTCCATGAGAACTGCAAGTACTTTCTGGAAGTTAATTCTTTTTTTCTCTTGGTCTTTCTGAATGAAAACAAAAGCCTGAAAATATGAGCTGAGAATACCTAAAGTCTCCCAGATCCCAAACAAATGAGATGGAGGCAGCATTTTTAAACCCCAAGGCTTTGGGAAGTCACTCCCCTGACTATTCCTACCACGGTTGTCTGGCAACACAGCCCTGGCAGTGTGACACAAATAATGCAGAGAGGCAGCAACGTTTCCACATCTCTGCACGTGTGTTCTGGCAGCCCCAGCGTCTGCAGGTGGGGATTTGAGCAGAGGAGAAACTCCTCTCCTTGAAACCCATCTTTGCAGGAGATTAGGGTGGGTAATCAAAGGCAGGGCCCTTTCCTCAGCACAGGCACACACAGGATTGCAGGGGCTTTGATTTCACATAGCAAGGTGGGTTTTACATATATATAAATTTTTTTTCACTCTCCAAATATAATTATTCACTGGAAAACTGAATGGAACAAAACAGCTTATGCAGACAGGCTTGCAGTGCATCTGTTCTTTTTTGATCTAAATAAAACAGCAAAAATCTCACTCAGTATCTTGACAAAACACACTTCATCTTTGTGTGTGTGAGATCTTTCCTCTCATAAAGAAACCTGTTCCTGCCTCCTTCATTCTCTTCTGCTATCATCTAGACATCAGCACATTCATATTATCTACTTTTGAAATGTTTTTCCCCCTCTGCAATGGATTTTCTTGTTCCCCTTTGCAAAATGCCCTGCTGACACCACATCAAAATGAACTAAAACCTTTTAGGTGACAGAGGAGTGGCAGCTGAGGCTGGCTTAGATTATCCATAACAGCAGTTTTCATGGAGCTGTGCAGGTGAGTGGATAGGGGTGTATTTGTGGATGCATTCTGCAATTTGGTTTAACAAACTTGTGATTGATCAAGGCCTACGAGTCAATTATAAAATCCCAGTTGACTTCAGTGGGGTTGTGTCCATAATAATCAAGTGATGAAACACCCCAGGAGTGAGGCCAAAGCTGAGAGGTGCCAGAAGGGTGAGGGCATCCAGGAGGATTCCATTGAGCAGGAGTTTCCCTGAGCACAGAGTCCTTGTGAGCACTGCTGGAGGTCAGAACGGTGTGACAGGGACAGCTCAGGGGAAATGCAGGAGCTTGGAGCCATTGGGACCAATGGAACCCCCTAGTGAGGGAAGCCGTGAGGGGGCTTCACCC
The DNA here is from genome assembly GCA_024865655.1 of Emberiza elegans. NCBI lineage: Eukaryota > Metazoa > Chordata > Aves > Passeriformes > Fringillidae > Emberiza > Emberiza elegans. The sequence continues at coordinate 2,001,639 of JALJVW010003097.1, forward strand.
CAGAGGGTGCCTGAGGATGTGGGAATGGTCACAAGGCTCTGCTGCTGCCTCCCAATCCCATCCCATCCCCAATCCCATCTCCATCCCATCCCACCCCAATCCCATCTCCATCCCAATCCCATCTCATCCCATTCCCAATCCCATTCCCAATCCCATCCCATGCAAACTGGGACCACCCTGGCCCTGTATTCCTGTCTAGGACAACCTTATCTTTCATATTCCATTCCTATTTCTGCAGCCTTAGGATGAAGCCTTGATTAGCGGGGTCTTTCACATCCTGATGTTTTCAAACAGACAAGGCGGAGGGTTGGATGGGATATTGGGCAGGAATTGTTCCCTGGCAGGGTGGGCTGCCCCTGGATCCCTGGCAGTGCCCAAGGCCAGGCTGGACAGGGCTGGGAGCACCTGGGACAGTGGGAGGTGTCCCTGCCATGGCAGGGGTGGCACTGGGTGGGCTCTGAAGTCCCTCCCAACCCAAACCATTCCATGATATGGGTCTGCCCTGACCAGGATGTCCAGACCTATCCAGGAACGGCATCCAGAGCTGGAGCAGCACCTCCTGATGCTGGGCAGGACAGAGGCAAAGGCCCTGCCTGCCCACAGCCCCTGCCACAGACTTTCACTTCTACCCAGCAAAGCTCCTCTCTTATAGGGAGGTTTCCCTCGGCTGTAATTAGATTCCAGGGATTTAATCCCCCGGGAATGTAGCAATTACCATATACCTGACAAGTGCTAAATGCTGCATTCCGCGGGGATTATCACCTCCGGCTGAACACAGAGAAAAGGGGAGGGCAGGAGAGATTTCCCCTTCCTCACGGGCTGGGGAGTGGGATGCAGGATCCTGATTTACTGCAGCTGCTGGGGAGATCAGGACACCGGGGAAGGCATTCCTGAGAGGGACCAGACAAAATGTTTATCTCTGCTAAAAAGAACACGGTAATGCTGCACATCTGGGTCACCCTGCTCGGTTCCTGTGCTGCTCGCTCCAGCTGGGCTGTGTTTACAGAGGGATTTTTATTAATGCTGCTGCTACGCGGAGCAAATACACTGCAGAATAAGTGAGATTAAGACAATTGGTTTAATAGACTTCAGGAATAAGTGACATTAAATCGAAATCGTATGCACCAGGAAGAGGCAAAGGAGAGGCATTTGCCTAGAGTTTATGCACCTTGTGATGCACAATTTATTACAGCTTGTTTAAAAAGCACGGGGTTGTTATAAAGCTCTTTCTATTCTTTTGTATTATCTCAGTTATTTACAAGATGCACAGTGGTGCTGTGAGGGCATCCTTCTGTGCTGATAAACTCCTTGGCTCAGCAGATAAAAGCAGAATTTACCAGCATGACAGTGGCAGTGTTTACATGCACATCCACTCCGTTGCTATGAAGCATTTTGCAGGTTTAGCAAATTGCAATTAAGGGGGATTGCTCTGAGGTCCAACCATACGCATTTGTTGGAATTAAAGGCTATCAAAGTAAAAGCATTTGATTTTTCAGTGGACACCCTGCTATGGCAAAAATTGGTAAGGTCACCTCTAGTCCATGGCAATGACAACATTTTGTCCCCAAGAGCCACAGGCTGGCTCTGTGCACTTGGGAATGCACAACATGGAATGGTTTGGGTGGAAAAGGATCCTAAAGCCCATCCAGTGCCACCCCTGCCAGGGCAGGGACACCTCCCACTGTCCCAGGTGCTCCCAGCCCTGTCCAGCCTGGCCTTGGGCACTGCCAGGGATCCAGGGGCAGCCACAGCTGCTCTGGGCACCTGTGCCAGAGAAGAATATTTTCCTAATATCCAATCTAAACCTTCTGTCTGTCGGTTTGGATCCATTCCTCCTTGTCCTGTCATTACATGCTCCTATAAAACGTCCCTTTCCATCTCATTACCCATCAGTGGCATCAATTCATGTCTGTGAATCCTCTATAATATTTTAAAGTTATGTGGGAGAAACCCCAGCCCTCTATATACAGTTGTTTGTATTCCAAGGGCAGATATGGGTGCCAAAATGGTATTTTTAAGCTATCAGGATGTTAAGCCCAGCTTTTTGTTGGTTTTTCCTGAAATCCAAGGTCACAACTATATCCATTTAAGGCGGGCTGGATCCATACAGGGCTGGTCATGTGACGCCATCTGCATTCTTCATCACATCCCAACCCATTGTATGCCTGAAATAAAGCAGGAGCAGGGCGTGGTGGTTCTGCATTTCCTAACTCGTTAGCAAGTCCTTTGAGATGACTCCTGTCTTTCAGTGGCACGGTAAACCAGTTTAAACAAACAGAAAGAAAATAATTATTAATTGGCTAACAGCAATAATAGGCCATTGGATTTCTTGAAAATCTCACTCCCAGGACAAATCCCTTGACAGCAGCAGCAGCTCTTCTGAAAATTGCATTCAGAGGAGCTAATGGGAGTCCGTGTTGCCAGGGTCATCTCCCTGCTCTGGACCCAGCCTGCTCCCGGCACGGAGCTGCGGGAGGCAGTGGGAAATGGGATATTCCACAGGGAGAACGCTCTGGGTGCTGATGCTCCTGCTGGCAGGGCCGTTCCCGCCTGCTTTGGGCACCCAGGAATCCCAGCCCAGCCAAGCCTCAGCTCTGCCCTGCTCTGCTCACCCATTCCCACCCTCATTGGTGACAAACTCAGCCTGGCCTCGGCCGAACTGCTCCCTTATTCCTGCAGCAGCAAATCCCAGGGTAGCCCCTGCTGGCGAAGAGCTGGGGTATAATTTGGGGTATATTTGGGTTATCCTAGAGCAGGAGCCTGGCAGTTGTGTGCTCCCCCTCACCTCCCTGCTGTCACAGGACACTCACACCCATCTGCTGCTCTGAAACCCCAGCCCTGCCTCTCCCCACATCCACAATTCCTGCCTGCTGAAATCAGTCTGAGCCCTTTCACTGACTTCACCAAAATGAGGATTCACCCAGCGGCTAAGGAGAGAAATTAAAAAAGAAAAAGGTAAGGGGAGGCTATTGACAATTTAATCCTCTCAGTGGCTCTGGGCTGACATTAAAACTGTTGCAACCGAAGCCAAGTGGTTAATGACACTTAAAAACCTGTTCCTGTCTCTGCAAGCTGTCACAGGGCTTTGTCTTCCATGGGGGAAGAAACTCAATGCTGGGGCAGTGAATGAGACACATGCATGTGATCAGGGTGATCGGAGCATGCAAAACACATCCCAACAAAACACACACCGAGGTCAAAGCAGCAGAAAAATGAAAGCGTTTTGTGTTCCTCATTTGCCTGACTCACTGCATCGCTGGCCAGGGACGTGCCTGAACCAGACTTGGCTGCTCTGCTCTCCAAAGGCCGAGGTTGCATGTTCCACTCGGCACCTGTTCTGCAGTAATTCGGAATTAATGTCCCGGCCAAAGCCTCAAAGGGATGAACAAGAATGCGAGCTGAAAACTAGTTGCTTCTAATTGTCATGAAAACAAATGTCAAAAGAACATGTGTTTCTACTTAGCCAACTCTGCTTACTAAGTTTGAAGCTGTTTTGTGTTAGTTTCTACCATTTAAATTAAATGTTTTGTCTCTGACATACTTGATGTGGCTTTAAGAAGCTGTGCTTCCCCCCATCCCCCTTATGAATCTTAATGTTTGCCTGGATTTGTTTGTAACATCAGACAAAAGACTGGCAGGCTGTGCCAGAGTGACATAGATTTTATGTTGAAACAAAGCAAAGCAAAAAAAAAGAAAAAAAAAAATCAATTAGGGGTCATTAAAACCCAAAGTTTTCAATGAAAGAAATACTGTAATGGCACAGTAATACTTTGGGGGTTAGGAGTTCTTTTAATTCCTGAAAGAGCCATTCTGCAGCGCCCCTCCTCCACGCAGGGCTGTGAATCTGCTGTGTGCAGAGTGAGTCAGCTCCGGAGCATCCAACTCCACAGCTGTGCATTAGCATTTGGGGAGAGGAGCACTGCGAGTTCACGGCGACATGTGGCAGCAGGGCCTGCCTGCGACCTGGGCACGGAACCTTCAGACACAGCCCCTGCCCCTGTGTGTGTGTGTGTGTGTGGAGGCTGCTCCAGCAGCGCCCAGCCTCCTTCCAGTGGGAGCTTTCCATGGATTCCCTTGGGGAAACACCACGGACCATCATGGAGATGGAATAAGCATAGCAGGGGCCGTTAAAAAATTACAATTTAACATTTGATGTCGTAAAATGTGGATTTTTTTTTCTTTTTTGCCCCTATTCCTCATTCCTGGAGGCCATCTCCTCACAAAGGGAACACTGCAGCTTTGTCTCCTAAGGAGTGGAAGTTCAACTTCTGTTCTTTCCATAACAAGTGCATTCTTAGAAAGGAAAAAATAAATCCTGCTAATCACAGCCCTTCCCTGGAGCAGGGCATGTTAAATTTTCATTTCCCAAGGAGGAGCCTGAGACCCAGCTGGGTTCAGGACCTGGAAGTGCAGGAAGAAATGGGCACCAAAGGAATCACAACCCGGGAGCTTGGGAAGTGCTGGTGTGCACAAAGCCCATCCCTAACACCAGGCACAGGTGAGGGAGGCACTCTGAGGTCAGCCCCCGTGGCAGGTGGCACTTGGAAGGATCCCAGAGCAAAGGGAAGATTTGGTGGCCAAGGCTGCAGAAAAGCCCCAGCTGGTAAATGACACAGGTGAGAGCAGCAATTTCTGTGCACCTTCCATGGCATGAGTAACAGTGCAGGTGCCCGGTGGATTTATTGGGATCTGCAGGGGATGTATTTGTCTCACAAAGGCAAGAGGATTTAACTCACACATCTAATTTGTCACGAGGGCTTGGGAGCCATTTTAAAAGTGGAACAAGTGCCTCTGTGGTCTTTTTGCAGTGTCTTTCTGCTCCTCCTCCTGCCTCCTTGCTTCTGGCACTTCTCCCAAAATGCACACCACATTCAGGAGAGGGAAAACACTAACCCTGTATCAGTGGAATAAATGAGCTCTACATATATCACCACTTACAGTTCAAATTATGCAAAAAATCCAAGATAGATGAGGCTGAGCATAAAAGGCCCTTAGTGTGTAATTATAAATACTAAAATGGTGTATTTTTTCCAAAACAAGAACTTTTTTTCTTTACATTTGCATACTCTGTCGACTTTTGACCCGCAATAAAAATGTAGCACAAGTTGGTAAGTGACTGAGTCAGAACAGGACCTTCTGTTTGCATCATTCCGGCTGCCTGCTGCAGTTTCAGTCCTTAGCAGTTTCCTCAGATTTACAGTCCTGGACTGAGCAGCTCCAGTGGGTAACCAAAAAAAGCCCTTGCCTTGACACATGTAAACTGTTAGATTAAAATTCCTGGGCTTCAGGATATATGCAGAAATTCCATGGGTTAAATTATAGACAATAATAAGCAAGGATCAGCCCTTGAGATGCTTTTGGCTGGCTGTGTGTCCCAGCCCAGCTGGAGCAGGCAGGATGGAGCCCTGGGCTCCCAGATGTGCCTGTGCAGGGCCACAGCCCCCAGAGCAGCGCAGGGAGAGAGGGAACAGCACTGCCGTAAAACAGCACTCAGGTTTTTACTGAGCCCTATTCAGCCCAATTTCTGCTCCCTTCTCTGTCTCTGTCCTAATCTCCAAACTGTGTGGATTACTGTAGAACAGAGGGATGCACTTGTGGTCCAGGCAAGTTGGTGCAGACTTTCCCAGCTGTTAGTCTGCTCAGGCAGAAATGCTGAATCCTGCAGCATTTCAAAACATCCCTGTACAGCTCACAGCTTTCACGTTAGAAAATACTTGGATGATCAAATCCCAGTTCCTTCTGCCTCAATTCACAGAATCCCAGACTGGTTTGGGTTGGGAGGGACTTAAATCCCACCCAGTGCCCCCTGCCATGGCAGGGCCACCTCCCACTGTCCCAAGTGCTCCAGCCCCAATGTCCAACCTGGCCTTGGGCACTGCCAGGGATCCAGGGCAGCCACAGCTGCTCTGGGAATTCCATCCCAGGGCCTGCCCCCCTCCCAGGGAGGGATTCCTTCCCAATAATGAAAATAATGCAAATCCAGCTCTGGGAGGAGCTGAGGTGTGGGGAGAGCTGCATTTTACCTGTTCATAGAAGGGCAATAACATAAGGGTAATAATCTAAGGGTAACTCTGCAGAGTTGGGGATGGAGCTGCTGCAGAGCTGGCTCCCAGCTCCCTGCTCTGGGATCACCCAGCTCATTTCACCACGTTAATAACACCCAGATATGAAGGCTACAGGTGAGATAAAAATTCAGTGTTTCTCCGACCTGCCTTGTTTCAGTAAATCATGCAAATGGCCCTGCTGACCTCAGTGGGACCTTTCCTATAGCACAGGTCCCCGTGGACTCAACAGTAGCAGCACCAGATCTGCTTCCAGTTTATATTGAAACAGAAAAAATAGAGATGTCTTGTTCAAGCCGAGCCTGAGAACCACAGAGATGAAAGGGGGAAGGGGAAATGCTGCTGCAGCAGCAGCTGAGCACTGCTGAGCACATTTTCAGCCCAGCCACCCAGCCAGGTTCAGCTCTAAAAGCCCATTTTGCTTACCCAGGATGAATTTGGCTTTTAGGTCAGAGAACTGTCCCAACAGAGCTGCCTGAGGATTTCCTTTGAGCAGCCACGTGGCCCTGGGGCCAGAAGTGCCCATCCTGTGGTGTTATCCTGGCCAAGCTGCCCCTCTGGTGTGTCCATCTCCTCTGGAAATGGGGGATGAAGGGTGGCACAGCCTGTGCTGCTCCTCAGGGCTGTGCCAGCCCTCTGCTCCCCAAGAGGATGAAGCCCTTGGGAGGATGAAGCCCATGGGAGGATGAAGCCCTTGGGAGGATGAAGCCCATGGGAGGATGAAGCTCATGGGAGGATGAAGCCCATGGGAGGATGAAGCCCATGAGAGGATGAAGCTCATGGGAGGATGAAGCCCTTGGGAGGATGAAGCTCATGGGAGGATGAAGCCCTTGGGAGGATGAAGCTCATGGGAGGATGAAGCCCTTGGGAGGATGAAGCCCAGCAGCAGCCAGGGGAGCAGAGATGAAGCCCATGGGAGGATGAAGCCCATGAGAGGATGAAGCCCATGGGAGGGTGAAGCCCATGGGAGGATGAAGCCCATGGGAGGATGAAGCCCTTGGGAGGATGAAGCCCATGGGAGGATGAAGCCCATGGGAGGATGAAGCCCTTGGGAGGATGAAGCCCATGGGAGGATGAAGCCCATGGGAGGATGAAGCCCTTGGGAGGATGAAGCCCTTGGGAGGATGAAGCCCATGGGAGGGTGAAGCCCTTGGGAGGATGAAGCCCTTGGGAGGATGAAGCCCATGGGAGGGTGAAGCCCTTGGGAGGATGAAGCCCATGGGAGGATGAAGCCAATGGGAGGATGAAGCCCATGAGAGGATGAAGCCCTTGGGAGGATGAAGCCCTTGGGAGGATGAAGCCCATGGGAGGATGAAGCCCATGAGAGGATGAAGCTCATGGGAGGATGAAGCTCATGGGAGGGTGAAGCCCAGCAGCAGCCAGGGGGGCAGAGGCAGCGCTGCTGCTCCTGCTCTGCTGCAAGGTCAGGCTCCCTGATAAGGCAGATTTAGTGTGGAGCAGCCCCTGGAGTTACCCCACTAATCATATTTCTGGTTCATTCCCACAATTACAGATGAGGTCAAGTGGATCCTCCATTGTAATGAGTTGCCTAAAATCTGGCAGCTTGTTGTTGCCAGGCAGGTAATTTGTAAGGCTTGTGTGTTTTGGATCTCACCTTCCTCCCCCTTTGGATGGTAATAAACCAGCACCTTTCTGTGCAAATGCTGCCTCTTTGGAGATGTTGGTAAATTTAACTTCTATTTATTATTGTACATTGTGGTTGCTGCCTTCCCTGCCTGTACACTGGTTTCATTCTCTGTGTTCCCATTTTAACTGATTATAACTGAGTGGGAAAGTGCAAGACCTCTGGTTGAAATTCAAAAGAAAATAAATGGATTTTTTATGGCCTGAAGAATCTATTCATTACTAAATCATTTATCTTTGCAGAAGGAGTGCCTATATTCAATATGCCTTCCTATTTCCCTAATTTTATTTCTCTCTAAGTACGCTCTGTGCTTGAAAATAAATCTCCATTGAACTTCCACAGAGAGGCTTTGCTGTTGAAAGTCCCAACAAGAGCCTAATTAGCAGAATTAAACACATCTCAGAGGTTGTGTATAAAGCCTGGGCATTGCTGTGTCTTCCCTAAAAATGAAACTTGGATGAAAATGTAAACCAAGAGTGTCCTGGTGGGATTCTCCAGGGCACACTGCAGCGAGGAGCAGAGCGCACACACACGACCTTTAAACACACTGCTCGTGCTTTTTGGCTTCCTTCAACGATTTCTGAAGGGATGAGAGTCATTAAGCAGGAGGGGAGGGAGGAGAGGCATTAAGATTGTTTAAATTGCTTTTTCTTAATTCCAAATTGTCTTCCTCTGGTGAATCCTAACTTTATTGCTTCTCTTGCATCTCAGGGCAGTGCAATTACATTCTTACCTTGAACAAAGGCTGAACTTTGGACAGTGTTTGGAAGGGTTTACAAATAAAGTAAACAGTTCTGCTGCATAAAACATATGTATGTGAGCAGGACTTCCTCCTTCCCAGATGAGCCACATTCATGTAATTTCATTTGTAAGCTTCCTCAGCTGCTGTTTGAAAAAAGTTTCCTTTCTGTTTGCAATAACCAGAAGGTTAAAATTCACAACTTCCCCCCAGTCCAATTGTTAAACTTTGGCGATTCTGTTAAAGTTCCACCAAATGCTGCTTTTACCAGCTCAGATATTAAATATTGGCTTTCAGTTTCAACTTGAACTGCTGCCTTTGTTCAGGCTGGATTAAGCCCAAATAGGTTATCTAGTTTAGTTCTTACTGCATGGTTCTAGTGGGGCTAACTGGGTGTTTTCATATTCCAGTGTAGAAACCAGGAGGGGGTTGGATTTGCTAATTTTACATCCCCATTAAAAAAAAAAAATCAGAACATTTTTGCAAACCCAGGTTAAAAATTAACAAATCAGAATGTTGGACTTTTAACTCCCCAGTCAGACAATGCAAAGCTGGGACAGATTTGAACTGCAGGATTGAAAATGTGGCTGGCAAAGTGCCATTTCCAGGTGTGCCGCCTCAGAGATGCCACATTTATTTATTGGAGGTGACTCCTGCCCTGGGATCTGTCACCTCCCTGTCCCTGGGTGCTGCACGGGGATCAGCCAGAGCACAAGGAAGGATTCACAGACATTTGCAAAGCTCTTTTTTGTCCCTTCTCAGCCCTGTGCCCCATTCCAGGGCTGTCTGTGGCACGACTGAGGGACTGTTAGCACAGATACCAGGATGGGAGGAGAGTGCTTGTGTCTATAAGGAAAATTTGGTATTTACTGTTGATTATACTTTCACACTCTAATTATCCAGGCCCAAAAAAGAGCCTTGTCATCCAAGCTGGGTCCCTGGGGACCGATTGTACGTCCCCAATAATGAATAGTGCAGGGCAAAGGCTTGGGAACAATTAGCTGGTTGAATTTGATTTGAATAAATAGTTAACTGGGAGCTGCTGATTTGGATTCTGCATCTGCATGTGAGCAAAGGCGAGCAGCAAGAACAGCCCTGCTCTGTGTGCAGCCCTGGGAGCCAGGCAGAGGCTCAACAAGCTCCTGCCTTATGGTTTATTGTGCTGCATCAGCCTAAACAACTGGGAATGCCATTCCCAAGTGTTCACAAGGCAGGACACCCTTCACCCTCACCCCCCAGCTGGCCCAGGAATCATAATGCTCTTTGAAAATACAATTATTTGTTTGTTTCAAAGCTCTTGGGCTGCCTAGAAATCTTACTTTTAATTTGAACTTCCCTATGACACCTGCAGAAACCTTTTTTTTTTTTTGAGTTTTTAAGGAATAGAAAAACTAATATATTTATATTAATTATTATTAAGCTAATGTATTTTATATTTAAGGAATTTTAAAACTAATATATATTTTATAACAAATATAACTATTTATAACTATAACTAATATACTAATAATAATATATTATACTACTAATAGTATATAACTAACTATAACTAATATATATTTATATATTTATATATAAAATATATGCAATATATTTTTGTGTGTATATTTTATATAAATATATCTATTTATTTTATAAATATATCTATTGATATATCTATTCTATATATATATTATAGAAATATATCTATATAAATATCTATAAAATATATATTTTTATGTTTTATATATTTATATTTTTATTATTATTTTATTATTTTATTTTTATATATTTATACTGAACTGTGGAACACTAATAAACAGGGTTTGGGGAATAAAATATGATCCAGGAATTTGTCAAGCATTACAAAATGGGCAGGTGGAGGGAGAGCATCCCCTGCAGCCTGGGCAGCCCTGCAGGAGCTGCAGGTCAGCAGGATTATTGTCAGCCCTGCACAAGAAAAGCAAAGGGAGGCACTGGGAGAAGAGCAGGATGAAGGAGTTTGGGCTTCCTGCCCTCTCTGCTCTCTGGAATTCCACAGGTGAGTACCAGGAGGCTCTGGCAGGAATCAGAGCCTTTTCTGGATGGGAATTTGGCAGTTCTGCCCTGGTGCCTGTGACATCCAAGGTGCAAGCACTGAAATCCTTGTGCAGGGATGCCAGAACTGCCCCGAGGGCTGAGCTCCCTCTCCAGAGCTGGCTCAGACTCTGGCACAAGGTCACAGGGATGGGCACTGCAGGAAACCCCAAAATCCCCAGAGGGAACAGGGATTGGGGCCCTGGCTCAGGGTCATTCTGGGTGCCACAGGGATGGGCACTGCAGGAAACCCCAAAAGGCACCAAGGGAACAGGGATTGGGGCCCTGGCTCTGGCACAGGGTCACTCTGGGTGCCACAGGGATGGGCACTGCAGGAAACCCCAAAAAGGCACCAGAGGGAACAGGGATTGGGGCCCTGGCTCTGCCACAGGGTCACTCTGGGTGCCACAGGGATGGACACTGCAGGAAACCCCAAAATCACCAGAGGGAACAGGGACTGGGGCCCTGGCTCAGGGTCACTCTGGGTGCCACAGGGATGGGCACTGCAGGAAACCCCAAAAGGCACCAAGGGGAACAGGGATTGGGGCCCTGGCTCTGCCACAGGGTCACTCTGGGTGCCACAGGGATGGACACTGCAGGAAAACCCCAAGAGGCTCCAGGGGGAACAGGGTTTGGGGCCCTGGCTCTGGCACAAGGTCACAGGGATGGGGTTTTTTGGGAAAACCCCAAAAGGCACCAGGGGGAACAGGGTTTGGGCCCAAACCCAGCTCAGAGAGCTCAGGAGCAGCAGTGGACCAGCAGGATGCTGTTTTTAGGCACATTTTTTAGGTTTTAGGCACATTTAGGGCCATCCTGGCCAGCAGGATGAGAGGAGCCTGGTCCCAGTGCCCCTCGGAGATCAAAAGCAGCGCTGGGCTTTCAGAGGGGCCACCCTTCCTCCTCCTCCCTGGCCCTAATTAGGTCTCTCTCCTTCTCCCTCCTCCCCTTGCGGTTGTTCCCAAATTTGCTGACCTCATGTAATTCCTAATTTGACAAGCTGCCTCCTTTTATTTTTTTTTCCCTTTTTTTTTTGCTATTTTTGTCATAACAAGTTGCAAACAGAGCAGCCTGTCTTTAGCAGCCTCCATTCACAGGAATGTGGGGACGTTTGGGCACCGGCACAGAGGAAACCCAGCTTTGTCTCCCTGCAAAGAAATGCCTGCAAAGGCAGCAAAACAACGGGAGGGGAAGCTGCTTTCTTTGTGCTCCAAACAATTTTGCCAAGAGCACGCGCGCACACACACACACACACACACACACACACACACACACACACACAAACAGGAGGAAAAAAAAAAAGAAAAAATAAAAAAGGCACCTTGGGGAAAGAAACAAAGGATGAACTTGTTAATAAGAGATAAGTTATTGGCCTTGCATTTCAGAGGAAAACAAAGATTCTTGGATGCCTTGTATTTGTGCAGCTCAGACATTTCCTGCTGGAAGATGTGCTGGGTGAGAGGCAAGCAGTCAATGGCAGGAATTACTCGAATGCTGATGTGTTGTTTTGGATTTTCTAAGTGAAAAGTGTTGTTTGTTTTGGAGTTTGTTTTGAAGTGATGTTTTTGTTTCCTGGAACAACCAGAACTCTGCCTTTGCTTTACTCATATCCTTGTTTTCCTGCGAACACTCATCCCTTTTCCCCACCTTAGTTGCTTGGTGACTGGTGTTAATCTCCACATCCAACAGCGTTTTTACAACCACCCTGATACAGAAACAAAATGAGTCAGAAAATATCTGGGAGAATTTTTTCCCCCTACTTCTTTTCTTTTTTCTTTCTTCCTTTGTTTTTCCCCTACTGTATAAAAATTAACCAACCAACAAACTGTGGCAGGAGACCCAGCCCTGCCAGGAGCAGTGAAATATTCTCTTTATCTTGCTAAAACTTATTGGGAAAAAAAAAAAAGGCAAGTCAATAAATACATGCTAATTTTAAAAATAATTCAAGTGTTTTCAGGATTCTGGGAAGCAATGTTTGAACCTAGCAGGGTTTTGCAGGTGATATTTCTGCTATCAGCTCTTTCAGTTCTGCATCCAGCCAGTCCTTCAGGAGGGAATCCAGCTGCCATTCCATGGAAAATGCAGTTTGGATGGTTTTCCATGCCTGAGCTAGTGGAGCACAGGATTTACTGCACTTATTGTCCCTGTCCTGTACAGAGCTTGGATGGCACAACAGGAGCCCAAAGCAAACCTGAAACCACATTTGCCTTTAATGAACAGTGCTGGATGGCCCTGGAGTTTCCATGGGAATTTTGCTGGAATGAGACAGCATGATTTGTATGGAGAAAAATGCAGTTTTCCCTCAGCCAGTGTCCCTTTCCCTGCAGAGCAGATCTGGCCCAGCCCTGGCAAGGGAGCTCACTTGGACCTTGTAATTACTCATGTCCTGCCTTGATTTTTCCCCTTATCAACTTGTCCAGAGATAAGAACAATGAAGAGAAAAAGGAGGAATGCTGATCCCATCCTGCCCCCTCAGCAACACTGATTTAATGATCAGTGAGCAAATGACAACTGGCTGCATCCCTGCAAACCCAAACACATCCTGGGTTGTGCTCTGCCTTTGAACCCTTGCCCAGTTTCTGTTCAAATTCTTCTGCTAAAAGGAACAGATTTTTGTATGGGTTCCAATCTGCTTCGATTTATTGGTGAAAATGGCTTTTTAATTCCAAAACGTAAGCACGCCATATTTTACAGCCCTGTGAGTTTGCAAATTGCAAATAATGCAACCCCTTGGTGTCGTAAAGCCACAAAATCAGCCACTAAATCCTAAATGGAGCCTCAGAATGCTGCACAGTTCTCCTGCTGTACCAGGCCTCTCCCAGCTTCCCTCCTGACGCTGTCCCAGAAGCTGCTGAAACTCAGAAATCCAAGGCCATGACAGCTCTGAAACTGGGGTTTTGTTTGCTTGTTTTGCTTTTTTTCCTGCTCCTGAGGAAAACATTTCATTGATGTTTTTAACCAATAGGTGAATAACTTCAAGGTTTGAAGTCACACAGTTGGAGCTTCCTGTAGCACAAGCCAGAATTGGAGTTGTGGCCCTCTGGAACACACCTAAAACTTTGAGTCTGATGAGGGTGGAAAAAGAGAGGTGATGCTCTGCTGGCCAGTCTGTCCAAAGCCACATTTTGCCCTTTATTTTAATAACTGGAAGAAATTCCTCCCAGAGAAGCTGTGGCTGCCCCATCCCTGGAAGTGCCCAAGTTGGAGCAACCTGGGATAGATTCTGTGACTCCCACAGCTAAGGTGGCAGAAAATCCAGATAAATCAGGATAAAAGCCAGAGCATTCAGCAGGCTGCCTGTTTACATGGACACTTATTCAGGGGTTTCACATCACACCTCCCAGCTGCAGCACAGGGAATATCCTCAAGTATAAACACAAATTCATATTAAACTCTTTGGTTCTTGGCAAAGCCTCCATTTCAAGTCAAGTTTTCCTACAGTGTTTTGATTTGCTCGTTCAACAGGATTTACTAAAGTGTTTTGGAAAACTTGCTTCAAAAAAATTAAGGTTTTTGCCAGCTGATGATAATCTGCAGCATTTGATATTTGAAACGCAGTTGGCAGTTGGTTCAGTAAATCACCAACATGGCAGGGCAGCTGGGAAATATGAACCACGTAGGTTCAAAAGACAAAAGGCAAAAACCCTAATATTTATAATTTAAAATACAATTTTGGCACAATTCTGTGGGTCCTGACTTCAAAATTTGTGAATCCTTGACTTGAGCAAAGTCACATAAAACTTTGCTGTCTGGGAACCTCCTCCAAAGTCCTTTAAAATCCAAAATGGACTGATTTCATTGACCTTCTGGATTTTGGGGAAGGGTTAGAACCCCCAAGATGCACAAAAAAGTCAAAAAGGACGATGGGAGAAGGTTTTCCCATCCAAACCCCCTGGCTCTGTGCAGGCAGGGATTTACCTGGGTGCCAAAGCTGTCCTGAGCAGGAATCCTGGGCTGGGGTTAAAGTGCACAAATCTCTGACACAAATACAAATGTGGGCCAGTTTTAGAGACTTTGAACTTCTTCTCCAAACATTTGTTCTGCAACTCAATCACACATATGTTCCCAGAAAGCAAAAGAGAGCCGGGATCCAAGCAGAGCCAAAGGGAATGTGTTCAAAAATTTCAGCAAATATTAACAGAACGTATTTATTTATTTGCAGTTCCTGTCTGTCTTGAGCATTAGCAGCAATAATCAAGAGAAATTTCAAGCACAGCCAGCTCCTGATATCACATCTGCTTATCCTAATGTTTATTTTTTCCCATCCTTTCGAGTTTAGATTAATCACTCTGGTATAGAAATGCAAAACGGACTTGAAATGATGCTCTGCCAACAAAGCAACTATTTAAGGCACTTCTGTTACCTGTGCCTTGCTTTGTTCTGGCCTGAGTGAAAACAAAACTAGGAAAAGAAGCCAAGCTTTTAAAAATCACCTTGTGTAGGAACGGGGAGGAGGAGTTCCCCCAGCAGTGGAAGCACGCTGCTTTCATAATTGGGTGCTTTGCATACTGCCAGCATTTCAAATCTGATTTCAAGTAGGAAGAGTTTTGCTGGTTTTAATCTCCCTGCCATGTTTGGTGCATAATCTCCTGCTAAACACAGCTTTATATTGATTGGTCATAGTGCTGCTTGCAAACTTGCTGCTCACTCACATCTGCTATTTTTCATACGGGCCCTTAATCCCCCCTAATTGACTCCTGGCAGCCCTGATGGTTTCAGGGTTCACCAGGGGCTCTTCCCTGTCTCACCAGCGGTGCTCAGCCCAGCTCTGCACCCTGACAGGGGCACCTGGAGTTCAAGGGGCTTTAGGAGTTCTGCACCACTGTAATTGGGTTTGTTGGGCCTGATCTGAGAATTGTTTGTAAGCAGATGGGATTAATCCCCCCAATACCCCCTGTGCAGTGTCTGAGCTGCTGAGCACCCAGCAGTGCTAGTACAAATAATGGAGTATTTATTGATCATCAGGGAGAGGCTGCCCCCCCTCCAGCCTGTAAAAATCAGCCTTTTTAGACCAAATGGATCCGATTTTTATGGACCCAGAGATGGATGGGCCGGCCCAACAGCTGCACTGACACACAAAAATACAGTTCTGTCTAAGGAGCCTCCTCAGGAGGGTTTTCCACTGAGCTGCCCTAAAGAATTGTGCTCATCTTGATCTTCATCATAAAGCAACTGAGCTCATCTTGGGAACCACGCTGCGCTCACACTAAAACCCCTCCAGATCTTTGGCTCCCCCAGAGCACAAAACCCACCAGAGGTGTTGGGGTGTCCGGGAGCCCTGAGCTGCCCCAGAGCCTGTGTGACCACCTGGCCAGGCACCAAATTCCCTAGAGGAGCCCAGCTGCAGATTCCCTGGCGCTGCCCAGCTCCCATGGCTTGCTAACCCCGGTCTGAGCACAGCAAACCTGGTTCTGCTGCACCCCAGAACGAGCAGGGCGGGACCCCTCAGCCAGAGCAGCACCCTGGCCCTGCACAGCCTCCTGTGCAGCCACTGCCCCTCTGCGCAGCTGCCCAGGGCTGTGACAGATAATTGCAATTATCCAGAATGCAGGGGATCCTCTGCAGCTGTAAATATTCATGGTTCCCTCAGCACCAACAAGTTCTGCTTGTTTGCACCAGAAACAAGCAGAGCCTCCTCCAAAGTCCTTTAAAATCCCGAAAGGACAGATTTCATTGACTTCTCTGGATTTTGGGGAAGGGTTCTAAATCAAAGGCAATCCAAGAGGCCAGTGCAATGAAACATTTCCTCCAGAGCAGCTGGGTGGGACAGAGCCTGCACAGCAAAGCCTCTGAGGGCTCTGGAGTGAACCAGAACCAGTTCTGGGCCAGGAATGATGCCAGCCCTGCCCTGCCAAGGCTGCCTGCTCCTGCCTCAGCTGGGGTCCCAGCAAGCCAGCGCAGATGTTTGAAGTAAAATGAATAAATTCTCTTGTGGGCATCCTCCTTCTGCTGGACATGGGATATTCCAACAGAGCAAACCTGCTGCCCTGAGGGCCAGAGGTGAGGGAGCAAAGGGAGGAGGTGCCAGGAGTGAGGCAACAAGGAATGGCACAGGCACCTTGTACCCCCCAAAACTGTCCCCAAAACTGTCCCAAAACCGTCCCCAGTGTACCCCCAAAACTGCCCCAGCCTTCACCACCACAGAGAGCTCCTGTGGCTGTTTGTCCATCCACAGCTGTCCCAGCTGTGCTTCAGCTCCCCTGAAGTCTGGAAGTGACCCCACAGCTGGGGCTGGCACGGGAGGAGGGATGGTGACACCTTGTCCCAGCGCCACCACAGGTAAAACACCCTCGTGGTGCCCACAGGTGGCTCTGGGCTGGGCCAGGGCAGCAGTTTATTGCTGAAAACACCAATTTTGCAGAAAATGTGTGTCCTGGGTCCTGGCTAATGCCAGCATGGGGCTGCTGTAATGATTAAGCCTCAAGTTTTCTCACATCTGTGAGGAATGCTTAGACACTCAAGTTTAAAAATAAAACGATCACTCTGGGCAGGATTTGAACATTTTTTTGAGGGAGTGTGGGATGATGGGTGGGTGGGTTAGATAGTAATCAGTTGAATAAACTCAGCTGAGCTTTGAAAGTTAAACTTCAAGCTCTACAGGAAGATTTGCATGGTGGGACATAAAAAAGAGTGTAATTGTGCCTGGCATGATCTGGGTTTATTAAGGTGTACCAGTGTAAGTGCACTTTCCTGCAATCAGTTTTATGAGATATCCAAGTGCTTTAAAAACACATAAATGACTTAATAATATGCCTGAGAATTCAATTGACAGACAGGAAACCACGGCACAGAAGGGTTGGGTTAAGTGGGACTGTGAGGGAGCAAATTCCACTTTGGGGAACGAAGGGAATGAAATTTGTCCTGCTGGTTACTGCCAGAGGAGGAGGAGGAGGCAGAATTTCCTTCCCAACAGAAATGTCGTTAGAGAACACAAATACCCACTAACAAAAAGCAATATTTTGATGTGCTAAGGCGTGTTTGCCTTTGTTACCCGTTTTGCAGACAAGTTCTGCATTTGTGCATTCAGATGCTGCTGCTATTTTTAGCTCTCTTTTATCCTCCACCCTTTTCTGCCTCTTGCCACACATAAAGATTCAAAGAACCATCTTTCCAGAGCATGCAAAGAAGCAACTAATGATATGCTATCGAGGAAGAAGTGTTCTCCTAGAGGAGACAGCTTCCTTTCAGAGGCACTAAAACAAAACCTCTATTCAATTCTTGCTCACTGCTTCATATCATTGCTTTTTTAAAATTTTTTTTTAATTTTAATCACGCTGAAAACTGCACATTCTGACACCAGACTGCACAACAGGCTCCAGTATTTCCACAGCCAGCCTGGCATTTGTTCCTGCATCATGGGAAGAGATCCTTCCTAACCCAAGTGTTCAGAGCACAATTCACTGGGTCACTCCTTGGGAGGAATTTCTTTGTTCCAAAGGTTTTTGGTCTCGGAACTCCACAGATGCTCCACAGTTCATTTCCCCCCATGAATATGAATTTATTGCTGAGGATGGGTCCCTGCCACCGATGCATAATCAGGCTGGTTAAATCTTCTGGTGGAGACTAAATATTCCAGGAATCTTAAACACTCACGGGGAAGGTAGGCTCAAAGAGCTCTCCTACCCCCAGCGAAAGAGTGGGCTGCACTAATTCATGGGAAAATAACAAATGGATCTGTGCTGCCTGCGAGTGCTGCCTCTCCCCTTTGCTGTGGTGATGCTGGCAGCTCCAGATGTGGCAGGGCTCACCAAATGTGGCACTGCTCCGCTACCAGCCCTGGCTCCTGTGAGCTTGCTGGGGTTTGGAAAGCAAATTCGCAAGCGAGCGGAACCGGTGTCGCTATCTGTCAGTAACTCCTCGTCGCACTCCACAAAAGCCGTGGCTCTCCTCTCTCCGCAGCCCCTGGATGCGGACGGCAGTAAATCAGTCGGCAGCGCTGTTTAGCACAGAAAGCAGCGCACTTCAAAGGCGGGCAGCCTTTTCCCTGCACCTATGAAATTCCAGACCGCGCTCCCAAATCCAGGGAAATCTCCGGGCCCTTTCTCCTCGCGGTTCCGAGAGCCTCGGCCATGCATATTAAAGGGCTGCTGTCAGCTCGCATTGTTTAACTCCGACTGATTAAAAAAACATTTGGGGGCAGGAAGCACGCACCCTTTGCAGGCTGGGAGAAACTCCCCTGGAGCTGCGGCCCCACCAGCCGAGCATCCCTCCCCAGCCTGAAATGGGGGTTGTTTTTCAATTTTGAACTCTATTTCAATATTTCCCCCTCTTTGAGAACATTTCCCCTAAAACTACTGAAAAGGAGGCATTCCCACACGTGTTCCCTCCCACTTTTCTTTTCCTTCTTTCCCTGGACTTAACTCTTACCAAATCTTCAGCTTCAGACATTTGGAATCCCCAAATTATGAATGAAGTTATTTTTCCTCCAAAATGCAGAGGAAGGGTTGTCCCTGTTCTTCGACTATGATATGCTAATATTCATCTTATTAAGATAACATAATAATATATTATAATATATCAATTAATAAGATTATGATAATATAATCATCATCTTATTAATTAATATGTTATAATATTTTATTATTTTAATATATATCCTAAAAGGAGATCTATTAGATATATTTTATTTTTATTAATATTATTAATATATTAAGAGATCATTATTTAGTCTATATTATTAATTATTATTAATATTATTGTATATTATATAATTAAATAATATATTATTAATATATTATTAATTAATATTACATATTCTATATGGTTAATTAATTATTATTTATTTATTATTATTTATTATTATTAATTAATGTCTCTCCTAAAAGAAGAATATATTATTCTCCTGTCAAAATAAAATAAATAATTTTTTATCCCAAATAAATAAAAAAAACAACGACTTGCGGGTTAAGGTGCTTTCTTATCAGTATATTTAATATCTATAATTTAATTTTAATACTTAAAATTTCTTCAGCTGGAGCATTCACAAGACATTCCCAGCCCTTTTCCACCCCTCCCCTCTGCCAGGCTCCACTCGAATTTCTATAGATGCAAATGTCCATGAGATCAGTGGTTGATGTGTTGTACCCAGATCATCCCAATCACCCTTTCAGGCCAATTTCTGCCCTGGAGCAGCCCTGTGGTGGAGCTGTGCATCCCCAGAGCTGCCAGGAGCCCACCCTGAGGAGGGGCCCGTCCCTCCTGGCCTGGGGATGGCTCTTTCTGCAGCTGAAATTCATTTCTTCACATGGAATCAGCGTGAGGTCTGTGCCCTACCCAGCACTGCCGAGCCCGGATGATATTGGATTTCTTCACTCTTATTTGAACCAGTTCATTTTCACAAGGATTTCCCTCCTGCGCCAGTGTGTGCTCTGGAGGCACAGGAAGTGGAGGTGGCAGGAATTCCTGCAGCTGCACCCCAGGCTCCTGAGAGCTGCTCAAATCGGGGCTTTTTGGCCACATCACATTAACCAGCCTCTCCTTTGGGTGTCCTGCCCTTTCCCAGCATCTCCCCTGCAGCTTTCCCCGGGCCTGAGTCTCAGGGACCCCAAGAAAAATTCCCATTGGCCCCGGAGATTTTGGGGCTGTGCCCTGTGTGCACTGAGAGGCAGGGGAAGGATGGAATCACCATTACAGGAATGTGCTGCAATACATCTTCTGATAAAAATGCTCGTTTAATTAAAAGCAACAGCCTCAAAAAGCAGATGTTTAGCAGGACCTGAGCTCTTTCACTCACAAATAAACCCAGCCTGGCTCAGCCTTCACAGATTTGCTCAGAGGGAAGAGGGTGATGTTCATTGTGGTTATCACTGTAAACAATTCCTACCTCACCTCTCACTTGCGAGTGACACACAAACTGCTTCCTGAGCGAGCTCTGCAGTGACCGGGCAGAGCAGTCTCGGAGGAGTTATTACTTTTATTCAGCAGTACTACTATCAGGACCTGGTCTACAGGAAGGCGTCCCTGCCCAGGGCAGCTGGAAGGAGATGATTTTTAAGGTCCCTTCCAGCCCCAGCATTTGGCCATTCTGTGGTTTAGTCACAGGTGAGCCAAGCAGTGATGTTTGCACATCCTGTGAAAGCAGGATTCACAAATGTAAACTCTGCTGGGCTCACAAAATCGGGCTTTTTAACGGTGCAGCAATCAGAGCAGCCTCAGCCCATCCTTTCTCATGCCTCTTGGCCATTAGGCTGGCTTAAGTGCAGCCTAAATTGCGCTTCACTGGCTGCACATCGGGGTGCTGCAGCACAAAGGGACAGAGATGGAGATACCAGCAGCACCTTGCAGCCCGGGCTGCAGAGCTCAGCCCCTCACAGCTCTCAGAACCCCAACTGCCCAATTTCAGCTGGGGTTAGATGTGCCAGCACAGCCTAAAATCGTGTTTAGGTGTGACAAAGCAGGGCTGTGGGCTGATGCTGGCCCAGACAGGGCTACAGCAGGGGCAGAATCCCTGCCCAGTCCCTGCCCAGTCCCTCCCAGGCAGCTGAGGGCCCTGGGCAGCACCAGGGCCAGGGTGGCTCCAGGGAGCTGTGTCAGTGTACGGTGGCACAGAGCATCCAGCATCCATTGCAGGTGGGCTTGGCAGAGCTGCTCCAGCCCAAGGCAGCAGTTCCAGCTGCAGGAGAGCATCCCCAGGGGCTGGCAGCAGCATTTGCACCAGCAGACCTGAGGGTTCCTTCATTCGTTGGGATCTGCAATAATTGTTCTGGCAGCTGTCACCAAAGCCCATCAGAAATGTGCATTTTCACACACACCACACCAAACCCCGAGTCCCAGGGCACGGGGTGTTATCGGGGATGGAACCAGGCTGGGCAGTGATTCACTCTGTGGGCCTTTCCCCACAGTGCTGCTGGTGGTGCTTGCTGGAGGAAGACACCAGCTGTGAGTCACAGTGTCTGTGGGGAAAGGTGGGGACAGCTCATGTCTGTCTGTCTGTCTGTCTGTCTGTCTGTGACTGAATGGGGACACGATTCCAGCAACACTCCCCAACAGAGGCATCACAGCCAAAACACAGAATTTCAGTGCACTACATCCTGCTGCCTGCCAACCTCTATCATTTCACCAGGAACCAACCCATTCATCTTCTTCCTCAGCTATTCTTTAAAAGAATTCTGAATTTAAAAACTCAGATTTTTTTTTGTTCACCATCTTAAACATAATAAAGATTTATTCTCTGTCCCACTCTCTTGGTGGGTCTTTGTAAGTTATAAATGTTTTCCTGAGCAGATGGTGATGTTTTATCCTTCATCCCAGGTCTAAGTCAATGTTGTCAAACCCAGGGGAATTAAGGAAAGTCAGGCACACAGGAAACCTTATGGCCTGTGACAAATCAATACTTCCTAATCTCCATTAACATTGGGATTTCTGCTCTAAGCCAACAGTAAGAATTCCTGGTCTCCCTTCTGATTTTGATGCTGAATTACAAAGACAGGGTCTTGATTATCCCTCCTGTTATGGCTCCTGGTTTTCAGGAGGAAATGGGATATGAAATGGCCCCTGCCCACTGGGCGTTCCCACTCGGCACCACCATCCCAGCAGTGACTGGACAGGTGGGTGCTGCCCCTGCTGCCCCTGAGCCATGTCCATCCCTGAGGAATCCACACTGGAGCCCCCAAAAGCTGCCCAACCCACCCAGCCTTGGATTGTTGTGGTGCCTCACCACCGAGCGGTTCCTGCTCCCCAGATCTGCCAGGACATTCCTGTCCTCTCCCCTCTTGGCTTTCAAGGTGCCCCTGTGCAGAGCGAGGGTTTTACCACCAGCATCTCACCCCTTTTCCCTGAACCAGGACAGGTCCACAGCTTGTGCAAGCTTGTGCTTTTTCTGTGTCAACAGCAGTTTCAGACATTTCCTCTGCACTGTGGTTAATTGCAGTGGCCATCTGGATTAAATGCAGAAGTCAAATCTGCGTTAATAACTCTTTCCACCTGGGATAACCCATCTGCATGTCCCAAGCAGGCAGTTCGGGAGCATCAGTTCCAGTTTTTCTCCTGCCACAGGCCCACTCACTTCTGCTCTTTGGAGCATCAAGAAGGCAGCAGTTCACAAAGCTGCTGGCAAATGAAACCAAGGAAACCTTCCCATGAGTGTGAACCAAAGGTGGAAGAGCGAAAAAAAATAAATAGGAGATATAGCTAAAGTTTATTTTAACTTTTACCCTATTTGGACTTCTTTACCCCAAGGTTAGGTGTTCTCAGGACTAATAAAAGCTGAAAATCATTGCTCAGTACTTTAAAGAGAGAGAAAACCCTGTGTAAGGACCCTAAACGAAGGACAGATTCCTGTTCCCATCACCTGATCCTGCTCAGGAGCAGGAGAGAAAAATCTGATGGTGGGTGGGCATTAATGGCCAAAACAGAACCGTACTTCACTACTTTGATGGACAAATACCAAAAACCTTTTACTTCAAGAGCTCTGCTCCAGTGGGTGGGCACTGGTTCCCTGCTAATTGTCTTTTATTTTAGATCTTTCCACTGGGAAGATGGGAAAGAATGCCAAGCAAGGTCCACGCACACAGAGTGTATTCCAGCCTCTCCCACACCAGCTCCTCATTTCTTTCAGCACTGCCAAGGTGGTTTTACAACGTTTGTGCTGCTTCAGTTTCCTCCTGGACACAGCTCAGGAGCAAAACCAAAGCTGGGCCCAGGCTCAGAGCAAGGATCTGATGTTGGATTTGGGTGAGGGTTGGATGTGGATCAGCCCCACTGGATCAGCCCATCCCATCCATCCATCCATCCATCCATCCATCCATCCATCCATCCATCCATCCATCCATCCATCCATCCATCCATCCCATCCCATCGCATCCATCCCATCCCATCCAATCCCATGGGGGCAATCTCTGGGGCTCCCCTGGCTCCCCTGGGGCTCCCCTGGCTCTGCCAGCAGGGCTGGGCAGGTTTGAGAGCCTGAGAGAAGAAATCTCCTCTGAAACCTGAGAGATGATGGTGCTCTGAGGCAGCCTGGGTGCTGAGTGATGGCTGAAGGCCATAAAATGGGATTCCAGGTCCTGGGGAGCACCAGGGGACTGGAGGAGAGGTGCAGCAGGTGGAGCAGAGTGTTACCCCTGGGAGCCGCTGAGGTGGGGAGCTCAGGGACAATTGCCAGGGCAACAAGGATTTGAGTTTCTGCACAAAGGGAGATTAATGCCAAGGAATGATGTGAGATTGTGCTTCACTGGGAAGCTGAGTTCTGGCCTTTACACCACAACACCTTCTGAACAGTTTGTTTTGAGCTCAGCCCCTGTGGAAGAGGGGCAAATGTAAATAAAACCTCCTCAGAAATGAACGTGTCTGTCTGTGTAGTATTTTGTAGCTGGCTAAAACACTTTTTATGTCGGTGTTTATTGGATTTGACTGGAGGTGGATTACTAAGAGGAGCATTTAAATGACTAAAGCATTTGCAAAACAACAGCACAATTGTTGGGAATGCTGGAACATCTAAACTTGAATTTCTATCCTAAAATATCCGATTATTTTCCACTGAATTGTAAAAAGATTTTCTAAGGAAAGGTTCTCAAATAACAAAAAGCTCCACAGCTCTGTTGGAGCAGCTTGTTACTCCACGCTCTCAGACAGGTTGTGCAGCTCTAGGGGCTCCCACATTTAAATATTCTCTGCCCATGGTTGATATTTCTCTGCCTTCAAAGTGTTGTAATGCTGCATTTGTCTTTTATTTTAGATCTTTTTGGGAAAGAATGCCAAGCAAGGTCCACGCACACAAGTGATTCCAGCCTCTCCCACACCAGCTCCTCATTTCTTTCAGCACTGCCAAGGTGGTTTTACAACGTTTGTGCTGCTTCAGTTTCCTCCTGGACACAGCTCAGGAGCAAAACCAAAGCTGGGCCCGGGCTCAGAGCAAGGATCTGATGTTGGATTTGAGTGAGGGTTGGATGTGGATCAGCCCCACTGGAGCCCATCCCATCCATCCATCCATCCATCCATCCCATCCATCCATCCATCCATCCATCCATCCATCCCATCCATCCCATCCCATCCCATCGCATCCATCCCATCCCATCCCATCCCATCGGGGCAATCTCTGGGACTCCCCTGGGGCTCCCCTGGCTCTGCCAGCAGGGCTGGGCAGGTTTGAGAGCCTGAGAGAAGAAATCTCCTCTGAAACCTGAGAGATGATGGTGCTCTGAGGCAGCCTGGGTGCTGAGTGATGGCTGAAGGCCATAAAATGGGATTCCAGGTCCTGGGGAGCACCAGGGGACTGGAGGAGAGGTGCAGCAGGTGGAGCAGATTGTTACCCTGGGAGCCGCTGAGGTGGGAGCTCAGGGACAATTGCCAGGGCAACAAGGATTTGAGTTTCTGCAAAGGGAGATTAATGCCAAGGAATGATGTGAGATTGTGCTTCACTGGGAAGCTGAGTTCTGGCCTTTACACCACAACACCTTCTGAACAGTTTGTTTTGAGCTCAGCCCCTGTGGAAGAGGGGCAAATGTAAATAAAACCTCCTCAGAAATGAACGTGTCTGTCTGTGTAGTATTTTGTAGCTGGCTAAAACACTTTTTATGTCGGTGTTTATTGGATTTGACTGGAGGTGGATTACTAAGAGGAGCATTTAAATGACTAAAGCATTTGCAAAACAACAGCACAATTGTTGGGAATGCTGGAACATCTAAACTTGAATTTCTATCCTAAAATATCCGATTATTTTCCACTGAATTGTAAAAAGATTTTCTAAGGAAAGGTTCTCAAATAACAAAAAGCTCCACAGCTCTGTTGGAGCAGCTTGTTACTCCACGCTCTCAGACAGGTTGTGCAGCTCTAGGGGCTCCCACATTTAAATATTCTCTGCCCATGGTTGATATTTCTCTGCCTTCAAAGTGTTGTAATGCTGCATTCTTTCGAGATCACTCAGACATGAATCATACACTCCATCACTTTAGCAAAAGAACAACCTCATTAAAAAGTAAAAGGTGGCTTTGCCATTGCATTCTACACAAACAGCTGCAATGGAAGGATGGGAAGTTCAGAACAGTAAGACAATGTAATGAAAAGAAATAATTAAGGAGCCATATTTACCCCTCCACATGGCATTTCACAAAGGAAAATAATCTATTGTCGCTCCAAAGACAATGGCCCTGACTGTACATGTCCTGCACCACGGAAAGAACAGCAATCCTGGAATTATTCTAAATGTTTCTCATGCCTATCGAATCCTTCAAGTTACAAGAGCTAAACAAAGCCAGAGAATCCCACTCTGACCCCTTTAAAAACATCAAAGTGCCACTATCAGCCCCGAGTCTTCCTCCCAGCCCAGCCCTTGGCGTCGTGTTACAGTGCAACCGATTATTCATAATCTGGCCCGAAACTACAAATTATTTCTTGATTTTGCTCTAATATTATCAAGTTCTAAAGAATAATTACTGGTGTAATAGTTAGCCAAGTTGTTATGAGAATTGTAAGCCCTTTTGGTTAATGCATGGCATATGTCTGAGGCATTCAGCTAATTCACATATCTGTCTGCACTATTAATAGAGAAGGTTACATGCCAATTATCCAGGGTTCAATCAGCCTGTTAGGATACAATAGCTGCAGTGTTCACACACTTGATGTGCCACATTCCTCACAGACATTATAAGCAGCTGGTCCAGATAAGACCACTGGGGCTTTAATATTTAGGAATCGCTCCTGCACCCAACCTGGATTGCGATTTTTTCCTTGTTACTGTGGTTCTTTTGTTACCTCTAATATCTGTGTGTGAATTATTTTTAGGTTCAGCTGTGTTGAAGTCAACTGGCATTTTAGGAGGGGAAGCAGAGCGTTGGAAATGGCTGGAGCAAAGCTGGGACACAATGGGCTCAGGAGTTCTCCAGATTCCCCCAAAGCAGCAGCACTTTTGTGTCCTGAGGATGGATCACAACTCCTCCCCATCACCCAGACCGGCCAAAGGCAGCTGGAAAGGCTGGGCCGTGCTAAATGCTTCATCTCAGTTCATTATTTTTCTTGCTTTGCTTTAAAAAAAAAAAAAAAAAAAATTAAAAAATTAAAAACCAACAACAGGACAAAACAGCCTCACTCATTCGGGCTGTTGCTGGTTCTGTGTTTTTATCTCATTTGGGAGAGAGAACTTCGGGACAAGTATTCGGGTTTAGCTTAGCCGAAGGCAGGAGGCAGCGTGCAAAGAGCCAATTTAGAGTGGCACGTTAGTGAAGGCACCGCGAGCCCGATTGGGGATTTCAGCACATGAAAACCAGACATTCATCTGTTCCCATGGAGATATTCCTGCTCCCAGTCAATCAGGGAGCTGCTCAGGTCAGACAATAGGCAGTGGTTCCTTTTCTCATCTTACAAACAGATACCCCCTCCCTCCTCCTCCTTCTATTTACGGGCATTCGTGATAGCGTTTAAACACCTACAGACCAGCCAATAATATTTCCAATGATCAACAAAAACTGTTGGCTGAGGATTTTGGGGTTTTTTTTTTGAAGCCTTGCGGAAAAATGAATTAAATAAAAACGAGTCTGTCCTGGACTCTCACACCCCGCGTGTACCATGAACTTTTTCCACACGATATTTGCAATATTTAAACGGAGATAAAGTTGTTGTCACAGGGCTTGAGCATCCTTTGTTGCCAGGCCACTCTAAAAGTGCGTGGGATAATTGCGTGCAACTTTTTAATTGCCAGAGCAGAGCTAACAGAAAAGCACCACAGGGTGATGCTGGGGAAGATGCAAAGTGGGATTTCTTACAGAGCCAGCAGTTAAACCCTAAAAATAAAGCAGCACGTGGAAAGCAGTTGTACAGCACAGAACAGGAGAGGGAAATGATGGTTTTTAACACTGCTCCTCTCAGGTGCTCAGGGCGGGCTGAGGGACCCCACACCAGGGCTTGTGGGGGGATGGTTTAGAACCATAATTTTGACAACCTTGAATCATATTTTTGACAATTTAGAATCATATTTTTGCCTCACTGGCCCAAAAATCTGTGTATTTAAGCATGTTGTTATAACTGTATCCATAAAATTTTATCTTTTTATATGTGTAACTTAGGAAACAAAAGGTGCCTTTTCTACTCTCAAAAAATTCTTATACAGATCAGGTGCTGCCTTTTGCTCTCCCTAAATGCCTCTGTGTTGTTAAGCTCTGCAATGCCCCCACACCCGAGGGGCAAACTCCTCCAGCCCATGAAACCAAACTGTTTATTAACACCTCCTATCCCTCAGTGACAGCTTCAGAGCCCCCAGATCGTTTTTGGCAGAGCTGCTGAGATTTCTTCATCAATTTTTGATTCATTCACCACAGTGATGATTAATCCTTTGGGGGTTTTATGTAAAATGGGTGATTTGGAAGAGGGGAGGGAGCTCCAAAATGAAGGGAAAAGTGAGTGAAATCCCATTTTTATTTAACTATTAATCAGCACACAGCTCCTCCAGGTGCCCCTGCCCAGGTGACAAAAGGGCAGACACCAAACAGGGATTGCAGAGGATTTATCCCAGAGTGGGAACTGGGATCCTGCCAGCTGTTAAATTGGGAGAACAGAGGGATAAAAGTGTTTTTTAAATGTAAAACTGAGGTTCATTAATTCTCCTTGGAAGATAACTTCCTTAAACGAGGGTTTGCCCTGAAGCTTGTGCCTGAAGAGCAGGGCCAGAGCTTGGCATATCCCTCTGTACAAATCGAACATCAGCCAGCAGCACCCTGATTTCTGCCTGTGCCCATGCCCGGGTGATGGCAGGAGCAGCGCTTACTCACTAAATAAACATAAATAAACACTGCTGCATTCATCCACTCCCCGATTAAAAAGGAACAAAGAAGCAGCCGAGATGCTCGCAGTTCCTTCTCGAATGCCACCTCTGCTGGGAGGCACAGCATCCCTTGCAGGGCACAATCGGCACCCTGAAACTCTCCCTGCTGCTCTTCCCCTGGTTTTAGCCACTCAATGTCTCCTCCAGCGGGAGCCGGGCTCCTCGGGGCCTGGGAACACAGCAGGAGGAATTCCTAAACAGGAGGAATTCCTAGATGGAATGGCAAAGGTGCCCAGCTCCTGCCAGGGCTGGGCCCGACGGAGGATGTGGGGAGATCCCAAAGTGGCATAGGGCGCCCCAAAACTCATTTACACCGAAACACAAAGCATCTTTTCCCTACAAAACATCTTTTTTTTTTTTTTCTGGAGAAAAGGCCGGGAAGGAGATTCCGCAGTACGAGAAGGAGATTTTGGTCCAGATGAAAACTCCAGAAGTTGAAAGGAGAATTGGCGCTCAGCTGGCTGAGTAAGAATAGAACAGGAAACTGCAAATGACACCAGCGGGGTGGATTGTGCGATTAAGTAACTGCCCTCCTTTTTAATGAAGTCACTCAAGTACAGCCGAGCAGCACAGCAAAGCAGGAAAGTCAATAGAGTTAAAGTCTCCCCGCTTTAAACAAGCCCGGCCAGTCCGACGGCTTCTCCGAAAATCGCATTTCCAGCCCCGCACGGGAGATTTCGTTCCTCCGAACGACTGGAACAAAGAAATGCGAGCTCGGTAAACAACCGGGGGGTGTAAATGATCACGTCTGGGACGGTTAATAAACAAACAAAATAAAGGGAGTTTCTTGCAAGAGGAGCCCGGCTTCGAGCGCCCTGTGTGCGGCTCTGGCCGGGCCGGGCGCGCCCGCTCCAGCCAGGGATTTCTCACCTATTGAAAGCAGCATTTGCAAGTGACTTACCCTGTGAAAGCCTCAGCTGCTGACACGGGCTGGCACCTGTCCCCAAACCGCTTTCATCTATTCACCGAGGCCTGACTGAATTAACCGTTTTAAAGGCCGGTTTTGGCATACTGGGTTAACCCATTTGTCGCTTTGATTTTTTAAGTTTTTCTGAACCTTCTGATGTTGACATTCTTGTAGCAAACTTTCTCACATACTTTCTGTAAGTAACTCATTGTTTTGCATTCTTTTATAGAAGAAGAGAAATTTGATGGACTGTTGGTTTGTCCAGTGTCATTGGAGAGGTGGCACTGTCACCCTCCAATCCACTGTCACTTTTGGAAAACTATAAATGTTGGAGTCAGAAAATAAACTTCTCTTTTCTTCACCTTGAGATCAGCACTGTGTGCACTCATGTTGTTTCGTGTCCTATAGTGACACCCACCAAAGGAGCAAAATCCCTGCTCATCACCCTCCCTGAGCCTTTGCTGTATTTTTAATTTTTCTGCCTCTCTGCAAGAACCGATGCTGTGCCAAACCCGAGCGCTCTGTGCGGCACCCCGGACCCCTTTATTCAAAGTAATTCTCACTCTCATATTCCTCCTGTGCCCTGATGCAAAGAAATAAAGAAATTAGAGGGTGACCTTTTGTCTGGGCAGCGTGGTGAGCAGATCCTGTCTGCTCCCACTGTCTGCAGCGAGTGGGACGACGGGGAAAGCTCTGATAAAAACATTATTTTTATATGTTCAAGGAGATGCCGTGATAAAGCCAACGGAAAAATACAGGCGTGGATTTTATTTTGCCTCTTGTTCTACTCCTTCTGTGGAGGATTTCAAATACCCCGATGGTTTAACAGACAGCAGAAAGTCTTTCAGTTGTTCTGGCAAAGCAGGAGGAGCTGGCAGCCATAAAAAGGAAGTTGCATGTCATATTAAAAGTGAGCTAGAACTGTCTGGGGTATTAATAGACAAACAGAACGAGGGAAAACAGCAAACAAAACATTACCCGGAAAAGAGAAAAAAGGAAAAGAGCTCTCAAAGCAAAAGCAGAACTTTTGAAGGGTTAGATCCTCAATTTGTGGCCATGGCTAAGAAAAGGCAAAGCGAATCAGTGAAGTGATCGATCCTAGAAGCAAACTGAGCCTTGTTAGGGACTCGGTGCTGGCAAAAGAGGGTGGAGGGAAGACAGGCAAGAAAAGGCAGGAGGAGGAAACCCTTCCCTTCTCAGAAAATCTCTCATCGGGTCTGAGGTGGAAATCATAAAAGAAACCCTGCTTCCACTTCAGGAAATAGAAACATGATTTCTTTCACTGAGATTAGGATCTGGACTCATTTCTGTAGGTACTGAGGCTTTACTGCCCTTAGCATAAGAAAAAAAAATAGAATTTATTAGTCTGTTGCAAGTTGAACTGATGTAATTTTTAACATTCAACAGAAAAACTTCTGTTTGCTGGAAGGAAGCAGGAGAGACACCCAGCTGGGCTTTACAGGTGCAGCATCTCAGATTATCAGTGATGCCCTGATCTAAAGGCACAACTGCACAGAAGGGCAAATTCCCAGCCTGGAAATGTGCTCAGGGCACCCAGACCCCTCCAGGAATGAGCAACGGCAGAGCCAGCAGAACACATGGATCACTCTAAAATAAAATTTCCATTTTTGTTTTGCCCCCCGTGCAGCAGAATAGCAGCAGCAGTGTGGGTTTCAAACAGGGGGAAATGGGGTGTGAACTGCAGAGGCCCCAAACCACACAGCAGGGATTCACACGGGTTAATTGCTGATTGCAGATCTCCTGATTTTTACTATTTCATATGGGAAATTCTGGGGAAATCCTGACTCCTGTGGCATCAGTAGCAGAACCCATTAATTTCAAGAGGACAGGGAGAATATTCACACCAAAGCCTGATCCCCACAGTTGCCAGGTTCCATCCTCAGGGCTGTATTTCCAGCATGATGAAATTTCAGCTGAATTCAGACATGTGTGATATTTATTCAAACCAGATGCATCAAATTCCTTACAAATGCTTACAGTAACTATTAATCAAGCATTCATACTGTACTCTGTAATCAGGGGCTCAGAGCTGCACTCTGCTTCATAGATCAAGAAACAGGCATTTTTTTAAAACTTCTTTCACCAAAAAGGGATCAAAGAGAATGATGGTAAATGAAATGGAGCTGCCATGAGCCACCCCACAGAAACAGCCTGGAAAATGCCTACATGAAACAAAATAATAGTAATAAAATAATGGTGCTGCTATCTTACATGGTTTGGGTAGTACAGAGGAATCCCAGAGGTGAATTAGAGATGGGTTTGGGTTGGAAGAGACTTTAAAGTGATCCTGTTCCACCCCTGCCATGGCAGGGACACCTCCCCCTGTCCCAGGGGGCTCCAGCCTGGCCTTGGGCACTGCCAGGGATCCAGGGGCTGCTCTGGGCACCTGTGCCAGGGCCTGCCCTCCCTCCCAGGGAAGGATTTCTTCCTGAAATCCAACCTAAATTTCCCTTTTCCAGTTTGACAATGCTTGTGAGAATCCTAGCACAGATTAAAGAGCTCCTGGCCAAGAGGCACCACAGTTTACAAGGCTCTAAATATAAAACTGCTTATTTCTTTCAGGAGACAGATAAGAAAACAGCTCCTACAAGACAAACACGTGTTCTTTCTACCCCACAGATGACAGCTCCGTGCTGGAGGAAGCTGTGATGCTGAGGAGCTCAGCTGAGCAGTGTAAATACACCCTGCAAGGCTAATCAGGGCTAACACGTCCCTTACTCACACCCTGGTGCACTGTTTGTGCAATCCTGGACTTCACAAACAATGCAGAGCATGACACCGAGCACAGGCACAGGGGAGAGCCCTGCCAGGGAGGCAGACCATGGCAAACAACTGAGCTGGGCAGGAGGAATATGTCAACAAAAGGGCCATAAACCCCTGGGTTCATGTGTGCTATCTATTTACCTGAGCACCTCTGCTCTGGAACAGCCAAAGCCCAGAGCATGCAGGAAATCAAAGGGTTTTTTTAAACAGGATGTTATCAGAAGGAAATAAAAGAACTCATTTTGTAGCCATACATATTGGTAGCTGCTCTTGATTTTCATGAATACAGCCCAGGAAGGTTTCAACATCATCCCTCAACAGGATGCTCTGACACACTCCTGATTTACTTTCAGGCCAAACAGGTAGTAAGTCTATTATGGGGCTAATTAGTGAGCTTAATTGTAAAGCAAGCTGTTTACATAAGGACACTTCACCCCAAAGTACAATGAATAATAGTCAATGATATCCACCAAATCTTTAAAGTCAGATAAAAGCCCAGAGAAACTGAGGATACTGAAAAAACTCCTTATTTCCTCTCAGTTTGGAATTGTGGAAAAACAAATTTCTAAATTAATGTGTGTCACTGATTACATGATTACATGATTTTAGTGGTACACAAGGCCAGGAGCAGAAAGAGGAGGTGACAGTGTGGGCTGGCTTTCATCACATACATGAAAGTAGTTCTTGGAATAAAGATTTGCATAGAAATTCAGATATTTCAGATATGCCATTGATCATTTCATATCTGAATCCCAATCGTTACACCAAGGGACTTCATTCTAATTCATTTGTTGCCTCATTGTTACTCCTAATTTTTGTACTGAAAACAGAATAAAAAAGTATTTTTGTTCTGCTGACTTTTCTCTAGGTGGCTCTTTATCCTCTGGGAGATGATTTGGTGACTTCTATTCAGTGGATTTGTTTGGTTTTTTGTTTGGTTGGTTTTGGTTTTTTTTCTTTAAATTTTCACAACTGAAACTGAGTGCATGGGCTGGTGCAGCCTGACTCAGCTGCCAGGTATGCCAGTGCACCTTGGGTGTGGCTGCTCTGCAGTCAGTCTGGCAGAAAATATAAAATTAAACCAGAAGTGAGTGTGAAGGGCACTCAGGTGCAGAAGGAGCCCATTGCCAAGGCTCTCATCCCTGATTTCCCAGCAGTGCCCCTCAGCCTGGCAGGATAACCCAGGCTGCTGTGAGCAGCCAGACTCTCAGACAGAGGAGTTCTAATAAATTTCTGATAAATAACCACCTGCACTAAGAGAAAGTGTGGCATTTTTGGGGGGTTTCCCAATGAAGGAAGGAATTGATGAATCTGACTCCATGTTCTTAGAGGGCTAATTTATTATTTTATGATCTATATTATATTCAAGAATACTATACTAAACTACACTAAAGAATAAAGAAAGGATACAGACAGAAGGCTAAAAGATAATAATGAAAAACTCGTGACTCCTTCCAGAGTCCTGACACAGCCTGACCCTGATTGGTCATTAATTTAAAACAATTCACAAAACCAATCAAACAATGACCAGTTGGTAAACAATGACCAGTTGGTAAACAATGACCAAACCACATTCCAAAGCAGCAAAACACATGAGAAGCAAATCAGATAATTATTGTTTTCCTTTTTCTCTGAGGTTTCTCAGCTTCCCAAGAGAAGAAATCCTGGACAAAGAGATTTTTTCCAGAAAATGTGACAGTAACAGAAAGGAGCAGAGAGAGCAAACCCTGCTGAGGTAAGAAGGAATAAGCTGCAGGAGGTCAGGGCTGGAGCAGCAGCACCAGGTGCTGCCACACTCTGGGCCTTGGGGTCACTCTCAGCCCTGGTCAGCAATGCCCCATTCCCTGTGCTCTGCTGGGACACCGAGGCTCTCCCTCATTCCCCCCCAAAGGTGGGGCCCAGCCCTCCCAGAACATCCTGGGAGAGGCACTGACACCCTGCAGCTCTTGCTCAACAGTTAAGGAAACTGTTCTTCCTACGAGGCTCACTCCTGGCTGTCAGAAGAGAATTTAGAAGTTCATTCAACAACACAAAAAAGCAAACAGAGCAAAATAAGTTTGAAATTGTTTTAACTTAGACCTGATTTGAAAGCATACAACTCAAATGGGACCACAACTTTTCATTGGATTTGTTGCTGAAATTGTTCCTGATTTCTGGGCTGTCATTGCCTGGGCCCCTGAACATTTGGCAGCAGGAAGAAGTGTCCAGGATATAAATTCCCACTTGCAGCAGGGCTGT
Source organism: Emberiza elegans (assembly GCA_024865655.1). Lineage (NCBI taxonomy): Eukaryota > Metazoa > Chordata > Aves > Passeriformes > Fringillidae > Emberiza > Emberiza elegans. The sequence goes on from JALJVW010003097.1 coordinate 2,035,818, forward strand.
GTGTGCTCCCCACAGAGAGCCCAGCCCAGAGCTGGGAGCACGCTCTGCATTGTCATTAGACTGTCATCAGGGCTTGCTCTGGGAGCTGAGTGGGGAGGCTGTGCCAATTATTCTCTTTTTTTTATTATTTTATTTAATAAAACCCAGGGAACCATGTGCTTGAAGTTAAGCACGTGTTTCAAGTGCTCAAGGAAACGGGACTGGCTCGGTGCACGTCTTTGAGGGGCAGGGTTGATAAGACAGATTGCAGTGTTACCACAGACCTGACACAGAAATGGACTGAACACTTCAAAAACGTTTTTAAACCAAACCAGCTACAATACAATCTTTGTCTACACCAAAGACTCCTGGCTTTGTAACAAGCAAACTGGATTTTTATGACATAAATTTCCTCCAGAATGTTAACCATGCCCTTATACCCTTTTTGTTTGCTCTTCTGAAAACAAATCATACCATTTAATTTATATGGTTGTGGCATTCTTGGTACAGAGCAAGTGGTGGCTTTAAACCACTCCAGTTACATCAATATTGAGGAGTCACTGATGACTCCTCACTTTGGAAAGCAGTCAGCTCAGGACAGTTGTGTAATAGAACTCAGTAAAGCAGAAAAATTGCCTGTGTAGGCAAATCCAAGTGGTTTCCATGCTGGCATATCACCCCACAGGGCTGGCAAACAGCTTCCTGGGGAAAGGACTTGGCCCTCCCTTTTAGCTGTCTGCACTAACTCAAGAGCTCCTGATCTGTGATGCATGGATCCATTAATATTAATAATTCCATCATTAGGAACATTATTAATTGGGAGCTGCAGCCTGTCCCAGGTTATTTTCTCCCCTGCAGCCTGTGGGGCGCATTCCTGAGGGGCAGCACAGTGGGGATTGGGGAGGAATGCACAAAATGAGGGAACAGGGATCACAGGATCATTAAAGTCGGAAAAGACTCCAGGACCATGGAATCCAACCTTCAAAAGAGGAGCAGTAAAAGGAGAAGCCACTGACCCAGACCAAGCTGTCCTGTCTCCTGATTGTCCTTCCAAAGCAGAAGTGAGGTCCCACAGCACATCCTGGGCTTCCCTGGTGTGGTGTGTGAGCTCAGCAGGGCATTTCGGGGGGGGGGTATTCAAATTCCCTGCCCAAATATCCCAAACTGCCCCCAGCCAAGGAAAGAACCAGGCTGGGAGTGGCCACAGGAGCTTCTAGTGGCCAGAAGAGAGGGAAAGAGAGAATGGCAGCTGCTGGCAAGGAACCCAGCCCAGCCCAACCAGAGCAGCACATCTGTCCTCAACCCAAGTCCGCCTCTCCTGCCAGCCCAAAGAGAAGTCAGTAACAAAACTGGAGGTTGTTAGGCAACTTAGCTGAATTGCTTTCCCTCCCCAGCACTGTGCTGCTTCCTTGAGGGAGCAGTTTTCCTATCAGAGGGCTGTTGGTTTCCATCCATCACTGCCTCCCTCCCTCCTGCAGCCCCACAATGGCAAACACCTGTTCCTGCAGCAGCTGATGCAGGCCCAAGGGCTGTGCCTCTGTAAATAGTCAGCAGCTGGAAATGGTGATGCAAATCATACCCAAGTGACTGAAAGAGCTGACAGGGCCTGCCATGAATCCTCTGCTCTCGTGGCATTTCACTCCTCACACGCCTGGCTTTGCTCAGGCTCGGGGCTGGAAGTACATTCTTCATCACATCTAAGAATCTGCAACACCTTATTGCTGTGGTTAAAGCTGGAGAGTGATCCTCTGATAAGAATTACTGCAGCCTGGCGGCTGTCCCAGCCCTGCCAGGGGCTGGAAGGTGGATTTGGAGTTGCAGTGGTAGAGGATCAGTGATGGGTGGAGCTGCCTGTTCTACCTGAGCACGGTGCCAAAAATACCTGTGGCAACACCAGGTACCAAAATCAGCTTGAGAACAGATCAGTGCAGGCAAAGGGCCTGCCCCAGGAGGGGTCTGGCTCAGTGCTTGCTGTGCCAAAAGAGGGAACAGCTTCAAGGGAGCACACAGGAACACATCCCTGCCTGGCAGAGCAGGAGCAGGGAGCTTCTATTCCAGAGAAACCCCTGGGCTTCTCAGGGAGCTGCAGCAGGGCTGCAGTGCCAGCTGTGTGCCCCAATCCCAGCTGTGTGTGTGCCCCTGTCCCAGCTGTGTGTGTGCCAATCCCAGCTGTGTGTGCCACAGTCCCAGCTGTGTGTGCCAATTCCAGCTGTGTGCCCCAGTCCCAGCTGTGTGTGTACCCCAGTACCAGCTGTGTGTGTGTCACAACCCCAGCTGTGTGTGCCACAGTCCCAGCTGTGTGTGTGCCCCAGTACCAGCTGTGTGTGTGTCACAACCCCAGCTGTGTGTGCCCCAATCCCAGCTGTGTGTGTGCCCCAGTCCCAGCTGTGTGTGTGCCAATCCCAATCGTGTGTGTGCCCCAATCCCAGCTGTGTGTGTGCCCCAGTCCCAGCTGTGTGTGTGCCAATCCCAATCGTGTGTGTGCCCCAATCCCAGCTGTGTGTGTGCCCCAGTCCCAGCTGTGTGTGCCCCAATCCCAGCTGTGTGTGTGCCCCAGTCCCAGCTGTGTGTGTGCCAATCGCAGCTGTGTGTCTGCCCCAATCCCAGCTGTGTGTGTGCCCCAATCCCAGCTGTGTGTGTGCCAATCCCAGCTGTGTGCCCCAGTACCAGCTGTGTGTGTGCCCCAATCCCAGCTGTGTGTGCCCCAGTCCCAGCTGTGTGTGCCCCAATCCCAGCTGTGTATGCTAATCCAGCTGTGTGTGCCCCAGTCCCAGCTGTGTGTGTGCCCCAGTCCCAGCTGTGTGTGTGCCAATCCCAGCTGTGTGTGTGCCCCAATCCCAGCTGTGTGTGTGCCCCAATCCCAGCTGTGTGTGTGCCAATCCCAGCTGTGTGTGTGCCAATTCCAGCTGTGTGTGTGCCAATTCCAGCTGTGTGTGCCCCAGTACCAATCCCAGCTGTGTGTGTGCCCCAATCCCAGCTGTGTGTGTGCCAATTCCAGCTGTGTGTGTGCCCCAGTCCCAGCTCTGTGTGTGCCAATTCCAGCTGTGTGCCCCAGTCCCGGCTGTGTGTGTGCCCCAATCCCAGCTGTGTGTGCCCCAGTCCCAGCTGTGTGTGTGCCCCAGTCCCAGCTGTGTGTGTGCCAATTCCAGCTGTGTGTGTGCCCCAGTCCCAGCTGTGTGTGTGCCCCAATCCCAGCTGTGTGTGCCCCAGTCCCAGCTGTGTGTGCCCCAATCCCAGCTGTGTGTGTGCCCCAATCCCAGCTGTGTGTGCCCCAATCCCAGCTGTGTGTGTGCCCCAATCCCAGCTGTGTGTGTGCCCCAGTACCAATCCCAGCTGTGTGTGTGCCAATTCCAGCTGTGTGCCCCAGTACCAGCTGTGTGTGTGCCCCAGTACCAATCCCAGCTGTGTGTGCCCCAATCCCAGCTGTGTGTGTGCCCCAATCCCAGCTGTGTGTGCCCCAATCCCAGCTGTGTGTGTGCCCCAGTACCAATCCCAGCTGTGTGTGTGCCAATCCCAGCTGTGTGTGTGCCCCAGTCCCAGCTGTGTGTGCCAATCCCAGCTGTGTGTGTGCCCCAATCCCAGCTGTGTGTGCCCCAATCCCAGCTGTGTGTGTGCCAATCCCAGCTGTGTGTGTGCCCCAATCCCAGCTGTGTGTCCCAATCCCAGCTGTGTGCCCCAATCCCAGCTGTGTGTGTGCCCCAGTACCAATCCCAGCTGTGTGTGCCACAGTCCCAGGGAATTTGAAATGTGCCCCTCTGGAGGGTGGGGATGGGGCATTTCCCTGCATTTATCCTGCCTGCAGCCCTGGCAGGGCTTTGTCAGAGCTGCTGAGGCTCACAGGAGTTTCCCAGGCCGTTCCCAGCCCTGGCTGTGCGGTTCAGCTCTGAAATTCCTGATGTGGCAGCACCTGGGCAGAGTGAGGCTCACCTGGAGGGATCCCTGCTCCAGGGGCTGGCAATGGGGCACCCCTCCCTGCCCTCCTGGCACAGGGGCCAGCAGGGATTTGAGGATGAACACGGCTTTGTGCCAGGCTAACCCACAGCCCAGGGCCTCCCCTGTGCGCTGGCAATGCCACCCAAAAATGTCACCACCTGCACTGACAAATGTCCCTCCTAAAGCCCTGCCCCAGACCTTGCAAACACCAAACGTGAATTAGCTAAATTCATCTAAATCTGGAGATTGTGTCTCTTCATCATTCACTGCCCAGATCAAATATTTATGAGCAGGGATTTTATTATTGAATTATCTGTTTTTATAAAGCCTAATTTGAAGAAAGCAACCCATAAAATAGGAAATTACATTTTTAAGCACGTTCCTTTAGTGAGGACTGTTAAAACCTGGAGAATTTTACCTTTTAACCAATGATCCATTATCTCTGACAACACAAAGCCATGTAAAACATAATTACTGGCACAGCATTGCTTGCCATCATTTTTACACTAAATATTGTTAATTTAAATACTGGTTAATTAATTTAACGTCATAAAATTCATGCTCTAAATAACTGTGTTGTCTAACATCTTTAAGCTGCTTGTCTTCTTCCTTTCTGGCTCCCTCTTGCTCCTACTCCAGCAGTGTCAAATTGCATTGAAGTCAATTAAGAACTGCTCATTTATTATACACACCTTGTTAAAGCAAGCAGCATAATTGAATGCCGAGCCTCCCTTTCCTTCATGTCCGTGACTCAAAGTAACACGATAGGTAATAAGGATTTTTGAGATTAGGTGGTTTAGAAATAGATGCATGGAGGTTTTTTTAAAAGGCCCCTTTGTCACAAGGCCCCGTTTCTTTGATTTGAACTATTGGAGTGTGCCTTAACCTGTGGGGCTGATGCTGCAGGGACAGGGGGATTAGGGACTTTTTTTATTTTTCCCCTGAATTTCTCTAAGTGCAAGGTTTTATTGGTGGGGGAGAACAGGGAGGGTGGCAGAGGCAAAAAGACAGCTGGGGGATGAATGATGAGCAGAGCCCTTTGTGCCACCATTTGGTTTCTGCACGGGGCTGCTGTGAAATGGTGGCTGTGGCAGCAGGAAAATCTCCCAGCTGGGATCCCTCCTGCTTGGAGGGGTGGGGAAAGGACAGGGGAATTGAATCCCTACAACAGCTTTCTCATAATTGGGTTTTTGCTATCAGAATACAGAATTAAAAATGAACTTCTCTCTTTCTATCAGCCCACCTGTGCTGTGCCAACCCAGAGCACCAGGGATGAACCATGAAAAAGTCTCATCTGTCTCAATTGCACCTCAATAATTCTGTTATTATTATCCAATAATGACATTTCAGAGGTTCTGGAGTGGTACCTTGGGCCCAGACAGCCAAATTCATGGAAACAATTTAGTTTTAGTGGAAAGCAAAGAAACAGCCCTGGTGGGATGGGGGAGAGCTGCTCGTGGGTGGGCATGAAGAATGATGAAATTTCTATTAAAATCTCCTTTTATCAAAATCCATTTCACAAGTACCTTTTTCCAGGAAAGGAGAAGGAATTTAAAATATACAATATCAAATATATAAACAGGCATTTCCTCCCTGCTAGGGCCCATTTTCATTCTGCTCTTTCAGAGCACTTTGCTGTGATGCAGAAATCGCCTGGTCCCTTTCCCCTGCCCGGGTCAGACCAAGAATCTGCAGCACCAACCACCCTGCAGGCACAGCAGCCCAGCCTCTCTGGAAACATCTCCAAGGTTCCTTCCTCCCTTCCCAGCCTCTCTGGAAACATCTCCAAGGTTCCTTCCTCCCTTCCCAGCCTCTCTGGAAACATCTCCAAAGTTCCTTCCTCCCCAGCTTCACTCAAGGTGACTCAGTGAAATACAAATTTAAGGCAAAATGTCATTTCTCTGCCATTTATGAGCTGAACACAAAGTCCCCAAACAGAATTGGAAGGTCCCAACTCACAAACTAGAGGAGTTGGTGGTGCACTCACTACAGATTTGTCGTGCTGTTGCTGAGAGTAGAAATGTGCTCCAGAAGTTTTCAAATAGTCATTCTCAGGTGTGGTAAAAATTAAATGAAATAATAAGTGGAATATAATAATAAATTGAATATAATAATATAATAAAAGAATTTAAATAATGAAATAAAAGTAATTAAATAATGAAATAAATGTAATTAAATAATAGAATAAATTAAATAATGAAATAAAATAAAATAATAAATTAAATAATAAATAAAACTAAATAAATGAAAATAAAATGAAAGTAAAATAAAATGAAAATAAAATAAAATAAAATAAAACAAAATAAAATAAACCCCAAGCTTCTTGAAGACCTTTTGCCAGTTCCACATATCAGCTCTCTGGTAAAGTTAAATAAGTTGGATTTTTTCCAACCAATGCGAAGCAATTAGGCTCGATTGTGGTTTAATGATTCTCCAAATGCCTTTTTTTGTTCTGTCCCTTTGTCCTGAGGGTTCTTCCTCTCACTTCAGACCCAGCCAAGGGCGGATGATAAAGTGCCCAGGTTTGATTGGGAGATTTGAATAAAAACTCCTTCCTAGCAGCTTCTTCTTCTCAAGGAAAGAATAATATGAAATAAATAAATAAACAAACAAACAAACAAATAAATAAACAAGCAGAGGTAAAGAAACTGCTTCTAATTTCCTTGAAGCCAGTAGAGCTGATTGTTGTTGTTTGGAAATCATAAATATTAAAAATAAAATAAAATAAAATAAAAATAATAATAACAATTATTATTATTATTATTATTATTATTATTATTATTATTATTATTATTATTATTATTATTATTATTATTATTATTATTATCATTTCCTCCCCTATGACACTCATCCCAGCCAGCCCCTCCTGGGCAGCAGGACAGTGTTCAAGGTTTGCAGTGCTGATGTTTGAATGTTTAAATGTTTAGAAGCTCCCCAGAAATGCATGAATTGCGCTGTGCCGAAGCAGCAGCCTGGGCACGGTGTATTTAGCAGATCCCGTAAGGTGATGACAGCTCACAAGGAGTTGATAAACGCCATTCCTCAGCAAGATAAATGTAAACCAAACCCCCAAACCTCTGGCAATTTAGTCACAAATCCAATTATTTCGCACCGGAGTTTTAAATTTAAAGGTAAGGGGAATATTTTAAAGAGCAGCGAGGACCTGGGCTCGGCTTTTATTTATAAGCGCTGAGAAAGTCGAGATGTAAAAGGCAGAGGTGAAACAAAAGGAGGTGAGGAGGAAGGCATTAATATTCCCTCCTTGTGTGGGTCCTGGCTCCTGCTGGGAGGGCTTCCCTGCTCGGGGCTGGAACGCTCAGATCCCAGGAAATCCCAACCTTTTTCCTTTAAAGATGCGCAGGACAGGGTGGATTTCAGAGCTCCAGGGCACCCACACAAACTCTGCTCCCAAATTCCCAGCTTTGGGAGCGCAGGGCTCCTACTTTGCTGGGATATTATTTTGGCACGTGTTTGGAAAGAACAAACACTTCTTTTCAGGAATGCTTTCCCTAGAGAAAAGGCCCACTCCATAAATAAAGTGATCTCGAGAACAATATTCTTAATTTTAAAATAACTGTGGTTTGGGAAACACAGCTTTGGAGCTGGGATATCAGGAGCAAAACTGGGAATAATTGAGACATGCAATAAAGACTCAGGATATCCACGAGTGTGTCTGGAGCCACGACAACACATTTGATAAAACCAAAGAAATTCCAGCACAGATAAATTTGCCACTGGGAGGATCCGTGCCAACCCTGCCACTGAAATGCTGGGAAGTTCCACTTCCATACACAATACACCACCCCAACATCCTCAAATTTGTCCTGGGCTGTTTTTTTACTAAAAAAAAAATTAAATACTATTTTTACTATTTTAAAAAATCCCTGGAGCTACAGCTGTCCGTCAGAGCCTGCTGGGACAGCTGTGACACGGTGCCACCCCAGCACAGGACACTTCCACACTCCAGGGATGAAATCCCCCAATATCCTGACTCCCTCCTGCTAAAATACACTTTTTTACTGATTCCCCAGTTAAAGCAGCTTTACCGATTCCCTCTCAATTAAAATACACTAAAATACACTTTTTACTGACTCCCTCTCAGCTAAAATACACTTTTTACTGATTCCCTCTCAGTTAAAATATACTCTTTACCGATTCCCTCTCAGTTAAAATACACTCTTTACTGACTCCCTCTCAGCTAAAATACACTTTTTTTACTGATGCCCCAAACAGACAATTTTACAAAAGTGCCTTTATCTGCTCTCAGAGGCACAGCAGCGCTCACGCAGCCACCACGTGAGGCTCAGGCAGCGCCAAGGGTGGAGATGGATGAACTCCACGAGGAGATGCCTTGCCCAGGCAGAGCCACATCTGAGGCAGGAGCATGTGACACAGAACCCCTCGCTCCGCATTCTCTGGAATTCCCCCATCCCAAACCCTGCACTTGCTGGGCTCTCGAGAAGCCCCAAGCAGGTGAGTGCTCCTGCCTTCGATTCGCGCCGATTTCGGCCAGCATCGTCCGAGACCTTTTAGACATTCAAAACTTCTTTTTTCTTTTCATTCCCCCCTCCATCAGCATCCTAATGACTCATCTGGAGCGCTCGCACACAAAGCACACAGAGCCCCCGGAGCCACCACTTACAGTAAAAATGTTTGCAGCATGTGTCAACGGCTGCAGAATGGGCGCATTATCATTTGTTAGGGGAGCCTGGGCCGCATTTCTGGCCGGGACATCCTTGCTACTGGCTGAAATAGTTCGGGGTATTTTCACTGGGAAACTGTGCAGCGTGTTATCATCCCCTGCATCTTCCCAGGGAAGGGAAATTTCGTCATTGCCACCCATGTTCAATTCGTTCAGCTGGGAGAGTGAAAAGTGGGAGTTTTGTTTGGCCAGAGCTCTGCCGAATTTCAGCGGTTTTGTTCTACTGAATAGAATTCTGTGGAATTCTGAACTTCAGTTTTTGTTCCACATGGGCTGCTGTGCCCGCAGCAGTTCCCCCAAAGGTGCTGCGCTCCTTGCTCGGGAAGCATTTGTGTCCAGGGAGGCACCACTGCCCTGCAAACACCACAGAAAACGAGATTTTCTCAACCTCCCGGCTTAATTCAGTGTCTCAGAGTGAGATGAATCTTCCTTCCTGACTCTAATTACAAACTCTGTGGAGCAGCGTTTTTCTAATTATCTTTTATTTGGTGTGTTCCGAGTGCAGTTTTTATATTCTAAATAGGGTGTTCTTCCCAAATTCCAGATGAATATTTTGTCACACTCAGGGCACATTTTCCTAAAATCCACATTTTTGCTCAGATCTGCTTCTTTTCTAAATATCCACCCTATTTCTTTATGATAACATCCAAATTCTTTGCAGTTGTAACCACCCTATTTTCTGACTAATTTTTTCCCCCCACATATTAACACTTGAAACTAACGGGACTTCTAGCAAAAATACTTATGCCCTGGTTTATATTATATCTATGTTATTGCAATATTGGCAAGAATGGAAACAGAGAAATAGCCACATGCCAGCTGTGAATTTTACATTTCTTTGCATAAAAACGTTATTTATGATTGCCCAAAAACTCCCACATGCCAAAAATATTTTTTAGCCCAACTGTGCCTCCAGAGAATATTTATGGAAAAAGTTCATTTTCGAACTAGGAGTGATCCATGACTTTTGTTTCCTGCCAGTACTGTATGGAATACTGTGGCTGTTTAGATCCTGGGTGATGGAAAGGAGAGAAAAGGAGATATTTCCATATCAATGGCACACTCTCCTCAGGAGTCAGGCAACGGGAACAATATTTGCATCTACAGTTTGTTAACAGCACGGGCAAAACCGCCAGTGGAAATTCTTAAATTAGGGTTTAATGTGATGGTCCGTGTTTGCAAAGGAGAAACAAAAAAGCCACCACAAGCCCCATGTGCTCAGGAGTGGCTGGCTCTGTGTAAATATCACCGTAAATCACCAGGGAAGAGCTGAACCCCTCTTGGCCGGGCACAGAACAAACCCCTGGGATAAAAAACTCATCCAGAGCTGTCCCTTGCAATCCTCCCGGCCTTCCAGAGGGAAACGAGGCAGATAAACGGGAGTAGATTGCTGAAAATGCGCTAAATTCGTTATTTTATTGAAGAAATTCCTATTCCATGGAGGGCCAGGAGTCCTGAATAAACCTCAATAAACATCTCCCTAAGGCTGGCCCCTTCAAAGTGCGGGACCTCGAGGATCTTGTAAAGAAAGATCCCATCTATAGCAGGGCTGTTTCCTAACCCACATCTGTTCGGGCTCCTGAGAAGCTGTAATTCCTTTTCTTGCCCCATGGCTATTTCTGATACACATCTAACTTTTTCTCTTTGGCTTCCAGAACATCTTGTGATAATGAGTCCCGTGGAATATTTGTGTTGCACTACAAAACCAAATTCTTTTTATCCGTTTTACACGCCACTCATCTCTTAGCCAGCCTTATTTATGGAGTATTTCTTGCTGAAATGGGACTGAACTCAGCATTCCAGCTGACATCACAGCATCAGCATTTTATATTTTATTTTCTGGCACAGCCCTGATGCTAATATGTAAAAGAAGAAATTGAAATCCTGACTGCTGAACACAGATCCCATTAAACTGTAACATTTTTTTTAAACTGGAAAAAAAAGAGAGATTGGAAAACGTCAGTGGAATTGTTAACTGCTAGTTAACAAAGATCCTCAGATTAAACTGATTTCTGGAGTGCCTTTGTCTTCCAAATCATGATCCCCTCCTTAGGACCAAAAAGCAACAGCAGCTAAAGGAAATCCAGTATTTCTGAAGTTATGGCCACAAATTCAGGAAAATAAATAGAGAATTAAGGGACTGTGCAGTGCCAGTGGTTTCTGAAATCCCTTAATTGGGTGATTTTATGTAGTGCCAAGAACACAGCTAAAATTTTAACTTTCAAAGCAGGGCCCAGTTCTCAGAGTGATGAGCACACTTATCTTCCACAAAAGCCACTGTGGACTATAGCACTTTATAAAAATCAGGCCCCATGTTGTTTATTTATTTAATTTATTTTTAAAAGATTTTCTTTGCTTTAGTCCACTAACAACTAATTAAGCTGCCTCCAGATTAAGAGGCCGAGCCAAGAATTACAGGATATACCACATGCTTTCTCAAGGCAAATATTTACAGTTGTTTGTTGGGTTGATGTCTTTGACATCCATCTTCTACACGTAGGCCATGAAAAAAAAAAAAAGCAACATCACAAAAATCACCACATGACATGATGTGAAAGATTTGCTTTTTGAAAAGCAAGATGTATTCAACGCCAGCTTTGCAAATTGTTTTGCAGATGCTATTTCTATAATGCTGGCATGGCTCCTCCGAGCGAGGGGGGCCAGGGGGGAGCGACATAAAAGACTGAGATCAAAGATTCTCTTTTGGTAGGCAAAAGAACTTTTTCCTAATAGGAAAATTTTGATATCAAAGAGAGGGCCCAGTTCTCAGGGTGATGCAGCCCAGCTTTCCCAGCCCTTTATCCCTGCCTCTCCCCTGCTGGGGCCACTGTGGGACGAACACAGGCAGAGAATAAAAATCAGGCCCTGGGTTGTTTATTTTTTAATTTCTTTTTAAAACCCTGGCACTGATCTGGGGAGAGGCTCCCAGGCCTCAGGATGCTGTTGGAAATCACAAATTCCTGCCTGAGGGTCACCGAGGCAGCCCGGAGGGGCAGAAAGCTCTGCCTGAGCCTTCCAGAATCCTGCTGGGGTCTGGGTATTTGCAGAGTTGTTTGTTGGGCTGATGCTTGGGGAGATCAGGCAGGGCTGGGGAGGCCAGGGGGAACAAAAAAAAGAGACCGCCCAGAGCAAAATCACCGCATGACATGATGGGAAACATTTCCTGTTTGGGATAAATCCAGCCTGGGATGAACCGCCCATTTGGGATCAATCCACTTTGGGATGAACCTCCCATTTGGGATAAATCCAGTTTGGGATGAATCTCCCATTTGGGATAAATCCAGTTTGGGATGAATCTCCCATTTGGGATCAATCTCCCATTTGGGATGAATCTCCCATTTGGGATCAATCCACTTTGGGATGAATGTCCGCTTTTGGGATAAATCCAGTTTGGGATGAATGTCCCATTTGGGATAAATCCAGTGTGGAATGAATCTCCCATTTGGGATGAATCTCCCATTTGGGATCAATCCACTTTGGGATGAATGTCCCATTTGGGATAAGTCCAGTTTGGGATGAATCTCCCATTTGGGATCAATCCACTTTGGGATGAACCTCCCATTTGGGATGAATCTCCCATTTGGGATGAACCGCCCATTTGGGATCAATCCACTTTGGGATGAACCTCCCATTTGGGATAAATCCAGTTTGGGATGAATCTCCCATTTGGGATCAATCTCCCATTTGGGATGAACCTCCCATTTGGGATCAATCCACTTTGGGATGAATGTCCCATTTGGGATAAATCCAGTTTGGGATCAATGTCCCATTTGGGATAAATCCAGTTTGGGATGAATCTCCCATTTGGGATAAATCCAGTGTGGAATGAATCTCCCATTTGGGATGAATCTCCCATTTGGGATCAATCCACTTTGGGATGAATGTCCCATTTGGGATAAGTCCAGTTTGGGATGAATCTCCCATTTGGGATCAATCCACTTTGGGATGAACCTCCCATTTGGGATGAATCTCCCATTTGGGATGAACCGCCCATTTGGGATCAATCCACTTTGGGATGAATGTCCCATTTGGGATAAGTCCAGTTTGGGATGAATCTCCCATTTGGGATAAATCCAGTTTGGAATGAATCTCCCATTTGGGATGAACCTCCCATTTGGGATAAATCCAGTTTGGGATGAATCTCCCATTTGGAATGAATCCAGTTTGGAATGATTCTCCCATTTGGGAGAAATTCACTTTGGGATGACTCTTCCATTTGGATAAATCCAGTTTGGTATGACTCTCCCATTTGGGATGAATCCACTTTGGAATGATTCTCCCATTTGGGATAAATTCACTTTGGGATAAATGCACTTAGGGATGACTCTCCCATTTGGGATACATTCACTTTGGGATAAATCCAGTTTGGGATGGCTCTCCAGTTTGGGACAAATATGCACTTTGGGATGACTCTCCCAGTTTGCCAGTGCTGCCTGAGGAAGGGCTGGGAGCTCTCCCAGCAGGATGCAGCCCTGCAGCCTGGCTGGAGGGGCAGTTCCCAATCCCCCCTGGAGCAGGGAGCTCCCCACAGCCAGCCCAGCACATGGAACCTGCCACATCAGGAACTACATTAAAGCACAAACTTCAAAACCCCTGATGGGAAGGAGGTGACAAAGGACACCAAGCACACACAAGCTGACACTGCAGACCTGTTTAGGAGCTGGAAGAAGCATAGAGAAGATTTTTCTCTCTCTCAACCCCAGGATTTTGAAGTGAAGGTCTTTGAACTTCTTTATCTGAGCACTTATATTTTTATTACAGGAAATTAAGAGGCTGAATGATGTGTGATTCAACTGTGGATCCCTGGACATGAAATGAAGCCATAATAAAACATTTTCACATGAAATCAAAACCAGAAACTTGACTCTCTCCTACTTCTGACCTCTGCTCTATGGCCATGGTAGGAGCCAACAACTGCTCCTTGTAGTGTTGCATTAATAGGTATTTAGATGGGTTAAATGTTGCTTTAAATTATATTATTGACCATGGAATCTCTAAGAACAGACCTCTGAAAGCCTCCCAGGGATCCCTGGCCATGACAGGGCATGACAGGGTTCTCCTTTAGCACTTTTATGCCTGGCTGAATTCAAACCCAAGGCTGTGAGTCCCACTCTGTTTATTTACTTTGCGTCCTCCTACCACCCAGAGATACAGATTCCGGTCTATCCTTTAGAAGGATAACGCCAAGAAATGAGGCTAGGCCATACAAGGTTGCTGCAAAGATGGTTTTTGCTTTGAAAATTGCTGCTCAGGAAGAGCAAATGCAGCCACTCAGTGTCCTGCTGGCTGAGCTGGCAGGGAAAAACATGTGAGGGCTGGAAGCACCAGGCAAAGAAATCAAACTGATCTCTAATCAAGTACAGCTCAAATCTGTGATGCCCAATGAAAGACAATCAGCACAGCTGGAACTGTGCCAAACAACCCAACAATTCAAGTTTAGTTTTCCATGGAGGGCCTCTCAGATGAAACAAAAAAATGAGCAAACTCTGCAGTTAGAGCTGCACCAGTGCAGGGATCACCCTCTGCTGCCACCCGTCCCCTGTGCCAGCACCTCCGGCCACAGAACCACAGGGGTCTGGGGCAGGGAGCTGAACCAGCCAAGGCCAAAGCCTCTTCTGTGGCACTCGGGCTCCATGAAATGACCACCTGTCAGGGGTGGGTCTGGGGGGAAGGAATATGCAATGGCTTCCTTCAGATCCCTCTTGGCAGTTAAACAGGACACATCTCCCTGCTCCTCACCCTCGTGCCATCCCTCACCCTGCCTTTCATGGCACATTTCTGCTCTGAGCTGCTGCACACCCAGAACCAGGTCTTTAGGGCAGCCCTCTCCTCACTTTGTAATAGAAATGGAAATAACAGCAGCCTTAGACCAGCTTGATGCCACCCATGATGGTGGCCAGGAGAGCAGCCCTGGCTGTCACTGTGACATGGAGCTGCCACCTGGGCACAGCAGGGCTGTGGACGCAGGGGATGTGGTGGCACCTGAGGGACAATCCCACCTCACACAGAGCTCCCTGCTGAGGGGAGGGGACACTGCCAGCCCCTCCTGAGCTGCTCAGAGAGGCCACGACACCTGGGTGTCACACCTGGGTGACAAAGGTCCCTCCCTGTGCACCAGGGGTCAGCACTGGAGAGCGATACCCAAACAAGGCAGAGCCAGCGCTGGAGAAGTGGAACAGAAACAGAGACCAGGAAAGCAAAAATAAAACAAAAACCCCTGAGGGTTCTCTGTCTGCTGCTCAGGTCTGAAGTGAATCTGGTCTGGTTCTGTGTGGTCATCACAGTGTCTGCAGCACTCAGGTTTACAGGCAGAAGGTGAGGGGTGACAAGGACAGCGGGACAGGGACTGCTGGGGTGGGGCAGCACCTCCAGCAGGGTTTTGCTGGTTTGTGACCATGGATTTAAGCAGCAGACTGGAGGAGCTGATGTTCCAGCACCTCTGCACTGCTGCAGAGCCAGCTCCTCCCTGCCATCCTTGGCTTTCCATTCACATTGACAAGGATGTGAAATACTCAGGAACGAAACAGTACCAGAGCAAGAGAGCCCAAGGAGGAAACCAAAAGAGGAAGTGAAAGGCTTAAAAAAATAAAAATAAGACACAGCACTGGTCTCTGCCAGTGTTTGCTGAGATATTCAAATGGAGATGGTGCAGTTTCAGTGGAGGCCACCCACATCTCCCCTGGGAGAAGCAGCAGGACCCAGGAATTCCTGGGAGCAGCACTTGGAAAAGGCTGGGGCATCACCAGCACACCTGGCCTGTGCTTAGGAACTCACAGCTTCATCCGTGACAGCCCCTAGGAACCCTGAACTTGGCTGAACACGGTCTAAAATATCCCAAATCTTTCACAAAAAGGACTTGGAGAGAAAATTCAGGTACCAAATGTTTGGGGAGTTCTTCTCAGTTCATCAGCAAAACATCTCCTCAGCCCAGCCTGGATTATTTGGGTTACCAGGTCCCTGATCTTCTCTGAGCACCTCTAAATCAAACCTCAAGAGCTAAACAATGAGGATTAGGACAGTTGAAATAAACAAGTTATTTTTTCTGAATTTTCATGGATACATGCAAGACACACGGGCTTTTTATCAAAAAGTGACATTCATATAAATATTTATATTTATACCAAGGGTCCTCTAATTTTAGTTACAAATACAACTCCCAAATTCAAACACTGATAGACTCAGCCCTAGTGAAATAACAGTGTCACAATAACCAAACGTTGAAATCATGAAGGGATTTTCCCCTAAGCAACAAACAACAAATGGTGCTTTTTTGTTAAACATTAAAAAAAAAAACATAATCAACTTACATGTTGATGGTGGGACATTCTGGCACCGTCCAAACTTTCCTCCCTCTTCGAGTGATGCAAGAAATTACAGGAAAAGTTTTCACACTTCTTCAGAGAGGATAAAATTCCTGTTGCTGTTCAAAAGAAAATCAAAACAAAAACCCAAAAGAGGAACAATTAAAGGCAAAATGCTTTTTAGAAGTGCCTGTTTCTCAAAAGAGACACAAACTAAAGCTCAACAACCCTCCTTTTGCCATTAAAAAAAAATGATTCTAATTATAAAATTGCAGTCTTTGCTGATATTTCAGGGTATTTTCAGTTATACTGTATAAATCTCCTGAACAAATCTCCTGCATTACCCAACATCTTTACTTAGGAAGCATTTCTGAGGTTATTTCTAGGAAAAAGAAACTAGGAAATTACAATATTTGCTGTTGTTTCAGTACTGGTTTGGTTTTTTTTTGTTTCCTCCTTCTCCTCATGTGGTCATCCTGAGATGACTGGAATGTACAGGAACACCCCAATACCCAGAAGAATAAAGTTCAAAAACAATTTTATTACAGAACTCAGGGGGGAAAAAATGCAAGGCTGGTAATTTTTCCTAATTCCTCCTGCCACGAAATAGAAAATGCTTTCTGGTTCATTGAGCAAATTGGTGCGTCTGAATTCCAGAAATTCAGATATCCTCACAAAGGCAGCATTATGGCCAAACAGGTTCTGTGCTGGCAATTCTGGCTGGGTGCCACTTTGTTAATAAATACAAGTGTTGAATTCAGCTGGATTTAAAGATTGTGTTCTCTGCTTGAGCAGGTCTGAAAGTGCCAGAGTTGTAAAATTATCGTGGAGCTGGAGCTTTGAAACCCAGAGACAGCAGAGCAGATAAAAGTGTCTGATCCTGCAGGGCCAGGGAGGTGGGCAGGGCCAGCAGCGACCAAACTCTGCAAACGCAGAGACTGAACAAATGAAGGGCTCAGATCACCTACAAAACATATTTAATTTGGCTTTTCATGGTTTTAGTTTGAATTTCAGTGACAGAAGACAAAGCTGCAAAGAGCAGGATTAGAGATCAGAGCTGAAATTGCTCCTTTTTGGGTCTTCTGTGCTCTTCTTCATTAAAAAGAATTTACTTTTCTTCAATCAAATGGGTAATATTCCATTATCAACAACAGCAACCAACTAGAATTGCAACACAAAATGGCCCAGCATTTGGGGGTTTTGGGGTTTGTTTTGTTGCTTTTTGTTTTAGCTAGACTTGATTGATTGTTTAAAATGAATTCTGTATTAATCACACAGGATAACATTTATATTTTATAGATACAATGGCAATTATCAGAGCTGAACAATTCCAGGCACATGGTGTATCTTCCTACCTGATCTAGTTCATCACAAAAAAAAAAAATCAGAATTACTCAAAATATCTTTGTTACTCTGAATTAACCAGTGAGCACCATTTCCAAGCAGTGGTTCATGACTAGAAAATTGTGTTTTTTCCTGTATTTACAGATTAAAACCCAGGGCACAGGGAGGCATCTAAGGCAGCCCAAACCCAGCAGCACTTCCCACCTTGCTGGGGAGCACAGGTGAGGATGGGCAGGGGCCCTGAGCACTGGCACGTGTGGATTTTATGCGCCTGTATTTACCAGCACTCAGGGTTTATCAAGTTCTCCATGTGCAAAGCTGCTCACAGCTCAATTTTGGGTTCATTTCTTGTTTTTCTACCAGTGAGACCCCAGGACCTGTCTGCACTTAAGCAATTCCCCTTCAGTGTACAGGTGAGTCGGCCAACTGCTTTATTCTCCTTTTCCTGAGCATTTGAGACTGAGCTGGTGTTGGCAAGAAAGAGAAACTTTGCCCCTTCTCCCCAGTCCTGGTTTTAGATTTAAAAGTTTGACATTTAGACCTGAGTGAAAGCCTTATTTCATGAGAAAAACAATTATTTGATTTGAAATTACTCAGCTAACGAGTCAGTTCTGAGTGACTTCAGGGACAGCTCTTCATAAAATCTACTTGTTATTAGCAAGGAGAGTTTATAATAATAATAATAATAATAATAAAAAATCCAACAAGAAACATCTGGACTGTCACTGTCTAAGGTGTTTAATAATAATAATAATGGGAGGGGATGGGATGGGATGGGATGGGATGGGGATGGGGATGGGATGGGATGGGATGGGATGGGATGGGATGGGATGGGATGGGATGGGATAAATGGGATGGAAACATCTGGACTGTCACTGTGGGATGGCCAGGGGTGGGATTTGGGATGGGCATGGGATGGGATCTGGGATGGGATGGGCACTGGGATGGGGATGGGCTGGGATGGGATGGGATGGGATGGGATGGGATGGGATGGGGGGGTGGGATGGGATGGGGATGGGATGGGGATGGGGATGGGGATGGGATGGGATGGGATGGGGAT
This sequence comes from Emberiza elegans, assembly GCA_024865655.1. Taxonomy (NCBI): domain Eukaryota; kingdom Metazoa; phylum Chordata; class Aves; order Passeriformes; family Fringillidae; genus Emberiza; species Emberiza elegans. The sequence continues at coordinate 2,054,137 of JALJVW010003097.1, forward strand.
GGGGATGGGATGGGATGGGGGGATGGGATGGGGATGGGATGGGATGGGATGGGGATGGGATGGGATGGGATGGGATGGGATGGGATGGGATGGGATGGGATGGGATGGGATGGGATGGGATGGGATGGGATGGGATGGGATGGGATGGGATGGGATGGGATGAGCTCCCTTCCATCCCAACCCATTCTGGGACCCATTTGGGATCCATTCCCCTCCGTGCTCTGACCTCCCTCGGGACTGTGGGGGGCTGAATGGAATCCTTACAACCTGCACTGCAATTGCAGAGAGGCCCTGAGTGGGGTATTTAGACATTCCCTATTTTTCCATACCCTTGAAATGCTTAAATATGACAAGGAGAGATGCTGAGCATCTCCTAGAAGGATAAAGTGAAACCTCCAGTGTGGAATGGGCCCAGAAAGAAGGATCCTGCTTTAATTAATTTTACATATATATATATATATATACTATATATATATACACACACATATATATACACTAATATAATATAATATAATATCATATCATATCAATAGTATAATATATAGTATAATATATATTAAACTCTATATATTATACTTTATATATTATATATTATATATAAAGTATGCATATTTTGATTTTTATATTTATTTATATTTATATTTATTTATATATTTTATATTTATAGACATATAGACACATACATATATATATATATATATATATATACACATATACTTTTTTTAAAAAATATTTTTTTCTTCTCTAAAAGTGTTTTTTTTTTTTCCTCTAAAAGTGTTGCAAGGGTTTAACTGCAGCACCCTGATGAAGCTCTGCCATGCCCCCTTGCTTCTTCCTCCGGCTGGGACACACGGGGCTGGGGAGGAGGAGGAGGGAAAAGCAGGAAAGCAACACTTGGCGAGGTGCATTTCATGAGACTGTGTGAGCTAATCTAGTCAAAATAATCCAAAACATGCCGCGAAAGGGATGAGTGACTGCACAATGGAACCTCACAAGACACTGACTCTCCTTTCAGACACCACCCACGACCCCGTCTGAAGATTTTCACTCTTTTCCCCCAACGCAGCACATTTAAATCACAGCTCCTGCAGCTCCATGAGATCCACATAAATTCAATGCAAGTGCATCAAACACTCCTGTGCACATATTTCCACACTCCCTGGGCTGTGTTTGCAGAAGTGCAGGCACGTGTTTCCCAAGCTGTTCTTTTACTTCTGTGTTTGTACAGCTCAGAAATGAAGGAACAGTGCAGCTCTAGGAGGGCGGTGTTCATAATTTGGATTTAAATCCTCGGGAGATGTGTGTGTTACATCTCATGGCACACAGCTTGTACTGGCATTTTTATCCATTAAAACCTCACTCTGGAGAGCTGCCTCACCAAGATGTTCTGCGCTCCTCGAGTGAGATCAGCCACAAATAATAACTGCTTTGATATTTAATCAATGCAGAGATAGCACTGGATGTTAGTGCCCGTCCACATCGGGGCTGTAATGGATCTATTCCCACATTAAAAATACATGGGGAAACTTCCTCGCTCTGAGCTACAACAAAAAGCTTTTAATTGCTTCACAGATGAGTTGACAGTGCACACCACACGTGTGGGCAGACAAAGCCCTGCTGCACCCGCAGCTCTGTGCTTGTTTCTGTTCTCACATACACCTGAAGTGCTCAGCTCTTGTTTTTCACCCCCAAATTCGCCTTCTGCTGCTCGGTCCTTGCAGAACTGAGCAGGGAAACAGATATTCCAGACAGGCTGGGCAGAAGAATTTTGCTGTGTTTTGCTTTTAGATAGAGCTTTTATGGTTAACCTTGAAAAAATCTCTCACTTTCTCCCCAGTTCTTATCCTAAATAACATTTTCAGTCTGAGCACTGCTGCATTCAATTGCTGTAGTCAAAACAGAACCACAAAGATCTTAACACAGAGCCAAAAGAATGGCTGTTGTTCCTCCTGTCACCTCAGCATCTAAGCCATAAAATGTCCTTAAACTAATCAGAGAGTGCTTTTAGGGATGCAAAAATGTCCTGAGCAAAAAAACCTTTAGTGTTCAGAAGGTTTGGATCAAATTATTTCAATTCACTGTGAGAAAAAGAAGTTTTGCAATGATTACACAGACCTGCACCTCTTCCCCAAAGAACTCACATCAGAGCGATCTCCAGCTCAAGCTGCTGCCTGACAATTTCTTGTATTCTCTTTGTTGCTCTTTCCCTCCACCTGCTGAAGTTTTGCCCACTAAAGCCACACAAAAGGAAGGAAATTATTTAAGTTTTGAGAGTTTTGCCAAATAGAATGTGAGATTAACCTGTCAAACATTCAACCCCTTGCCCAGCTGAGCACCGAGCTCATTTTCTGCTGCTTTTTCTTCAGGAAGTGCAGATTTTAAGCTCTGGCAGATAATAATACCCAGACCCAGGGTTGTTTTCTTTACCCAGCGATACAAAGGAAGTGGTTTTGTTGCTAGCAGGTACCTTGCTTGGGATATTGAGATAATGAAAGTTCATCACTACAGACAAATTGTAACTGCAGCCCATCCAATCTGACCTCAAGCTCGAGTGACTGAATGAGAGAACTGCATTTGTAACAGCCCTAAACCTCCAATAAATCAACTTCACCTCCCCTGAGCTGTTAGAACTTCGATAGACACAGATTTAGAGCAGGAAACAAACAAACAAAAAAAATCTGTGAGAAAGAGAGGTTTCAATGGCGCTATCTGCATGCAAATCAAAGGCCAGTTCAAACTTTAATCTCATTTAGCTTTTCTTTCCTCCAGCGATTCCTCCCTGATTTTAACAATCACACTCTGGAAAAGAATGCACGGGGAGGGATATCAGGAGGCAAATTTACTCCAAGAGCCAGGAAAGATCACACGTTGACCCCTAATTCTGCAAGGCCAGGCTTTCACCACCAGAAATGCAGATTTTAAACTGGTGTAGGGAACTACAGAAATATGAGCGTGTGTTTTAATCATAGCAACTGATTAGCTGGGCCGAATAAACACCAATAAAGGCATTCCTAGCTCTTGCAGGCACATCTATAAAAGCTCTTCTCCAGTGTTTTTGGAGTTATATCCCAGTGTTCAGTGGGGTAAAACACTCACCCTGCAGCATACCCGGGTCATCCTGCTAAAGACACTTTCCCTCCAAGCTGAAATAGTCACTTTTCCTGATTAAAATGGGTACAAAAAATAATTTATGTTGGTGGTTAGAGATTAAATAGTCTGCAATACTTCAAAAGCCTGTTTACCTGTGATTTAAAACCAGTATCTTCTGATCCAAGAGATAAGCTGTCTCCACGCTGTCTGCTGATCACTTTCCTAAGGCCTTTCCCCCTTTGAGTTAACTTTTAGTTTTCCTGAAGTATGAAAGGATGCAAGTTTCAGATTTGTCCCTGTGCATTTGCAGACGATTTTGCCTGGCTCTATCATCCTGCACAGGAGATAATGTTTCAGCAATTTAAGATTTAACAGCTGCTGCCAGGAACTGCAATTGGATAATCTCGGGGCTGCTGCTGCTGCTTTGAAGTTGCCAAGTCCCAATAAACCCCACAGCTCTGAGTGCTGCATTTGGGATTATTGCCACTTAATTGGGAGATCTTTTGAAAATATCGAAAACACTGAGATGCACTGGGATGGATTTATGCTAAAATCAGCTGGAAACAGCAAAGCAAAACTTTATTCTTCAATGCCAGCATGGAGCAGAAAGGGAGAGAGGAGAGTTTGACATCCTTTGGTGTTTGTTGCCACCACTGGAGCAGAAAGGAGCTCAGGGCCTGGCAGCCACTTCCTGAGAGCAGAATAAATAACCTACATTTTCTGCAGGTTGTGCTGAGATGGGGCAGCGCTGATATCCCCGCTCATTCATCTGCTCCAGGGCCAGAAAAGAGACGTGAGGCCTCCCCTGCTGGACAAATTCCAGCGCAGGAGACAAGAAACCCAGAGCTGGGAAGGATGGAGTGACAAATTTCCTCCTTGAGAGAAACCCTGATCTCGGATAGCAGCAAAGAATTTCTTAAATACAAAATGCTGAAGCTGAGCTACATCAACCCTGAGAAATATTTACTTGAAAATATCGTCAGAGTAGAAAGTTAATTGAAATGCTGCAGCTTTGTTTGCTTCCCCCTTCAGCACAGCTGAAACAACAAAACCAGTCAGGCAACTTTTCTTTTCTTTTTTTTTTTTTTTTTTGGTCAGGTATGTGCTGAATTACTGACAAAAAAGCTTTGGGGTTCTCAGAGCTGCAACACCCCAGGGATTTCTGCAGCTCCAGACAGAGTGACTTCATCAAATACCCTGGGTGCTCCTGGTGTGCCTCTGCTTTGTGGTCAGACCCAGGATTCAGTGTGAAAACACTGCTGGGACACTCTTCCCAACACTTTCAGAAATATAGAATAAATAGAAATATATGTTATTAATATAGAATAAGTAGAAATATATCTAGTTATACACATGAGAGTTGAAGGTTCTCAGTTGTGAGGGTGGAGGGCCTGGCAGTGTTTTTGCTGTACACCTCCCCCTTGCAGAAATGAGGAGCATGGAGATAAAAATTGTGTGCTTTTTGCTCCACTCCCTCCTCTGTTTGTCTTCTGGATAAAATGAAATTTCTGAAATTCCATGGTGGGTTGTAACGTTTCCGTAGAATGCTCGTGTTTAGTAACTTTGGGTTTTTACATATTTAATTTTTTTTTTAAATGCTTTTTTACAGAGTAGCTGTAATTACAGAAGTGGAATTCCACGAAGTGATTTCACACCTCTTCTGCATAAGGCTTAGTGCTAAATAAGTGCCACAAGCCTTCATTTTACAGCTGGAAAGTTCAGCACAGACCCTGCAAGGCACCTGGACATTCATCTTCCCACGGCACCCCAGCTGTGTGCTGGAGGGCCAGGAAAGCCCCTCTGGGCTCAGCCCGCCCTCCTGGGCTCCCCTGGCTCTGGAAGCAGAACTCCAAGGGCACAGGTGGAGGAAGGGAGTAAGGGAGAAGGAACAATGCCTCGGAATATCCTGAACACTGAGGGTTTTCTTCCTGCTGACTCTTCTCATTAATATCATTTTACCTGTGTTACCTGAACTAAACCCAGCTGCTATATCCCATAATATTGTTTTTCCCTCATTCTGGTGTAAAAATTTTTAATTTTATAGTTAAAATCCTGATTATCTGGGCCCAAAGTGCTCCAAACAGGACAAAGCCCAGGGGTCAATGAAGAAAGCTAAAGAAATGAACTGTTCCTGTTTCCAGGGGGTTGTGGTGGCAGGGAAAGGGGGAACGGTGTCAGACTAAAAGAGGGGAGCTCGAGGTGGGATTTGGGGAAGGAATTCCTGGCTGGGAGGGTGGGCAGGGGCTGGGCTGGAATTCCCAGAGCAGCTGGGGCTGCCCTGGATCCCTGGCAGTGCCCAAGGCCAGGCTGGGCAGGGCTGGGACAGTGCCAGGTGTCCCTGCCATGGCAGGGGTGGCACTGGGTGGGCTTTAAGGTCCCTCCCAACCCAAACCATTCCATAATTCCCAGTATTCCCAAAACCTTCCAGCTGAGGTGAGGGCAGAGAACACCGGCCCTGCTGAGAAAGGCAGATTTTAAAGAAGAATTTGATCTGAAAATCCCCCCACACTAAAAGGGCTGCGGAACGTCCCATGTGCCACAGGCAGCTCTTGTTCAGAGAAGTTTTGTGTACGACTTTTCCAGGACAGATCTCTCACCCTCCCCTTTTTCAGTGGAAATAAATGAAGCAAAGAGAAATGATTGCCCTGTGTGTTCCTGATAATAATAAAGATTCTCTTGTGTTTCACACACAGAATGTGGTGATGCATACCAGGATGTGGGTGACACAAAGGTTAGTGTTAATAGTCAAAAAATACCTGTGAGCAATGGGGAAATAAAATGGACAGAAAAGAGACAAAAAAAAATTCCTGTAACTTTCATTAGAAATCCTCACCCACACAAACCCAGACAAACATTCCTGCTTTTTGCCTATTTTTCAATGAGCTTTTTTTTTTCCCCCTCCGTAAAGAGCTTTTAAATGGCCGAAATAAGAATAATCAGCAGCAGCACCCAGGAGTGTCTCTTTGATTGCTGCTCCATGAGGTCCCAGGTAAGGTTGTCCCAGTGCAGCACAAAGGGGCCATTCAGGGCCCCACGCTCAGCACAGACCCAGGAGTAAAACTTTGACCCCACAGCACAAAATCATAAATTGATATAATTTAGGGACAAATGCAGCATCTTATCCCACATTTATTGCCACCAACTGCAATAAAATAAAGATAAATAGGAGGGATGAAAGGCTCCTGGTGGAGCTGATCGTATCAACACCTGAGTGCCAGATAGAGTCCAAAGAAAGCAGAGTCCAAAGGAAGCTCAGCCCAGGGTGTGCAGGGACAGGGATGTCTCGTCTGCCTTCTAGACAAAGCTCTTAATATATTACAACCACTTAAGAGTAAAAAAAGAGAAGCCTTTAATTCTCCTTCCGAGGCTTCCTGTTAAGGCAGATCTGCAGCGCTGAAAAATGAAACTACAAGATTCATGCTATTTTTGGGGCTGTTTTTCAAGAACTCACAGCTTCTTCTGGGACACAACAGAGACTCGAGAGCAGATCTGCAGAGCTCTGAGTGTCTCAGGTTGTGCTCACAGGAGGCTGTGGTGCCTTCAGAAAGTGGAGCAGGTGCCTTGGCATTTTGGAGGCGGCTGTAGAAAGCTCCTGGCATTTTGGTTGGCATCAACGTGTTTTGTTCTCTGGCTCAAAGTGCTTCAGGATTTCTGAAGTGGTGGAAATGGCAGATTTGTGATGCATTTTTGGCCAGAGCAAAGCCCTTTTTTTCCATCCACGCAGTGTGTCTGGGAGGCTCTGGGTAGCGCAGGGGGAGATTCTCCACCTGCAGGTTAAAAACCCCAAGTAATGGGTGGGTGGAAAAACTCCCTGTAAGCACTGAACTGCAGACAGCCCATCTTGATCAGAAAAAGCAAATCAAAAAGCACCATTTCAGAGGGATAAACTGTGCAATGAAGGAAAAACTGTGGTGTAACAACTGTGATTTTAATGTCGTGAAGACATCAAGAGCAGAGGATGAGGAGGGCACCTAATGATTTATTTCCCTAATTTCAGAATGTCTCTTGTACCTTCTTTTCCCCTGGTGAGGATCCATTATTAATATTTACAAGCAATTCTCCTGTAAGCAGGTAAAGGCTCATCATCAAATCAAATTACTGTGCTCCTGATGGCACTTCATGAGATGAGCACTTTATTAGGGAACAAAAGCTTCCAGAGAGATTATTTAATGAGAAGTACATCAGTTTCTTTAATTCTTTAATGGGAATTGCTAGTGAGACAATTATTTTCCTTGCCCAATGATTCTTCCTCCCCTTGTGAGCACTGTTGTACTCAATGCTTAGAGCATGATATAATTACTCAGAGTTCATTAACAGACAATATTTCTTGTCCTTTCATTAAACCAGATCTGTGCATCTGATTGAATAAGAATATAGAAATCAGCAGCCATGCAGATTTACACAAAGTGTGTATTATTATTTGACTGGTAAGGAAGGAACAATGTGAGCCTGGCACTGTTCAGTGAATTGAGGCAAGCTGACCCTGGTGGCTGAGCCAATCTCTATCTCTCAGCACATCTGCTCCACTTCGCTTTCCCACCAGCCAGGCAAGGACAATCATTCCCCAGCCTTGCAGGGAGCTCTGGCAGTTCAGAGCTGAGCAATAATAAATTACTGATACTCTTTTTAAACCCCTGCCAGGCAGCAGGGAGCGGGGATACGGCACCATGGTAAGGCCAGGGGATGGGTGCCTCTGCAGTCCAGAGGGTTTTGGTCCCAGGAGGGGAAGGGCTGTGGCAGTGACCATCATTTGGGGTGTCTTCTGCCAGTGGCACCCCTTTCCACCCCTTCTTTGAGACTGCTAATCCTCCTGTTACCAAACATGAGCAAGGACTGCTCTGAGAAGCTGGAGAGGAGCAGCTCCTGCACGGTTTGGGCGGATGGAGGCACCAGGGCAATGTCTCACCCCACTGCAGCCACGCTCTGCTGGGTGAGGCCAGCTTTGGACAAGGCTGGGGAGAGCCATGCCCAGAAAAAAAAGGGCAAATCAGGGAGGTGCTCCCATGGGAAACAGGCACAGCATCAGCCACAGGGGGAGCTCAGCTGCACCCCAAAATACCAAACCAGCCTGGCCCCTTGCCTGAGCTCTGCAGGAACTTCATCCTGATTAAAGAGCTGATTAAAGACTGTGTGCACCAATTTCTCTAAAACCTTATGTCCTGACACCTTATCATTCTACTTAAGACAAATGTACAGCTCTGAAGCCCTTTGAGCCTGTCTGCCCCATAAAGCCCCAGTTCTTTTTCAATTCAAGCAACCAGAATGGTGGGAAGAGCAGAGCTGATGCTGGGCAGGAAAACAGGGGAATTTCTGCTGAGTGTTCCCTGTGGGAGCAGGGTTTGCTGCCAGGAAGGAGAGAAAACGAGGTCCCACCTCCCTGAGCAGCTGATCAGTGCCCAGAACACTCTGAGTTTCCCCTCTATGGTTTTGCATGCGAGGGGCTGATAAAGATCTTCTCCTCCAGTTTCATGTTTGCCTGCTATTCTTGTGTAATGGCCAAACCTGTTTGGTTACAGATTCCTCTGTCTGGCCTGATTAATGTCCTCCTCTCTGGACCCCACGAGGGAATCTGGGAAGCTTTTGGTGCTTTTTAGGCCATTTGTTGCATTATCTAGGCTGTCATTCTCTATTTCAGCTCTGGATTGCTCAAAACCCAGTGGTCTGTGCATTGCTTAAGGCTTTGCTCAGCTTCTCTGTTCTCCAGAGCAGCTTTTCTTTGAATTGCTACTGAAACCAATTTCAGGAATAATCAGCTGTTAGAGGAGTTTAATGGAGATATCCCAGTGTCTCTTCAGCCAAGGATTTCAAGCCCTGTGAGTGCAGGGAACCAAGAAAAGCACAGCTGTTACAAACTCCAGATAATCTGGGCTTGTGAATTCCCTGTCAGCCTCGTAGCAGGGAACAGGAAAACGGGGATATTTGTCCAGTTTTAAGAGGAGGAAGCAGCACCCAGTACACAGCACAGAAAAGAGCACAATTCCAGTCCCAGTGTGAGGCAGCAGAGTCTCTCCTGGAGGACAAAGCCACTCCCAGAGGGGTTGGACATTCAGGATTTCCCCAGAAGCTGAAGAAAATCAGCTCAGCACAAAGTGAGTTACACCTGTCCCGTGGAGCCTGGAGAGCCTGGGCACACGAGGCATGGAAAGGTGATTAAATAAAGTCACTTTATGTGACATCCCCATAGAGACTGTTGCTGCAGCAACGAGACCTTTAGCTCCTCAAGTCACTTAAAGATAAATAATGCCAGGAAAAAGAGATTCTGCTCCCCAAGCCCTTGTGAAATGTTCAGAAAAAGCACATTTCACCTGAGAAGGACTCAGGATGAGCGTTGCACACATCCAGCAGGTGTACAGCGCTGCAGGGCTGTAATCACCACCTTCCTCCTGATCCTTATTCTGAGGCAGCTCATCATCCTCTCCATTACCAAAAAATACAGGAGGAAAAGCAACCAGTGCATTTGGCTACAATGTCCTGTTTTGAATGGCTAATAGAGAAATGGGGGTGGAAAATGAAAAGTGTATTTATTGCTGATTCTCACTATGAGATTTGACAGATAGCATTTGCCTCCAACCTTTCAAGCCAGAAGTGGAACAGATGTTCATGAAAAAGCCAGTTAATTTCCTGCCATTTGTGAACTGATTAGAAACTGAAACATCTGGATTGCTCAAAACAGTGGTCTGTGCATTTTAAGGCTTTGCTCAGCTTCTCTGTTCTCCAGAGCAGCTTTTCTTTGAATTGCTACTGAAACCAATTTCAGGAATAATCAGCTGTTAGAGGAGTTTAATGGAGATATCCCAGTGTCTCTTCAGCCAAGGATTTCAAGCCCTGTGAGTGCAGGGAACCAAGAAAAGCACAGCTGTTACAAACTCCAGATAATCTGGGCTTGTGAATTCCCTGTCAGCCTCGTAGCAGGGAACAGGAAAACGGGGATATTTGTCCAGTTTTAAGAGGAGGAAGCAGCACCCAGTACACAGCACAGAAAAGAGCACAATTCCAGTCCCAGTGTGAGGCAGCAGAGTCTCTCCTGGAGGACAAAAGCCACTCCCAGAGGGGTTGGACATTCAGGATTTCCCAGAAGCTGAAGAAAATCAGCTCAGCACAAAGTGAGTTACACCTGTCCCGTGGAGCCTGGAGAGCCTGGGCACACGAGGCATGGAAAGGTGATTAAATAAAGTCACTTTATGTGACATCCCCATAGAGACTGTTGCTGCAGCAACGAGACCTTTAGCTCCTCAAGTCACTTAAAGATAAATAATGCCAGGAAAAAGAGATTCTGCTCCCCAAGCCCTTGTGAAATGTTCAGAAAAAGCACATTTCACCTGAGAAGGACTCAGGATGAGCGTTGCACACATCCAGCAGGTGTACAGCGCTGCAGGGCTGTAATCACCACCTTCCTCCTGATCCTTATTCTGAGGCAGCTCATCATCCTCTCCATTACCAAAAAATACAGGAGGAAAAGCAACCAGTGCATTTGGCTACAATGTCCTGTTTTGAATGGCTAATAGAGAAATGGGGGTGGAAAATGAAAAGTGTATTTATTGCTGATTCTCACTATGAGATTTGACAGATAGCATTTGCCTCCAACCTTTCAAGCCAGAAGTGGAACAGATGTTCATGAAAAGCCAGTTAATTTCCTGCCATTTGTGAACTGATTAGAAACTGAAACATTAGCACACTGACACTTCTTTATTTTTAATCTTGCTCGTGTTTTGAAAGGAAAAGAACCATCGGGAGCTAAGGTCTGGCTGTCAGATAGGAATAGCTGCACATTTTTATTTCCTCCTTTAACCCCAAACCTCGCTGCTAAGGAAATGGGGAAAAGCCATCCTGAGGCTGCACAGGCAGGGACAACCCAGGGCTGCCAAGTGTGTCCTGGCACAGCTTTGCCAGGGAATGAGGAAGAGGAGGCTGAGCTTGCACGCACCCCCAGCTCTTGTTACAGCTGCTAAGTCCAAGTGCAAAGGCTCTACAACCGGTTTCCAACAGCTAGTAAACAGGCTGGTATGCTGGTGCAGGGCACTGTCAAAAAGGAGGAGCTGTGCCCTGCAGGGAGGAGGCAGGAACGAGGAACCCTCCTGGTCTGAGCTTCCAGCAGGGCCCTCACTGAGCCTCTGCTTTGGGAGCTCCCAGAACAGAAATTCAGGCCCAAACACTAATGTGGCAGAAGCAGGTTTGATTCTATTCAAAACTGAATTATTGTTTCAGATCTAATTCAGGGAAACATTTATGCAGCACTGTGGATCCCAGTGGGAGAACTTTGGGCGTGCAGTATCAGTTATTCCTACACTCCCTGCCCCAGGAGAGAGGATTTTACTCCCTTGGGTCAGATGGAGCACGTTACTCAAAAGTGAAGCTGGGCAGAGAGTTTCTGACAAAGCCAGGTTTTGTTGGGCACTCACAATTGGCCAAGCCTGGGATGTGTTATTTAAAACATCCTGGGTTTGACGAGGCTGGGCAGGTCCAGCCAGGGCTGGGGCAGCTGCTGGGCCACTCCAGCTCCTGCATTTCCCTGCTGTCCTTGTCAATATTCCTGGAGGGCTGTGGAGCTGCTCTGCAGCCAAATTTAAAAACTTCATCTTCCCCAAAGCAAGCTGGAAGTGAGCAAGCAAACCAAAAAAAGGAAAAGGAAACCTTGTGAATTGCAAACCCTGCTTTTCAAGGCAGCTGCACTCAGGAGTAATTACAACCAAATGAAACAAGAGCTCTGTGTTTAAAACAGGATTTAGGAGGAGAATCAGGAGAGATTCTGCCCCAGGTCAGCACACTGGTCAATACAATATATATTTTTCCTGAGCTGCACTTACATCCACAACTGGAGCAGCACGTGATTGCAAGTGTGGAGCATAAACTTTGCTTATCAACAGCCCAAATGTGCTCAGATAGGGGATGCAGGAGCACAAATGAGCACCCCAAATGTGCTCAGACAGGGGATGCAGGAGCACAAATGAGCACCCCAAATGTGATCAGAGGATGCAGGAGCACAAATGAGCACCCCAAATGTGATCAGATAAGGGATGCAGGAGCACAAAGGAGCACCCCAAATGTGCTCAAATAGGGGATGCAGGGAGCACAAAGAAGCACCCCAAATGTGCTCAGATAAGGGATGCAGGAGCACAAAGGAGCACCCCAAATGTGCTCAGATAAGGGATGCAGGGAGCACAAAGAAGCACCCCAAATGTGCTCAGATAAGGGATGCAGGAGCACAAAGGAGCACCCCAAATGTGCTCAGATAAGGGATGCAGGGAGCACAAAGAAGCACCCCAAATGTGCTCAGATAAGGGATGCAGGAGCACAGATGAGCACCCCAAATGTGCTCAGAGGATGCAGGAGCACAAATGAGCACCCCAAATGTGCTCAGACAGGGGATGCAGGAGCACAAATGAGCACCCCAAATGTGATCAGAGGATGCAGGAGCACAAATGAGCACCCCAAATGTGCTCAGAGGATGCAGGAGCACAGATGAGCACCCCAAATGTGCTCAGACAGGGGATGCAGAGCAGCTAAGGCTGGGCTGAGCCCAAGTGTGTGTGCTCATGTGTCCTCACACGTGAGGGTACAAAAATCACAGAAATGCAGAGCTGGCACCTGGGTACAGCAATGGAAGAGTTTGAAAAAGCAAAGTTTTGTTCCCTGACAAAACCCTTCCTCCATCCTTGCCCCGGGGTGGCTCTGGAAAGGCTGGGGCTGTTTTGGTGCCGAGTTTCACGTTTTAGTGACAGGTGGTTGGGTTAATCCTCGGCGCAGCACACAAAGGCAGGCTGGCTCTGCCCCTGCAATCAGCACACACCCAGCTTAAAGGTTATGAAACTCGGTGAAACTCTGCCGCGAGTGAGCAGCAGGGATGTTACACAAACCATCCCCGCTCCATCCCAAACCCGCGGCCACACCTTGCTGGGAATCGATGCTGCTGTCAGCAGGACCACGCTCATTCAATTAAACTCAATTCCAATTAAAGTAACTGGCTCGCCGAGGGCAGAGCTGCCGCTGCCTCCTGGAATCCAGCCCTCCTGCTAAAACCGTTCCCCTTTAAATCGCTTCCCTTACTCCACTTTCAAGTTGTCTTTACTTTTTAATTCCTTTCTTCTTCCTCCTTGTGCCGCCACCACCCCTCTGCTTCCTCCCTCTCCTGGGGGAGGGGAAGGATAAATAAATGCTTTGTTGTTCTCCCTTCCCCCAGCCCGTAAAGTTTGCCCCTCGCATCCCCCTGGAAAACAGCACTTCCCCAAGCTCTGGGAGAGAGAAACCTGCCGGCTGTAATTGACAACTGGGTGCTGGAAAAAGAACGGCAAGGGGGGAGGAAAGGCAGGTTTAAAGGGGTTTTTGGGGCTTTTTGCGTTGCTGGACCAGTGATGGGCAGCGGGTCCCGCATCCCTCCCAGCGACCCCAACCCTTCAGGGGGACAGGAGCGGCTCCATCTCCCTCTCCTGGAGGCCTCCGAGGGTTTTGCCTCTCCCCGAGGCAGGAATTTCCTATTCCCGGCTATTTCTGGAGCCATCGGCTGCTAAACAATTCCCAGTGACAGGAAACCCCATCGCTGCCCCCGACAGACACTCGGTGCTTGTTCCACGTGGAGGAAATGCAGGGCAGCCTCCCTGCCTGCCCAAAAACCATCCCAACATCAGGGAAAATTCCGGGAAATTTAGGGGAAGCCCCCTAAATTTAATTTGAGATCCGCGTGCTTACAGCTGATGTGTTTTCACCTCCGGATAAACTCTGGATTTCACCTCCAGCATCCTCTGCCCCTCCTCTGCCAGCCCCTGCTCCTCTCCCAAAGCCAGGCTGTTCTTTGGAAGGGGCAATTCCTTGTCTCGCATTAATCAAAGGTGTGCTCCAATTAAATCGCCATCAGAGAGCCCGGGGAAAAAATTAACACAAAGCACTGAGTAATTGCAGGACAGTTCAGGAGCTCTGAAGTGGCAGGGAGAGGATTGTTTGTTTTGTGGTTTTTTAACAAACAAAAAACACACACACCCCCCAAAAAAAACCCCTCCAGGATTAATTGGCACAATCTTTAGACAGAATTTAAACCCCCATTCTTAACACTTGCAATTTAAAATACTTCTAATATCTCTATATGAACTCAATTTGATTTTTAAAATTCCCCCTTTATTACCATTTGTTTATAGAGCTCTACTGCTAACTCAGGGAATAAAAAGTAAATTAAGTCAATTAATCTATTAAAAAGCAAAAGGAAGACGACAAGATAAAGGCTGAATGAGTGTGATTTGACCAAATTATGACTAAGGGAGGATATGACAACAACCTAAAATATTTGATATGTGTCAGCCTTAGAGATTGGCACAAAATGAAATAAGGCTGGGAAACAGCACAAGGTTCCCTAAATCCCTCTGGCAGGAGATGAGGGAGATGCTGACAGTTCCTTCTGCTCCCCAAGTGTAACCAACTCACTCAGAGAGGGAGGGAATAAAGCAAACAGCACCCAGCACATCCCCACAGACAGAGATCTCATCCCAGCTTTGATCCTGAGAGGCAGAAATGATCCAAAGCTCTGGGAAATCCATTGCAGCTCTGCTCCTGCACACTCTGACCTCAGAGCAAAACTCGGAGCTATTCCAGCAGAATTATTAAAAAATATTTATTTAGGAGTCGAATTTTACATATAAATAATGCCACAGGTTCAGAGCACTGAAGAATCCTGAAATGACAGGGGAGCAAGTGGAGCATTTTCCTAACTTATCTCATTTAAAATTTACAAACAAAATTTTAAAATTGGTCCTACAGTCTATTTAAAAATGCTACTTAAAATCAGGGTATTGAGTGAACATGAGCTGAGGCATGTACTGATTGACACCAAGTCTGTGTTTATGTCACAAAATCAAAGTTTGCTAGCACTGTTTTGTTATATTTGCATTGCATAAACCCAGCCAATCAGATATATTTATTTTAGGCACTGCAGTTTTAAGGGGTTGTATTTTGTTCTAACTGAAATACAACAAAATTCAGTTTGTTTCCCCCCCTTCCCAGATACTCCTAAACCACAACAATAAACTGCAGTTCTGCAGAAAGTTTGACTTTGGATCAAGATACTTAATTGCTGGATCTATTCCAAATGTTAAAAAAGTCTCACATACCTAGACTTGAAAACTCTATTTTTCTTTTTAGAATTGATAGCACTGTAGTCTAAACTACAATAAAAAATTAGACAAAACCAAATTCCATGGGGGTTTTATTGCTAAAAATTGACTTTAATGTAACCTTGTCAAGCCTTTGTGGCTTTGTCCTGAGCAGAGCGCTGGTTGCAGCGGTGTGATTTCATAAAGCATTTATAATAATCATTTACCTCCAGGAGCCCTGCCGATAATCAGCTCCTGCTTTCCTGGGGTGAATTACCCACTCTGGGGGTCCCAGGAGCAGCCCTTGGTGCTGAGGGGTGGCACAGGGCACCCTGCCCGTCCGTGCTCCCTGCTGATGGGTTCGGAGCAGGACTGGCACGGGGGTTTGGGATTACCCTCATCACTGACATCTGCTCCCCATGGTGGGTTTGGCTTTGTGTCTCCCCCACCCCCTGAATTTCCAGAGGCACCTGAAAGTGGGCAATGATCAACTGTCAGATGTCAGACCCTGCTTCAACATTGGCTTTTTGCTAAACATCCTTTATAAAAATGCATTTTAGGAGCTGGCACTGAGTCAGTTTAGTACCCTTCCTTTTTAGTGTGATCTCTGCTCTTTCACTTTAGTTTGAGGCGATGGGAAATGCTGTGGCTGAGCCCATGAAAAGCAGGGTTCTGCGAGCTCCAGGGGATGAGTTTCTCCCTCAACCATGTCCCATTTGTGCTACTTTTGTCCCATTTTAGCTCAGTTACTGATGGACAGCCACGGCAGGGCCCCAGCAGCCCGTGAGTGACAGGTGCCAGGTTGGGATGAGCTGGGGCTGGGCACCAGCTGCTCCCTGTGCAGCTGGAACTGCCCCACCGGGAATCCTGCTCCCAGCCTCTGCTGGAACCTTGGCTGGGAGGGTGGGCAGGGCTGGGATGGAATGCCCAGAGCAGCCGGGGCTCTTCTGGATCCCTGGCACTGCCCAAGGCCAGGCTGGGCAGGAATTGGAGCAGCCTGGGATGGTGGGAGGTGTCCCTGCCATGGATGGGGGGGTGAGAAGATCCTCAGGGTCCCTCCCAACCCAGCCCATTCCATGGTTCCACTCTGGTGTGGGAATTCAGTGGCAAAACACCCCCAAATACACATGGAGCTGCTTCCCATGGACTCCTCAAACTGCTTCTGCTCAGGGAGACAAAAGGAACTGGCCCATGGTACATGAAATAAAGGTGATAAATCAAATTAACCACTGCTCTGATGGAGCTTCAAACCAAAGGTGTATAAATACAAATATATAGGTATATAAATATATAAACATATGTATATTTTTATTTTTATTTTATTTGAAATATTATAAATATATATTTATCTCTATATTTAAATATAAATATAGGTGTATAAATGCAAAAGACCAAAGGTATATAAATACTTGGTATAAATACAAAAAAGGAGGATTTGTGCACTGCTGCTCTCCAGCACACTGAGGAAAAGCAGCTCCAGCAGGAGCTCCTGAAGCCAAACTGGTTTTGGGTGGAAGAGTGGCAGGGAAAGTGCTCCTGGGTCAGTTCTCAGAAGCCAGGCTTTATTTCCATAATAGATCAGATAATATGCAAGACCTGCAAATCTCTTGATTTCTGTCATCAAACAGGAAACAGAAATAACAGACTGTGACTTGTGGCCACCCATGTGACAAAACTGAACAATGTGAAGCTGCTCCGGGAGCATCTACGGAAAAATCACAGGACGGGCCTTGATTGCACCAATATCTGACAAACCATTGTGAATAAATCAACTTGAATCAGGTGATTTTAAATGAAAAAAGGGTAAAATTAGATTATTCACGATGACTGTGGTCAATTCTAAGTGCTTTATCTTGTCTTACTCCACAAAATAATATTTTTCATTTAAACAACCCAGTGCCTACATTAAACTCGTTCAGGTATGAAATGGTAAAGTGAGAAACACTGAGTGAGATTTTAAGTGAAGAAGAGCAAAGTTTTGAGCCTGTTGCAGTTCAGATTTGGGTCACTTATTTTACTCAGCCCAGTCTGCTCATTCCAAACCCAAATCTGGCTCTCACAGACATTAAAAATGTCACTTCCCTACTCCGGTACTGTGAGGGTGTTTTTGTTTGTTTGTTTTCCTTTTTGTTTTGGTTGGTTAGTTGGTTGTTTTTTGCATGTTTTCTTTTGCTTTTTGGGTTTTTTTTTTCCCTTTTTGAGCACACCAATCTCCAAACATCCCCTGTGTGGAACCAAAATCAGCAATTTCTCTCTCTGCAGCTCCCTCTGACACAGAAAACACCAACAGCCTCTGGCCCAGACAGGCAGGAGCTCGCAGATGATCAATCCCTGCGCACAGGCTGGGGAGAGATCCCCAAATATTGTGGGTCAGGTTCCAGAACTGGGGTTTGTGCCTCGATTCTGTTGTCTCCTGATAGGCTGTGGAGCAGGAAGTGCTGCTCTTGCTTCACAGAATAAATCACCCTGCACAGGATGGGTTGTTTGGTTCCAGCAAACCCCTGCAAACTGGGGCTCAAATTCTCCTTCTTTGTCTCTCTGTCCCCCCAGAGTTTCCTCTGGAGCCTAAAAGAAGTGATTTCTCAAAGCTCTTCACAAGAACAGGTATTTTTAAAGCAAAAAAATGTGTGTGTACCCCACATTAATAACTCAAGGCTCTCTGTTACCCAAAATGAGTAACTCAAGGCTCAAGGCTACCCTAGTGTACTCCAAATTAACAGCTCAAGGATTCCAGTTACCCCACATTAATAAATCAAGGATCCCAGTTATCCCAATTTACCACATTAATAGCTCAAGGCTCCCAGTGTACCCCAAATTAATAATGCCAGGCTCCCAGTTTTGATAACTCAAGGCTCCCAGTGTACCCCAAATTAACAACTCAAGGCTCCCAGTTACCCCAGTTATCCCCACATTTATGACTCAAGGCTCTCAGTTACCCAAAATTAATAACTCAAGGTTCCCAGTTATCCCAGTTATCCCCACATTAACAGCTCAAGGATCCCAGTTATCCCAGTTTACCCCACATTAATAACTCAAGGCTCCCAGTTTACCCCATTTTAATAACTCAAGGCTCCCAGTTACCCCATTGTACTCAAAATTAACAACTCAAGGCTCCCATTTACCCCAGTTATCCCCACACTTATAACTCAAGGCTCCCAGATACCCCAGTTGTACCCCAAATTAACAACTCAAGGATTCCAGTTACCCCACATTAATAACTCAAGGATCCCAGTTATCCCAGTTACCCCACATTAATAACTCAAGGATCCCAGGTTATCCCAGTTACCCCACATTAATAACTCAAGGCTCCCAGTGTACCCCAAATTAATAACTCAAAGTTCCCAGTTACCCCATTGTACTCAAAATTAACAACTCAAGGCTCCCATTTACCCCAGTTATCCCAGTTTACCCCACATTAACAGCTCAAGGCTCCCAGTGTACCCCACATTTATAACTCAGCTGGTGCTGGCAGCTGTGGCTGCACCCCTGCTTTCCTCAGGCAGCTAATTGCACCGGTTCCTCATTAATTAAGGCCACGAGCAGGCAGCCCTGGCCCTCTCACAGCAGCCACGCAGTGACCCGAGTGCTGCCTGAGCTGCAGGCCCACACCTGGCTGGACAAGTGGAAATAAAGGCATTTATGGCCTGTACATCCCAGACAGCTGTCTCTGCTTCACCCTGCACCACTGCCAGCCACCAGCTCCGTCCTGTTTCCATTCTGCTCAGAGCACCCTTCAGGGATTTCCAGGGGTTCCAGGGGTGGCAGTGCTGGGCAGCCTCACGCTGAGATCTCGGGCAGGGTGCAGCTGCTTCCTGAGCAGCTTCTGCTGAGAACGAGCTGCAGCTTCCCTCAAAGCCTGTGCTGGGCTCTCAGGTGAGCTCAGTTCCTCTCCAGAGCTGCAGCTTCCCTCAAAGCCTGTGCTGGGCTCTCAGGTGAGCTCAGTTCCTCTCCAGAGCTGCAGCTTCCCTCAAAGCCTGTGCTGGGCCCTCAGGTGAGCTCAGTTCCTCTCCAGAGCTGCAGCTTTCCTCAAAGCCTGTGCTGGGCTCTCAGGTGAGCTCAGTTCCTCTCCAGGGCTGCAGCTTCCCTCAAAGCCTGTGCTGGGCTCTCAGGTGAGCTCAGTTCCTCTCCAGAGCTGCAGCTTTCCTCAAAGCCTGTGCTGGGCCCTCAGGTGAGCTCAGTTTCCTCTCCAGAGCTGCAGCTTTCCCTCAAAGCCTGTGCTGGGCTCTCAGGTGAGCTCAGTTCCTCTCTGCAGCTTTCCCTCAAAGCGTGTGCTGGGCTCTCAGGTGAGCTCAGTTCTTCTCCAGAGCTGCAGCTTTCCCTCAAAGCCTGTGCTGGGCTCTCAGGTGAGCTCAGTTCTTCTCCAGAGCTGCAGCTTCCCTCAAAGCGTGTGCTGGGCTCTCAGGTGAGCTCAGTTCCTCTCCAGAGCTGCAGCTTTCCCTCAAAGCCTGTGCTGGGCTCTCAGGTGAGCTCAGTTTTCTCCCCTGCACAGCTTTGTCCCTCCCTCAGCAGCATTGTTTTAATTTCATTCTGACTCGGAAGGGGACACCAAGAGAAGAACAATGCCACATTGACAGCAGCACAAAAAGTGACTTCCGTCTTATGGCACCACCAAATCTCTCCTGACCTTTTTGTTTCTTCTGCATTTGAAAGACAAAAGGAAAATGGAACAGGGAATACATATTTTTCATATACATCAGGCACTTATTCTCATTTATCCTTTCTCTTTTTAATTTAAGGGCACTTCTGTGGTGCTTGCTTAGCATTCCCATCACACTGTGCAGAGTTACATTTTTCGTTTTAGTTGCATTATTTTTTTCTGCCCTAAGCACACCAGTTTTGCAAGGATCAGTCTCTCATTTCCCCTTTATCATCACCCCTTTCCTGGCACTCCTTGGCTTTTGTTTACCCCACATCAGCTTTTAACCAACAAAGGCACCAATGAAACCCCAGTGAGGCCCCAGCAGCGCCAGCCTGGAGCTCTGTGGGGCAGGAATTGGGATTAAACCATGCAGGGGCATTGCCTGCTTTAAAGGAATTGGGATTAAACCATGCAAGGGCATTGCCTGCTTTAAAGGAATTGGGATTAAACCAGGCAGGGGCATTGCCTGCTTTAAAGGAATTGGGATTAAACCATGCAAGGGCATTGCCTGCTTTAAAGGAATTGGGATTAAAGCAGGCAGGGGCATTGCCTGCTTTAAAGGAATTGGGATTAAACCATGCAAGGGCATTGCCTGCTTTAAAGGAATTGGGATTAAAGATGCAGGGGCATTGCTTTATTCTGCATGAGGGAGGAATTGGGATTAAAGATGCAGGGGCATTGCTTTATCCTGCATGAGGGAGGGGAGGATACAGGAAACCCGAGCAGAGATCACCAGACACAACCTCCAGCCTGAGCTGCAAATACCCCAAAAACATCTTAATACCCCAAAAAGGGCAAAGAGAGATGAGTGGGGAGTTCGTGGGGTGCTGAGCCTGGCTGGGACCATCCTGGTTTTGCTGAGGCTGCAGGAGTTTATTTACCCAGAGCTGGGCAGGAATTGCTCTGAAAACATCTCAGGAGCTGCTCATGGTCCTCCCCTGGAGGAGAAAAACCCTCCTCAGGAGCAGAGAGCTGGGATCAGCACAGGGGGACCCTCAGTGCCACCCCAGCTCCTCCCTGGGCTCCGGATGGGATCTGGGGTCCCAGACTGGGGTTACGGGCTGGTTTGGGATCCTAAACTGGGATTATGGGCTGGTTTGGGGTCCCAAACTGGGATTATGGGCTGGTTTGGGGTTTGGGATCCCAGACTGGGATTATGGGCTGGTTTGGGATCCCAAACTGGGATTATGGGCTGGTTTGGGATCCTAAACTGGGATTATGGGCTGGTTTGGGGTTTGGGATTCTAAACTGGGATTATGGGCTGGTTTGGGGTTTGGGATCCAATCCTGAACTGGGATTATGGGCTGGTTTGGGATCCTAAAGTGGGATTATGAGTTTATTTGGGATTCAGGATCCTAAACTGGGATTATGGGCTGGTTTGGGGTTTGGGATCTGAGATCCTAAACTGGGATTAAGGGCTTGTTTGGAGTTTGGGATACCAAACTGGGATTATGGGCTAGTTTGGGGTTTGGGATCCAGGATCCTAAACTGGGATTATGGGTTTGTTTGAGGTTTCTCAGGGAAAACAAACAAACAAACCAACCAACCAACCCAAAAACCTTTAAGTGCTGCTGCTGAACAGTTTTAGAGCCTGAACCACGCAAGAAATTAAATCCAAGTGCCCTCTACTGGCATTGGAGAGAGAGATGGGGCTGAGCAGCGGGAGGGAGGAGGGAAGTGATGGGAGGCAGCGCTCCAAGGAAACTCTGGCAGGAGCGAGGGGATGGGAAAACCCAGCAGGGCTGTGAGGGGCTGGGCTGCTGCTGCGGGCTCGGCACATGCCACAGAACATGGGAAAGAACATGTGAAAGAACATGCCAAAGAACATGCCAAAGAACACTTTTCTGTGTGAGAGCAGGGCCAGGCAGGGTGAGGAAATTGATTCTGGTTCAGGGGCGGGGAAGGGAGATAACAAAACTCTTTTTGATGCCATGTCTATGTTAGGACAGAATATCACTCTATTTTTTTACATTAAAAAAAAAAGAAAATCACATTTTCAGTTTCTCATTGGAAAAATCAGTGGTGGGGTAAGAAAGAAGAAACCTTTTTGATTATTTAGCACTTCATGTCGTTATTTTAAAGCTGAGTTGTGTAACGATGACATTAGCACATGAATCTGGTCCTGGAAGGAATTATTTCATCCATGCTTATGGGAACTTAATCCCCGAGGTCCCAGGAATGCTGGGGGGTGAGTGTGTGCACGCACTCACAGAACACTTCATGGAAAATCTGTTCCAGGCAGACGTTTCTGCACAGAGGAACTCATCCCTGCCCTGTAGAAAAGCAGCATCTATGGTTTTACTGCTGCCATTGAGTTTGCAGGATGGGGAAGTTCTGTGTCAAACAGGATTGTAGGGCTCTGAGATTTTACTGAGCTCAGGAATCCACAGGATGCCCTCAACTGCCTTCATAAAACTTAAACCAAGCTGACATCACCATAGATTAACTGCAGCGCCAACAGCAGGGCTATGGCAAGGAAAAATTCAAAATAAAAAATAAAAACAAATTAAAAAATTAAAACAAAAAAAAATTTAAAAATAAAGAATAAAAATTTAAAATGAAGCAGCAAACTTTGACAAATGGGTGGTTAAAAATATCTATAATTCTAGGGGAGTAATTTCCCAACTGTGTAATAACAGCAGTGATGTTTTTGAGAGTCTGTGCCCAGAACTGTCAGATCCCAGGTAATTCAGGGAGTATTTGCAGTATTTATCAGCTTTTGCAGCACTGTTCTGTTCTGCACTCTGGGATTCTGCTGAATCCAGTTCAGGAATTCTCAGGTACACCCATTTAATGACAGTAAAAGCAAGGCACTTTTTGACATCTAAATTATCCTGCCACACATTGAAACCTGCCTGAAAGGCTGACAAGCCTCTGTGTGAGCCCAGGCTCATGCACTAGACCTTTTAATGAAAAAAAAAAAAAAAAAAAACAACCATATTTTGCATTTGTGAGACTGGAAATTGTGAGAATTTCCAGGTCAATATGTTGTATTTTTTAGACTTGGATTTGTGAGACTGACATAGAATTCCAGGTAAATCTTTTACAATTATTAGACTAGGATTTGTGAGAGTCACACAGAATTCCAGGTAAATGTTTTGCATTTGTGAGATTGGAAATTGTGAGAATCACACAGAATTCCAGGTCAATATTTCATATTTTTTAGATTGGGATTTGTGAGAATCACACAGAATTCCAGGTAAATATTTTGCATTTGTGAGATTGGAAATTGTGAGAATCACAGAGAATTCCAGGTCAATATTTTGTATTTTTTAGATTGGGATTTGTGGGACTCACACAGAATTCCAGGTAAATCTTTTGCATTTGTCAGATTGGAAATGGTGAGAATCACAGAGAATTCCAGGTCAATATTTTGCATTTTTTAGACTGGGATTTGTGGGAATCACACGGAATTCCAGGTAAATCTTTTGCACACAGAATTCCAGGTAACCAGCACTGAAACAGCCCGAAAAGCTTCAGATCCTGCTCACCTCTGTGATATAAAGATGACCGCAGGAGCTGCCCTGCTCAGCAGAGAGCTCGGCTCCCTTTGTGCTGGAGCGCACGCTGGGGTTGGATTTCTGCCTTTAACAGCGTCCATCTGCGGCAGGGCTGCCCTGCCGTGCGCACACACACAGGACAGCAGCGACCTGATTGCCAGCACCGGCTCTGTCTGCTCGGCCCAGAGCCGAGTGTTCCGGCAGGTCCTGCAGGACAGCAGCGATCTGAGTGTTTCGGCAGGTCCTGCAGGACAGCAGCGATCTGATTTCCAGCACCGGCTCTGTCTGCTCTGCTCGGAGCCGAGTGTTTCGGCAGGTCCTGCAGGACAGCAGCGATCTGATTTCCAGCACCGGCTCTGTTTGCTCGGCTCGGAGCCGAGTGTTCCGGCAGGCCCCGCAGGAGGCCCTGCAGCGGTGTGGGAGCGGCCGGCCCAGGCGGGCCCTCCCTCCCTCGTGGCACCGGAGCTGGGCTGCCGGCAGCGCCTCCGCCTCCCCACCGCTCCTCGCCCGGGCCCGGCCTGGCCCTGCCGCGGGCTGGAGCCTACACCAGAAACAGCCCAGTGATGGAAATTACATGGGCAGCAAGCAAAAATAGAGAAAAGGCAAAAAAGAAAAGCCTGTCTTGCCTGAGTGTGGCCATCTCTGGCCTGAGGGCAATCTCTGGTACCAAACCTTGTGCAGAAACGGCTCAGGTGTAATAAACGCTGGGAAAAGGGAAATTAAACAGTGGATGGAGCTCTCTTACTGTGGGTGCTCTGCATCTCTGCCTTGAGTGTAAAAATCCCCAAAGGCACTCAGGGAGTGTAAACAAAGGTATTAAGAATAAAGCATTCTCCTCCTGGAGGTGCCTGATTTGAAGTTAGCACTGCATTAACTTGCAAAAACTGACAGTTAATTTTATTTTTTTTTTTTTCTACAGACATTTAACAGCAAAAATCTAAATTCAGGCTAACAGCTGGAATAAAAATCTCACTTTGAATATCTGAGATGGCTGTTGGTGATAACAACTAGGCTGCTACATGAGTTTGAACTATCTCAGATTGCAAGTTGAGATCTTTCAGGAGTACTTTGTGTTCTCGTGCTGGCAGGGCAGAGATCAACTAAATGTGTTAAGAAGTCAGATATAAAGAAGTACTCAGATAAATGTGGTTGATACGTGGAGTCCAACAATAAATTGAAAATAGACAATACTCCACAAAAACAGTGATTTGTCCCCAAACTTCCAAATCCCCTTCCAAACTAACATCATATTTTCCACCTTTTATAGGAACTAACAGTACAAGCTTATGAAGAGTCAATTAGGAGTAAATTCAAGGTAAAGGAGAAGTTGCAAACGAGCTTACAGTTTGGGGTGACCTCCACAACATCTCACTGCCAAGGAATCAGCATTTATAAAATCTTCAGTTCTTGGAGAAATTACAAGCAGAACCCCCCAAATGTATATCTGCATAATCAGTAGTTGCTTAGGGAATTCTTGGCAGCCGTGTGCCCGTAAGAACAAAGCTACATCTGTGAACAACAAGCCTGAGGAACACGTTCTGCAAACCCCCAAATTCTATTTCCAGCCTTCAATGCAGACGTTTACAAGCAATTCTGCCAGGAACCAGCAGTAATTTTAGTGCAATGTTTGTTTCCAAGTTCTTGAAAGCACCTACTCTGTGTAAAGGACTGGGAATAGCAACTACCATCTTTACCCTGTCTACAGCAATCACATTTTTGCTCCCCTTGAAGCTCAAACAACGAGGCACAGACTGGATGGAAAGTGAGGAAATTTTTCTGAATTCCTCCCCTTTCAGCATATGGTTTAGTTTCAGTTTTTTCCAAGCTAGAACAATGTGCTGTACAGGAGACAAGAAGATGAATGCTTCATTTTGGGCTCAGTTAAAACAAACAACTTTCCCTAAAAGCACATGCTTTGTTTCAAAGTGACATTTGGTAAAAGCCTCGTGTCCATATTATGTTACATCACTGCAGGTCAGCTCTGTGACTGACACACAGGACCAGGGGAAAAAGGAGATTTCCCTTAACCCTCACCTTGCCACAGCCCCGGAGTGCTCTGAAGGCAGAATTCACGTTCCTTTTACACCATTTCTCACTCTCCCTGCACTAATCAAGGCAGTTGCAAACTTAAGAGATGCTGAGAATTTTCTTGTTGCGAATGAATACAACAGACACGATTTCCCACCAAGGTTAACCCAAGGAAGAGTATTTCACAATTTCCTTCACCAAGAAAGCTTTTCTGATGCTGCAGTTCAGGCTCCTTTTACACCATTTCTTAATCTCCCTGCACTAATCAAGTTACAAACTTAAGAGATGCTGAAAATTTTGTGTGTTGAGAATTAATAAAACAGAAAAAATCCCCCACCAAGATTAACCCAAGGAAGAGCATTTCACTATTTGATTCACCAAGAAAGCTTCTCTGATGCTGATGCACCAAAATCCATCATTTTTTCACATCAAAACTCTCAATACCAGCCCTGTTTGGTCTCTCAGAGGCTTTAGTGTCACACCCCCTCCTTCCCAGCACATTTTACAGGGAAAGGCAACTTTAAAAACTTGTTATTTCTGTGATAAATGCTCCCCTGTACTTCCAGGCACCACTAAATTCACCTTTTAGCATTGCCATTCACCTTTAAATAGGTATTTAAGGAGGTCAGAGTTATTTATGCTCTCAGGGTCGAATGAGGTGGCCAAGGGCACATTTTGGCTTCCAGCAAAAGGGTGGGAGAGCAGAGGGATGGGCTGGGCTGCAGGTGGGCAGCACCTCCCAGACAGTGGGGTTTGGTGGGGATGGAGCCAGGGAGCTGCACAGCACTGCCAGGGGAGCCACCCCGTAAACCACGGGGAAAGCAGCCCACAAAATCCAGGGGAATCAGCCAAAAACACAGGAGAACCACCCTACAAGCCACAGGTAATCAGTCCAGGAGAATCACCCCATAAACCAGGGGAAACCACCCCAAACTATGGGGGAACCACCCCAAACCACGGGGGAACCACCCCATAAACTCCAGGGGAATCAGCCCAAACCATGGGGGAACCACCCCAAACAATCCAAGGGAAACCACCCCACAAACGCCAGGAGAACCACCCCACAAAGCACAGGGAAACCATCCCATAAAATCCAGGGGAATCAGCCCAAAGCAGAGATGAACCACTCCACAAATCATGGGGGAACCACACCACAAATTCCAGGAGAACCACCCCACAAACTCCAGGAGAATAAGTCCAAACTATGGGGGAACCACCCCATAAAATCCAGGGGAACCACCCCATAAACCACAGGCAATCAGTCCAGGAGAGCCATGCCACAAACCATGGGGGAACCACCCCAAATCACAGGACAACAACCCCACAGAGTCCAGGGGAATCAGCCCAAACCATGGGGGAACCACCCCACAAAAAGCTGGAACCATAAAACCATATCAAGCACCGCTGTCTCCTTGGGAAGCCACAAAAAAGACTGGAAAGGCACCAAAACCCACAAACCCACCCCAAACTGGCTGGGCACAGCTCTTACCTGCTCCTGGGAACAGCCAGCCCTTCCTCCTGCAGCTCTTCTCCCTTGCCCATCCCTTTCAGGGCATTAACCTTCTCATCACCTCCCAGATGAACCCAACTGGGCTGACCCCAGTGCAGCCCTTAACCCTTTCTGTGCCCCGTGGCACCTGCAGACCCCCTCAGCAAAATCTGATTTTTACTCGGCAGTGTTACTGTGGTAGGACTGTGTGAAGGCAACAAAGTGGGAGAAGAGAGCCAAAAAATATTTTTAGTGTAGTCACAATGGCAGTAAAAGCCTTGGCATGGATTTAGTCTCACTGGAATGAAATTTGTGTGGTTGTGTCTCTGGCAGGGCTGCTCCACTCACTGCTGGAAGCACCAAAATCCTTCTGGTGTGGCCCAATCCTGGGTTCTTGGGGTAAAGAGAATTTTTTCTATAATGTCTAAGACTGGTTCTGCTCCGTGGCTGGGGTTGTGAATGTTGATAGAGCATTTTGTGGCAATAAACAGGGAGCAATAAAGTTATCTAGCCCTGATTATTGAATTCGATGAAGGGTTCCTGAACAGGGCATTTGATAATTATGTGGCTTTTCAGTATGTGAAGCAGTGGTTAAAAAAAAATAAAAATTTTTAAAAACAGGGCAAAAAGATTGCTTCAGCTCAATTTTACAAGCAAATTTTTCACAAGAAACTCTTTTCCTTCCTTCACAAGAAACTCTCCTTTCCTTTTGAGCACTGCCAGGACTCAAAAGCTGCAGAAAGAAAAGCTTCCCGTGATGATGGAATCCCAACATTCTGGGCTACTTCAGATTCATTTACCAAAGCAATAAAATTTCAGCCTGTACCAGCTCAGGATCTATTTCTCCAATGGACTCGAAACTGCTGACAGCAAAAAAAAGTGAAACCTCTGCAGCTTAATCCCCACTTCCCTTCTGTTCTCCAAACAACTCCAATGAAGTCATCACAAACATCCCTGGAACTGGGGCACAAAGATGAGTCTGCAAAATTCTAATTGTGCTTTAGATGCCATCGGTGAGGGTCTGTCCTTATCACCCCTGTGATCAGAATAAAGGACTGGGATCAGAATAAGGGACTGGGATCAGAATGAAGGATTGTGGTCAGAATAAAGGACTGTGATCAGAATAAAGGATTGTGAACAGAATAAAGTTCTGTGATCACAATGAAAGACTATGACCAGAATAAAGGACTGTGATCAGAATGAAGGGTTGTGATCAGAATGAAGGATTGTGATCAGAACGAAGTTCTGTGATCAGAATGAAGGACCATGACCAGAATAAAGGTCTGTGACCAGAATAAAGGCCCTTGCTGTGTGCAAAGGCAGGTGAAGGGGCACTGCTGGCTCTGCATCACCTGCTCACTCATTCTGGGATGTGATAAAGGAGGAATTTGGACTCTGTCCCTTTCCGGTTTACAGTCCAATCTCTGGTGCTTCCTGTGCAGGAGGTTCTTTCCTCTGCCGTTCAGCAGGTGACAGATTTAATAGGAAATGATGAAGTCAAAGCAAAGAGTGCTGATAAGGGGTTTATTCTTCTTCGAGGCTTTTGATAATTTGTTTCCAGAAAATGACACTTCTTTAAGGAATTTGTAAGCATCTTCAGCCTCGTCAGGGCTGCTGCAGAATTTCCTGTTTTTGTGTTCTCAGAACTGCTGAGCTGCTGAAATTGCCAGTAAAGGCCAGGGTGTGATATCCAGAAGAGGTGGAGTCTATAACAAATCCAGATTTCTGACTGATACTCTCAGAGTGTGTGACTGCACAGAATCCACAGCCATTCCACCTCCAGCCTGCCGTGGGCTCAGTCCCACAACCAGGACCCCTCTGTGTCCATCTCCTGCCACAGCATCCTTCCACAACCATGGCTTTTGTTGCATGAGTGCCTTTAAAGGCAGCTGGGAACATTTACATCCCTAAAGCTATCCAGGGGCTCTTAAAACATGTTCTGGGTGCAGAGCTGTGAACACAAACCGTGAATCAGGGCCTGGCTCAGTGTCAGCAGACTCAGCTCCTAAAGTGAAGGACCTTAAACTTCCAAAGGCAAGATCCTGGTGAGGTTCCCAGCTCCGAGGGTGGATGGGTCTGGCATGGTCAGCAGGGAGGGAGCTGGAGGATTCCTCCTGGGAATGCAGAGTGGGAGCTGAGCTCAGCTCCTGGGATGGACCTGAGAACCCCACAGGGAACTGCTCCTCCTGAGGGGCAAATAGACCCTTGTGTGCAGTAAGCCAGCATTTCTTGCACAAAAACCTGCAGGTTTTATCCATTCCCTTTTATATTTATCAGATGCTTAAAACCCTTCCAAAATGCGCCCATGAAACACACCCTGAAACCCTTGATGAGTGCGATCTGCTCCACAGCATCAAACCAGGGCTCCAAATGCAATGTACTGCCTTGGCTGCTCTTTCCCTTTGTCCTGGGCTGCAGCCCTTCCAAAGCTTTGATTTCCAAATGACTCCTTAAGCTTTCCTGGACATGAAAGCTGCATTTAATGTTCCTTATATCCGCGTGGAATGCAGAAACTCCCCAAGCTGGGGATGCTTCTCCTAAGACCTTGCTTCCTCTCCTTCCGCGTGTGGCTGCGGTATGGGCACGATGAGGGGTTCTGCAAAGCTGCTGCTGGCAGGAGGGATCCAACAGAACCGGGGAGGAATCCAACAGAACCAGGGGAGGAACCAAACAGAACCAGAGCAGGAATCCAACAGAACCAGGGGAGGAATCCAACAGAACCAGGGGAGGAATCCAACAGAACCAGGGGAGGGATCCAACAGAACCAGGGGAGGGATCCAACAGAACCAGGCAGGAACCAAACAGAAACAGAGGACTGATATCCCTTTGCATGGCATCAAAGTGCCAAGGAGGGAGCAGAAAGTGCCTTTGTAGCTACAGAACCCTTGGTCTGCTCTCTGTGCACAGAACCAGCTGCAAGGTTGGGCTGGGCACCCCAAACGTGCAGCTTTGCAGAACCCAGAGCCAAAGTCCCACTGAACTGCAGGGGCTTTGCACATCTGTCCTCTCTGATTAGTTAGAAACGTAATTGTGCAGAATTGACAGAATTCCCCCCTGCTTTCCAGGTGTAATCTTCACTCAAATGAAAAGAGAACAACAACTGTTCCCTCCACAGGCAAGGTTTGTCTGTGCTGATTTATGCCTTAATGTCCCATCAATCATGAGACCATGGGGATGTAAATAACAAACTTGGTTTGAAAAATTGAAACAGCAACTGATTTTTTTTCTTTCAAATGATAAGTATTAGTTTATTTAAAGATAAGGATGTCAAAATATACAGTATTGCATAATTAAGATCAGTGTGGATTAAAATGTCAGGCCCTTGGTTCCCTGTACAGGCTAGGATTGAATGAACAGAAATCTTAATTTTCTGTAAAATTTATTAACTACAGTTATTACAGGAGTCTTGTGAAGCAGAGAGCTGCCTAGGCAGCTTTGATTTTGGTTTTTATTAGGATTAATTACAAGTATGGATATAAACAAACATCAGGATGAACAACTAAGTTTCCTATGATCTAAGGAACATTAATTCCGGGCTGGCAGGCACAGCCCGGCGTTAGGGGACGTGGCTGCCCTCTTGTGTCCTATTAGAACCTTAAATAGCTTTTAATTTGTTATCCCACCCCGCCCGGCCGAGACAGGAGCTGCCCCAATCACGCCAAGCCTTTGCATTTTAGCGGTTTAATTTACATTAATAACCAGCAGGAAGCAGGACTCGAGCACCACGGGCTCTGCCAGGCTGAAGGGCTCAGCTCCAATTCCAGCTCTGTCCAAACCCCCCAGAAGTGACTCGGCTGTTGTTGCACCAAAGCAGGACATTTCTGCAGGGGATTTGTGTTTTCCTGGCTGCTCTCAAGCTCTCTGAAGTGGAGGATTCTCTGCCCGTGCCTCGCTGCCCTCCTCTGTCACCTGCTTGCTTTTTCTGCCATTTACTGAATTCTCTGCCCCCCTCCTACCTGCCTTACCCACACCTCGAACCATCCACAGCACCTTACCTTAACCACATTTCATGGGCATCTGTAGAGCTGCTTTCTACAGGTGAGGAACAAACAAACCCTGCCAGTGACAACCTGCAATGGTACCCAGTGTTTGCTGCAGCCTCGGGGTTTGTGACAGCCGTGGGAGGGAAAAGGAGCCATTCCTGCTGCCAGAAAGGAAAGGAGTCATTCCTGGAGCTCCCAGAGAGCTGCGGAGCCTCCCTGCAGCAGCCAGGCCTGGGCACTACTTGGATTTCCCAGCAGGGAGGATGGACACGGGATCTGTCTGCACTTCTGCATCCGACATCCTTTTGGAGCCCTGTGGAACAAGGGAGACACCTTTAGAAACATTTGCAAGTATTTCTCAATGGCCAAGTCTGGAATTGTGCCCTGGACTTTTGCTGCCAGATGTTTCCCACTGATTTAATCTCCCTGCTTTTCTTCATTTAATACGCACAAATATACGAGCACCATGTGCATCATGAGAACCACACAAAGTTCCTGCCTAAATGTGGGGGTTATTTTAATAGAATTGTCTCAATTGGCATGGAAACAATTGTTGTCAGGACCTGGGCTCACACACCAGAGCCGGGCTGCTGTGTGTCTGTAGTATTGGAGTTTGGCATAATTTCTCTAACATTTCCCTGCCCGGAACGCTTCACTGCAGCCCTGCTAAGAGTCCTTCAGGCATGATGAATGGTGTATTATAGCCTGCCCTGCTCTGCTCTAGGTTAAAGGAACATTAAATACTTTTATGCATGACAGGTATTCGACAATGTTCGAGTGATAAAGCTTTTTTTACACTGCAAACATAATTCTGGGTTTGGAACCACTCCAAGACACTAATCCAGCTTAGATGAAGGAAATGTATAGCTCTAACTATACCAACCACATTTTTCACTAACTGATAAAAACTTGGCTCTGGTTTAAGGTGCTTGACCTAATTTTGCTGGCCTTGAAGCTGCCAAAACTTGAGCAAAACAGACCCAAAACCAGTGGTTGAGGTCACTGTTACCACTGTGGAGTGTCGGTGCTGTCTGTAATCCAAATCATGCCTTGCTAAGCAGAAAATCCAGCGTGACAAAGCTGAAGGTGCCTCTGTGCTTTCCCTAGGACAGAATAATGTGTGAATTGTCTCTTCCTGGAAACCTGAGTCTCCACTTCAGGAGGATTCTGTTTACACACAGGGAGTGAAAGGTCTCGACTTCCTCATCCCCTTCAGGGAAGTAAAAGCAGCAAGGGTTTTACACTGATAAGGCTCCACCTCACTGATCTTCCTTTAATGTTTCACCTTGGAGGATCTAAGTATGAAAAAGAGCAGCCAAAAATCACAATGGACTGAAAAATGCCATCTAAAGCTGATTGTAGCCTCGTGCAGCTGAGCTGGCTGCAGTGGCTTCGCTTCTGCTTCCCCTGGTGTTGAGTTTGGAGGATGCTCCAGAGCAGAATGAAAGGGTTTGGCCATTCACAGGTAGCAGCAAATCCATCTTTTATCCATGCACCAATACTACGTGAGCTGTTCATTCCAAATTTACCCAAAACCCTTAACCCTCCCCATCAGGTGAAGATTTGCTGCATGACAGGAGTAATGGGGCCTGCCAGCTCCAGCTCCTGTCTGAGCATGATGAAGTCACTTCTAAACTGATCGGGGAATAAGATGATACCATTTGCCTTTCTTCCTATAAAAGGGTGGAAGGAGGAGACAGGAGAGGAGGATTCTCCTGGGAGATAATGCCCATTTTGCCTCATTTAGCACCCATTCTGCAGAGGTCACTTATTTGCTCACTGCAGTCTCCTGCTGCACCCATTTTCAAGGTGGTTGCTGATTAAAGCAGGAAGATCAGACTGGCGGATGATTCCTGCTGAACTGGAATTTCCAAGCCCTCCTTTCTTGTGAAAGAAAGAACTTTGTTCTGCCTTTTTTAAGGGACAAATTCCAGTTCTGTCCTGGCATTCAGGAGCTCAGGTACCACCAGCTCATGGCTTAGAACATTTGGGCAGAGCATTTTAAAGGGCACACACAGCAAAATCGTGGTGCTGGAGTATTTTCCCCCCAGATTTTGCTCAGGAGAAGCCTGGGTTAGTGCAGCAGATACTCTGATCAGAGAAAATCCGAATACTTTCCACGTGCTGAGCACTCCCAGCTCCTGACAACTGGACTGTGAGTTATTCCAGCTCAGGAAACAATGTTATTAATCTTTTTTCCCCCTTTCTTTTCCTTTCTAATCTAATCTTTCAAAGACTCCCTAAATACATTTGCTACAGCTTATAAATTAATCTCTTTTACCATAGGAACAACCTTATCTGTGCTCAAACCCTGCAGCTGGGCACTGATGCTGTTTGCTTGCATCAATCCTCCAGTTGTAGCCAAAATTTCAGCATTTGTAGCCAAAATTCCAGCATTTTTAGCCCAGCTGGGAGCAGAGGCTGGAGCTGCAGTGTTTAATCTGCATTCCTGCACTGTGGCATCCTCCTGCTCTGTGCCATTCCCAGCAGAGTCAGATCCAGGAGAGGTTGGGGTTAAAATCCAGAACAGGAGTTGCTGGATCCCCTCTTCAGCATCTCCTGCTCCCACTTTATCAACAAAAAGCTGAATTTCTCTGCTGAGTTGTTCCCAGGCAATCGAGCTGTTATCCTGAAATGGCAATGCTGGCATTGGTTGGTGTGTATGATCTAATACCTTTAGATCAATGATTACTCCTTCTGATCACCTAGGAGATGAGGAGATTAGGTTTTAGCATTGCAGAATGAGTTTCTTAGCTCTTGGTAATCCTGAGCATATTCTAAAAGAGATAATAATAATCCATAATAATATTCCATGAGTTTTCCCATACACAGATCTCATTGTTATGTGGCTTGCTGCCACTTTGAAGCACAATAAAGTGACCAAGTCAACTTTACTGTTGTCAAAAATTTCTTTTCTTGTAGAGTTAATGGGAGAGGAAAGCTGCAGGAGCCCTCTCTATAATTGCTGCAGAAGATAAGGGATTGCACAAGCAAACTCAGATAAACTAAAAAAACTAAAAAATAAATCCTACAGAACATCTCTACTTATCTACATTGATTCTATTTTATTCCTCAAATGGTCTTTTTACCTCTCACAATCTCCTCCCTGGACCTAAAAGCTTTTCTTGCCCTTTCAATCTGAGCCTCCTTTCCTGCCTCTTTCTGTGTCTTTCATGAATTTTGAAGGTGTTTCCTCACTCCCTTTCTGGAAGAATTCCAAATGTGTGTCTCTCATTAAACTCCATGAAGGAATTTTGATTTTGATCACCTCCCTTGATTTTGAACTTGCAGGGATTTTGTTTTTCAGAGATCTTCTTTGGCAGGGATGTCCCAGCTGCACCCCCCCATGGGGTTCCTCTGCTAAACCAGCCCCACCTCTGTTGGGGTGTGTATTATATTCCTCTACACACCTCCACTTTCCCTTAATGAACACCCTGTAATTTGTGGGAACATTGAGTCATCCCCACAGCCAAGGCATGAACCCCAAACCCAGCTCTGTGCCAACAATTCCAGCTCCTGCTGGGCAAACCATCCCCGCCTCAACCAGCACCACCAGGGCAAACCACCAAACCATCCCTGCCTCAACCAGCACCACCAAACCACCCCTGCCTCAACCAGCACCCCTGGGCAAACCATCAAACCATCCCCGCCTCAACCAGCACCACCAGGGCAAACCACCAAACCACCCCTGCCTCAACCAGCACCACCAGGGCAAACCACCAAACCACCCCTGCCTCAACCAGCACCACCAGGGCAAACCACCAAACCGCCCCTGCCTCAACCAGACCACCAAACCATCCCCGCCTCAACCAGCACCACCAGGGCAAACCACCAAACCACCCCTGCCTCAACCAGCACCACCAAACCACCCCTGCCTCAACCAGCACCACCAGGGCAAATCACCAAACCACCCCTGCCTCAACCAGCACCACCAGGGCAAACCACCAAACCATCCCTGCCTCAACCAGCACCACCAAACCACCCTTGCCTCAACCAGCACCACCAGGGCAAACCACCAAACCACCCTTGCCTCAACCAGCACCCCTGGGCAAACCACCAAACCATCCCTGCCTCAACCAGCACCACCAGGGCAAACCACCAAACCATCCCTGCCTGAACCGGCACCCCGAGCCCTGAATTTTCCTTCCTTTCCCAAAACCATGCTGTTCTTTGGCCCAAGTCCTGCTGGTGAAATTGAAGCACAAATCCCACGTGGATTGTGCCTGCATGCTTAAACCAGCTGGAAAACAGCAAAAAAAGGAAGAGAAATGAACGTACAAGGCCTTTAAAAAACCCTCCCAGGGACTGCCTCTTCTCTGCCTTCTTGTAGGAGGGCTCCTTGGCGTCGCCTGCCGTTGTGGATGGAGTCAGGCTCAGCTGCTGGCTGCTCCCGGGGCTCTGGCTGCTCCCTGCCCTTCTGCTTGCCCAGCTCCAGCGTGGACTTCTTGTCTTTGGAGCCCTCTTTGCTCCTTGGGCCCCCAGGGTCGCTCTCAGATGGGGCAAGAGGCTTCTCTGTGGCGTTCAAAGTCTGCAGCGGTTTCAAACAAGGGAGAACAGAAAGAGTTCAGGAGGAGATCCATAAATATGTTAGGGAAAAAATAAAATAATTTTAAAAATGGGAGGCCACCTGGCAGGAGGAGTCCTGCTGCCCAGCAGGTTTGCATTGCCAGAGGCTGGGATGAACTCCTGCAGTGTTGGCTCAGGGAAGGCTCCCAGGGAGCTGATGGAATTCCATGGGCAAAGACTGCAGGATCAAACCATCCCTGCCTGGAGCAACTTCATGGATGTGTCTGCTGGGGCTGCTCGAGGAGGCAGGGAACATCACCGAGAGTCACTGCCCACTGAAATGCCCCCAAAAGGTACAAGGAAAAGATCTGAGAGAGGACAAAAATCTAAAGACCCCATAAAGCAAAGGATTAAAACAAATTCCCTGTGAATGAGCAACACTCCACCCAAAAATTATCAACACAGTTTGGCCGTGGAAAGCCAGAATATCATAGAAAATTTCATGTACAAGTGCAAAAGAAGAGGCAGGCAATCTTCCAAAAAAAACCACAATCACAAAGCACCTGTCTAGAGTAAAGGGGAAGATTCTGGAGCTCAGAGAAGTTCAGGATATATTTGAAGTTTACACAAGAAAAATCATATCTGGCAAACAAAGGATCAGACCATGAAATCGTCACTGTTTGGAAAGCAGTAAATGAGGGTGGTTTTGCCAGGAAATCTGTTTGCAAATAGGATTTTTTTAAATGTAAAAAATAACCCCAAACCCATATGGCTTTATTTATTGCCATCATTAAAACAGCACAAATTTGCCATGTTGAAAAGCTGGAAATCTCACATCTGCCCTCAGGCCATGGCCCAAGCTTAATGCTGTGTATTTTTCCAGCTTTGGGAATTTTACCATTAGTCTTGAAATATTTGGTGTTCTTCTGAAGGCCTGGGGTTATGTGCTCACACGCCAGGCTTAGCTTTCATTCAAAACAAAAACATTTTTAGATATCATGATTTCAGAGAAAACCCTGAAAGCAGAAACTTTAGAGAAACAAAATGCAAATGCACCTCTTGTATTTAAAAATAAAAAACGTTCAAGCCTGCCTAATTTTGGAGAAACAAAAATGAGAGGGGATAACAATCCTGCTGCTTTGCCTTTTTCACTCAATTCAGCTTTTCTCGCTACCCAATCTTTAAAAAGTTCCATGTTTAAATCACAGCACCCATTTGATACATTCAGGCTTGACCAGGAGACTCAACTCCTCCACTGAATATGAGCTTTTGGAATGATTTCTTTTGCTAGAGATTGATATATGTGGTAAATATTTCCTCAGACCTGGATTGCTCTGCTCTTAGATTTAAAAAATCCTTAGCCAGCAGCTTGTCTTTGTGCAGGAGAACATGAGGGGGGGGACCAGCAGATTTATAAATGTTTAAAGCAGGGTCAGTGTGGTCAGAGGAGAGCAGAGCACACACCCCACCTGTGTCACCTCACCTGGGAAGTGACACTGCAGTGCCCAGGGCTGCAGGAGCTCTCCCAGCACAGGATGGACACAGAGGAAAGTGAAAGTTGTCTCTGGCTCAGTTACCTCTGGGAGCTCTGAGCAGTTGCTTCCCAAGACCCTTCTCACTGGAACTGGCCTCAGCTCACCTTTGAAATGATTTTCTGGTGAAATTGCAAACGTTCACCTTCGCTGCAGCAACAAGCACAGCTCTGGGACTGAGCCCAGACACAGATGAGTTCAGAGGGGCCAGAGGAGCCTGGAAGCCTCAGAAACACTCTGTGCAATCTGTGGCTTTGCTCTGTGGGTGTCAAAGCAGAGTTTTCCTCCCCACACGTGCCTGAGAGAGCGCTGCAGCCACAGCAGAACCGTCCCCATGGCTGAGAGCAGGTGGGGCCTTTGATGTCAGGCAGACTAAACACTTCTTAAAAAATATTCATAATACATTTTCCAGGCAAAAAATACCCAACTCAAACCCTATCAGATAATCTCTTTGAGGTGTTTCATATTAACCTTGAAAGGCAGGAAATTGGCAGATTTGATATTGATGGGAGCAGCTCAGGAAATGTGGTGTGAGGCCAATGAATAATGAAAGATGTTAATGCTCCTTATTCCAAAGGGGAGCTGCTCCTGGCAGTTTGCTTTGCCTCCCTCAACATTAGCAGCACCACTGAAATTAAAAAAAAAGAAAAATGGACAGCATTTTCCCTGTTATCTTACAGGAGACCTTGGGCCAAGGCTGATTTTTAAGCCCAGGATTTCTGTGGTTTTGGAGCAGTGCTGAAATTTCTGGAGGGTGCAGAGTGGCAGGGATGGGAAGGGGAGAAGAATCAAAGCATTCCAGAGACACTGCAGAATAATTTAAGGAAATCCTTTCAAAGAAATCCCCAAAAAGGAAGAAGTCAGCAGCAGATCCAGTTTTCCTTGGGCTCCTCTGAGGAATAAAACTGTTCTACTTCACACCAGGGCAAGGGAGAGAAGGGGGAAGATCAATAAACTGATTTACAAAAATGGAAGGAAGCTGGCTGCTCATTAAAATAGTAAAATAGATCCAGGGCTGAAACTTTTGGTGTCTTACTCAGATCACTTCACAAAGCTCTTGTATGAAATAAAGATTAAGTGTCACAAGACAAGGCCCTTCTAAATTTAGGATGCTTTTAGAGACATAATTCATGAAAATTAACCTTGGTGTCATCAGACATTGTGAAAATAGGAAGAGAGAGATATAATTTTACAGCTATTTAAAAAAGGAAATTCTGAAATGACAGTTTTGAATGCAACTTCAGTTTTCCTCTTAAAGGAAACTGTCTATAGACAGAACCTTGTTTTAGTTCTCATTACTGAGAGATGAATTCTTCTGGATATCTTCACTTGCAGCAGATGAGCGTTTGATTCCCAAATTAACAGAATTTGTACTTCTAATGAAAATATGATTTTTCTGAAGCATTTTGAAAGCCATGAAGAATAGAATGAAAATACCACACCCAAAGGTCAGGTTTAGATTTTATGAACACATAACGAAAGAAACAAAAACAGAACAAGAAACAAATATTTTCATGGCTTTTGTTACATTGCAGTGAACAGTTTTCATTCTCATTTTCAGTTCTCTTTTCTAGAGTTTCCACCTAAATGATTCTTTCCTCAGAAGACAAGTAAATCAACAAAGTAAAAATAATTCTGTGTGTATTTAGTTCCACTGCCTGAGCCAAGGTTCTTGCAGAAAGTCAAAAAGCAGCAAGAGAGAGGAAGAAGACTGAACACAAACTCACTGATTATTTTAAGAAAAGGAGCACACCCGGAAAAAGCTTATTTAAAAAAAATTAATTATGTTGACTCTTTAAAAATCTTGTTTAACATTATGAACAGATAAAAGAAACAGAGAAGCTATGTGTAAATATACGAAGCTCAGTGAGTGCAGCACTTTCCTTTCAGTGACTTTTACATTTCAAAAGGCAGAGCTGTGTGGGAGGAGGTGACCAGAACCCATCACCAGGGGATGAAGAAGCCCAGGCCAAAAAGACAAAGTCCACTTACGTGGTGTCTGGGGCTGGGACCATGTCCCTCTTCTGCACGGGGGGCCCCTCCATCACCCCTGCCTGACTAAAACAACAAAAGTCCTGTTGGAGCCTTCATTTGGGATGGAAACTCCCAGCAACCAAGGCTTGAAGGCACCTCAGCAACTCCACTTTGGAAATGTGGGTTTTGCTCGTTCTGTTCTGTGGGATTGTCTCTTGCCAGTCAGGTTTCTCATCAAGGCCTGAGCAGGGATCATTTCAGCCAATAAACAAGAACCTGCTGTCAGCCCTGCTGCTGGAATTTTCTAGGAAAGAGCTTTTCTTTGCTTTCTAGAGCCAAATCTGTCCTACAAAACCTAGTGGGACTTGCTCTCTATTTATCCACCCTACTAAGTGCATGTGCTGTGAATAATTAAAGTCCACTCAGCTTTAGAGGGATGTTTCCGTATTTTGTCATCATCATCCATTTAATCCTGATTTTTGCTTTCCAGTTTATTCCTGCAGTCCTTAAACCTCTAAATAATAATCCTCCTTGCTTCCCACACTTCCCAGCCAGGACAATCTGAGCAGAGCCTGAGGCTGCAGCACTGGAAGGTCACTCAGAGCAAACCTTGACTCTGAAATATCTTTTTAAGGTAAAAACCCATTTCCATCTAGATTTAAAAGTGAGAAACCCCCGTTTGACCAAACTGAGTAAATAGGACAAGCTTTGTGAGAATTAGGTTAAGCTTAAGTTACAATTAGTGCTACAAAAGGGACAACAGCAATGAGCATTTGTGTTTAAAAATGTGTTGGAGGGTTCAGTGTGTTCTCCTGGATGCCACAAAATGCACAGAGCTCAGCAGCAAAGCACAAAATAAACTGCAGGATTTCAGAGTGCCCAAATTTAAATGTCATTTTTCATTGCAGAAGTTCAATGAAAACAATGAAAGGATGTGACTTTTGTTCTAAATTTATCTCAGGCGGAATTGTGGTTTGCTGCAGCTCTACGTTTGTAACGTGGAGCACAGCAGCACGAGCCTGGTCCCACAGATGGGCTTACTGCAACCTGACTTTCCTACAAAACCACAGAAACCAAGGCATGGCAGCAGCAGGAGAGGAAATGAAACCACTCCATGACAATTCATGGCTTCTGTGGGAAAACCCTGTCCCTGGAAGGTGCCACTGCCGAGCCTGGCACGGGTTTGTGCTTGGGGAGCTTTATCTGGGCAGGAGGTGCAGGGGAGGAAGCACAGTGTGGTCTGTGCTGGAGACAAACCCCGTCCAGAGTGCATGAGGATGGGCTGTGATAAGATCTGCTCTGAATTTGTGTTTTAGCAACTCCTCAAGTGCCTTTAGGAAAAAACCAAACCTGCTCTAACAGCAATCAGCGTTACCTTTTCCCCTATAAACACCCCAAACCCAGATAAAATAGCCCTTCTTTAGCCAACCTCTCTAATCCACCTCGTATTTTTATTGCTATGATTGTTTTTAAACAAAAACAGAGTAAAGGCCTTGAGGTCTAGACAAAGCTCCCTCTTGCTGCCAGGAAGATGAGGACTAAACAATCCCAAGGATTTCTCTGCAGAGCACTGCTGACCTCTTATCCTTGCCTCTGGTCACCTGGGCTTGCTGTTGGCCAAGGCTGCCCACCAAGTTTTCTGCAGTGAGCAGGGGGGTTGGGATGTTTTTAAATGGAGGAGGGTGGGGACAGCCAATATCCTGCTACATTTTCATCAGTCGTTGTGACAGCATAGTTATTCTCAATTCTAAATGCTATTTATTGCCCAAGTTTGATTATGTGGGGAAGCAGGGCAGCACAGGGACTGCAGATGATTTGGGAACAATTTTCCTCTGCAGGAAATTGCAGGAGTAGATTTCTGCCTTTCCTCTTTCCCATCCTGATGGACCTTTGCAGGAGTGACAGCCTCCTGTCCTTTCACATGCCAGTTCACCTAACCAACATTAACTGCCAAAACCAGTCGTGCCACTACAAATACAGCTCCCCAAAGCCAGTGCAGGCCAGGGCACGGCACAGGAGGGCTGACAGGGAGATGGATTTGGAGGCAGGGTTGGAGGTGGGCTCCTCCAGGAGCTTCCCACAGGGGGATGCTGCGGTTTGTGAAGCGGAGCATCCTCGGTGTCACGACCCCTGGAGCTCCCTGGGCCACCTCGGTGGGGAAAGGGCCACTGGAGCCCTCGGGACATTCTGGGAGGAGCCGCGAGAGGGAGATGCAGGACGGGGAATGCGCGGGGGGATGCGGGGAGAAGTCCCAGCCACGCATCCCTGAGCATCCCTGAGCACCACCCATCCCTAAGCATCACCCATTCCTGAGCGTCCCTGCACCCTCCCAGACAAAGGCAAAGTGTTTTCCCAGCCTCTTCCCAGCCCTCTGAGCTCCCAAAGGGCACAGCTGCTCTTACCAGCTTAAAGAACTTCCTCAGGTTTGCCTTGGGCGTTTTGCTCTCTGCCCCTCGTGGTTTCACCTCAGTGCTTTCTGTGCCCTTGCTCTCCTCCCTGTCGGGAGCCACGGCCTCCAGAGCCACCTCTGCCTTCTCATTGCTCACAGCCTCTGCTTCTTCTGAGGAGTTCTGGGGTTGGGAATAAAGTGGAAGAAACATTCTGACTCAATCTGTGAGGAGTTGGTTGATTTTTAAAATGTTTTACAATCAAACAGATCATAAAAGCATCTTGAGTTTCACTGTTCTCTTCATGTTGCTTCAGGAATTTGATAATTGCCAAATGAAAGGAATTAAATAAGTGTTAAAATCCTACCAGTTTACATAAACGAAAGAAATAACCTTCCTTGAGTTGCTGGTTCCCAATCACAAGAACCTAGCTTTGATTACAACATAAGAAGAATGAAAATGAAATGACACACAGCAATGCTGTCCTGAGGAGATGAGGCTCAAATAAATCCAGTAAATATGAGAAAAATCATACTCAGGAATTTGCACTCAAAAGCAGAACTAAGATTATTTGAAACACACTATAGACATTATAATTGCTGAAACCTGGCCTTGGACACTTCCAGGGATGGGGCAGCCACAGCTCCTCTGGGAATCTCTGTCACGACCTCACCTCCCTCCCAGGGAACAATTCCTTCCCAATATCCCATCTAAACCTCCTCTGTGCCAGTTTGGAGCCATTCCTCCCGTCCTGTCACTTGTTTATTCTTATTTGTCACCACATTCTCTTACTTGGACTCTGCCACTTTTATTGTGAACAATTGTATTTCCTGTTCCCCTTTCCAGCGGTTTTTCTGTGTGCTGTTGTCATCTCCCTTTCTGGGCAAAAATAATCCCAGTTTATTTAGTTCTTCATACAGAAGCCATCCAATATATTTACTCAGTATTCCATCACACCTTTTAGTTCTGTCATATTTTTAAGTTGCAGGGAACTCCACATTCAGGAAGGGGACTCCTACAGCATCAGGAGAGAATTTGCTTTATTCCTGACTCCTGTTTTGTGGAAGAAACAACATTTTGGGGGTGGGGCAACAGGAAGAAGAATGATGAGGGAATAAATATTCCTTATCCTCTGCTGCCTGAGATGGCTGCAGCACATCCCACTTCCTTGTGGAATTGTACATTTAATTTATATTTATGAACAGCTTGGAGATAATCAATCTATAATAATTTTACTCTGGATCTCTGCCTATTCTCACATCCATATCATCAACTCCCCATCTATTTGCTGGGAGGGAATGATTCAGAGCAGAGTGGAAGCAGGGGCTCAGTAAGGCAGAGCTCAGCTCCTGGGATCTCTCCACTCCAAGGGAGCAGGTTGGGATCACTCTGCTGTACCCCAAAGGAGTTTTGTCTCTGAGCTCTAGCTCTGCACTGGAATTGGTAGCACAACCAACAAAAGCACCCTGGGACCAAGTGCCAACTTCCAAAAAGCAGTGCCCAGTTAAATTAGGGTTAGGCAGCTATTCAGAGACTGAGTTGTTTCAAGTATCAGGGATTTTTGCACATTTTTTATGGAAGTTCTTCTGCAGGACAAGGAGTAATGGCTTCATAATGAAAGAAGGGAAATGTAGGTTGGATATACAGAGGAAATTCCTCCCTGTGAGGGTGCTGAGCCCTGGCACAGGTGCCCAGAGCAGCTGGGGCTGCCCCTGGATCCCTGGCAGTGCCCAAGGCCAGGCTGGAGCCCCCTGGGACAGGGGGAGGTGTCCCTGCCATGGCAGGGGTGGCACTGAGTGGGCCACTTTAAGGTCCCTCCAACCCAAACCATTCTGGGATTCCATGTTCTGCTTCACCCACTAATTAACCAGTTTGTTGTTTGCACATCAGTAAAAAGAGAATGATTTTCCTGCAGTTGCATGGCAAGAGTTGCTTAAAATTCAAGTTTTTAAAGCAAACACATCTGCTTTTAAAGACAGGTCCCAGAGCAGTGTAAATAATGCTGCCTTGATCACCTTCCACCCTGGCCTGGCCTGCTTTGATCAGATAAATGTGAAGCATCATGTTTCTCTGCCCTGATCAGATATCTACGAGGCCTTGGAAGCAGCTTTCCAACACAAATATTGGAAATTGCCCACTGTAATTCCCTATTAGTATTCCTTCTGAAAAAAAAAAAGAAATGCTGGCACAGCAAATATTTGAGTAACAGTTCTGAAAATTCTCATGAAGACTGATCAGGAAATGGGGCAAATACAAAGTGGCTCCCAGCTGAGAAGCTGAATAAGGAATTTTTCATTTTCCCTTTCCATATTTATTCATCTGCAGGCAGAGCAGCAGCATTAACTGCCACGTGTTGACAGGCACTTCATTAGCTGCACTTTGAAGTGAAAGCTCATCAGAAGATGGATATTTAAGAGAGTGCCTGGAAAGAGAAGCTGGAGCTGAATCCTGCATCTATTGAGTGTTGTGGTTGCTGTTTGTGACTTCAAAAGCAAAGCTATTCTTGACTCTGAATTCTCCACCTATTTGAGCGTGGATTCTCTGTCCTAACAAAAGGACAGTGCATTAAATGTGCCAGAAAAAGATAAATTCACTGCAGAACACCCCACAGGGTCTTCAAACCAAGCTGAGTTTGAGGCCAACCTGTTATCTTTTGGTTTTTTGTACATCTCTCCTCTTTTTTTTTTTTTTTTAAATCCTGGATACTTCATTAAGAAATGACTGGATTCAGACTGGAAATGACTGAATTCAGACTGGATTTATTGCTGTTTTACACAGCAGCCTGCCAGAAGGCCTCTTCTTTCCCTTATTTCATCCTGATGTTCAGCACACATCCTGCTTCCCAGCT
This sequence comes from Emberiza elegans, assembly GCA_024865655.1. NCBI lineage: Eukaryota > Metazoa > Chordata > Aves > Passeriformes > Fringillidae > Emberiza > Emberiza elegans. The sequence goes on from JALJVW010003097.1 coordinate 2,098,187, forward strand.
CTGTTTTCAAATAAGCCAGACTGCTCAGAGGAGGAGGTTTCTGTAGCAAAGCAACTACAGAAAAACCTCCCTCTCCCTCTTCTTCCCAACTTTCCTCTCATTCCAAGCACCTGATTCCCTCAGTCCCAAGTGGCAAATGTTTGAAGCTTTGATTATTTTCAAGCATGTTTACTCTGTAAATATCTAAACACTTTTGGTTTTTTAAACATAAATAAAATATCCAAACTGGATCTCCAGTGGGAAAACTCAGCTAAAGAAGCTGCAGGAGCAGCAGCCAGTCAGGTGCATCTGGCTGTTTGGAAGCAGCAAACTTCTGGGATTTGAGCTTGAGCAGAAGCCCAGAAAAGCAGTTATTTAACATCCAGTGACTCAGTAAAGGTTTCATACAGCCCTTCTATGAAATGAAATTAAGAATGAATAAACTTCAGCTTATAAACCATAGGGATTCTGAAAACAGGAACTGTGTTTTTAGAGTTAGCCCTAAATTTAGTTAAAATCATTATTTAACCTGAGGAACAATGTGTCTTCCTAAGCAATTGAGATCCCAAATTAAATCCTGATCTGCTCAGTCACAGAACATTTTCTGCTGAGTAAGAATAGACCCCCCTGATCCCAGCTTCTCAGACATTTAAAGCAAAGAAATGAAATGAGGTTTTAGAGCTTTATCTCTAATTATGATGAATTTTGGTAAAGAACTCTGTGATCTCTGGGGGATATTTAACAGAAGGATTGAATTGAGAGAGGATAACATTCCTGATTCCATAAAACAAGAGAACTGTCGCAGATATCTTTTATAAAAAATCCTTTTCTTAGGATTTTTCCTCCTGAGAAGCTGAGAGGCCTCAGGAACAAAATGTAAACAATGGTTATCTGCTGCTGTGGAATGCAACAGGTGCGTCTGTGATTGGTCTCATGTGGTTGTTTCTAATTAATGGCCAATCACAGTCAGCTGGCTCGGACAGAGTCCAAGCCACAAGCCTTTGTTACCATTCTTTCCTATTCTATTCTTAGCCAGCCTTCTGAAATGAAACCTTTTCTTCTATTCTTTTAGTATAGTTTTAATGTAATATGTGTCATAAAATAATAAATCAGCCTTCTGAAACATGGAGTCAGATCCTCGTCTCTTCCCTCATCCAAGAACCCCTGTGAACACGGTCACAGAGAACTGGAGAACTACCACGGATAAATTCACGCCCCTGCTGTTGACCAGGTGGGAGCTGCTGCCCGTGGTGGGTTTGGCAGCAGTGACCCGCAGCCCCAGCCCCAGTACCTTTTTCCAGAAGAGCTTGCTGAGGGGCAGAGGGGTGGCTGAGCCCTTGTCCTTGGTGCCCTCCCGGGGGGGCTCTGTGCTCACGCCCTGCGCAGGCGCCGCGGCCTCAGGCGCTTTCGGGTTCTGCTTGGGCAGCGCCTCTGGGCAGGGAGGGACATTTCTGTCTGCTTTTACACAGCTCACAGGAGGCTGCTCAGGGCTCTGGGAACGAAAGGACATGGAGATTGTGAGCAACAAATCCAGCACGCTTCAGCCATCACCTGGGCAGGTGAGCACCGCCTCTCCCCATTCCCCTGCCCTTCCATCCCTGCTTCCTTGGGCAGAGGAAGCAAAAGACACAGCAATGCCAGAACACTTAGAGAAAGAAAATAAAATAAATTAAAACACTTAGAGACTGAACATGCCAGTGAGAATTCCCCTTTTCCTGCATTGCACAGATAATTCAACCCCTCCTACTCACTTTGGTGTTGGTTGTCTGCTGGGTTTCTTTCGCAGCCTGCAGGGAAACAAAACACAAAGATGAGTCTGTCTGAGGCAACGGCAGCACTGCAGTTCCACAGGCCAGCAATTGTCTGTGTCACCAATTATTTTATTTTTAGTGAATGTGTGTGCAAGTCCTGTCTCCTGCAGCCATGGAAACTGATCCCTGGAAGAGTGGCTTCTGCTGGAGGGAATGCCAGGTCCCATCCTTGTACCTGCACCAGCCTGGTGCTGCACTCTTTGTGCTTGTAGTTCTCAACTTGTTCTTTAAAAATATGTATATTTATAAATGTATTCCCATATTCACATTCCCATTCAGCTCAGGTAAATCACTACAGAGAATTTAAAGCTATTAACAGATTTTTCTGTGTCTGCTCTTCCTGTGCTCAGGGACACAGAGCTGGGTGTTTTCCATGGGAATCCCACACCACCATCAGGGATGTGCTCCCGTCACCTTCCAGCAGGAGGCTCGGGTGTCTGGGATCCAAAACAGGCAGCACACGAAATGCTGGAAAGCCAGGGCACGGAACCAGCCCTGGAACTCGGGCAGGAGCTGCAGCTCGGCAGGTGCTGGAGGCTGGTCCCACCCAGCCTCTCATATTTTGGGCATGAGGTGGGATTTCCTTTAGCACCACCATTCAGTGATGGGGCTCCTGATTTCATCAGGATACACAAAGCCAGGAGGAGCCAGATAAATTCCTCCTTGGCCAGGGATGTTGGCTGCATCTCTTACCCCTCACACTGAAGAATGACCTGAGCTGTACAAAAACCCATCCAGCCACAGCCTGGGGCCAGGCTCCACAGAAGTTCTCCACAGAACAGGTGAGCTATTTTGCAAGGCAGGTAAGATATTTTGCAGGGCAGGTATTTTGTAGGCGCCAAGAACTTTTTTTTTATGGTCAGCTTTGACAAACAACATCCAGAACAGGAGGTGAGAACAAGGTGAGCATGCCACGGGCTGGCTTCAGCATTAGTGCTGCAAGTGAGGGATTCACCCTTCTCTTCCAAGGGAAAATTCCATAAATCAGCACAGTTATATGCAAAATGAGCATGGAATGAAGGGCAAACATGCATGGATGGGAAGAGCATCACAAGCTGCTTTAGAGTTAGGATTTTGTAACACAGGAGCCTGAAAAACAATGTTTCTGTTAACTCACAAACTCTTTCAACTTCCATTAAATATTCCAGGCAATTTTCTCACTACAATTTATTGCAAGATTAATTATTGGAATGGAATCTTAAAAAATGCCAGTCAGGTTCGGTTTCTACCAAGAAACCTTAATTCATTATGCACAAGTAATTAATATTTTAATTTTATTAAGAAATGAAGCTGAGATCTCAAATTTAAGGTTTTGGGAAGAACTGCACACTTGCATTCATTTGGAACACTATTATTCCTGCAGTAATATGCAGATGACTTGTTTTTTCTCAAAAATGAGATAGTGGAAAGAACATTTTTGGTTTTAAAATGTATTAAAGATTGGCCTATGCCCTTGGTTATAAAGCCCCCTACTCACCAGAAATTCCACGTGGGTGTCTGGAGGGAGAATTAAATATTAATTATGTTCCTCCCCCACTGGAAGGGTCCCTGCTTCTGCATTCTCTGGGCTAAAAAGCTGCAATTCTCTGCTTGCCTGCCATGATAATCTTCAGAGAGTGCAGAAATCTTCAAACACAGAGCTTGAGACCAAAAGTTTTTGGTAATTTCTGTTTTTTAACATAAAAGCTTATGTCCTTTGAAACAGCCATTTGCTTGACTGTGCATTTTAAGCTCTTTAAAGTACCCATCAAACCCAGATTATTTTCTACTTCAAATCAGAACTAAAATAAATTAATTTGCTTGGTTGTAAGGAGAAATCCCTATTTCTGCAGGAAATTCCATGTTCCAGCTCCTCTGTGATGTATCGGATGCCCCAAAATGCCAATTTCAGCCAAGTTCTGGTGTACATTAATGACATAAAACCTGACCTGTGGCTGGGCTGAGCTCCCAAACCTCTCTGGTTTCAGGCTTTGGTCACCTCCACACAATTCACTGTTTGTCAGCACCTCTGATTTTGGTTTTTAGCGGCCAGGGGGGTTTAGTCCGTGTTAGTAACTGGCAGGAATTATTGCTCCAGGGATTGCTCCAGGAATTGCTCCAGAACCCCGAGCTCACAGAGGGCCCAACGAGAGGAAGGTGCAGCTCAGGATGGTTCCCATTCCCCCAGCACAGAAAAACTCCCCCAGGGACCTCCAGAGCTCTGCACATCTGCCCAGATGTTGGCAAAGAACTCCTCTCTGTGTGTGCCAGGAGCCAGCTGTGATTTCCCAGGGTTCTGCTGCTCCTGGAGCTCCATACCAACCTTGTGCCTAAAGAGTTTGCTAAAGGTGCCGTGGCCCAGCTTGGGGCTCTCTGCCTTCTTTTTCTTGGCTCCTTTGGAGGGGGATTCTGCTGCTGCCTTCGGGCCAGGCTGTCCCCCAGGGCCCTTCTCCGCCTTGGAGCCCTTGTGCACAACAGCAGGTGCAGGTGAGTGTTTAGTGCAGATATTTACTTTATCAAAGACATTATTCCATCATCACACACGTGGGATTAAAGGAAAATATTCCCTCTTAGCTCTGGATAAACTGTGGATTTTTTTTTCTAAGTGATTTCTCAGCTCTCCTCAGAGTTTCTTTCACATGAGCAGCAAAATAAAAGCCAAGGCAATCCATCTGATTCCAAATTAAACCACAACTTTCCCTCTAAACCCTCCACTAAACTGAAACCTAAATCCCAGAAACATCTGCTTTTCCAAGTCATGAAGAAGCAATTTAGGATTTATAATTTTAAAACAAGCAAATATATAAATCTTTGGAAGAACATTCAGTCTTTTTATTGCAGCATAATAGGGACTTTAAATGTTTTATATAATACATTATTTAGGAAAAGGGCAGTGTGAATATTCATGATATACACTGCCTAAAATATTTCAAGCTTGCATTAATGTCCTTGAAATTAATTAATTAATTGTTTGAGGTCTCAGGCTTTAAAGCAGGAAGATGCCTTTGATTACCTGGCCTGGAGGAGGATGAAGGATTACTCCTTACTAATTCTCACAGCAAAAATAACCCTTTTTCCTGCAAACTTCTTACAATTCCTCAACACAGAGTGACACAGGATCAGCTCGGGGCCTGTCACAGGAGGGTGAGGTCACTGATTGGGGCAGACCTTGTCCAAACAACCTCATGGTTTGTAGGAGCTGCCCGAGCTGGTGTGACCGGGCTCCGAACTGGTGTGGGCACAGCGGAAGGGACGGGCACCAAGGGACAGGAACTGAGGGATGGCCACCAAGGTGATGCCTCAGGTTTTGGCTTTTCTATTTTTCAGGTTCTGTGCTGCTTTAGTGTGTGGGTCTGGGCTTCACATGAGGGGATGGTGAACTCTGTGCACAGAGCAGGGAGACAAAACAATTCCTGCTCCAGCTGGGCACCAAGGACAAATGATCCAAATCTCAGCCCAGGAGCACAAACCCCGTGGGCTGCAGAGAGAAAAACAAGCAGGGTGGGACTGCAGGGGCTAAAGCTGGGATGGGACAATGAACTGCAAGGTGCAAATGGAGCAGAACTGATCCCAGGGACAGACCCCGTGCCCGGCCGTGCATTTTGGGGCCATTTGGGTTCATCTTGGGTGCAGCCCTGGCTGGGCTCTTGTGCTGCCCAAGGTGGATGCACTGAGGAGATCCTTTGAATAAATCCCTGCTTTATTCCTTATTTCCATCCAGTCTCTGTTCTGGCTCAGCCTGCACAAGGCTTCACAGGGATGGCCACCACCAAGGGTGTGCCCTGCTGCTGGCAGCACACATGGCCCAGCAGCTGATTAGAGCTGCAGCCAGCACTGATAAGAGCCTGACCCTACATTAACAGAAAGTTCTTCCCCCCAGAGGGTGCTGGGGCACTGCCCAGGCTCCCCAGAGCTCATTCCCTGCCCCAAACCTTCCAGAGCTCCGGGAGGGCTTGGACAAGGCTCTGGGTGGGATTGTTGGGGGTCTGTGCAAGGCCAGGGCTGGATGGATCTTGGATCCCTTCCAGCTCCAGGATATTCCATAATTCTGTCATTTGAAGGCACAGCAGCCACCCAACAGCCCCATGGCACTTGGGAAAACTTCACTTAGCAAAGTTTAACCTTTAACACACTTCAGTTGTTTTTTTGGGGAAAAAAAAATTATTTCCTATCAGCCAAAAAATCTGCAGCCTTTCTACCTGGGAGCTGATAAATTAACCTCCTCAACATATTTCCCCTTTATTGAAGTACAAATGCCATATCAGATAAAGGAATTCCCCAATAAAAGAGAACTCCCACTTAATCTCCTGTAAGGAGTTTGCACATCCTGCAAGTCACCCGGGTTTGTTTGCCCTGCCAGGTGTGCCAGCAAACCAAACCCACCCAGAATATCCCTGTCCAAATGACAGCAGCACCGGCAGTCACCTGGCACAGGTGACACAGTCAGGGAAGGAAATGGGGGTGTCTCCATCCAAACCGGATTGTTCACCACCTCTGGGAAGAGCTGCAAGTCTCCCTGAGCCAGAACACTTTAATTAAACTGCATTTTCTACATTGCTTGGAAAAGCTTCACCCTGTTTGATGATTTTCAGAGTCATTCAGAATTACTGAGAATAATTTTTAGAGTTATTCAGAATTAAATCCCCCATGTACTCACCAAGCTTGCTGCAAAGACTGAACAGGACAAAAGAATAAAAAAATAGGAGAAAAAACCCAAAATGTTGTGATTTTGGCTAATAGCTGCATGGAAAAAACACTTCCATTTTTAGGGTTTTATTCCTCATTTCTTAAGAAGAAAGTTTTTTCAAGTCACAAGGAAATCTGTTCTATGAGAAAACGGATTTTTTTTGTGGACTCAAAGTTTTCACTGAAATTTTAAATCAAAGACAAGTCAGAGAAACAACCAAAAGCATCACCAATTATCACCAAGCTTGCAGAAAACACAACAGATTTTGATTGTAACAGATGATATTAAGAATTGCACTGTTTAGTCTCTTCCATTTATCCAGGGGAACAGTATTTTAAATTACTTCAAATGATGACATCAGTTGGAAAAAAACCCCAACAAAATGAACAGGAAATCCCTGTGTGAAAAACACCAAATGACCAGTGAACAAGGAACTGCCTACCTTGTCTTCAGAATCACTTTTGGCTTCAGCTTTGCTTGGGGAGACCTTAAAAGAATTTGAGAAAAAACAGTCACTCAACCCAGCCTTTCAAAGGGTCAAAAAGATAAGTTTGAAATCAGCAGGTTTTATTTGCACAAAGGGAAAATACAAATATTGCTTGCCTCAAGTGGGAAAATTGATAATGCAAATATTCCTTGAGAACACATAATGGCTATGATGAAAAATGCCTGGATTGAATATTTACTATTCAAGCTTCTAATCAATGAATAAAAATGAATTTTAGAGGTGGTACAAAAGGAATATCAAGCAGACAGTCTTTGAGACAGCTCAAGATCTGCATAATCTGCGTAGAAGTGGAAGTTTGCAGAGCAGGCGGCGCTCACTTGATCATTTCAGTGCCCTCCTTCTCATCCCCCCAGGACAGACAACATTTTACATTTATTGATACATTTTTACATTATTTATACAAATTTTCCAATCCCACGGGGGATTTTTGGAAGCAATTGAACCCCAAGGAGATGGAAAGGAAAGGCAGAACTCACCAGTGTTTTGAGGAAGCTCATGACTGAGCCCTGTCCTGCAGCTGCCTGGGGACTGTGCTGCTCTGCCTCTGCCCTCCCAGGTGCAGCCAGGTCCTGTTCACCTGCAGAGTCCTGCCCAAGCTGCTTTTGGCTGCACTCATCTATCTCCTAAAAAAGAAAAGGGGGCACAGATTGCTCAGTGCCAGCTTGCCTGATTCCCAGTGGAATGCAAAAGTGGCTTTTGTGACTCGCTGGGAGTCACAACAGCAATTCCAACCATTCCTGCCCAGCCCACGGGCAGAACAATCCAGCATTTATCCCTCTCCTTCCCCTCTCTGCTCAGACATTCAGCACTGCTGCTGCTTGGGGGAACGCTGTTCTCAGCCACAACAAGCACAGGGCGAGCCCCAAACTCCACTTTTGTCTTTTCGAGGCTGAACTTGTGAGAAATGGGAGCAAATGCTGAGATTGTGGCCCCCGCCAGCTCCGTGTCTGAGTGCACCTTACAAAGACGGCTTCTGATTCTCTATTTTGCCATGCCAGGAATCAGTTTTATCTATCAAACACCAACATGACACACATTAAAAGAAGGAAAAAGGCAACAAATCAAAGTAATTCCCCTTAGGCAGATGGAGCTGCCTATTTTCTTCATGGAATTACAGTTCCCAGAGCCCCAAAATGTTTTCCAGTGCTCAAGAACTCAAGAACAAGTTGCATAATCTGCGTAGAAGTGGAAGTTTGCAGAGCAGGCGGTGCTCACTTGATCATTTCAGTGTCCCTCCCTCATCCCCCAGGACAGACAACATTTTACATTTATTGATACATTTTTACATTATTTTATACAAATTTTCCAATCCCACGGGGATTTTTGGAAGCAATTGAACCCCAAGGAGATGGAAAGGAAAGGCAGAACTTACCAGTGTTTTGAGGAAGCTCATGACTGAGCCCTGTCCTGCAGCTGCCTGGGGACTGTGCTGCTCTGCCTCTGCCCTCCCAGGTGCAGCCAGGTCCTGTTCACCTGCAGAGTCCTGCCCAAGCTGCTTTTGGCTGCACTCATCTATCTCCTAAAAAAGAAAAGGGGGCACAGATTGCTCAGTGCCAGCTTGCCTGATTCCCAGTGGAATGCAAAAGTGGCTTTTGTGACTCGCTGGGAGTCACAACAGCAATTCCAACCATTCCTGCCCAGCCCACGGGCAGAACAATCCAGCATTTATCCCTCTCCTTCCCCTCTCTGCTCAGACATTCAGCACTGCTGCTGCTTGGGGGAACGCTGTTCTCAGCCACAACAAGCACAGGGCGAGCCCCAAACTCCACTTTTGTCTTTTTGAGGCTGAACTTGTGAGAAATGGGAGCAAATGCTGAGATTGTGGCCCCTGCCAGCTCCATGTCTGAGTGCACCTTACAAAGACGGCTTCTGATTCTCTATTTTGCCATGCCAGGAATCAGTTTTATCTATCAAACACCAACGTGACACACATTAAAAGAAGGAAAAAGGCAACAAATCAAAGTAATTCCCCTTAGGCAGATGGAGCTGCCTATTTTCTTCATGGAATTACAGTTCCCAGAGCCCCAAAATGTTTTCCAGTGCTCAAGAACAAGTAGGTAATATTTAGGTACTTGTTTTCCGTTTAGACACCTGGACAAGGGGCTGCTTCTGAAAAAAACACTTATTGAACCAGTTTTGGAGAGTTTGGCACCTCTCACACTGCATTTACCTTCCATTTTGGCCACCTTTGCCAAAGGTGTGCACAGGAAAACTCAACAAAAGTGTTGTGCAGGAGAGAGTGACATCAAAGAACGCCTAAGTGACATCAAAGGTGTTTTTCCCTAACCAGCCCATTATAGCTCAGTGCTTTTTTTAGTGGGAAAAATTAGAATAAAAGCATTCAAAAGAACCTTTCCCTGTGCTGGGTGATTAAAATAGCAGAGTAATTGTGTAATATGGATTTCTTTATGTCACCAGTGGAAGGAATAGACTTTAAATGCTTTAAGATTTCAGAGGGATCAGGACAGCTGGGTGTGGGGTGGGCAGTGCCAGCAGAACACAGGGAGTTAAAGCATACATTGAAATGCCAGAAGGGACTTCAGTGCCATTCCCCACCCACCCAGTTGTGCAAGCTGGCCCAGGAGCAGCAGAGCAGAGCTGGAATGCTCACAGGCCACTGCAGGGTCTCACACAGCACTCTGTGCAGCTGCCAGCCCCAGCGTGGCCCCAGAACAATCTGTCCCATGCAGGACACGCGTGGCCACGCCAGCCCGGGGTGGCACACACAGAGCTCTGGAGCCATGGAAAATGCTGGCTCTGCTCCAGGGGTTCAAGGGACCACTGAGGCAGGAGGAGGAGGAGGCTGATGTGCTGCTCAACAAAACCAGCTTCACAGCACAAGTGCTTGGTGCCATCTCACTCTTTAGGGCTGGATGCTATCAAGAAAATGAAACAGATTTAGTAACTTTTTGGAATTACAGACAAGCGCAATGCATCTCTTGGGGTGCATTTCAGGAGGGAGCTGCACAGAGCTGTTCCCAGCACCTCTGGCTGATCCAGGACATCTCCCTGGCAAAGCCACACTGAAGAGAGAGCCACTGCAGATCCTGAGGACTGGGGCCATCCCAAAATCCCTGAACTCCACTCACAGCTCACATGTGCCCATTTCAACTCCCTGTATTCTGCTGGCACTGCCCATCCCACACCCAGCTGTCCTGATCCCTCTGAAATCTTAAAGCATTTAAAGTCTATTCCTTCCACTGGTGACATAAAGAAATCCATATTACACAATTACTCTGCTATTTTAATCACCCAGCACAGGGAAAAGTTCTTTAGAACACTTTTATTCTAATTTTTCCCACTAAAAATGACCCAGCCCAAGCCGTGGCTGCCCTTGGCTACAGAGGATCACTCCAGCCTGGCCTTGGAGAGGGGCTGTGCTCCATCCTGCGCTCCCATGGCAATGTTCCTGCAGGAAGAGCCCAGGCTGGGGCCATCGGCACAGAAATCAGGCACAGAGGACACACAGCCCTGCAGGATCACGTCTGCAGAGCCACGCAATCACCACAGAAGCCTCTGTGGCAGCTCCCTGCTCAAAGCCCTGGGGGTAAATAATGAAAGAAACCCCAGGAATAACAGAAGAGCAGTATTAGGAGTTAATAGATGCTATGCAAATGTTCAATTCATGTCTTTGAGAAGCTAAATTTGGGGGTAATAAACACCTTAAATATACTGTAGTTTCAGTTCAGTCATCAGGAAAAAAAAACCCCAAACATATCAAAAGAATGTATTCCTGCCAGCACTTTTGTTTGCATGAATCATGGCTCAGTGAAACATTTCAGGCATATAATTTATCTTTTCTTTGGCTTACATAGTAAATGCTTCATGAATTCATGAATTCTGCCCTTGTTTTAATTATGCTGCGCTCTGAATGTAGTTTTGTAGACCACAAAAATAAAGAGTGGCTCAGCAAACACAGAATGTTTGTGCAGCTCTTAAGCTACAACTGTGGAGCCTCTCTCTTACTCACCAGCAACGCTGTTTGTTTTGTCTTGGCACTCAGTGCAGGGAAACTTTGCTTTTAGCATTTACAGATACTACAAGTCATAATCCACAAAGAAAAAAAAAAAGAGAGAGAGAGAAAAAAAGAGGGCTGTTGGCAGCGATATCTTGATTTTTAGTATGATTATTTGGTAACAGTTTGTAGTTTCTACAGTAACAGTAATTAAATTAGGCTTGGTCATTCTCCCATCCAGCAGGAGAATTGGAACTTCAGAGGGAACAGAAGGCAACTGTGCTGCAAGGCAGAGCCACAGCCTTTGTTTTAGGGATTGAGTTAAATTTGGCAACACACTGCAGTGTTTAGCTGATGTATTTTCCCCTAAAAAGGTGCTTAACTCCTCTCTGCCCCCACCATGTACTCCTTTTCATGTCTGAAAGAACCAAAGACAAAATTATAGCCCAAAAATTCAAGCATAAGTTTAAAATTCCTCTCCCTGTGGTCCAGATCTGTCATTTACTTACCCAGTGAACCCCAGTTTGGTGATTCCTCAGACATATCCATGGTGCAGCTTTAAGCACACACCTGGGAGGTGTAGAGGCATTTTTGATAACCAGACCTGTTGGCAGGAACATTCCAGAAAGCTGCTGGGATCCTGCAGGCACTCCCAGCCAGCCCCAGCACCAAACAGGGCTCAGCTGTGCCTGGGATTTCCAGCTTATTTCCACCAGGCACCTCCAGGATGGGGATGGACACAAGGGGACTGGGGCAGAGCTGCCCATCAGTAGGAATTAATGAGAAATCCAGGTATTATTGATGAAATAAAGCTTGATCTGGATGAGCAGTGCTTCCCTGCTTGAACTGGGAGAATGATTTAGATTCCCTTCAGTCCCTGATCATGCACTGCCTCACCTGAGCTTGCCACAGGACTGTTTAAACACTCCCAGCAGTGTTTAACTCTGAATTTTAGTTAAAACTGCTCCAAAGTGTTCTTTCCTTGGACTTTCACAGCATTCCCTCAGCAGCACCAGCTGTGACCTTCCACACTCTGTAAATGACAGCAGTGTCACTGCAGGGACAGCAAAGTAGGAAATGAGAATTTGGCATTTGGTGGGAAAAGAGACAATTCCTGCAAGCCTCAGCGAGGACTTGTTGTGTGTGACAGTCAAAAGTATCTGCAGGAATTTGGGGTGTTGAAAAGCTCCTTTCTAAGAGGCTGAACACAGAAGTGCCAGTGTGCCCTGAACAGAGGATTCATTGCAAATTATCCACCCTGTCCTGCTTAGGTGCTGAATGCCTTTATGGGTTCTTTAAATGTGCATCCCGAGCTGTCTGAAACACAGTGATGGAGCACTCCTGAGAGGCAAGGTGAAAAAGCAGCTGTTCCTTCCTAAAAATGAACCCTCAGGAAAATATTACAATGTGTACATTTATACAAGAAATGTGCTCTTCAAATTTGAGAAAAGTCTGAGTAGAGAAGACAAAAATTAAAAATAAAAGAATTTTGGGACAACTGACAATGCTGGCAGTGTAAGCAGTGAGTATCCCATGAGTTAAGTTCAGCACTACCCAGAGCATCAGTGAACACCATCTTATTTGTAAGCCTGAATTGGCCAATAAAAGCAATTATTAAAGTGGTATTTACACGTTGGTTTTCCCCTCCTGTTCCTGACATTAGACAGGGTTTCAATTTGATCACCAATTCCTGCATTCCACCTCTACAGCAGAACTCAGTTACACCATTATCCCTTTCAGAGGATGGGCTTTTTCTGTAGTTAATTACCTGAAAATTACACCTTTGCTGACATCAGATCTGCCAGGAAGTGCAAAATCTAAACTCATATTAACTTCCAGCTCCTTTGACCAGAGTGCTCTTTCAGTTAAGATCCGTAGTTTCTTATGTCACATTCTCATCCTGTAAAATCATCCCAAATGAACCACTTTTCCTTGACTAAAACATCACAATAAGCTGGATTACAAAAATCATTGCTGCATAATATTCCTTATTTTGCTGAATAGGGTATCCTAGCTAGAGAAGGAGGGCTATTTTAAAAATGGCACAAAACACACCAAAGAGCTTTTAGAAACCCATCCAGAGTCAAACTCCAAGAAACTGGTTTAGTTTCATGTATTTTTGCTTTCATTTGCAGCTGGCAGCTGCTCCTCGTGGCAGTTGGAGCCGTGTTGCCCAAACCTTTCGGGGAATTATAAATTGAATTAAACTGGAGGTCAGGATTTAGTAATGAGACAGAGCTTCGCTCCTTGGCCACAGGTTCATCTTCCACACCTTTGTCCTAGGGTGTTACCTGTGGCCATTTTTCAGGGCAACACTGACTCGTTCCCACCCTACACGGAGTTATCCCACCCTGCCAACCTTCCCAAGAGGTTTAATCAGTGACAATGAAATTAAAGGCTGTTTCATGAAGCACTTGCCTTGCGCAGCGGTTCCCCGTGGGGCGCGCCGGCCGCGATGCTCCCGTTGGGCACGTCCAGCCCCTGCCTGCCCTGCTCAGGGTCACCTGCTGTCCTCGCCGTGCCCTTCTCCAGCCTGAAGATCCTGTCCAGGAGTGTCACTGCTCTGCCCTTGGGGGCGGCCACATCGCGTCCCTCAGGTGTCCCCGCGAGCTCCACGTCCTGCAGTGGGCCTGCCCCGGGTTTTTATGGCTTCCCTGCTGGGGGGCTGCCCCCGGCCCCTCCGTGCCCTCACCCGGGCCTTTGTTGGCACCCAGGGTGGGCTCTGTGGGGCTGGAGCTGCTGCTGGCTGCTGGGCAGGCGCTGGCACAGCCCAGGGGAAGGGCAGCAGGGAGCGGGGCCTGGCAGCTGGCAGGGCCCTGCTGGCAGCGCTCCCACCGCTCTGCCCGCCCGCCCGGGCACCGGGGCCTGGCTCTGCTGGCTCCGACGGAGAAACGGCCGTGTTGTCCCGGCCTGCAGCCGCCCTGGCATCCGCTGCAACACAGGAGAGAGAGGGAATTACCCCCGGGCACTGTGGGCACGGGCAACACAGCCACGGGCACCATGAGCACTGGCAACACAGCCTGGCACCATGGGCACCGGCAGCCACAGGCACTGCAGCCACAGGCACCTGGGCACCTGGGCCTGAGGGGTCGAGAGCACTGGGGAGCCCGTGCTGCTGCTCAGCCCCAGAGCTGATTTCTGCCATCCTCACTGAGATCAGTGCACATTTTACTCTCTGCTCAGCCCCAGATCTGATTTCTGCCACCCCTCGCTGAAATCAGTGCAAATTTTATCCTCTGCTCATCCCCCAGAGCAGATTTTTGCTCCCCTGGCACTCCTCACTGAAATCAGTACACATTTTATCCTCTGCTCATCCCCAGAGCTGATTTGTGCCAGCCCTCACTGAAATGAGTACACATTCTACCCTCTGCTCATCCCCAGAGCTGATTTCTCCTCCCCTGCCACCCCTCACTGAAATCAGTGTGAATTCTACCCTCTGTAAATCCCCAGAGCAGATTTTTGCTCCCCTGCCACTCCTCACTGAAATCAGTGCACATTTTACCCTCTGCTCATCCCCCAGAGCTGATATTTGCTCCTCTGCCACCCACTGAAATCACACACTGAGTGCACATTTTACCGCCTGTTTATCCAGAGCTGATTTCTGCCACCCCTCACTGACATCACTGCACATTTTACCCTCTACTCCTCCCCAGATCTGATTTCTGCTCCCTTGCCACCCTGCACTGAAATCAGTGTGAATTTTACCCTCTGCTCATCTCCAGATCTGATTTTTGTCACTCCTCACTGAAATCAGTGCACATTTTACCCTCTGCTCATCCCCCAGAGCTGATTTTTGCTCCCCTGCCACCCCTCACTAAAATCAGTGTGAATTTACCCCCTGCACAACCCCTTGCAGTGTCCAAGTCAGATCCCAGCCCTGTTTGGCACCACTCAGTCCAATGAACAGCAAATTAAAATCAGTGATATTCAAAAAAACCCCAAAAGCAGTAAAACCCAGGACAGTTATGTTTCAATATATCCCCTACTCCTCTGTCAAAGCTAAGGAAACAAAAGGAATGGGAAGCACCAGGACTGATCCCATTTCCTGGCTGGCCAAACTCCCAGCAGGGAGTTCTGTGCAGTCACAACTGATTTCATTCATTTTTCCTCGCCCTGCTGCCTGCTCTCCTCAGTGCAGCTCCTACCTGCACCTCTCCTTTGCACCTCCTATTTTCAGCCTGATTTGAATACTGATAAATCACATCCCAGCCAGGTTTCTTAGCCTTACGTTTCTCTTTACATTTTACATTTCTCCTCTCACAAACTGTGGCTCAGAATCACATTTCCTCTCCCAAAACTCACACAAATCATTCCATGTGTACACATGTGGCCATCACACCTTAGATGCAAAACCCCTTTTGATTTAGGAGTATATTTTATGATTTTATAAAACAATGGAGCTTTGATAACACAGCTGAGGTGAAAATCCCTGGTATGGGATTCACAGGCAGGAGAAGGCAGCTCTTGCTTTACCCAAGACAAAAAAATCAAGAGACAAAAGAAAAATAATCTTGCTTGGATCTGTTTTGTGGCTGGAAGCACGGATGATGTGGTGTGAAACCCCAATAAAAAAGGGTCTTGTTGAGAGGTAAATCTTACAGCTCCCCCTGAGCTCCAGCTTCTCTTCCCTACTTGGGCTGGAATATGGATCTGATTTCCCTGTCAGTCATCACCACATTTCAAGGATGAATTTAGATGTATTTAATTATAACTGTGGAAAACTGACAGGCTCAAACCAACTTGCTGAAATAGAACAGGAAAATTGTCAGTTTCAATGTAAAATTGAAATTATTTCAAATTATAATTGCAATAGTCTAGTCAATATTATGCCTTTCACATTCTCCTTTAAGAGAAAGAAAACCCCAGATACCAAAAAAACCTGACTGAAGCACATCTTCCACACAGCATAGATCTTCAGTGTGAAATTCTTTGGGATTAGGAAAACAGAACAATTTTAGATGTCAGCTTTCAAAGCTACCCCTTGGCTTCTAACAGCAAAATTCCCCCAAGCTTCCCACCTCCCCAGGGACTCTGGACAATCCCACAAACCAGCAGCAGGTCCTGGGCTGATGTGTCTGTGTCTGTCCTGCCTGGCAGCACCCAGGGACCCTGGGCACATCCCTGGAGCTCCCAGCAGCAGAGCAGAGCCCAGGGCCCAACCTGGAGGCTCCTTTTCCCACAGGTCTAATCCCATGGGACCCTGCCCCACAGCCCAGGCTGCTCCTGGTGAGCAGAAATGGGCTTTCCATGAACCCCAGGATCATGGAATGCTTTGGGTTGGGAGGGGCCTTGGGGACCATCTCACCCCACCCTGCCATGGCAGGGACACCTCCCACAGTCCCAGGGGGCTCCAAGCCCAATGTCCAGCCTGGCCTTGGGCACTGCCAGGGATCCAGTGCCTGCCCACCCTCACAGGCAAGGATTTTTTCCTAATATCCAACCTAAACCTATTCTCTGCCCATTTGAATCCATTCCCTTGTCCTGTCCCTCCATCCCTTGGAAGTCCTCTCTCCATCCATGCTCTTGGCTCCTCCAGGCCACACTGAGTTCACCCCAGAGCTTCTCCTGTCCAGGTGAGCAATCCCAGCTCTGGTCCATCCCTCTGCCCATCCTGGAGCCTCCTCTGGGTTTCTCCAGCAGCTCCTGCCCATGCTGGGGGTGCAGTGGGGCAGTGCTGGAATGTCCCAGCATCACCTCAAGGGACTTCACCCAGATATCTGCCAGCAGCAGAGGCACAGGTGACACCATCAGGGCTGTGGTGACAGCAGCCACAGCTGCCCCAAGAACCTCTCAGCACCCCTCAGCTGCCCTTGGATCATTCTCAATGAGCCTTTTGTTCCCTCTTTGTGTTTTGGGCAGAGTGGCCAGAGCCCCTCAGCACAGCCTGTTCTGGCAGGCAAAGAGATTTCCACTTTCCCTGCATTCTTCTTCTGCTGTTCTGTGAGGAAGCAGCTCCATGGCAGAAGTCCTTGGGCAGCAATATCCTCCTGTGACATTTCATGAGCACCAGTTTCAATTTCAATGTCCTGACAGGCACAGCAAAAGTGCAAATTATAGCTACTCCAGCACCTATTGAGATACTCAGCTGCAGCCACCAAGGACCAGCTGTAGTTTCCTGAGCCTCCTGTAGTAAAGTTTGAAAAAGAACTTCTAATTATAGTTGGAAACTTGGGAAGGAAGCAAAAATCAAAAACCCCTCCCCAGCTAAAGAAAGGAGAAACAATATCCATAGGAAAATAATTGTAAGAGATGCTGAACTTCTGCTTTATGTAACAGATAACAAATGAACCACAGGAAAACTGGCTTGGGCTCAAAAATAGGGATAGAAGCTCAGCACTAGGAAAACCAGCTAAACGAGTAGCAGCTCAGGAACCGGTGGAGCGCCTTTTATCTCAGATTATCATGGAAGGAATGGGAGCCCTGGCAAATGTCACTGCCATGGGCTCTGCTCTGTGTGTGCTGTGTCAGGAGAGCTCCAGCTGCTCCAAGGAAATTCTGCTCAGCCAGAGCCAGGGCAGATCCCAGGGCTGGGCTGGGCTGCACTGAACAAGCTGAGGGAAAAAAGCCTTGAAATTCCAGTATTTGGGTGAAAAATTGTGTTATTTTTGTTTTTAAAGACACACAAGTGCCATTTCCCCCCCCAGATTTATTCCTCAATCCAGAGGCAGAATTGCAAAGATAAGCAAAAACCCCCCAAATTCGAGGCCAGGTCTTTGAGCAGATCAAAGCTGCTTGTTGTGACTGAGATTAAAAGCTGCTCTGAGATGAAAATCAATACACAATTTACAGAGTGCATTTCAGACTACTCCTGCTCCAGCATTTGCCTTTCAACTCTTTAACAAAAGGCAGCCACACTCTCCTGCCCATGCTGGGGTGCAGTGGGGCAGTGCTGGAATGTCCCAGCATCACCTCAAGGGACTTCACCCAGATATCTGCCAGCAGCAGAGGCACAGGTGACACCATCAGGGCTGTGGTGACAGCAGCCACAGCTGCCCCAAGAACCTCTCAGCACCCCTCAGCTGCCCTTGGATCATTCTCAATGAGCCTTTTGTTCCCTCTTTGTGTTTTGGGCAGAGTGGCCAGAGCCCCTCAGCACAGCCTGTTCTGGCAGGCAAAGAGATTTCCACTTTCCCTGCATTCTTCTTCTGCTGTTCTGTGAGGAAGCAGCTCCATGGCAGAAGTCCTTGGGCAGCAATATCCTCCTGTGACATTTCATGAGCACCAGTTTAAATTTCAATGTCCTGACAGGCACAGCAAAAGTGCAAATTATAGCTACTCCAGCACCTATTGAGATACTCAGCTGCAGCCACCAAGGACCAGCTGTAGTTTCCTGAGCCTCCTGTAGTAAAGTTTGAAAAAGAACTTCTAATTATAGTTGGAAACTTGGGAAGGAAGCAAAAATCAAAAACCCCTCCCCAGCTAAAGAAAGGAGAAACAATATTCATAGGAAAATAATTGTAAGAGATGCTGAACTTCTGCTTTATGTAACAGATAACAAATGAACCACAGGAAAACTGGCTTGGGCTCAAAAATAGGGATAGAAGCTCAGCACTAGGAAAACCAGCTAAACGAGTAGCAGCTCAGGAACCGGTGGAGCGCCTTTTATCTCAGATTATCATGGAAGGAATGGGAGCCCTGGCAAATGTCACTGCCATGGGCTCTGCTGTGTGTGTGCTGTGTCAGGAGAGCTCCAGCTGCTCCAAGGAAATTCTGCTCAGCCAGAGCCAGGGCAGATCCTAAGGCTGGGCTGGGCTGCACTGAACAAGCTGAGGGAGAAAAGCTTTGAAATTCCAGTATTTGGGTGAAAAATTGTGTTATTTTTGTTTTTAAAGACACACAAGTGCCATTTCCCCCCCCAGATTTATTCCTCAATCCAGAGGCAGAATTGCAAAGATAAGCAAAAACCCCCCAAATTCTAGGCCAGGTCTTTGAGCAGATCAAAGCTGCTTGTTGTGACTGAGATTAAAAGCTGCTCTGAGATGAAAATCAATACACAATTTACAGAGTGCATTTCAGACTACTCCTGCTCCAGCATTTGCCTTTCAACTCTTTAACAAAAGGCAGCCACACTCCAGAAGATTTGTCTCTCTTTCCCCCTCCCTTCATCAGGATGTGTTAAAAAGGAAATTTTGTGGCTGCACAAAGTCCCTCTTCTGTAAGAACACATTTTTTCCCTGGAATTTGGCAAATTAGACCAACATTTTTTCCTTGACTTAGTAAAAAATAGAGAAGCTCAGTGGTTAATGCAGTATCACAGAATCATGGAATGGTTTGGGTTGGAGGGGACCCTAAAGCTCATCTCATTGCTCTCTTTTGACTACAAGCCAGCCACAAACAAATATTTTCCTTAGCCATGGAATCAGAGCCACACAGCATTTTTTTCTCCCCTGGTGTTCAGATAATATTGAAGAAAATATTTTAATGGCCATGAAGAAACCATTGAGGGCTACAAGGCAACATTTGGCATCAGGAATTCCAGCAGGGCAGGGCAGGACAGGGTACAGCTGCCCTGAATGAATTTCTGCAGCAAATACAAATCCAAAATAAAAGAAATAAATCACTCCTCCTTCCTTAAAAAAAAAGGAAAACACTAACATCCTTTTGCCATCTTACTCCACTGTCCCATGCAAATTTTTTTTTTGCTCCAAGAATCATCTTGTTTCATTAATTTAACTTGCATTGTTATTTACCTACAGATTTCCAGAAATTAATAGAAGTAGGGGCAGAGGAACCAGCAGCAAGAATAGCAGTGCTCATTCTCTAAAAGCATCCCTGAAATAGTTCACATTTCAGGATTTCTGCTGGGTTCTGGCTGCTAGCAGGATCTGCTGAATGGGATTTATCCTCTGGGACAAAGGAGCTCCATCTCCGTTCAACCTTTCTCCTTTGTAATCTTTTTAACGCCTTTGTAATTCTTTTTAGGAGCAGGTCGTTGTTTCAATCTGCATGGAATTACCAGCCAAGCCCACGGGAATTGTTGCTGGTTTGTCCTCCTGCTGCATTTCTGTGTAGTGCAAATCAGAGACACAAACCTCCAGTTCCAGCCTTCCCCCTTCACCTGTTGCTCACCAAGTGCTTTTATTACTGAAAGTACAACAAGATTCCCCTTTTTTTCCCCAAAATCCTCACTCTATGCCCCAAAAATGCTATGTATTGTAGTATTTAATTTCAGAGATACTACCAACGATGTTTTTGTAGCAATAACTTCTATCACTTGTATTTCTCCAAAACATTAGTTACATTGCACAAACATGGAGATTTCAATGGTATCTCAATGATTTAAACTGCTTTTCAAACAGGAAAAAAAAGTTAAAATACAAGAAATATCAACACAGGAACGTCTAATTTTTCAGCTTGCTACTTAAACTGATTTAGCAGTTATATTAATTAGGTAATCAATTTAAGTAAAGCAGTCCCATATGCTTCATTTTATGTATGATGAATAAAATGTACATGTATTTTCTAGGTCTTCAGGCAGTGAAAATCATCTGGCTTTTATTTCCTCCTCAGAACTCTCTTGGTTTACCCCAGAAAAACCACACAGAAAGGCTTTGCTGGTAGGCAACTGCTTAAAGTGACTTGTGGTGGGATGGCACTGGGAAATTTGGGCCGTGGAGCAGAGATTCTGGGCTGTTATCAGATCCATCTGCATATCCCCACAGCAGCCTTTGATTATTTTAACCGAAATTTAGATTTTTCAAGTGCCTGTGACAGACGGAGAGGGTTAGCAACAAATCATAAAGTATTTTTCTCAGCATGGAAGTATAAAGTGTTTTCTTTGCTGATAAGATTGAGGAGGGATTGTTGGGGTTTATTTATTCTGAAAAGAAAAGAAACAGCAGTGCCCACGAGCGTGGCTGATCTCAGAGCTGTGGATGGGGAAAGGCTCCGAAGCCAGCAAGGGGTGGAAGGAGGAATTCACGAGGTGTGAAAAGCAAGAAGAGCCACGTGCCTGTGGATGAGAGCAACTGCCCTTGATACGTGGAGATAACTTCTCAAAACCACTTGGAAACGACTTTGTAATGCTCGGGCAATGTAGTTCACAGTGGGATTTTGAGGTGGAAGTGGAGCTCGGGGTCCAGCTGCACACCTGGGCACACTCACCTGCAGCGCCATCCCCTCTGACCACCCAAACTGGGCTGGAATGGGATTAACTCACTGATCACCTGCTCTACACCCAGTTTATCCATAAAAGGGACAGAGTTCATTTAATTAGTGTGCCGGGAAAGAATAAATTACTGAGCTTTATTCTACATTCTCTAGAATTCAAGCTCAGGAGCCCTCCCCTGTAAATCCACTTTTTGGGGCCAGGGCAGAACCAAATCCCCAGAAAGAATTGGAAAGAAGTTCTTAATTTTGGAAAGAAGTCCTTAATTTTTTTTTTTTTTCTGTATTTAAACTTTGCAGCTTCTGCAGAGCCACATTTCCAAGTCGGAGCTGGAACACGGGTCCATCCCCAATTCAGAACCACGCATGAATGAATATTTATTGTTCCTCCACTCCCAACCTCCCCCAGGGCATTTCCAACCCCCTTCCCAGTCCATACCTTCACCATTCACTGCCGGGGGAGGGCTCTGAACAAACACCGCGGATCCATTTGTAATTCCATCAGGAGACTCGGAGAGAGGCTGAAATAACAAAGAACAGAGTTTTTAGGACATCAAAGGGGTGAAAATGGCACTGGCAGCAGCCAGGGGAGGTGGGATGGGGTTGCTCACCTGGTAACTCTTCACTGTGCAGGCGTTGCCATCCTCAGCTTCCTCGGGCACGCTCAGGTTGTTCCCCATAGCTCCTGCGAGGTGGGGGAGAGACAAACCCCAAATAATCCTTTCTGTGTCATTAATATGAATCACTGCCAATTCTAGTTAAGAGAGAGCCAGTGGGGGCAGGCTGTTAAAATCCCTAAATCCCCAGCCAGGGCACCTGCCCCATCCTCAGCCTTGCCCCCAGCCCATGGTGCTCAGGGCTCACAGCTGCTCCCCAAAATGGCACAAGCCGACAAACTTTTCTTGTTTGAAATATTTTTCAAACAAGATTTCTGATTCTCAGCCCCTGCAGCTTCCTGCTGATGCAGATCTCCTCACTCCAGGTGAGTTGTCTGGAGCTGATGCAGAGCAGGGGCCACAGGCTCTGAGCTCTGGCACACTTTGCTCCAGGGGAGCTCAGCCATTTCCTAAAACCCAGTTTATAATTCTCACTGAAATAAAACACACACAGCAGCCATGTGGAATTTCAAAACATTTTCACCCACAGGAACTCTCTCAAGGAAAGATGGAGATGAACAGGAGGGGCTTTTTTGCTAAAAAACGGGAAAACTTGCTGCACAATCCCAAATGCGATCCCAAAACACCAAACTCTGTTCTCTGCTGTGCACATGGAGAGAGTGGAGCTGTGGCTGCCCCTGGATCCCTGGCAGTGCCCGAGGCCAGGTGGGAGCAGCCTGGGACAGGGGGAGGTGTCCCTGCCCTGGCAGGGGTGGGACAGGATGGGCTTTAAGGTCCCTTCCACCCCACACCACTGTGTGATTCAGAAAACACCCACGTGTGCTACTTCTGCCCTATTTTAAAGAAAAATGTCAGGTCACTGCCACCTATAGACAGATGTGAGCAGCAGCAGTGATGAGCCAAACACAGAATGACTCAGTGGCAGCTGATGTCACAGCTGTGCCCTGTGCCAGCTCCTGCAGCTGACTGTCCCCGTGTGGCTCCAGAGCTGACAAACAGCAGCCCCAGCCCTGGCATTCCCATGGAATGGTTTTTTTTTTTTTGTTTTTCCCAGAGTGCTCAGGCCTCTGTTGATGTGCTCAGATCCATTTTTCTCTCATTTGATACACCGTGGCTTGAAGCTGGAGTTAGCCAATGGGAAGGCAAATAAAGAAAAAAAAAGGAGTGCTCATGATGTGGTTTTGGAGTAGATAATCAGGGAATTGCAGCAGAATTCGGTTGGAAGGGCCCTTGGAGATCACCCAGCCCCTGCCCAGGCAGGGCCACCTGGGGCAGGTGACACAGGAACTCAGCCAGGCGCGTTTGGGGAGTCTGCAGAGAGGAGATCCACCTTACATCTTTATGTAGGGGGATGTAAAGAGATCCTCCTCCTGGAGCTGTGCCAGGGCTCTGCAGGAAGAACCTCCTCATTTTGTGAGAGAAAATGGGACAAATTTATGGGAGAAGATGGATTTGGAGGGCTGAGAGGGGAAAAGAGATGATTCTGATACAAGGACATTCTTCAAAATGAGAGGAAAGCCCCGAACCATCGATGCCTTTTCTTGGGAGAAGTCCAAAGAAAACAGAAGAAAATTTGGACTTTTCCCTCACCCAAAGCCACCAGGGTGGGAAAACAAAGGTTTCCCAGCAGCACCTGACAGGAGGGCAGGAGTGTGGCCATGGCCTCACCCGTGTCCAGCTGGCAGCAGGAATCAGCCAGGACACCCCTGGCTGTGGGCACTCTGCTCCTCCCAGCTCTGCACATCCCACCAGCTGCAGTAATTCCTGTCCTGAGGCTCCCTCTCTAGGTGCAGGTTTCTCACCCAGTTCCAGGGATTATTCTCCTTGTGGGGGCTCCCTCAGGCCAGCTGGAATCCAGCCTGACTGGTTCCAAAAGGAACATGAACTACCAGCTTCAACAGCTCTGAAACAATCCCTTTCCCAAATTATGCCTCACTGCTTCCATTGTAATGCCAAAAATAATTCAAAAGGAAAATAAATGCATTTTTAATTGGTTTTAATGTTATGTGCACCATAGTGTGCCAAGTTCAAGGCTTGGGGAAAATCCTCCTTTTTCACCCTCTCTCTCAAAAATCATTGGTTTGGTCCTGGCAGAATGGTAAAAGCTTTGAAAATATGAGAGAAAATTATAGTAAAATCTATGATCTGCTGTGTGCTGCTAGAGACAGCCAAGCCTCACCTTCCTGATGTATTGACCAGCCTAGAATATTGCAATGGGAATATTGACATGGGAATATCACCCATGTCTGTAAATGCCAAAAGCCCACAATTAATTCCTCCCTAAAACTCACCATATGTTGCATTTAAACATCACAGAAAAGAATCAATTTCCCTGCCCTTGGAACCCAGCTGAGCTTGAGGACACGGCCAGGTCCAGGTGGAAAAGCAGAATTTTCAGCTCTGATTGATGTGGAGCGAAGAAAGGGCTGATAACAGCACAGAGTGCAGAAATCCTGCTTACCTTGGGAGCAGCTCTGCCTGGTCCTGCAGGGAGAGGCACCTGGGACGGGCAGGGGGAGCAGGGCAGTGGCAGAGCTGGGCAGCAGCAGTGGGCACCCAGGGCCAGCAGGACTGGGACAGCGGGGATGAGTCACCTACAGCAAACAAGGAACACCCAGGAGCACCTGGGAGCCAGCCTGGCAGGGGCTGGGCATGCAGGACACGCTGCCTTGCAGCCCTTCAGGCTCTTGGGACTGTTTTAAACAATTCTTTCAGCCACTCCACGCTGGAGCCAAGTGGGGAAAGCAAAATAGCTCCAACATTCACACCCTGGGCTCTCAGGGAGGGGACAGCTCCACAATGCCACCAGGTGAGCCAGCAGTCCCAGCGTGGCTGGGGAAAGGCTCTGCCATAAAGCTGTGCTCCCTTTGTGCAGGAAAAGCCAGGGCACTGCTGGGGAAAGGCAGAGCTGGTGCTTTAAAACACAAATACAGAAAATGAGACTTGCAGGAGCTCCCAGGACCCTTGGGCAGGAGAGCACAGGCAGGACCGCTGGAGCAGAGCAGCAAAAAGCGAGTGCAAAAAATGCTTTTGTGAGAGCAAAACCCAGGAAAAGCCAAACCAGCAGAGCAGAGCTGCACAGAGGGAAGGAAGGAGATGAAGGCTAGGAAGGGTCGGAAGGAGTTACCTGGGGCAGAGGGGCTGGGACAGGCTCTGGGAGCTGCTCCAGGTGATGGCTGTGCTGCTCACCCAGCCCTGAGTGCTGTGCCACTGTCCCTGTCCCTGGCGTGCCCCAGAGTCACGCAGGGAGTGCTCACAAACACTGGGTGCAAACACAGCCGGGGTGGGGCAGCCCCGTGCCCCTCCCAGCCCTCCCCAGGTGTTTCCTCAGCTCTGTGGCCCCCCCAACCTGCTCCAAGCCCTTGTGGATCCCTGGCCCTGGGGCTGCCCCTCACCACCCTGCTGTGGGGATGGTGACATTGTGCTGGACACCCACAAACCCCTTCCCAACGCGGGCTTTCCCCAAAATGCTGAAAAGTCTCAAAGTTCTTTTAGTGGCAGGATTGTTTGCTGTTGTCAGTGTGGGTCCTAATGCAGAGTGTGCAGGCTGGGGTGGTTCCTAATCCCCCTGCAGAGTGTGCACACTGACTAAGTGCTGCTATTTTAGAGCCTTTGTCGCCCTTTGCTGCTCCCTCAGGTGAGTCACAGAGCCCACACTCACACTGGGGGTGTCTGCAGCAGGCAGAGCCTTTTGTTCTCTGTTTTCAGTGCGCCCCAGTCAATAAAACCTGGCTTTGCAAAGGTTTCCACAGGCAAGCAAAATAGCAAAAAAATTCCCAATTTTATGGTTTGAGAGGAGCACCATTGACTTGCTTGCATCATCCAGCTGGCACTTTTATTTCAGAGTTCTTTATGGGTTTGGGTATAATTCTGTTATTAATCATGACAAAGAGAGGAAAACGGATTTGTCAGGAGGGTTGTGCTGGCTGTGGTGTGTCAGGTGTTTCAGGGGTGATGAGGAACCTGCAGGGATGGAACCAGAGCAGGAATCTGCATCCAGCACCTCAGCAGGGTGTAGGAAAGGAGGGGATATCCCGATTCCCTCTTTCCTTCCAGCACTGGGTCAAGCATCCTTCTCATTTTCTCCTTGGTGCAAGTCCCTGTCTGCTACAAGCTCAGGTGATATCCCACCAGTCCAGTCTCAAAGTTCCATCCACAGACAGGGCCTGATTTAGGAATGGTCCCTGGAACAGAACTTATCCCTGGGCTGAGGCGCAGAATCCCAGCCTGGCTGGGAAACCCCTCACCCGTGCAATAATGCTGGACTAATTGTCTTTTTTATTTTTAGTTTTTGGTCTCTCTCCCCTGGTTAAAATATTATTGTGAAGTGGTTTTGAAATGCAAGATGTAAATATTTAATTCCAGAAATGCTTCATTTCTGTAAGAGAAGGCCATAACATTCACTACAAATTTGCACCATATTTTGCCTTCCATGGATCTATTTGCTCCTAAAATGTTTTCAATTTCAGCCTTAAAACCTCAATATTCATCCTGAAGGATGTAATTTGGATTATCATGTCCTTTACCTGTGAATATAAGAATTGCAGTGCTCCTTTTCCTCCAAAAAGGCTTTTCCTTGAACTGAGCCATCACAGTGAGCTTTATCCTGATTAATTTTTCCCAGTTGTGTGGACAATGAACCATCCATTCTTTGAGGTGTTTTTCAATTTTTAATATTCTTTCCCAGTAATTTCAAAGCCATCCCATGTTTCAATCAAGGACAGACCAGAGGGGCACACAATGAGTTTTATTTTGACAAACTGGGAATTTTTTTAGCTGGGTGGCAGCCACAGAAAATCTCCTGCAAAGCACAGGAAGCTGTGCTGCTTTCCTGATTTTCCATCCCTCAAAATGCTATTTTTTTCTTTCTAAAAATCTCCAATGAAGCTGTCACCAAATAAATCTTCCTCCCCTGCAGGAAATGCTCAGCTCGTGCATCTGACAGCTGCATAAAACTTCCTGTTCATCAATGGCACAGAGCTCCAACAATTATCAATGATTAACCAGCTTCTTTATGGCTGTCCAGAGCCAGAGCCAAGAGCGTTCAAATATTGACAGTGGAGGAGAGATGACTGCTGGTCTGTGTCTGCCCTGCCACACGTGCTCTGGAGATGCTGGGATGGGTTGGAGCTGAGGGTTTCCATCGGGCTGCTGCTGCCAAGGTTTATCCAGCAGCAAAACCGCCCTGGCAGGGAGGGCAGAGGGAACCTGCAGGAGAGCAGCTGAGCAAAAAGCAAAATGAGGCATAGCTCCAGTGGAATTCTGACATTTGGACCAAAATATAAATGGGGCTTTGACTCAGCTTTGATGTTTCTCTCGGAAGAGGATGGATGGAGCGAATCGTGGATTCTTTCAGGTGGCAGAGCCCAACATTTGCACGGGTTGATGGATCCTGGATCCCAGGCAGGCAGAGCTGCCTGAATCCCAGATCCAGCCCAGCCCCTCTGAGGTCCACAGGGTTTGTTCACCTGCAGCCTGCATTCCTGCATTCTGAGTGACCCTCTGAGGCTCATGCTGTCAGTTCAGCTTAGAGGAGGTTTCCAAAAAAAACTGAGGCAGTGCAGTGCCTGATGCTGTCACACAGCTGGGGCTTCCACACCTGACAGACCCCAAAACAAGGTGCTGGCACTCCGAAATTCCTGATGTCCAATACAAAATCCATAATCCTGGGGACAGACACGAGCTGGAAGCTGGTGCAGAGGTGAAACCATGCCCATCACCACAAACATCCTCCTCTCTGGGGGAGCAGGTGCTGCTTTGAACTGCAAAAGGAAAGCACACCTGTAGGATCGGCGGGAGAAAAGCAGCGCTCCAATGTGGATGATCAGCAGATCTCATTTATTGATCGGTAGTCACATACATTTATATTAGATTTAATGAAGTTCATACATATTGCAAAGCTGAGCTCAGGATTGGTTGGTTTACTTATCATCCAGCTACACCTACTTCTACATTCTTTTGGGTTTTTCATTGCAACTATTGAAACTATTCTCCCTATTCTGGCAAGGCCCTACTCTCCCCCATCCTCATGTTGCAGCAAGGTTATAATGGCCTAGTTTTGTCATTGGACACTGACTGCTGACTCTTAGGCCTCTGTCCTTCTCAGTTTGCTAATGGTACTGTGTCTACGTGCCCTCTCTCAGCTGGCCAAATGTCTACAAAGCTCTCTACACACACCTGAACTGGTGTTCCTGCAAACCTGAAAAGCCTGGCTCAGAGCTCCAAGGAAAACAGTTTCTGCTGGCGTTCTGCTGGAGCTCTAGGCTGGATTGGACCTGGCTCTGTACAGCTGGTGGTCCCTGCGTTGCCCCAGTGATGTTTTCAGCCAGTTGGGTTTCCCTGCTGTCTCTCACAGAGTTCCCGTTAATGGCTGGGTCTGTCTTGTGTTCACCGCTGTGCTCTGAGTGGGCAGTGAAAAGGACAGAATGATTGCTCCAGCGCGGGAGCCCTGGGAAGCAGCACCATCCCTAAATGTTGCCCTGCTCCCTGTGCCTCTCAGCATGCCCTGGGTGAGGCTGCAGCCCCTCCTGTGGTCTGGCTCTGCAGCAGCTGCCCCAAGCCCAGAGGAACCCCTGCAGATCCCCACTCTGGCTCACACACTCCAGCTGGAGCTCAGTGGGAAACATTCCCTCATTCTGCCTCCCAGAGATGCCTGAGCAGCGTTTTTCAATGCTATTTCAGCCTGGAGTTCCTGCAGACTGTGAGTCGCAGTGTTGGTGTAGGAAGGCAGCTGCTGATGTGATTGTCTCTTCTTCCCCCATCACAGAAATCCCCCAGGTTCCTGCTGCCCCTGTTCTGTTTTTAAAGAGGGGGGATTACAGACTCTACACCAGCTATTTCTCCACGTGGGTGCTTCTAGAGCAGATAAAAGGTTCCTGTGTCAGGACTGAGACAGAGAGTTATTGTAGACGCGGTGCCTCAGTGGGTGGAACAGGCATTTGAGCCACAATTACTCTCGTGTAGGAGCACTTGAGGTCTTTATCAAATATGCAGTGATGATAACAATACTATGTCAAATATTCTCTTCCTTCTGCACAGCCTGGGTCACTGCTGTCCCCAGCAGGCTCTGCTTCGAACCCCCAGCTCTGCTTTCCTGGAAGTGCTTCCCCTTCCCAAGCCTGAAATATGGACAATCTGAGGAGCTGCAGCTACTAAAAAGAAAAAGAAGTGGAAAAAGTCTTCTTGTAAACCCTGTATTTAATTTTTGCCTTGAGTGAGGAAGTAGCAGGGACATGAGCAGGGACCTGCAGCAGGGGCAGAGAAGTGATGGATTTTGGGGGAGTTTGGCCCATGTAGGTCAGGTTTAGGATGTTCTCCTGTGCTGAGAAGGGGCCAGGCACGAGGCTGAGCCTGCTCTGGTGGGATGTGCAGGGCTGGGAGGAGCAGAGTGCCCACAGCCAGGTGTGTCCTGGCCGATTCCTGCTGCCAGCTGGACACAGGTGAGGCCATGGCCACACTCCTGCCCTCCTGTCAGGTGCTGCTGGGAAACCTTTGTTTTCCCACCCTGGTGGCTTTGGGTGAGGGAAAAGTCCAAATTTTCTTCTGTTTTCTTTGGACTTCTCCCAAGAAAAGGCATCGATGGCTTGGGGCACCTTATCCTGGTGCTTCCTGCTCACCAGGATCACCTGGGAGAGCTCTCCCTGCAATTCCAGCTGTGAATTCTGCAGCTGCCCTGGAGCATGGGGTTTAAGCTCTTCAGCACAGGGGGGTCCCCTCAGGACACTGCAGGATTCAGGCAGCTGTAGCCAATTCTTCTCCGTGGAAAAAGATGATTTGCTAAACTTCTGCTGGGTGGAAACGCAAGGATGGATAACCCTGATCCAATCCACTGAAGGGATAAAAGCTTTAAAGCTAGGGGAGGAAGCACTATCCTTAGTGAGGGAGAAGAATTTGATATCGTTTTATTGCTGCCACTGGGAAATCAGGCAGGAGCTGTGCCAGCCCCTGGGCTGTCCCTTTCCCTTTCCCTTTCCCGTTCCCTTCCCGAACCCGTGTGAGCTCCGTGACCCCGCCGGGTTACTCAGCACTGCTGAGAGCCAAAGCTTCGTTCATTCCACAGCTCCCTGGGCATCCCTGCGCTCCAGCACAGCTCCCTGGCGAGCAGTGACACTGCAGCTGTGACTCTCCTGAGCAGGACCTGACCTGGCCCCCGTGGCCAAGGCTTGCCGGTTACACCTCCCACATAACCCTTCCTTTCTCCCTCTATTTTACCCACTTGTAAAAATCAATTAGCGCTTGAGATCTGACCACATTCTCAGCAGCAGCTGGCAGAGATGGCCAGGAGGGAAATCCAGGGATGCTCCGGGATGCTCCGGGAAGTTTCGGCATGCTCAGGGAAGCACAGGGATGTTCCTGGAAGCTCAGGGATAGCCATGGAAGCTCCGGGATGCTCAGGGAAGGTTCGGGATGCTCACAGAAGTTCCGGGAAGCTCAGGGATACCCATGGAAGTTCCGGGATGCCCGGCAGCCCGTCAGCAGGTGGCGGCGTTAAACCGCAGGAGATGCTCAGTGCGCTCAGCTGAGCCCGGCGTTTCACCCCAAAACCCCATCCCTATCATTCCTTTCCTCCTAACCTTCCTTCCTTTTCCTTCCTATCCTCCCTTTCCTTCCCTTCCTTTCCTTCCTATCCTCCCTTTCTTCCTTTCCTCCCTTTCCTTCCTTTTCCCTATCCTTCCTTCCTTTCCTTCCTTTTCCCTATCCCTATCATTCCATTTATCCTTCCTTTCCTTCCTTTCCTTCCTATCCTTCCCTTTCCTTCCTTCCTTCCTCCCTTCCTTCCCTTCCCTATCCTTCCCTCCTTCCTTTCCTTTCCTCCCCCTTTCCCTATCCTCCCATCCTTCCTTCCTTCCTCCCTTTCCTTCCTCCCTTTCCTTCCCTCCCTCCTTTCCTTCCTCCCTTTCCTTTCCTTCCTCCCTTTCCCTATCCTCCCTTTCCTTCCTTTCCTTCCTATCCTTCCTATCCTTCCCTTTCCTTCCTTTCCTCCCTATCCTCCCTATCCTTCCTTTCTTCCCTTTCCTCCCTATCCTTCCTTTCCTTCCTTTCCTTCTTTTCCTCGTTAATGGCTGGGTCTGTCTTGTGTTCACCGCTGTGCTCTGAGCGGGCAGTGAAAAGGACAGAATGATTGCTCCAGCGCGGGAGCCCTGGGAAGCAGCACCATCCCTAAATATTGCCCTGCTCCCTGTGCCTCTCAGCATGCCCTGGGTGAGGCTGCAGCCCCTCCTGTGGTCTGGCTCTGCAGCAGCTGCCCCGAGCCCAGAGGAACGCCTGCAGATCCCCACTCTGGCTCACACACTCCAGCTGGAGCTCAATGGGAAACATTCCCTCATTCTGCCTCCCAGAGATGCCCGAGCAGCGTTTTTCAATGCTATTTCAGCCTGGAGTTCCTGCAGACTGTGAGTCGCAGTGTTGGTGTAGGAAGGCAGCTGCTGATGTGATTGTCTCTTCTTCCCCCATCACAGAAATCCCCCAGGTTCCTGCTGCCCCTGTTCTGTTTTTAAAGAGGGGGGATTACAGACTCTACACCAGCTATTTCTCCACGTGGGTGCTTCTAGAGCAGATAAAAGGTTCCTGTGTCAGGACTGAGACAGAGAGTTATTGTAGACGCGGTGCCTCAGTGGGTGGAACAGGCATTTGAGCCACAATTACTCTCGTGTAGGAGCACTTGAGGTCTCTATCAAATATGCAGTGATGATAACAATACTATGTCAAATATTCCCTTCCTTCTGCACAGCCTGGGTCACCGCTGTCCCCAGCAGGCTCTGCTTTGAACCCCCAGCTCTGCTTTCCTGGAAGTACTTCCCCTTCCCAAGCCTGAAATATGGACAATCTGAGGAGCTGCAGCTACTAAAAAGAAAAAGAAGTGGAAAAAGTCTTCTTGTAAACCCTGTATTTAATTTTTGCCTTGAGTGAGGAAGTAGCAGGGACATGAGCAGGGGCAGAGAAGTGATGGATTTTGGGGGAGTTTGGCCCATGTAGGTCAGGTTTAGGATGTTCTCCTGGGCTGAGGAGGGGCCAGGCACGAGGCTGAGCCTGCTCTGGTGGGATGTGCAGAGCTGGGAAGAGCAGAGTGCCCACAGCCAGGTGTGTCCTGGCCGATTCCTGCTGCTGGCTGGACACAGGTGAGGCCATGCTGCCCTCCTGCCCTCCTGTCAGGTGCTGCTGGGAAACCTTTGTTTTCCCACCCTGGTGGCTTTGGGTGAGGGAAAAGTCCAAATTTTCTTCTGTTTTCTTTGGACTTCTCCCAAGAAAAGGCATCGATGGCTTGGGGCACCTTATCCTGGTGCTTCCTGCTCACCAGGATCACCTGGGAGAGCTCTCCCTGCAATTCCAGCTGTGAATTCTGCAGCTGCCCTGGAGCATGGGGTTTAAGCTCTTCAGCACAGGGGGGTCCCCTCAGGACACTGCAGGATTCAGGCAGCTGTAGCCAATTTTTCTCCATGGAGAAAGATGATTTGCTAAACTTCTGCTGGGTGGAAACGCAAGGATGGATAACCCTGATCCAATCCACTGAAGGGATAAAAGCTTTAAAGCTAGGGGAGGAAGCACTAACCTTAGTGAGGGAGAAGAATTTGATATCGTTTTATTGCTGCCACTGGGAAATCAGGCAGGAGCTGTGCCAGCCCCTGGGCTGTCCCTTTCCCTTTCCGTTCCCTTTCTCTTTCCCTTTCCCGTTCCCTTTCCGAACCCGTGTGAGCTCCGTGACCCCGCCGGGTTACTCAGCACTGCTGAGAGCCAAAGCTTCGTTCATTCCACAGTTCCCTGGGCATCCCTGCGCTCCAGCACAGCTCCCTGGCGAGCAGTGACACTGCAGCTGTGACTCTCCTGAGCAGGACCTGACCTGGCCCCCGTGGCCAAGGCTTGCCGGTTACACCTCCCACATAACCCTTCCTTTCTCCCTCTATTTTACCCACTTGTAAAAATCAATTAGCGCTTGGGATCTGACCACATTCTCAGCACCGGCTGGCAGAGATGGCCAGGAGGGAAATCCAGGGATGCTCAGGGATGCTCCGGGAAGTTTCGGCATGCTCAGGGAAGCACAGGGATGTTCCTGGAAGCTCAGGGATAGCCATGGAAGCTCCGGGATGCTCAGGGAAGGTTCGGGATGCTCACAGAAGTTCCGGGAAGCTCAGGGATACCCATGGAAGTTCCGGGATGCCCGGCAGCCCGTCAGCAGGTGGCGGCGTTAAACCGCAGGAGATGCTCAGTGCGCTCAGCTGAGCCCGGCGTTTCACCCCAAAACTCATCCTTCCTTTTCTCCCTATCCTTCCTTTCCTCCCTATCATTCCTTTTCTTCCTAACCTTCCTATCCTTCCTTTCCTTCCTATCCTCCCTTTCCTTCCTTCCCTCCCTTTCCTTCCTATCCTCCCTTTCCTTCCTATCCTCCCTTTCCTTCCTTTCCTCCCTATCCTTCCTATCCTTCCTTTCCTCCCTATCCTTCCTTTCCTTCCTTTCCTCCCTATCCTTCCTATCCTTCCTTTCCTCCCTATCATTCCTATCCTTCCTAACCTTCCTATCCTTCCTTTCCTTCCTATCCTCCCTTTCCTTCCTTCCCTCCCTTTCCTTCCTATCCTCCCTTTCCTTCCTTTCTTCCCTATCCTTCCTTTCCTTCCTATTCTCCCTTTCCTTCCTATCCTCCCTTTCCTTCCTTTCCTCCCTATCCTTCCTTTCCTTCCTATTCTCCCTTTCCTTCCTATCCTCCCTTTCCTTCCTTTCCTCCCTATCCTTCCTTTCCTTCCTATTCTCCCTTTCCTTCCTATCCTCCCTTTCCTTCCTTTCCTCCCTATCCTTCCTTTCCTTCCTATTCTCCCTTTCCTTCCTATCCTCCCTTTCCTCCCTTTCTTCCCTATCCTCCCTTTCCTCCCTATCCTCCCTTTCCTCCCCTTCCTTCCTTTCCTCCCTTTTCTCCCTTCCCTTCCCTTCCTTCCCTTCCTCCCTTTCCTCCCTTTCCTCCCTTCCACCAAAATCTCCATTAATTGCTCAAGCACCAGTTTTGCCCATCATTTGTTCTTTCCTAACCCACGCTGGGGTTCCCGGGGGATGTGAGGGTGATCCCAGTCTGAGCACGAGGGATCCCAGCTCATCCTGCAGGGATGGCTTTGGCAGTTTGTCTTTCCAGGTGGGTCTGGCCTGGCTCAGAGCTGTCCCTGTGTTGATCTTTGTGCAATTGCTCTGCATTCTGTTGATGAAGTTGGGATTAGAGAGACCCCAGGGAAGGCTGGTTAAACCCAGCAGATTTCTCTGACAGTGGGATTTGCATCATTTCCCCAGCAGAACCCCCCTCCCAGCCCATGTGCTGTCCCACACCAAAGGCCAACTGCAAGATCACATTTGGGATTATTGGAAACACAGGTTTGGGCTGTCCAAAATCCCTCTGGGGCTCCATACCTTGCCTTAGGATCCTGACCCTCTTGGCAGCTGCTACAGGGGAGTCTGAAGCTGATTTTGCCTCACCTGTCCTCAAATTCCCTGAGGATCTGGGAATTATTTACACAACTCCTTCTGGCATGTGTGTCCTGCAACTTCCAGGGCTGGAAAACTTTCCTTGCCTTGCCTTTTCCTCCCTGGGAGAAGGTGCCACAAGATAATCAACCTCAATTCTGAATTTCTGACCCTTTTCCTCCCTGGGAGAAGGTGCCACAAGGTAATTGACCTCAGCTCTGAGTGTCTGACCCTTTTCCTCACTGGTAGAGGGTGCCACCAGATAATCAACCTCAGTTTTAAATCTCTGAGCATTTGGGACTCAAAGTGAGGTGCTCTCAAGCAGCCTTGTGCCTCCCAACCCTTTCCAGGTCCTTCCAGCCATTTCTTCCTCCTGCAAAGGAATTTTCTGTCTGTTCTCTTCTGCCTTCAGCCGAGGACAATCCTGGCTGATGAACTGCACCTGTCTGTGCACGTTTGTGCAGCTCAAACTGGAAGTGAGATTTCTACTCTTTAATTGCCTGCTCTGGAAAAAATAATCTTTCCAAGCCCTCTGGGTCTCCTCCATGCTGCTACAACACCAACTGTTGTCTTTGTGCTGTTAAAATAGACAGACTGTGGTGACTGAGGGGAGAGTTTGGCTGCACAAGAGCTGTTCTGGTCGTGACAGGCTCATGGGCAGGTTTGTTTTTAGCATCTTGAGTAAAATCCCAAGTCCCAGCTGTGAAAATAACAAGTGGGTGTCAACAGGTCAAGGACATACTTCTACATCCTTTAAAAATTAGGTTATCGTGGTGATTGTCTTTAAATAAAGAAATACAACCAAGAGAAGTTGTTTTGAACATTGATATTTGGGTGATTAAGAGTAACTTAAGCATTTCTTTAACGATCAAATGTCTCTCTCTATCATTAATGAACCAGCTGTTATGAGTGACTCCTACTCCAGCTTCATCCCTTTGCTCCCATTCTGAACAAAAACCCAATTTAGGCATGAGAAAACCTTCTGAAGATGCCTCTGGTGCAGGCAGAGGTGGAGGGGGGGTAAATGCCAGCACATGACTCAAGTCACACAGCTGCCACTGTTAGCTCTGAACCAGGCTCATTCTAAAGTTATCTTTTTTTTTTTTTTGTCTCAGATCAAGTTTTTGTGTTGTTAAATTTGTTCCCTGGGGTCAGGGAGTCCGTGCTGGTGTTTTCAGGTGTGGTTAATGATTTAAGGTGACTCATATGTCAGGGCTCACTCACTCAGGCCTCACAACAAACCCAGCAGTGACTCAGGAAGGTTTTTTATCACCGTGTTGAGATGATGTGTACTCACGGAATTCTAAAAGAAAGAGGAATAACAGATATTTCAGCAGGGGTTTTTTGGTGTTCCCACTATCTGTTTGTAGCTCTGTGAGAGGATTGATAGCCCTTATCAGGGACAGCCCACACGTCCCAGAGAGCAGCAGGTGCTGCAGGGCTGGGTGTACAGAGGACACCGTGGTTAATGTTTTTGCACTGGCATGTGACTGCAGAGGGGACACCTGAGGGACAGGACAGGGCAGCTCTGCACATGTGGCACTGCTGGGGTGCCTGAGTGCAAGAGGCAGAACCATTCCAGGTGCCATCGGAACACGTCCAAACCCCGGGGAAGGAACCCAGCCATTTCAGTCAGCTCTGGAAACCACCTTCAATGTGCTCAGACATAACTGAGAGTGCTGTGCAGAACCACAGAGCTGGCAGGGACATTGGAAAGGCTGCTTGGGAGCACCTCATTTCGAGTCCCAAATTCTCAGAAACTTAAAACTGAGGTTGATTCCTTTGTGGCACCCTCTGCCAGTGAGGAAAAGGGATGCAGCCATGGCAGGGATACCTTGCACTGCCCAGGCTGCTCCAGCCTGGCCTGGGACACGTCCAGGGATCCATCCAGGGGCGGCCACAGCTGCGCTGGGAATGCCATCCCAGCACCCTCACAGAGAGGAATTCCTTCCCCAGTGTGTGAGCAGGGATCACAGAGGGACCGATTTCCCTGTGTCACTGTCCCCTGTGTCACTATCCAGGGGGGAATGCCATCCCAGCCCCTCTCCATCCTCACAGACAGGAATTCCTTCCAATGTGTGAGCAGGGATCACAGAGGGAACGATTTCCCTGTGTCACTGTCCCCTGTGTCACTGCTCGGGGAATGCCATCCCAGCCCCTCTCACCCTCACAGAGAGGAATTCCTTCCAATGTGTGAGCAGGGATCACAGAGGGAATGGTTTCCACATGTCACTGTCCCCTGCTAGAGGCAGACACAGCAGCAACAGAAGCTGAGTTTTTTAAGGTCAAATATAAAGAATGAGCTTGAAGTGTTGAGTCAGAGCAGAAATCCCATAGGGAAATTGTGGGTGCATTCCATAAAATGAGACTTCTTCAGCAAGGATTAGTAACAGCTGAAGTATTCTGTTACAGAAATGTCACTTTTTGCAATGCTGCTGAGACATAGGGACTGTTCTTTTTCCCCCAGGAAAAGATTGCTTAGGAATTCTCAAAGCATCTTGGCTGTATTTGTGTATCCTGCAAATTCCACATGCAAACACTTCCGAAGGGCAGTCCTGGCACTTCCCTGCCCCCGGATCGGAGGAGTTATAAATAACTGCAGGAAGCACTACCCGTCCCTCTGGTCTGGGTAATCTTTAATGGGGGTCAGTGTGCAATGAACTCCTCAGGTAACGGAGTCCAGTGGACAATTATTGCCTGACACTTCAGTTTTCTATTTGGGTAATTTGACCTTTTAATTGAGCACTTAACCTGAAAGTTTACACAGTTTGAGGCCACTCTCAGAGGAGAAAACACACCACTATTTATTATATATATTCTTCTCCAAATTTCCAGTTATAGGAAAACCATGGGAAATGGAGTTTTCCCACGCGTGGCTGCTGGCTGGTGCTGGAGCTCACAGGAGGAGAGCAGGGGTGTTTGAAGCCCAGGGATTCTCTGGGAGGGCAGAGTGGGTCAGGTGCTCCCGGGGCTGGGATGGGCTGCCCTCATTGGCCTCTCCCTTATCACAGAGGGATTCCTGCTGCAGGTTTGCTCTGCTGCTCGGGGTCAGCTGGGTTTGCTGGGCACACACAGCATGGCTCTAATCTGTGTTTTCCCCAGACTGAGGGTTTTTGGAAGGGCGCTTCATTCACGCAGCAAATCCTTCAGGAGTGGGAGAAGGCTGGAGGAGGCACAGCCAGGACTGGGCTGCTGCTGCTGCAGGGTCCAGCCTGGCTCCCTGGGCATCCCCAACCTGCTCCCGTTCCCAAGGCTGCTCCAGGTGCTGCCTGAGGGCATTGCTGGGCACTGAGCCTGCTCCCAAAGATGCCTCAGGTTTTGGCTTTTCTATTTTTCAGGTTCTGTGATGCTTTAGTGTGCAGTTCTGAGCTTCACATTCAGCATTGCTGAGCTCTGTGCACAGAGCAGGGGGACAAAACAATTCCTGCTCCAGCTGGGCACCAAGGACAAATGACCCAAATCTCAGCCCAGGAGCACAAACCCCATGGGCTGGAGAGAGAAAAACCAGCAGGGTGGGACTGCAGGGGCTAAAGCTGGGATGGGACAATGAACTGCAAGGTGCAAATGGAGCAGAACTGATCCCAGGGACAGACCCCAAGCCCGGCCGTGCATTTTGGGGCCATTTGGGTTCATCTTGGGGGCAGCCCTGGCTGGGCTCTTGTGCTGCCCAAGGTGGATGCACTGAGGAGATCCTTTGAATAAATCCCTGCTTTATTCTTTAGCTCTGTCCAGTCCCTGCTCTAGCTCAGCCTGCACAAGACAATTCTGCTGAAAACAGTGTTTAGAGAAGCCCCACCATGATAAAATATATCTATTTATACTGCCTTGTGAACTTTCTGCAGCTCTGGTGGATCACCCAGCTGCTAAAATGGGTTATAACTCTACCAAGGAAGTAGCTCAGAGATTCAGAGACCTCAAATTCCAGTGGGTTTTTTTTTTCCACTTTTAATAGTGTCCAATAAAAGATAAAAGGTGGGAACTGTTTTCCTGCAGATCAGCAATTGCTGAAAGCCAGGGCAGTGCTCTTACTCATGGGCAAGCCTGATAATCCCACAAACTCACTCATCCATCCTCCAAGAGGAATTTATTCCAGCCCAGATCACTCAGTTCATTGCTGGTAAGAAGGAGGAACAACCTTTTGCAATATGTTCCTCCCAGCCAATCCTCCTTTGCTACTGGTTTTTTCCTACCAGGTTGCCCAAGAATATTGAAGAAAATTCAGGGAGACTTTTTCACACCACTGACTACCCAATGTTTGTGCTGGCAGCAACAAACCCGGGCTTGAAAGTTTGTGCAATGTGGAGATGGGATGGGTGGGTGGGGGAATAACTGAAAATGCAAAAGCAAACTCAGGGTTTAGGGTGTGGGATTTAGGGTGATTCTGCTTTGGGTGAGCCAGGGAGGGAGAGTAAAAGAGAAAGAAACTCAACACAGAAGCAGTTTCAGCTGAAAATTTCCACTGAAATTGTAGAGAAAAATGGGTTTGGGAGATCATTTCTCTGAACATGTTCATGGTGAAGGGAGAACAGTGGCTACAAAGATTTTTACATCTCTCAATATTTTCAGTGCAAACAAAGTGGTCCTGCCTCAAGCCCTGCTGGACAAAATGTCCACAATTTTCCTTATTGACAGTTCTGGCTGAAAAACCAGCAATTAACACACAGCATTAATGACAGCTTCTCTGCTGGAACAAACTCCTCGAGGTAAAGGCTCCTCATGGAGCTTTAATGATCTCTCTGGAAAATGGAAATGGTCATTTCCAGCACAGCCAGCCATGATTCTACCATTTTAACCATCACTGCCAAACCAGGAAATATTGTGCTCTGAGCTGGTGGAAATCTTGCTCTGAGTGTGGCTGTGACAAAGAATATTTAACTTGTGAGAGCAAGAAAGAACAACCAGTCATTCTGTTTTATTATTTGTCTCAATCCTGTCCAGTCTGGAAAATATAAAAACAAAGAACACTTTATTTCTCAAGTTATCATAAATATGGATTAGTCCTTCCAACCTTACAGGAAAGCTGAGGGTGCTGTGGGATCAAAAAGAGGGGAAATCCACATGAGCTTAGAGAAAAGCTGGCATTTCTCACCAGTAAACATGATGTGGAGTGGGATGATCAAAGCTGCTGCATTTGTTCAAATATTATCCTTGGAACAGAGCCACAGCCACTCCGTTCTGTTTCTGACTTAACCTCTCAAGGAAAGGTCCCATTGCTCATGGGGTGTCTCACCCTGCTCTGCTGTTCCTGCTCTGCTTTTCCTGCTCTGCTTTTCCTGCCGTTCCCCTGCTCCATCCCGAGGTCCCACAGCTGCAATGTGCTGCTTGCCCCCGCTCTGACACTGACTCCCTCTTGCTGCATTTTTGGGTCACATCCTGACCCTCATTATCTTTATAAAGTATCTTTAAATGACCTGGATCCTTTATTTCTTCTGGCACCATCATTCTGCCCTGCTTTTCAGACTCAGAGCAGTTCCTAACAAGGTAATATTTGGGAATTCTGGGGAAATAATTGGGAATTCTGCATCCCAGCTGAGCCTGCATCCCTGAGCACAGCCCCGTGCTGCCCTTCCCTCCATCCCCTGGAGCCTGCAGGGAGCAATCTGGGGCAGTTTGGCCACAGTTCAGCCCAGAATGGTTTGGGTTGAAGGAGCCTTAAAGCTGATCCCATCCCACCCCTGCCATGGCAGGGACACCTCCCACTGTCCCAGGTGCTCCCAGCCCTGTCCAGCCTGGCCTTGGGCACTGCCAGGGATCCAGGGGCAGCCCCAGCTGCTCTGGGCACCTGTGCCAGGGCCTGCCCACCCTCCCAATGTCCCAATATCCACCCCAATGTCCCATTATCCACCCCAATATCCCATCTAACCCTCCTCTCTGTCATTTGAAGCCATTCCCTGTGTCCTGTCCCTCCATGTATGTATATAAATACATATAAATATAAATTCTCTATAAATTCTCTCTCCATCTTTCCTGCAGCTCCTCCAGGCCACACTGAGGCCACCCCAAAGCTTCTCCAGGCTGAACAGTCCCAATTTTCCCCAGCTTTCCTCAGAGCTGGGGGTTCCCAGTGTCCCAGTTCTGACACCCAGGCTGGGGACATTTCCCATGCAGGAGGAACCTTTCCCTGCTGCCCCCATCCTGGCGGGTCCTGCGCTGGATTTTGTGGTGTCAGGTTGAACATGGCTCTGGCTGAAGGCTTCCCCCTCACCCCCTGCCCTGGCACTGGTTGCTCATTAAACCCCCTGCTATTAATAGCAGAGCACAGGGTGGGAGTGCAGGTTCAGCCAGTGCATTCTCCTACTGAGGCATGCCAAAAATAGACTCACAAAAGTCCAACCCCGATGAAACTTTAACTGTCCTTAGTCAAAACCCCACATACTACACTAACCAACTGATCCCTGACACTCACCTCCGAATTCCTCGCAAGCTGTGGGATAAATGTGTTAAAAACCCATCATCTGTTTATATTTAATTTTTTAATATTCACATCATATTTACAATACATTTTTATATTTACATTATATTTACAATTTATATTTTTATATTTACAATATATTTACAATATATTTTTTGTATTTACAATACCTCTTTTGGCTGTATTTCCAAATAAATACATATCTTTTCTTTTCCTGCTTTTCAGCTGATAAAGTGAAATGAGGCTTCCTCACCAGCTGTGGAATAAATGTGTTAAAAAACCCATCATCTGTTTATATCTATTAATTTTTTTATATTTACATTATATTTACAATATATTTTTATATTTACATTATATTTACAATATATATTTTTATATTTACAATACCTCATTTGGCTTAATTTCTGAATTAATACATATATTTTCTTTCCCCGCTTTTCAGCTGATAAAGTGAAATGAGGCTTCCTCACAAGCTGTGGAAGAAATGTGTTAAAAACCCATCACCTGTTTTTATTTATTAATTTTTTATATCATTACAATAAATATTTTTTTATATTTACATTATATTTGCAATACCTCTTTTGGCTGTATTTCCAAATAAATACCTATCTTTTTTTTCCTGCTTTTCAGCTGATAAAGTGAAATGAGGCTTCCTCACAAGCTGTGGAATAAATGTGTTAAAAACCCATCATCTGTTTATATTTATTAATTTTTAATATTTACATTATATTTACAATATGTTTTTAATAATTACATTATATTTACAATATATCTTTTATATTTACAATACCTAATTTGGCTGTATTTCTGAATTAATTAATATATTTTCTTTCCCTGCTTTTCAGTTAATAAAGTGAAATGAGGCTTCCTCACAAGCTGTGGAATAAATGTGTTAAAAACCCCATAATCCGTCTATATTTAATAATTTTTTATATTTACATTATATTTACTATATATATATTTATATTTACATTATATTTACAATATATATTTTTATATTTACATTATATTTACAACACCTTTTTTGGCTGTATTTCCAAATAAATACATATATTTTCTTTCCCTGCTTTTAAGCCGATAAAGCGAAATGAGACTGAAGAATGCTTCGATGTATTCTGAGCTGTGATCAGGGATGGGTGTGTGATGGTGACGGACGTGAGCTGCAGGTGTTATCTGCAGCGCCTGCTCCTGCCCGAAGAGCCCAGGGGACGAGGGAATTGGGTGGGTGGGGGATTGCAGGAGGGAAGGGGGAGGATTCTCTCAGGCTGAGAGGAGCCCTGG
The DNA here is from genome assembly GCA_024865655.1 of Emberiza elegans. Classification (NCBI taxonomy): domain Eukaryota; kingdom Metazoa; phylum Chordata; class Aves; order Passeriformes; family Fringillidae; genus Emberiza; species Emberiza elegans. The sequence continues at coordinate 2,139,961 of JALJVW010003097.1, forward strand.
GCATGAGAATGGATGGATCCTCAACTCCTCACCAGTGGTACCAGGTAAATCTGGAGAGTGCAGCACAAAATGAGAGCAGAGAGCTCTGAGAGGAAGCAGAGGAGGAGGAGGAGGAGTCCACCTGCTTTTGATAGTGACAGAATTAACTTTGAATTACATGCTGTTACCTGAGCTTTTAAAACTTTGGCTATTAATGTCATATTGATGATTTCTGTGCAAGCTGAGGAGATGGTGAGGTCCTGCACAGGCTGCTGGAAGGGGCTCTGGAGGTTTCCCCCAGGACCAAACCTGCCTTGTTAGTCTGGCTCTCCAGCCAGATAAGCAAAGCTCTACCTCTGAATTAACAACTGAAAATAAATCAGCCTTCTCTGTCTGTACAACAAGAGCAGCAAGGTAGAAATGGCTGCATATTTCTGAAAATTTCAGTGCTATCCACGCACCAAAAAGGTTCAACTTTTGGCAGAAGTGAAGTTTTCCAGCTCAGACCAGGATTGCCCAAGGTTTTCACACCATTTAGAGGCGCTGGCTTGGGCCTGGCTGGTGCTGTGCCTGGAGGTGTTTGGGAGGAGCTGCTTTCTAAAAATCAAAACATGCCATGAGACTGAGGTGGTTTCATGAAATGCCCTTTCAAAATGAAAATGAAGAGTTGTTGACATAATGATGTTGAAAACTACAGGTTGGGAGCTTGACTGGGAGAAAAATCTTTATCCTGGAGGAAATTATTGTAACAGCCCTGCTAATCTTAAAAACAACTCCAAGCTCTCCAGAAGATTCCTTCCCATAAGATTTGCATCCAGCTGATGTGTTTTCTCTCTCCCAAACTTTTGCTAAAAGAACACCTTTGCTTCAATCAGGTTTTCAAGCACAGAAGAACTTTAAATTTCAGGATTCTAGAAAAATAGCCAACCTGGTTCCCATTGTCCTTCAGCACAGCCAGTGTGAAGGAAGCAGTTCCAGCTGAAAATTCTCAGTGAAATTGTAAAGAAAGAGGTTTGGGAGATAATTTCTCTAAACACGTTCATGGCAAAGGAAAAACAGCACAGCCCTGACACTGTGTGACCCCCACCATGTTATTTCCCCATCTCTCTTTGCCCGGGGGCTCTGGTTTCCCCAGAAATTCCAGGTTTTTTCCCCTGGGTGCCATTGACTTCTATAAATAGCACACTCCTCTCTCTCCGTGTCACAAATCCTTTTTGACAAAAATAAATGTTTTTCCAGTCTGGCACCGCTCTGGGTGCCAAGCACAGCCCCAGAGAGGCTCGGGGAAAGCAGCAGCATCCCCGGGGGATGATGAATATGCAGAAATCCCTCAGTGCTCCGTGTTTGAGGGCATCTGCCAGAGCCCTGCTGCTGGATCAGAGCACAGATCAAACATTTGGCACCAGCCCCGTCCCTCCCTGGCCAGCTCCTGCTGCAGGCAGCACAATGTGCTATTTTTAAACCTTTCTCCCATTCATCTGGCTCCACACACACATAAAACTTCCCCCAGTGCAGCGGTTATCGGTTGCCTCACAGCTGACTCTGGTTCTTTAGGCAATGAGTTTCCCTTTCAATTCTGCCTTTGGGCAAGAGGAGCTGTGCAGGGTTATGAATCAACAGCAATTGGAGCTCCTGTCCTGTCTGGAACGTGTCTTGGGGCACACCTTCCCTTGTCTTCCTTGCCAGCCTTGCCTCAGAGCCTGGCCCTGTGCTGGGAAGTTGTTTTGCCACTGTTCAGCAGCAAAAATACCTTTTGCAATTAGTTCTGTTCTCCTTCCAGCCAGAAGGGAAGTTCCTGAGAAGTTCTCATGTATCCAAAGTGAAATTTTAGCGTTTAGAACAAAAAACTAAAGTCCTGCTGGTTTTAGATGGCTTAATTTCACTTTAATATTTAAGAACCTGAGGGATTGCATCCAAAATAAATGATTCAGCACCTCAAGTTCTCCCAAGAGAGACCTTGGGGATCTTCCTGGTTCCTTTGGCTACACCTGGGGTTGGTCTTGCCCTTCCCAGCCCCAAGGTCTCACCCCCAGACACAAATTGGTGCCACATTGCTGCTGTTGACTGCAGCAATTCTGCAGCCAGGAGTGAGTCAGAGCAGCCCTGTGACCCTGCTAAAACCCAGCCTGCACAAAAAGGTTTTTGTCAGGATCAAAGTCCCAGGATCCCTGTCACGAAAGGGGGTGAAGGACAAGGGCTCATAATCAGTCTGTGAACCACAAAGTTCCTTTTGTGGAGGAGCACCTTCCCTGAGGAGGTGCAATCTCCACAGGGCTTTTATTGCAGGTGAGCAAACCACACCTGAAAAATTCCCCCAGCTCCCCTGTCCTGACGGGTGGGTGTGAGCAGCTCCCAGCAGGGACCAGTTCTCTCCATTTCAGGAGAATTTCACTCCCAGTGACTCCCATTAACTGGTGTCTAAATGAAAACATCATCTATAAATAGATCCACAAATAAAACACCTTTACAATCACAGGCTTGAGTTCTTATTGTAACTCTATGGCTCTTTCTGTCCCCTAAAATCCTTTTCAGGATTTCAATACGAACAGGCATTTAACAGACAGGTGGGATGCCCCACTCATTCTGGAGCTAATAAATCTGATAAAATGATATTTCATCACCCTGCAAATGTTTCCCTCAGCCTGCACTTCTTATCATCCCTTCCAGGAACACTTAGAGGTGAACTTTGAAATATTAAATTTTTGTAGGGAAACCAAATGCCTGATCTCTTGTGGAGCCAGCTTCCCTTGGTATGTCTTGAATCACAGAATCACAGGTTAATTTAGATTGGAAAAGATCTCCAAGGGTTCATCCTCTGCCCAATCTCCACCTTGTCACCTAAACCAGAGCCCTGAGTGCCTCCCCCAGTGGCAGTGGAAGCTTTCAATAACAATGTCCAGGGTGTCCAGCTACTTGAGAGCTTTATATCATTGCCTGCATATAAAATATCTCCTGGCTTTCCTCTGTGTTTATTTTATTTTAGAGGAGTAGGCTTTGAAGCTTTTCACCTGTGTTGAAATCCTGAATGTTACAGGGAGCATTAAAGCTTTTCCTCCCTGTTCTTTCAACCGCAGCCAGAGGGAAGACAGGATTCTCCCAGAGCACCAAAGGCTGAGCAGAGCAGGTGGGGATGATCCCAGTTACCCTGCTTTTCTGCCCAGGATCTTGCTCCCAAACTCTCCCTTGTTCTCCTTCTGCTCCGATTGACAATGACCAAAGTTTGGGCCCTGGCTAGGTTTTCCCCTGTGCTCCATGGTGGCACAGACATCCAAGATCAGTCTGAGGAGTGGGTCTGGTGTCTGCAGGCTGGGCTGGGGTGTCCCTGCCAAGCCACCCAGGCAGGGCTGGCCTTTGCCCATGGCTGAGCTGGCTCCTGGCTGACCCCTGAGCAGATATCTGGGACCTTTGCCCTGGAGAAAAATGGGACAGAGCCTGGTTCACCTGCAGGGCTGCCCGTGGCTCCCGTTGGTGGAACTGAGATAACAAGAGGGGAATTTTGAGGCAGCTTGGAGGCCTGGAAAACTGAACCCATTCTGCCTGAGGCTTCTCAAACATTTCCTTCCATTATTTCCATTAACTCTGGAGAGCGTTGTCCCTTCTTCACCTTGAGCCAGCCCCATGCTGCTGGGATTCCACCTGCAAGCAGACCTGGAGCATTCCCTGCTCCTCTGTCTCCTGTTTTCCTGTGGAGCACAGTTCACCACAGCATGAATCAGATGAGACTCTGATTTCCATTCCTGACCTGATAGTGGAGGGTAAAGTGCCACGGACGTGCAGATTCCAATTTGGGGTAATTTTTGTACTCCTGGCTCCCCTTTATTGCCCTGCTGCTGTCCCTGGCTGCAGTGCCTTCACTTCCCTTGTCTCTTCTCTTCTCTTCTCTTCTCTTCTCTTCTCTTCTCTTCTCTTCTCTTCTCTTCTCTTCTCTTCTCTTCTCTTCTCTTCTCTTCTCTTCTCTTCTCTTCTCTTCTCTTCTCTTCTCTTCCCTTCCCTTCCCTTCCCTTCCCTTCCCTTCCCTTCCTTCCTTCCCTTCCTTCCCTTCCCTTCCCTTCCCTTCCCTTCCCTTCCCTTCCCTTCCTTCCCTTCCCTTCCCTTCCTTCCCTTCCTTCCCTTCCCTTCCCTTCCTTCCTTCCCTTCCCTTCCCTTCCTTCCTTCCCTTCCCTTCCTTCCCTTCCTTCCTTCCCTTCCCTTCCTTCCCTTCCCTTCCCTTCCCTTCCCCTTCCCTTCCCTTCCCTTCCTTCCTTCCCTTCCTTCCTTCCCTTCCTTCCTTCCCTTCCCTTCCCTTCCCTTCCCTTCCTTCCCTTCCCTTCCCTTCCCTTCCCTTCCCTTCCCTTCCCTTCCCTTCCCACTGCCTGGAGTTCACCCAGCCCTTGGAAAATGAGAGGCAAAGAGTTTGAACTTGTTGAGAGGAACATGCCCAAGGAAGCAGAGGATCATTTTCCCTGGTTATTAAATGCATTCCATTCCACACTTGTTTTGACATTGTCCCTCAGAGAAAAATATTTTGTTTTATGGAGAGGCCTCGTTGCTGCTTTTCCTGTCAGGGATTATTGCTCCATAGGTGTTCAGCTCCATCCAAACCCTACAACGTAAAGTTCTTTAAAATTCCTTCTGGATCCAAGTCCTACAGCTGAGGTTTGACTTGTTAGGTTGTTCCAACAACCTTGAGATAAAGAATTGAGATAAAAACTGTGGACGGGAGTTGAAATTCGATCTAGTCTGTCCCCTGGCATTCCCATAGCAAAGAGTATGGGAATATAGGAGATAAAATCCATACAGGGATTGTATGAGGCATTAATGAAGTTCTAGACAGGGAAGAAAAACTCTGGTTTTCACTCTCTTCAACTCTGATACTCAAAAATAGCCAAGAATAAATAGAAGTGAATAAGCACAATGCTCAATTTCATAATATGATACTCACACTCTTCTCCAAGCCTTGCCTGAAAGGAGACATTAAAACAAATTTGAATGCAGCCACCCACAGCTTGAGCTGTCAATGCTCAGGTTCTCAGGGGAATTCACTCATTGGCATAAGGGATCAATGAGCTGCTTCCATCTCAACAAACCTCTTGTTTCAATTATGTGAAGCCAAAACCAGCTTTTTTCTGCTAAAGCTACAACTCTTCCATGAATTTTCAAGAGATGTGCCGCAAAGGACTGAAAATTGTCCAGCTTTCTCCTTTTCTAAGAGGTGATAATGCATTAAAAACCCACCCACCTACAGGCAGTGCCATTGAACTAAAAATGAAGTTTCACGTCTGTAAAATGAGGCATGGAATGAGTTTCCTGAACGTTTGTCCTGAAATGAACTTCAGCTGGGAACAACTCACAGAATTAATTTTTTAGATTTTGGGTTCTTTTGCACCATTAATTGAAGTATTGACAGAGATGTGAATTCTGCCTCTGGTTGTTGAGCGCAAAGGTCAACACTTCTCAGGCTGGAGGGGACAAACCTGAGCAAAACTGACAAAACTGGTGGGAGCAGGGAGAGGTCTCTAAATCCCTCTGCAGGGACTGGCTCAGAGCTGTGCCACATCAGCTTGGCAGCAACAGAGCACAGATCAAAAATTCCAGATTGCCAGGCCTGAAGACTGGCATTCTCATCCATAAAAAACCATGGGTTAGTGGCTCCAGCTTTGCCTTTTCAACTCCAACATGCCCAAAGCCTGAACAGAATTCGTTTCCAAAGCCTGAGCAGAATTCACTTCCTTTTGGACAGGTAAGCCTCACTCCCTTCCCTGTAGGGACAGGGAATGCAGAGGTGAATTAATCCCATTAAAGTTGTGATCCTGCTGCCTTCCTCCGAGGAAGAAATGATCCCAGGGAGGTGGTGTTGAAATGGAAATTCTGAATGAGGGCCTCATTCCAAAGCAGCAAAGGACTGCTCTGAATTATTGTGCTGGGCTAAAGGGGTCTCAGATATTTGTATTTATATTTATATTTATATTTATATTTATATTTATATTTATATTTATATTTATATTTATATTTATATTTATATTTATATTTATATTTATTAAATCCAGGGCATCTGCTGGGGTCCTGCTCTGGAAACAGAGGGAGAGTAAAGCTCTGAGTTGGTGCCTGAAGTGGAAGCCTGGCTTGGTCATTCATTGTCTGTGCAGTTTGATAATTACCTATTTCCCAAGTCAATGGCTTTGGACATTTACTCGGAGGTAGGAGATTAATGAAGTTCTCTACAAACTTCAGGAACCTGAAAAACTCCAAAGATTCCGGAACTGCATTTTCCAGGTCAGCGGTTGCTGGTGACCCAGCAGAGAGCACAGATTTGTACCTGGGCTGGTGCAGAACCCACCCAAACCTCCCTCGCATGCCTGGATCTCTGGGTCCACTGCATTGAAATAGCAAAAACCCCGAGCAGTTCGGTAAATATCCACCTGTGATTTCCTGCCCAGGAGCAATCAGGGTTTCGAAACAGCTGCTAACGAGGCTGCCAAGGTCAGTTCAGAGAGATAACAGCACTTCTCTCTGAGGGCTAAATCATCAGAACGTTTGTGAGCACTGAGAGATGCCTGGAATCAAAATATCAGCACTTCTCTCTGAGGGTTAAACCATCAGAACGTTTGTGAGCACCGAGAGATGCCTGGAATCCAACAAACTTTCTCTTAGCACTTCTTCCATACTGGCACAGCTCCATTGGCTCTAATATTAATTTATTGGTAGTAATATTAATTTGTGATGCTGTAAGAAGAGGCTTTGTGGGGGTTTTTGTCCCAAGATTTTGGGTAGATCCCCACATGGACCTGCACTTTAGCATGAGCTCCCTGGGGATTGATTTCCCATCCTCTTTGCTCCCATTGTCACCCTCACCCTGCCAGGAATGCTGCTGAGGGATGGCATTTTTAAAATATACATAATTTCTACTGATTCTGCAAAATTTCCAGCTATTTTCACCTTTCCTCAGAACTTTCTATGGATTTTATCTTGTCCCAATCCCCTCCCTGGGACCTCCATGCCAGGCAGAAATGTGTTCAGGCTGTGCCAAGGGGGCAGAAGCTTCTTCTGCAAAGCTGCAAAGATTTTAAAAATAAATAATGAAAAAGTGATTCTAGAGAAAAAATAGAACTCTTTATTTTCTTACAAAACAGCCTAGAAATATTCAGATAATGCACAAAAATTGTTTTATACCTTGTTTTGGGGATACATTTACACGGCTGAGCATAACAGAGGAGAACCAACAAATGAAAACAAGAGACAGACCAACAAGTATTAAGAACTTGCAGCATTTCAATATGTAAAAAAATAAAATTCAAGGTTATATATAGAAATAAAGCTGTGCTTGAAACTGCAAAAGTGTAAAACCAGTGACCATAACAGCCAAAATCCAGTATTGCATGGAGGGCAGTGACAATTGGAACCTTTAGGTATTGCAGTCTCCATGAGAAACAGACCCCCTGGAAATGTTTGGGGTCCTCATTTCATGTGGAATTGTCCTTGGAATAATTTTCTGTTCTTCATCTCATGTAACTATCCTGTCAGGATCATCATCATTCTGCAGAGGCAGAACCCATAGGATTCCAGTGGTTCCATTTCCATTCATGCAATGAAAAACTACAAAGTTGTTACCATAAAAGTGGGATAAAATGGGTAGTGCAGGAGCTGGAGGGATGGAAATCCATGGGGAAGAGCAGAGGGTGTGTCAGGCACAGGCTTGCAGCTGCTCAAAGCAAAGCAATAAATCCTGCCAGGTGCATTTATCCCTACTTCCCTCCAACCCAGGATGCCAAGGAAATTTATTTCTTTCATTATCCCAATTTCCCAGCCCTGTTTCAGCCTTTTCCAGACTCCCAACTCCCTTCTCTGGCAATTTGGGAGGGACTGGGGCAGTTTCCTCTCCCACTCCGAGCTCCCAGGGCCACTCCAGCCCTGCCTGGTCCCAAACTGGAGGCAGCTCTCCCCAAACTGGGCTGTTCAGCACCCCAGGGCTCCTGGTCCTGCACTAAATCCCTGGATTCCCACAGCTCCATGACAGCACTTGGCATTTCCCTCTCCTTTGAAGCACATTTTTCCCTATAAAACAATCTGGGAGCTTTTCCTGGTGCTGTTCCTGGCTCAGCAGTGGCTCAAGGGATGTGGTGCAGTTCTTCCCTGCAGCCTCCAGAGCTTTGGCTCCCGCAGCCGACGTCTCTCTCTCAAGAGCAGGCAGCAGCAGGGCTGTCCTTTATTTTTTGCAACCTGTATTGAGCAAAGAAACAATCTTTATAGTGATTATGTCAAAGCAAACTGCACTGAATAGAGTTAAAGGAGTGAATATTCAGATTATACTGGGAGATATATTTTTCCTGTGGTGTTGGCTGGCAAAAAAATATCTTCCCCAGCATTGAAATGTCCTGGATTTCTACTGGAGGATTTAATTCTAGATCAGAGACTTGTTTTCTCAATTTAGGTTGTTGCACAAGTTAGTTATTTTGTTAGCTTGTTTGTATAAACTTGTGAGAAAGAGAATCCTACATTCAAAATATCTAAGTTGCAACACTGCACAGCTATTTACAAATAGATTTTTCTCTGTCCTTCTGCCTCAAATGAAGTTGTGTTATCTAAATTCTGCAGTGAGCAGTTCCTTCATTAAGGCATCTTCTATTTAATCTGCAAATTGATGCTCAAGATCAAATGGGATTTTTTAGGAAATATCTTCTGGGACTGCAGTGGAGGAGTTCTAACAACCCCTGGCTGTTATTTTCTGCAGCGCTGGGTATATGCTGATTTCCCCCTTTTTGAGCTGCATCACACACAGAAAATGTGGATATAAAATTGACTCCAGAGCCACGAGCTGTGTGAAACACAGGACATTTCCTGATAAAACACTGAACTGGGACAACATTCATTTGTTAAAATAAAGACCCAGGATGGCTCTGGCCCTGTGAGGATGAAGAGCAGACAGACACCAGCTGTTTACCCTCCCATTGGCACAGAAATCCCAGCCCAGGTGCCAGCAGAGCCTGCAGTGTGCATGAACACAGGAACACAGGTGTGCGTTTGTGCACAAGCAGGAGCACAGGTGTGTGTTTGTGTGCACACAGGTATGTGTTTGTGTGCACACAGGTGTGTGTTTGTGCACAAGCAGGAGCACAGGTGTGTGTTTGTGTGCACAAAGGTGTGTGTTTGTGCCCAAGCAGGAGCACAGGTGTGTGTTTGTGTGCACACAGGTATGTGTTTGTGTGCACACAGGTGTGTGTGCACAAGCAGGAGCACAGGTGTGTGTTTGTGCACAAGCAGAGCACAGGTGTGTGCTTTGTGTGCCCAAACAGAGCACAGGTGTGTGTTTGTGTGCACACAGGTGTGTGTTTGTGCACAAGCAGGAGCACAGTTGTGGGCTTTGTGCCCAAGCAGAACCCAGGTGTGTGTGTGCCCAAGCAGAGCACAGGTGTGTGGTTGTGCACAAGCAGAGCACAGGTGTGTGTTTGTGCCCAAGCAGAACCCAGGTGTGTGTGTGCCCAAGCAGAGCACAGGTGTGTGTTTTTCACCCAAGCAGAGCACAGGTGTGTATTTGTGTGCCCAAGCAGAGCACAGGTGTGTGTTTGTGTGCCCAAGCAGAGCACAGGTGTTTGTGCCCAAGCAGAACCCAGGTGTGTGTGTGTGCCCAAGCAGAGCACAGGTGTGTGTTTTTCACCCAAGCAGAGAACAGGTGTGTGTTTTTCACCCAAGCAGAGCACAGGTGTGTGTTTGTGCCCAAGCAGAGCACAGGTGTGTGTTTGTGCCCAAGCAGAACCCAGGTGTGTGTTTTTCACCCAAGCAGAGCACAGGTGTGTGTTTGTGCCCAAGCAGAGCACAGGTGTGTGTTTTTCACCCAAGCAGAGAACAGGTGTGTGTTTTTCACCCAAGCAGAGCACAGGTGTGTGTTTATCCAGACCTGCTCGTGGCTGGAGGGCGATGGGCAGGGCCCTGCCAGGGATGAGGATCCCCGAGTGCAGCGTCTCCAGCGGCGCCTGGTCCGTGGCCACCACGCGGTACCTGCGGATCAGCTGCAGGGACATCCCCAGCTGTCAGTGCAGCATCCCCAGCTGGGGAATGACCTGCTCTGACTGCATCATCACAAGGCTGAGCAATTGCCTCACTCAGCTGTGCTATATTACAATATACCACAACTATACTGTATCACATCAAAGAAAAACCCACAACCCTTTCAGACAGTCACAACACAGCTTTGACCCAATTGGCCAATCAATCCAACCATCACCAGTGTCCAATTAAGAAATCACTCTTATAAACTGTTGAGAGTTTTTGCAGGACAATGGCCATATGCAGCCAATGCACAATCCAGCCTGCTTGTACCAATGGACAATGGACACATTCACAAACAATGGATAAAGGACATATTCAGAAATGGGGTCGGGATATCCTTGAAAGAGATACAAGAAGAAGAGTCATCAGGACTCAGCAGGTTTGTCAATGACCTTGGGAAAGTAAGAAAAAAGAGAAGTCATGGCCAGATAGCCACAGCAAGATGCATGAAAAATTAGCTGATCCAATCAGCATTCTATTTTAGACATGTGAACAGCTAGGATTAACCAATCATGCGATGGACAGTAGCGATTTATTATAAACATAGTCTTTTTAGGGATAATAAATTTGGCTTCAGTGTATCATATTGGTTATGGTGTGATGTCCCTGAACCTCCACATCCCGCAATAAACAATCTCCATAACACATTCCACATGTGCCAAACAACAGGAGCAGCAAATACTCCATAACACATTCCACATGTGCCAAACAACAGGAGCACAAACAGAGATAAGAATTTTCTCTTCTTCTCTGAGCTTTGTCACTGCCTTCCCCAGGAAAATTCCTTGGGAAGGCTGTGCCTGCTGCTCTCTGTGAAGAGAGCTGTGCCCACAATGAGCGTGCTGGGCTCTGCCTGTGCTCAGCTGGAGGACAAACCCCCCCAGATTCCCTTTTTGGGGCGCTTACCCAGCAGAGGGCCAGGTGCAGCTGCAGCTCGGCCAGGCGGCGCCCCACGCACATCCTCCTGCCGATGCCGAAGGGCACGTGGGAGAAGGGATGGATGGAGCCCCTGTGCAGCCAGCGCTCGGGCCTGAACTCTGCCCAGCCCCTGAAATAGTCCTCACTGCAGCCCAGGGCGTGGCTGTTGATCATCAGAACCGTCTGCAGCAAGGCAGGACAGAGAACAGGTCACAAAGCCACCCCCAGCTCCCGAGGATGGAGAATCGTGGCACATGTCAGATACAAATCATAGTATTGGCTTTTGGCAAATATTAACGTGGATTCTCTATGTGTGAGGCTCAAGTCATGTGTGACTTTGTTATAAAGATATAGTTTTTATTTCTGTCGTTAATTAAGCTTAGACATAGTAGTGAAATAGCTGAAATAAGTACACTTGGTTAAAAACCTCTTAGATAAGATAACATCCAATGAACATATGAAGACCCTGCTACAGAACAACTATCAACTCTCACATCTGAAAACAGTGGAGACCAAAGTCCAAAAATTAAAAGTAACAAAATAAAAGTAATAAAAATAGGCTAAAACCCACAACCAAATACACATGCTCTAAAAGAGTAAAACCAAACAAGAGCCCATATGAACCAGTTACCATTTACCTATTTCTTAAAATAGGTAAACTAGTTTAAAGAAAAAGTTTACTGTGCATGATTGTTTATGAATATGCAACAAACTAATGTAATAGAAATAGTAGATAAAAAGTGTTTCCAAAATAACAAGTGTACTCTTAGCTAAGTACCAAGATACACCCAACCATAATAACCTTTGCTCTGTAGTCCTTGTCTCCTATTGTCCTTTAATAAACTTTTTACATTTTCACAAGAAAGTGAATGTGTTGTTCACAGCACAGCAGCTTCCTCAGGAGAGGTGATGGAATTCCCAAAAAAATCAATTGGAATGTAGAAAAGGTTTTGGTTTCCTCAGAGAATCATGAGAAAATGTGAAAAAAAATAGTTGGAATAACTCATCAAAATTATTTCAGGCAAATATTTCTGTCTAAGCCCAACTGCAATGCAGGCAGGTGTGGGTTTGTGTCTATGGGAATCCTTGGGGTGAATCCCTCATTCCTTATCCTGGGGCTGGTACTTTGGCAAAGCCAAAGTTTGAAACTGAAATAGGAGCAACTTCTGTGGTTTAAAGGGCAATTAATAAATTAAAAACCATCCTAGTGAACAGAATTAATTGCCTTACCCCTTTGGGCAGCATGTAATTTCCCAGAACCATTTCTGTGTCGATGGTGCGGGTGGTGAAAGGCACTGATGGGGTTAATCTGCAGGGAAAGAGAACAATGGGTTAAATTCCCAGCAATTTCCCTTCTTTCATCTCTCATATTTTCCCTCAAACAGCAAGATGAACAAAATTCCGTGTGCTGGAAAATGCTTTCTCCCTTGTACAAAGAAGCTGGGGAAACACTTGGGGGTTGTTTTGAAGGATTTGGGGACTTTACCTCATGGATTCTTTCAGACAGGCTTTTAGGTAGGGCATGTTCCTCAGGCTCTCAGCACTCGGGCTCTGCTGAGCAGCCAAAACTCTCTGGATTTCCTGGAAAAGCTTCTGCTGCACGTGTGGATTGCGGGAGAGGTTGTACAGAGCCCACAGCAAACTGTTGGCTGTCTGGAACAGAGCAAAAGGAAAGGTGAAGCTCTCCTTTTTGTAGGCACAGAAGGAAGAATTTGCCCAAAATTCAAAGCAACATTTCTGGCTGGGCGCAGCTTTATGGAATTTTGACAGCCTGAGGGGTTGTGAGCAGTCCCAGTTGTCCTGCAGAATTAAAAACCCGGGGATTTCAGGTCAAAATCCAAAGATTTCAGGTCAAAATCCATCTGCACTTGGGCCACTGAGGCCACTTCAGGATTAACTCACTTCCAGGTGTGGTGGTGCTCAGGTTGTGGGAGGAAGGGGGAAACTGGGATGATTTGAAACCCTTGGAAAATCAGCTTTACCATCTCCTCCTTGATGTTCTGCAGCTAAGGAGGGAACTGGGGGGATTTACATGCTTGGAAAATCAATTTTACCATCTCCACCCCAACAATCTGCAGCTAAGGAAGGAACTGGGGGAATTTGAACCCCCCGAAGATCAGCTTCACCATCTCCAGCCTGTGATCTGCAGCTAAGGAGGGAACTGTGGGAATTTGAACCCTTGGAAAATCAGCTTTACCATCTCCACCTTGATGATCTGCAGCTAAGGAGGGAATTTCAGCCCGTGGAAAATCCCAGCAATCTGCAGCTAAGGAAGGAACAAGGGGGAATTTAACCCTAAGGAGGGAATTTGAACCCTGGAAAATCAGCTTTACCATCTCCACTCCGGAGATCTGCAGCTAAGGAGGGAACTGGGGGGAATTTAAACCTTGACACATCACAGGTACCATCTCCATGCTGGAGATCTGCAGCTAAGGAGGGAACTGGGGGGATTTGAACCTAAGCAGGGAACTGGGGGAATTTAAACCCTAAAGGAGGGAACTGGGAGGATTTGGACCCCAAGGAGAAAACTGGGAGGATTTGAGCCCCAAGGAGGGAATTTAAACCCTGGGCACATCCCGGTTACCATCTCCATGCTGGGGATCTGCAGCTAAAGAGAGAACTGGGATAATTTGAGCCCTAAGGAGGGTAGTGGGTGGATTTAAACTCCAAGGAGGGAATTTAAACCCTAAGGAGGGTACTAGGAGAATTTAAAGCCTCGGCACATCCCAGGTACCATCTCCATGCCAGCGATCTGCAGCTAAAGAGGGAATTGGGGTAATTTGAACGACAAGGGGGGAACTGGGAGGATTTAAACCTTAGCACATCACAGGTACCATCTCCATGCTGGGGATCTGCAGCTAAGGACGGAATTGGGGTAATTTGAGCCCTAAGGAGGGAACTGGGGGGAATTTGGACCCCAAGGAGGGAACTGGGAGGATTTAAACGCTTGGCACATCCCAGGTACCATCCCCATGCCAGCGATCTGCAGCTAAGGAGGGAACTGGGGGGGTTTGAGCCCTAAGGAGGGAATTGGGAGAATTTAAATCCCAAGAAGGAAACTGGAGGGGAATTTGAACCCCAAGGAGGGAATTGGAGGGAATTTAAACCCTGGGCATGTCCCGGTTACAGTCTCGATGCCAGCAATCTGCAGCTAAGGAGGGAATTGGGGGGAGCTGGGGGCAATTTGGACCCTAAGGAGGGAACTGGAGGGGATTTGAACCCTAAGGAGAGAACTGGGGGGATGTAAACCCCAAGGAGGGAACTGGGGGAATCTGAACTCTGGTCACATTGCTGTTACAGTCTCAATGCTGGCAATCTGCAGTTAAGGAGGGAATTGGGGGGATTTAAACCCTAAGGAGGGAACTGGGGGGATCTGAGCCCTGGGCACATTGCTGTTACCAGCTCGACGCTGGCGATCTGCAGTTAAGGAGGGGTGGGGGAGCTGGGGGCAATTTGGACCCTAAGGAGGGAACTGGAGGGGATTTGAACCCTAAGGAGGGAATTGGGGGGATTTAAACCCCAAGGAGGAACCGGGGGGATGTGAGCCCTGGGCACATCGCGGTTACCGTCTCGACGCCGGCGATCTGCAGCTCTGCGATGGCAGCGTACAGCTCCTTCCTGGACAGCTGTCCCCCCGAGTAGATGTCACACAGAAAATCGCCCTGCGGGTCGGCACAGTGCCTCTGCAGCCGGCTGTCGATGGAGTGCTTGGCTGGGGAGGGCAGCAGGGAGGGAAAAATCACTCACAACCCCATAGAAACACCTGCAAACCCACAGCAGTGCCAAGCTGTGCTCTGCTTGCAAGCAGTGGGTAAATAATGGGGGTATTTAGAGGGAATCAAGAATGGTGCTGTCACTTTTCAAACAAACTCAGTCCCAAAAATGGCTTTTCAGCAGAGGAGGAGCTCTTAGGAATTCTGCTCTCTTAAATTGGGAGGAAATCAGTGGCATGCTGAGGGAAATATTCAGCAAACAGAAACACGAGTGTGTCAAATTTATTACCTGGGGTTTTCAAAGGGGACCGAGGTGTTAAAAAATCAAAGGGATTTAGCACCCAGAACCCCCGAGGGGAAACGCAAACCTTGGATTTACCAGGGGAAGGCACAAAGAGATGCCAAATTTTGACATGCTAGGGTTTTTTTTAAAATAAAAAGAAACAGATTTTGCTCGTGAGTACCCCAGCTGTTAAAAACAGTTCCTGTGAGGAATTATTCATTTTAAGTGAAGGTGTCATACCGGTTTTTCTGAGCAAAACTGGTATAAAGTGTATTTCCTAAAGCCCATAAACCAAGAAGCAATAAAATAAGTGAGTGTGCAGCTGGCAGGATAAAAAGCCTTGGGACTCAAATACCCAAGGGAAATATCTCACTGCTACAACCTTCCAAAAGCTTTCTCAACTTTTAGTTATGCATCTCACTGTTTAAATCAATGAAATTTTAAAATATTAAAAATACAAACCTAACTTCACACCTGGAGTTTGAGTAATTTTTAAATTTGGAAGGCCAACTCATTTTAAATAGTTAAAAATGTTGTCAAAAATTAAAAAGGAGCCCTCATGGAAGGAGGGATAATTTGAGCCCTAAGGAGGGTAGTGGGTGGATTTAAACTCCAAGGAGGGAATTTAAACCCTAAGGAGGGTACTAGGAGAATTTAAAGCCTCGGCACATCCCAGGTACCATCTCCATGCCGGGGATCTGCAGCTAAAGAGGGAATTGGGGTAATTTGAACGACAAGGGGGGAACTGGGAGGATTTAAACCTTAGCACATCACAGGTACCATCTCCTTGCTGGGGATCTGCAGCTAAGGAGGGAATTGGGGTAATTTGAGCCCTAAGGAGGGAACTGGGGGGAATTTGGACCCCAAGGAGGGAACTGGGAGGATTTAAACGCTTGGCACATCCCAGGTACCATCTCCATGCCAGCGATCTGCAGCTAAGGAGGGAACTGGGGGGGTTTGAGCCCTAAGGAGGGAATTGGGAGAATTTAAATCCCAAGAAGGAAACTGGAGGGGAATTTGAACCCCAAGGAGGGAATTGGAGGGAATTTAAACCCTGGGCACGTCCCGGTTACCATCTCGACGCCGGCAATCTGCAGCTAAGGAGGGAATTGGGGGGAGCTGGGGGCAATCTGGACCCTAAGGAGGGAACTGGAGGGGATTTAAACCCCAAGGAGGGAACTGGGGGGATGTAAACCCCAAGGAGGGAACTGGGGGGATTTGAGCCCTGGGCACATTGCTGTTACCATCTCAATGCTGGCAATCTGCAGCTAAGGAGGGAATTGGGGGGATTTAAACCCTAAGGAGGGAACTGGGGGGATCTGAGCCCTGGGCACATTGCTGTTACCAGCTCGACGCTGGCGATCTGCAGTTAAGGAGGGAATTGGGGGGAGCTGGGGGCAATTTGGACCCTAAGGAGGGAACTGGAGGGGATTTGAACCCTAAGGAGGGAATTGGGGGGATTTAAACCCCAAGGAGGAACCGGGGGGATGTGAGCCCTGGGCACATCGCGGTTACCGTCTCGACGCCGGCGATCTGCAGCTCTGCGATGGCAGCGTACAGCTCCTTCCTGGACAGCTGTCCCCCCGAGTAGATGTCACACAGAAAATCGCCCTGCGGGTCGGCACAGTGCCTCTGCAGCCGGCTGTCGATGGAGTGCTTGGCTGGGGAGGGCAGCAGGGAGGGAAAAAATCACTCACAACCCCATAGAAACACCTGCAAACCCACAGCAGTGCCAAGCTGTGCTCTGCTTGCAAGCAGTGGGTAAATAATGGGGGTATTTAGAGGGAATCAAGAATGGTGCTGTCACTTTTCAAACAAACTCAGTCCCAAAAATGGCTTTTCAGCAGAGGAGGAGCTCTTAGGAATTCTGCTCTCTTAAATTGGGGGGAAATCAGTGGCATGCTGAGGGAAATATTCAGCAAACAGAAACACGAGTGTGTCAAATTTATTACCTGGGGTTTTCAAAGGGGACCGAGGTGTTAAAAAATCAAAGGGATTTAGCACCCAGAACCCCCAAGGGGAAATGCAAACCTTGGATTTACCAGGGGAAGGCACAAAGAGATGCCAAATTTTGACATGCTGGGGTTTTTTTTAAAATAAAAAGAAACAGATTTTGCTCGTGAGTACCCCAGCTGTTAAAAACAGTTCCTGTGAGGAATTATTCATTTTAAGTGAAGGTGTCATACCGGTTTTTCTGAGCAAAACTGGTATAAAGTGTATTTCCTAAAGCCCATAAACCAAGAAGCAATAAAATAAGTGAGTGTGCAGCTGGCAGGATAAAAAGCCTTGGGACTCAAATACCCAAGGGAAATATCTCACTGCTACAACCTTCCAAAAGCTTTCTCAACTTTTAGTTATGCATCTCACTGTTTAAATCAATGAAATTTTAAAATATTAAAAATACAAACCTAACTTCACACCTGGAGTTTGAGTAATTTTTAAATTTGGAAGGCCAACTCATTTTAAATAGTTAAAAAATGTTGTCAAAAAGCCAAACTGCACCTCATTATTTAAATTACTTCTGGCTTTAGGATTTACAACTATGATACAGGTTGTTCAGAAAAGCTATAATTTCCTTTTTTTTAGCAAACAGGTTTTTGCTGCATGCACAATTCTTGTTTCTCAAGAAAATGAGTCTTTCAGGGAAGTCCCTTTTCATTTATTCTCTTGCCTTCATAGAGATTATAATTTTTAATTTCCTTTTAGGACAGATTAAAGTGGTGCCATGACACTGCTGGCTCCCAGAATCCTGGAATTTCCCTGGGAATTGGGTATTGCCCCACAGCCTGGGTGTTAGTCACCAAAAACTGCTCCCACATGGGAATAAATCCCTGTTTAGGTACAGCAAATGTGCTTTAATCCGTGCTGAAGGCGGGGACTAACAGCAGCAAGCATGAAAAATCAATCCCAGCAAGGAGAAGAGAGAGATAAAGGGAAAGGAGATAAATTGGGGTAAATAATGACCTGTTTTAAATATATCATCCCATGCTTTGGTGTGAGCTTGCCAGACTTTGGTGTTGAGCCCCTTGTGCAGCTCCACAGGGGTCACCATCATCATCCCGAACGTGGCCATCATCTGTGGGGAAATCTCTCTTTAATCTCTTTTCATCCTTATCCCTGCAACCCCTCAACAACACCAGGCTGGGAAGCAGGGAGAGATTTTCAGGAAGGCAAAATTCTGGTGGATTTTCCATCCTGGACAGAGAGGATTGGTCTCAGTCTACTGAGGGCATATCCAGGTAAAAATCAGGGGCAGCCAGGAGCCTCCTTGATTTTAGGCACTTGTTGGGAGTGGGACAAGGCGTTTTTGGCAGTGCCTCCCTCTCCCTTGACAACAGATGAGCCAAAATCCCAGGGAGGGCTGGCTGCCTGTGTGTGATGGCTGAAGTGAGGCGGGTTTGCACGCCAGAGCCCAAAGGCACAGCAGCTCTGACCCCAAACCCCACAGCAAGGCACAGTCCCAGCCTGCGGGGTCCCCACAGGGGAGCAGAGTCACCAGCCAGGGTGACAATTCCCTTCAGGGCTGCCCTGATGGCCACTCAGCATTTCCCTGTCACACTGATGGTAAAAGTTGTCATAAAAAATCTTATAAAACATGGATTAGCTCAGCTACCTCAGCTAACAGCAGCTGCAAGTTCCTATGTGAAAACAGCTTGAGAAAGGAGAGTTCATTAACACCACAATTAACTATTCCTGGGGAGAAAAACAAGTGCACCTGTGATAACCAGGGATCTGTCTCACGAGAATCAGTGAAGAAAATACATAAACAATTCAAGAACAGAGAGATTTGATGGACAAGTGAAATACCTTTTACTAACCAATAGGGTAATTGTCAAGAAAGCCACTAACCAATTAAAGTTGTACACGAGGTCTGTGAAAACTGTACAAAAATGGGAATAAAAAGGGACTTTTCCTGCACGGAGAAACTGAGTCCTGTCTGCTTTATTACAACAGACTGAGGCATTGCATAACGGAGGCAGGAGTTCAGGATTAGCTGGGCACCAGTTGGGTACAGAAGCCTGAGATGCTTTTTCCAGCTGACCCCTTTAAACTGCTGCCTCTCATTAACAGCAGGGGTAAAAAACCACCACAGCCCCAGGAGAGACCCTTCCATACCGTTTTCACAGCCTTGATGAAGTTCAGACTTTCTTCTTCTACGTCCTGCTGCAGGAGGCCAAACCTCTTTCCATACAGCACCAGACAGATACCTGTTGTTAGGCAATGTTATAATTAAATTAATAAACAAAAGGCCGTGTGGGATGCATCATTTATCATCAAGGAACGGCTTGGGTGAGCCTTCTGGAAGTGTTCCTTGGTGCAGAGCTGGCAGAGCAGCACTTGTAGAGCACCTCCTGCTTGTTTGCCCCGGCCGCAGTGAGGGTTTCCCGCCTGGGGCCGGGCAGCAGCCGCAGCATTTCTGCACAATGAGGAGTGCCACCGATCCCCTCGCCAGCAGCACAACTGCAGTTTTGGCTCGTATTTGGTGACTTTACTGAAGAAAACTGAGTGGCAGCAGAGCAGGGCTTGAGGAGGCATCTCCCACAGCATTCCCACTGCTTCCCACTGTGAGTGCTGGCAGCATCCCACTCTGCACCTTTTCCACTTGTCTTTTTCCCCCATTTCTTTTCAAACTGTCACTTCCTATTTCTGCCTTTCCAAAAGCAGCCATCACCACCGACAGTGAAAACAAAAATCCACTTTGGGGAGCTCAGCCCAGAGGAGGCAGCCAAGGGCAGTTGGGTCTGGCAGGGCTGGATCAGTCACTACACCCAACCCTCCCTATTTGGGGAGTCACTGAGCCACTTTGTGCCCCGTGTCACCCCTGGCACATTCCTCAGTGGGCTCTGAGAGGTTCCTGAGGATGAGGCTCTGCCTTGGTAACTCATTCCAGCCCTTCTCACTCCCAGTGTAAACACTGGAAATGGGATTTTCCAGTCTTTGCCTACAGCCAGCCCTCTGTTATTGGAATATTTCATTGATCCTGCTGATAATTAACAAATATTTGATGGACAAAAAATAACAAAAAATGTTATCTGATCCCACTCTAGGTAAATGAATGAACCATAACCCCCATTTTTTTGATTTATAAATCATTGGAATGTTTGAATTTTTGTAAGCCATGCAGGTAGCTAGGCAAAAATTTATATTTGTGCTCATGAATTTTGCGCTGACAGTCCCTGGCTGATCTGCAACTCTCTTTGCATGATATTATAGCTGAGAGTTTGGAAATATTCAGCCAACACATTCATCCCTGACCATATTTTAACTGCAATGCCCTGGCAGGTGCACCACACTCAGGCAAAACCCGACTCACTTTCAAAAGACCATTTGTTGAATTCTGAATAGACATCTTCCATCTGGCCATTGTGGTCACAAATCTCATCTATTCTGTGCATAAAGTCCTCCAGGACCTAAATGGTGGAGAGAAGAGAGAGAAAAGAAGGGAATAAAATGACATCAACGAATAAAAATCCGGTGTAATTCAGCATTTCAACTGCCTTTTAAGCAGATAGCAATCTTGCATGAGAGGAATCCTTTTGTTTGTTCTCTGAACAAGATTCAACTTCCCCCTGTGAGAACAAGTGTTTGGATTTGACAAGCTCTGGTGCTCCCATGAACTGTGCTGCCCTGGCAGGGGTGCAATCCCTCAGCCCGGGACAGCCGGGGTTTCACAACTCAGGATTAAGGTGTTTATCACAGATGCTCCTCGGGAGCACAGAGGTTAAGGACAGAGGTGTTCCCTGAGGGGAGGAGCAGAAGAATGAAGGGGTAAAGGCAAAAATTACTGCATGCAGGAAAAGCAGGGAAAAGCTGTTTGCAGGAGCCTGTATCCTTATGGAATAATCCTGGTTTTCTGTGGGGACACCCTCAGCTCCAGGTTTCTGTGTGGTCTCAGACCCTGGCAGTGAGTTTGTACTCGTTATTCCCTGAATGTTCTGGGTCTGAGCTCGAGGTTTATCTCTGTGGAGTAAATAACGCTGTCCAGATAAACCAGATCTGCCTCAGCTCCCCAGGCTCGCAGGCTCGCAGGGAGAGCAGGACTGCTCAGAGCACGGTACCTCATTGATCGTCGTGTCCAGTTTCACAACTTCCCGGGGCTGCATCAATTTCTTCTGGAAGGCACTTCTGACCCTCTGCCAGTCCTTTCCCTCCCTGCATGGAAACAAAACCAGCGAGTTGGAGAGAGAAAAGCTCCGAGAAGGATGAGAACAGAAAAACCCCAAACCCGCACTGCTGATGCTCCACCGCACCCCCCGCACAACCGGGACATCCTCGGGGAGGGGGGCGAGCCCCGGCCACGCTCGGGGAGCAGCCCGGGACCCCCAGGAGCCCCGGGAGCCCCGGTCCCCGCTCCGAGCATCCCCCGGGCACCCGCAGCCCCGCAGCCCCTGCGGGCAGCTCCGGGATGCTGCGTGCGGGCAGCACTCACAGGATGAGCAGCCCGTAGGCTTCGTCGCGATAGTCGCGATAGGCTTTCCAGGGCTTGATCTCGAGGCGCTGGGGGCAGGCGCTCTCGCGGCGGTACAGAGCCTCCAGCAGGCAGGGCGCCGCGATGTGCACCGAGTCGAAGGCGCCCAGCTTCATGCGGAAAATCTTCCCGAACCGCCGGTGGTACTGAGCCTGGGGAGAGCCAGAAACGCGCCCTGAGCGCGGGGCGCTCCCAGCGGCATCCTCATCCCATCCTCATCCCACCCCATCCCATCCCCATCCCCATCCCATCCTCATCCCACCCCATCCTCATCCCATTCCGATCCCCATCCCCATCCCCATCCTATCCCATTCCCATCCCCATCCCCATCCTCATCCCATCCCCATCCCATCCCCATCCTCATCCCATTCCGATCCCCATCCCCATCACCATCCCATCCCCATCCCCATTTTCCTGCCACCCCCGCCGCCTCACCAGGGTCTCGTGCTGCCTCTTGAGCCCCCCCTTCCAGAGCACGTCGGGCAGGCTGCCCATCAGCGGCCAGCTGGGCGGCCCGGGCAGCGTCTCCGCCGGCCGCAGCGCGCTCAGCGAGGACGCGGCGCGGCCGCAGGTGCGGGCACGGAGCGGCCGGCGGGCCAGGAGGAGGAGGAGGATGCTGCAGCCGCCCATGGCCGCGGTGCCGGCCCCCGGGCGCGCATAGGTGCATTTATAGCAGCCCGAGGTGCTGGACTTTCATCCGCGCCAATGGGAGCCATGGGTGGGGTGAGGTGGGGCGGCTGCCCCGGCCCTGCCCGCGGAGCCCGCGGGGCAGGCGGGTCATGAGAGGGTTCAGGGAGGCAGGGAGGGCACCGCGCCAGCGCCTCCGCCCGCTGGGAGCGCGGGGTCGGGCACGCCGGGGTCCGGGGATGCGCGGATGGGACCCGCTGGGGTCCGGGGATGCGCGGATCGGACCCGCCGGGATCCGGGGATGAGCGGGTCGGACCCGCCGGGATCCGGGGATGATGCGGGGATGGATCGGACCGGGATCCGGGATGAGCCGGGGATCGGGGGGATGCGCGGATCGGACCCGCTGGGGTCCGGGGATGCGCGGGTGGGACCCGCCGGGATCCGGGGATGTGCGGATCAATCCTGCTGGGGTCCGGGGATGCGCGGGTGGGACCCGCCGGGATCCGGGGATGCGCGGGTGGGACCCGCTGGGGTCCGGGGATGCGCGGGTGGGACCCGCTGGAGTCCGGGGATGCGCGGGTGGGACCCGCCGGGATCCGGGGATGCGCGGATCAATCCTGCTGGGGTCCGGGGATGCGCGGGTGGGACCTGCTGGGATCCGGGGATGCGCGGATGGGAGCGGCTGGGATCCGGGGATGCGCGGGTCGGTCCCCGGCAGGAGAGGACGCAGCGCTGGCAGGAGCGCAGGCAGCGGCTCCGCTCTTTGCCTGGCGTTCGTGCGAGCGGTCTCGTAGCGCTCTCTCGCTCTTACTTTTTCTTTTTTTTTTTTTTTTTTTTTTTTTTTTTTAATTTGTATTTTTGTCCGAGCACCTCATGAGCACGAAGGGCTGTGCTGTTCATCCTGCAGAGCGCAGAGTATCTAGAGTATCTCAGTTTTCCCGCAGCATTTGCACTTTAAAAAGACGGAATAAGAAAGTGCAGGGAGTTGAGGAGCAAAAAATTGTGGGGTGTGAACTGCCCTTACCCTCTCTGGTTGAGTAACCAGAAAAGGTCATGTGGGCATCGTCGCGGAAGGCAAAATTCCCTTCACTGTGAGTGTTGTTAGCTATTAAATCCTGACAAAAATGAGCGAATCCCAGTCTTTTAATGAGAAACTGCACAGAAAAGCTCGAAATGTTTGAGGCTGAGAGGAGCAAGAACAGGTAAAGGAGGGAGAAGGGAAGAGAGGAGAGAGGAGGAGAGGAGAGGAGAGAGGAGGAGAGGAGAGGAGAGGAGAGGAGAGGAGAGGAGAGGAGAGGAGAGGAGAGGAGAGGAGAGGAGAGGAGAGGAGAGGAGAGGAGAGGAGAGGAGAGGAGAGAGAGGAGGAGAGGAGAGGAGAGGAGAGGAGAGGGAGAGGAGAGGAGAGGAGGAGAGGAGAGGAGAGGAGAGGAGAGGAGAGGAGAGGAGAGGAGAGGAGAGGAGAGGAGAGGAGAGGAGAGGAGAGGAGAGGAGAGGAGAGGAGAGGAGAGGAGAGTTGGATCCTGCTGCAAGACAGAGCTACCTGTAATCCAGAGGATTTCCAGGAAAGACAGCTTGGCTACAATGGGGATTTGATTTTCTCACACCACACGCTACCTTTCCCTTCTTTCCCAATGCCTTTTGTGACTCAGCTCTAATCCCCTTCATGTGAGGGTTTGGCAGAAGCAGAGTGTGCAGACACCCTGGGTGTGTTGGACAGAGCATGATCAGAAGATGGATTTGACACATAAACAAACACATCTAAAGTCAAATTAATAACAATGCAATGACCAAGGCAGCAGTGATCGGCAGAGATAAAACATACAAAAGAAAAGGAAATACACTGCAGAATTTGTCTGGGAGTTCTGTACATCCTTCCCAAATGATTTTCTGCAATGGGATCATCCTCTGTGGGCCACAAGGTCAGAGCACTTCCCAGGCAGGTTGTAAAGTTAAAATTGGTTCAAAGGTTTGCATTTTTCGGGGCAGGGGGGACACCACAATCACATTCTGTGATTTGTTTGCTTTGAAGCAGTGCTACTGAAACACATCTCCCTGTCCTTGTAGGCAGCTCAGGCTCCATTCATGATGACTTCTGAGAAACCAGAGAAGAGGAGACAATTTGTGCACTCTGCCTGTTTAAGGAATGAGAATGAACTCATTTGAAGGGTCACAGCTTTGTGCCTGTGAAACGATGTCTTTGAGGAGTCTGGAACAGGCAAGTCAAGACTAAACTGGGCACAGGTCAATTTTTCCGTGTTCTTCACAGCTACGGGGAGGAAACCACCCTGTTAATGTGAAATCCTCTCTCTCTGAAGCTGTTTTTGAATGACAGAATGGAAAGGGTTGTGTTTCACTCCTGTGGCTCAGATGTAAGTCCCTGGCAGGGAAGTTGGTGCGCTGGAGCTGGGACACAAAATCATTCCTCAGTTCCTGCCCAAGTGCAAGTCCAGGGGTGTTTGCAGCCTCCCCTTCTTCCCTCATTTTTAAGAGATCTCAAACCCAAGCTTTAATTTTCAGTTGTGACATTTAGAACATATCAAGGGTTATACTGATGCCTCAGGTTTTAGATTTTCTATTTTCAGATTCTGTTCTGAGCTTCATATCGGGGGATGCTGAGCTCTCTTCATAGAGCAGGGAGACAAAACAATTCCTGCTCCAGCTGGGCACCAAGGACAAATGACCCAAATCTCAGCCCAGGAGCACAAACCCCGTGGGCTGGAGAGAGAAAAACAAGCAGGGTGGGACTGCCTGGGCTAAAGCTGGGATGGGACAATGAACTGCAAGGTGCAAATGGAGCAGAACTGATCCCAGGGACAGACCCCGTGCCCGGCCGTGCATTTTGGGGCCATTTTGGTTCATCTTGGGTGCAGCCCTGGCTGGGCTCTTGTGCTGCCCAAGGTGGATGCACTGAGGAGATCCTTTGAATAAATCCCTGCTTTATTCCTTATCTCCATCCAGTCTCTGTTCTGGCTCAGCCTGCACAAGGCATCAGTTCCTAGAGAAAAGCTGGACCAGTTCAGTGCTCTTGAGCTGAATTTTGGGTGTATCCCTTCACTGAGGCATCTGAACTGTGAAAGTGTCACCACCATCCCACAGATGTCCATCCACAAGACTTCTCAATATTTTCCAATATAACAGCAAATGACAGCTGGGAGTGGAAAATGACAATCCCTCTACACTTCTCCACTGTGGCAAGGAGGATTTTTGGGTCAAAGATCAGGAAATAACAGAAGATCAAAACTAAAGAGCTGATTTTTCTGTGCTTCTCTTTTGCTCCCGATTTGATTTCTGCTCTCTTGGATGTCAGGAGAGAATATTCCTTGAAAAACCACGTGCCAGTGGGATGCTTCTGTGGGAGATCTGCTGTGCAGGTACACACAGCTGGCTCAGATTTTCTCACCACTAAATATTTAATTAGTCCACGTTTTAGAGGTGCTTTCTGAGCTGATTCAATTTCTGGTCATATTTTTTGGGAAACAATTGTAACATATTTGAATAAAGGCTGGAAATCCCATCAAACTCAGAGCTCCTGCCCTGGATTTAAGGGGCTGAGGTGTGCTTGGGAAGCTCATTAAAAACAACTCCTGAACTCCCAGATCAAACCCTTGGAGCTCATGGAAAGTGACCTGAGTGATTTTCCTGTAGTTCACTTCAAATACATCAAATATCACCAAAATAACTCCCCAGTGGGAACAGCTTTATGCTGGGAGTGGATTTTCACTCTTAATGCCTGTAACTCCAGGAGGTTTGCTCTGTGACATATTACACAATTCCTGTCTCCTGGCCTCTGCTCTTTCTCCAGGCCAGGAAAAGATTTTTGCTAAATTTGCATTAAAATTTTTGTGAAATCTCTGAGTTTTCTAAATTAATACGGAGTGCTGAAGTGCCACAGGAGGAGATGAACTGGGAGAGTGTCACAGGAAGGTATTTCACAATGTGGGGAAGGCAAATGGATTGCAACTTGCAAGCTCTGGTTGTTATTGCAGGGTTTGTTTGTGTTTGTTTATGCACTTCTAATTCCCTGTTAATTCTTTTCATTCTCTTTCCAGCTAAGGATCTTTGAGCTTTGTAAATATTGATGGGAAAGTACAGTAATTCCCATTCTCCAGAAGAGAAACAGAAATGGCTTTGAAAACTGAGATCTCCAAGTTATCCATGTTCTCCCTGAAATGAAAGCAAAAGGAACCTTTATTCTATTTTCACTCAAATACTGGTTTTTAACACCAGACTCCTCTTATCTCACCTTCTGGATGATTAGATGACAGAAGCAGTAGAGGAAAACTCAAAGAGAGAAGAGTTTGGGAATTCCAAAGGTCTGTGGGGATCCAGGGAAAGGGGAGAAGAGTTTGGGAATTCCAAAGGTCTGTAGATCTTCAGGGAGAGGGGAGAAGAGTTTGGGAATCCAAAGGTCTGTGTGGCTCCAGGGACAGGGGAGAAGAGTTTGGGAATGCAAAGGTCTGTGGGGATCCAGGGAAAGGGGAGAAGAGTTTGGGAATGCAAAGGTTTCCCTGAAGCAGAGGAGCATGGCAAAGCTCTTCCCCACTGAGCTGGGCTGCAGAAGGCTCCAGCAAGGAAGGAGAAAATTGCAAAGCGCCCCAGAGGAGCCGTGAGATGAGGGCAGGGCGTGGAAGGGATCCCAGCAAGGGAAGCCAAACAGGAGCCCAGGGAGCAGAGCAAGAAGGAGCAAGTCCTTTGTGCAAGCGGGAGAGGAGAGGGGGCACTGGGTTCAGCGGGTTCCTCTCACTCCCGCTGGCTGCCTGCACTCCCGAGCTGTTTTCACTTTTATTTACATAACAGAGGGCTGCAGTGAGTTACTCTTGGCAAGGCTCACCCCACAGAGCTTGCCCGAGCATGTGGGAGAAAAAAGGATTGCTTTTCAAAGCCTTGGAGTCATCGAATTCTTGTGAAATCCACTCCTTTTCTCTTGAGGGAAATTGCCCTGGCTCTGGGTACTGTGCAGTTAATGCAGCCAGGGAAATAACCACGGCTCAGGCTGTGCCCTCTCCTAGCAGGATCCTTCGGGAAGAGCAGGAGGATGGCCAGAGGGATGAGAGTTTCTTTTCTGAGGAAAAGAGAAGTTTAGAGCTGGGATTATGTTTTTATAGAAGTTAATAATAATGTGGTTCTCTGGGGATAAATTTGCTGATGAACTTCTTTCCTCGGTGGGAAACAAGGCACTGTGAGGATGATGATGCACCAAAATAAAATGTAACATCAGCCTGAGGGCTACCCAAGATATCTTTTATAATTCTGTCTTTCCTACTGGTTTGGAACAGGAGTTTTGAAATGAGCAGCTATTTGGAGCTGGGGAAAAAAAAATTATTTCAGGCAATACTATAGAAATAAGTATCCCGTCCCTTTATCCCATCCCATCTTGTTATCACATCCCATCATCCCATCATCCCATCCCATCTCGTCCCATTATCCCATCCCATCCCATTATCCCATCCCATCCCATCCCAATATCCAATTCTATGGATCCCATCTCATCCTGTTATTACACCCCGTTATCCCATCCTATCATTCCATCCCAAAATCCCATCCCATCCCATTATCCTATCCCATCCCATGGATCCCATCCCATTATCCCATCCCATCCCAAAATCCCCTCCCATTATCCTATCCCATTATCCCATCCCATTATCCCATCCCATGGATCTCATCCCACCCAATATCTCATCCCATTATCCCAATATTCCATCGCAATATCCCATTGTCCCAATATCCCATTATCCCAATATACCATTATCCCATTATCCCAATTTCCCAACAAATAGCCCAATATTCCTCCCCATGGACCCTATCCCAATATCCCGATATCCCATTGTCCCGATACCCCGATATCCCATTATCTCACGGATCCCACCCATTCCCGTCTCATGGCGCCCCCTGGCGGACCAGCGCCCCGAATCCGCCTCCCGCCCCTCCCACCGGGCCGTACCAAGCGCCGCGGGGGCGCCTTCACATTCACTCCGTGCCCCGAGGCCGCTCGGGACATCCCGCCGCACTGCGAATAGCCATAA
The DNA here is from genome assembly GCA_024865655.1 of Emberiza elegans. Lineage (NCBI taxonomy): Eukaryota > Metazoa > Chordata > Aves > Passeriformes > Fringillidae > Emberiza > Emberiza elegans. The sequence goes on from JALJVW010003097.1 coordinate 2,167,996, forward strand.
TCCCCAATTTTCACAGAGTCTCGTCCGTTTCCTGGGGTTTTGCCTTTTCTTTCTTCTATTTCCCATGCCCGTGGCCCTCCTCTGCGCGGAGGGCGGATGGTTCATCCCCTCATGGATGCTTCTGCGCCAACATGGCCGCCACCATGAAGAAGGCGGTGAGTGGGGAGCGGGCCCGGGGCCGTTCGGTCCTTTTGAGCAGGGTTTGGGCCGTTCCCGGTGGGGTTCCATCCCTCCCGAGGAGCTTTCAGCTCCTCCGCTGCTCCCGCTGTGTCCCGGAGCCTCCCGCAGCCCTGGACGCGGCCGGGTCAAGCCCTGCCCGGAACGGCGCGGCCGCCGCTGGGGAGCTGAGGGCGCTGGGATCGGGCTGTGGGATGGAGTGCAGGGATGGGGCTCTGGAATCGGGGCTCTGCGATGGGGCCCTGGGGTCGGGCCCTGGGATGAGGGCCTGGGATCGGGCCCTGGCCCAGAGCTTGTCCCCCGGGGTCGGTGGCCTTGCGGAGCCTCTGCTGGTGCGGCTCGTTGTAAACAGCAAGGGCAGGGTCAGGGTGGATGTGAGGATAAATTCATTCTCTGGGAGGATGGTTAGTTATGGAGCCGTCATCATCATGGATTGGGTTGGAAAGGAGCTTAAAATTCATCTCGTTCCATCATCCCACCCCTGCCAGGGCAGGGACATCTCCCCCTGTCCCAGGCTGCTCCCAGCCCTGTCCAGCCTGGCTCTGGGCACTGCCAGGGATCCAGGGGCAGCCCCAGCCGCTCTGGGCACCTCTCACCACCCTCCCAGGGCACAGTTCCTGCCCAATATCCCATCCAACCCTCCTCTCTGTCACTTTGAAGCCATTCTGCTTTGTATGTCACTAACGGCTCCTGTTCATGGTGTCTCTGCAGAGAAAATTCAGAGCAGAGTGTCCAGTTCAGCCATCAGTGTCTAGAAAACATTTCCTTTAGGATGCCATGGCTGGCCAGTGTTTTAATAGGATGTACCCAGCTAAATGTGGGTATTTCTGGCATCCTCGAAGAGGCACTTTGAGCTGCCAGGTGCATAAGCAGAGTGTGGTGGCGCTCAGATTGTTTTCCATCACTTTGTAGGAGTATCCTTGCAGGGAGGCTGAAGTTAATGTAAGAACTGAAATCATCATTTTGACCTCTCCTCCTCACAGGCTGCAGAAGATGTCAATGTCACATTTGAAGATCAACAGAAAATTAACAAGTTTGCAAGAAACACCAGCAGGATCACAGAGCTGAAAGAAGAAATAGAAGTGAAAAAGGTATATTTGCTTCAGATCTTATGAACTTTTCATTGGGTTTTCAGCTGGAACATGGAAAATCAGCAGCAGTGAGTTACTGTGAGTTTAAGTAATGCTTGGGTTCTGATATGATTTTTCTGTTTTTGGAAATAGAGAATGGTAAGATATCAGATTAATTAATAAATGTCACTAATAGCAGATATTAGTAACATTTAAATCTGCTGTATTGCCCTTGCTTGCACAGTTAATTATTCTGTTAATGACAAATAATGAGTGTCTGCTGGATTGAGTTGCTGAATTCCAGCTCTGAAAGTGATCTCTTGGATGTCCTGATGGTGGGTGGGATTTGTTCCCAAAATCCAGCCTCTCTGGGTCCCTTACCCTGCTGTGGCAGTGTCCCCTGAAAGGCTTTACCCAGGGATCTTCTTTCTGTGTCCTGGCAAACAGAAGCAGCTGCAGAACCTGGAGGATGCCTGTGATGACATCATGCTGCTGGATGATGCTGACTCCCACCTGATTCCCTACCAGATTGGGGATGTGTTCATCAGTCACTCCCTGGAGGAGACTCAGGAGATGCTGGAGGAGGCCAAGGTTTGTGTGGAGCTGCTGGGCACTGGGGTGGGATCTCTGCATCCTCTGGAGCTTTCACAGCCTGAAACTGATGTTGGATTTAGGATTTGAGTCACCCCAGCAATAAATCCTGCAGCCAGACCTGGGATGAGTTGGAAGAGGCACCTCTTTGTTGGTTCTGTGTGCTGACAAACCTGGCTCAGTTTGTTGTGCAAAACTGAATTTTGTTTATTTTTCTTTTTCAGAGGAGTTTGCAGGAGGAAATTGAAGCGCTGGAATCCCGAGTGGAGTCCATCCAGAGTGTGTTGTCTGACCTCAAAGTTCAGCTCTATGCAAAGTTTGGGAATAACATAAACCTGGAGGCTGAGGACAGTTAAAGCTTTTCTAAACAGGGCACCCAACCTTTCCTTAGGTTATTAAATGTTTTGATAGCACTGCTGCAATTATATTTGAGAACAGAAAATCCATCCCTTTCTTTTTGTTGTTTTTTTTTTTTACTTCCTGTAAAGTTCTGTATATTTAATAAGAACTTTCTTATTTTGGTTATTGCAGTTATTTATTTATTCAGGAAAACACTGACTTCACGTTGCTGGTAAAGCATCAAGATTGGAATATCTGCATTGTTTATTCAGGCAATAAAACCAGGCATGTATTGGACTTTGCTGGGTTTTGTTTTCCACTCATGAAAAGGTTCAGAACAAATGGAAGGAGGGAATTTGGGAGTGGCTTTTGGATAAAAGCTGTGTGATGCAGGGGACATGATGAGGGAGTGATGCTGTTCAGGTGTTTTTAAGAGCCCTCCTGGAGCTCCTAAATTCATCCTCTGTGTTTCACCCTCAGCTCAGGTGTCAGGAATTTGCCAGAGGACAAACAAGGGCTCTTTAAAGCTCACTTTGGTAGTGAGGAAAAGCTTTTGGAGCCCCCATATTTATTCATTTAGTGCTTTGTATTTGGGAATCCCAGAAACTGCTGCAAGTCACAATTCTGAGTCTTAATTTCTAATTTTCCTAACAGTTCCTAAATCCATATTTATGTAGCAAATTGATGTCACAGTTTTTCATATGTTTTATTGCAGAGCCAGCATCAATCCCTAATCTGTGCCTCCATCACTAGGAGGAGTCAAATGTAATTTTAAAATGTCTTAATTGGCTTAATTTGTCTTTATATCCAAAGCAAACACAAAAGGGGTGGGGGGTGGTGTTAGCAGGGGTTCCAGGATGAGGAAAGAGATGAGAATCTTGACTCTGTTTTTCAGAAGGCTGATTTATTATTATATATAATATAAAAGAAAATGATACATTAAAACTACACTAAAGAAAGAGGATTTCATCAGAAAGCTAGCAAAGAAAGGAAAGAAATGATAATAAAATTGTGTGACTGACCAGAGAGTCTGAGCCAGCTGTGATTGGCCATTAATTAAAAACAGCCCCATGAGGCCAATGACAGATGCACCTGTTGCATTCCACAGCAGCAGATAATTATTGTTTATATCTCTTTCTGAGGCCTCTCAGCTTCTCAGGAGAAAAATCCTGTCAAAATGATTTTTCAGAAAATGTGTCTGTGGCAGGGGTGGGTGTTTTTTCCAGGTGAAAGCTGCTGGAGTTTGACCCAATACGAGGAGCACCCAGCAGATGGCATCAGAGACCTGGGAATGCCAGTTGTGGGCCAGCCCGTGCCAGGCTGGCAGTGCCACTGCTGCTGGGAGTGAAGGAGCTTTAATTGGATGGTGGCAGTTGCAGAGTCACTGCTGTGCTGAGCATTTCACAGCTCTGCAGGGATTTCAAATCACTGCCACTTCCAGCTAGGCCACAACGTGGATGTGGCTTTGTTGTGGGGAAAATAAAGGGGTTTGGAATGGTTTGGGTTGGAAGGGACCTTAAAGATGATTTTATGATCATTTTATGATATTTTATTTCCAACCCTCCTGCCATGGCAGGGTGTGGAGAGCTTGCTGCTCTTTGATCCTGAAATTGGGATTGGCCATAAACACAGTGCTGGTGTTCAGGGAAGATTGTTCAGTGCCACAGATCTGATTTTCCCCTTTTTTTCTCTCCCTTTAGGGTTTTATGGGTGTGATGTATTTTTCCTGTTGGCCTAGTCCTTGCTACAGAATGGGAGGGCTTTTTTGCACCTGGGATGTCCAATTTCCTTGTGTGCTCTGGCCAATTGTGCTTGCAAATCATTATATCTCAGTGTTTTTCAGCTCAGCCTCTGAATTTTTGTATTTTGCAGAGCTCCTGTGCCAAGCTATCATTTGGTATTTTTATATGTGTAAAGCAGAACATGCAGGAAACACTTTTTTATTCTGGAGTTGTCATTGTGGAAGTGACTTTGCAGATGGTGCATCAGCTGCTTGGAAGTATTTGACAGCATCCTGGTTTTGCCTTTTAATAACCTTTCTGTCATGAAGATCTGTAATTGTTTCTGAGTTGGCACTTACTCTGTTCAGCACCCCATGTTCTAAGGAGTTTTTATTTTTGGCAGGTTAGAATCTGTTATCTCTAATAATGTTTCCTTTACCTGAACAAGAGAGCTGTGATAGAAGCCCATGAACCAAGCCCTGGTGCTCTGTTCACCCCTGAGCACCTCATGAATCACTCAGGTGCACTTGGCAGTATAAATGTGTAAATATCCTGGTCAGAATGCCAAGAGTTTATTGTCCCTCTCTGTGCTGGCAAGGGAGGGACACTTGTAGGCACCTGGGGATGAAATGTGTCACAAAGTGCTGTTCTTTCATCTCAGGGCTTTTGGAGCACTGGGCTGAGGATCCCTCACACCTTTTCAGCTTTATTTTATGTGAAAATATAATTTCAATGTAGGTTTTGTTTTGCAAGTCACAGAGTTACCCATGGCTGGTCTTTCACTTAGCTGCAGCAGTTAAAGCAGTAAAATACAGGTGAAATTCAGCTCCTTTTGGTGCCTGCTGTCAAGGAGCTCCCAGTATTTTAAAGCTTGGTAAAACCTCTGTCAGACACCATGGGATCAATTCCTGCACTTAAGGGATTTGCAAGGCTGGTTTGTGATTCTGTACCTCTGGAACAAAAATGTTTCCCACAGGATGATCTCCAGTGGAACCTTTATTAAACCCCATTTTTTAGAGCAGATCTGGGCTCCCTTTACACTCCACCATACAAATGTGGTGGATAATTATTCAGTAATTACAGGAAATGGTGTGTATCTGAAGCACTGATAATTTTGTGGTGATAAAATCACATCCAAGGGCAAAAAGAGACTGAATTCTGAATATTGAAGGCACATTTCTGTAGGAACAACAGAACTGAGCAGTTTGGTTTGCATGACTCAGTGGTTCAGATAATTTCTCCAGTGTTATTCTAATAGCCTGATTCATGAGAGAGAAAAAATATGAATATATATAGGCATAATAAGGCCTGACAGAAATTATTTACAACCAACTTTGTCTTTATTTAGATTGTGTGAATCATGCAGAAAACCAAATTATTTTCTAATTAAACTCTGGCTGCTGGTGGGGCTGCACAGAACACCAAACACAGGCCAGGGAGGATTCCCCCAGCAGGAGATGGAACAGGTCTGCATTAAGGGGACTTTCATCCAGCTGATAAAAGTGGAGTAAAAAATGGAATAAAAAATTATAAACATGAGGAGAACATCAGGGTGTGCTCAGTGCTGGACTCCAGGCTGGGCCAGGACTGCTCCCAGCCATTCCTTAAGGAAAAATTCCTGTTGGATTTCTCAACACAGCCCAGCAAAGGGAGGAAAACCTTGTTCAGTGGAGTTTTAGAGTCTGCCAAGTTTTACCCTTCAAACACAGTCCAGAATTCCATCAAATCATCAAATTTGGGTGTTTTTCCTGCCTTTCCTGTAGCAAACAGGGTTGTGCATACCAGACTTACAACACACAGCTTTGGGGTTTTAAAATTCTGTTTAAATTTCTGCTGTCTCTGGGTATCTGGGATTTGTCTGAATTTAACCGAGCTCCTGTGCAAGGCCTGGCCTTTGACCAACAACCTGCAGCACACAAAATATATTTATTTATAAGATAAAACTGGCTGCCTTTGGGTACAATCAACTGAGAGGAAAATCATTAATCCCAGCACACATGGCCAAGGACTGCTGGTAACTCCAACGCTGCTTTTTATTACCACTTGGGGGGAAAATAATAAAACATTCAGTTCCATTGCTGCTGTGAAAGCACTTTCCCCTCCAGTTTTTAATCCTGCTGTTAAAAGTTCAGCCAGAAGAGCTTTGGTTTGCTTCTGAAAATGTCTCCCAGCACCAATGTTGAACATATCAGGGATCAAACAGCCTCTGGGAAAGGTTTAAACCTAAAGCTTGTCTCTGTTTGTAGGGGTCTGTTATGTGTTCAGGTGTTTGTTGTGTGTGTGCTGCCTAAACCAAATCACTGGGCTCATTCCAGCTCCTGAGGAGTCGTGGGTCAGCTGGAGATGTTCAGGATGGCATTTATAAGAATTGACTTTTACTTTGCAGAAAATGCTGCTGCAACATGTGTGCAGTTAAATCTAAATATTCAAAATTACTATTTAAAAACCTAAATATTAAAAATTGCTATTTTTATATAAAGGAACAAAATTGACTTCACTGTAGAAGAATTTTGGTCCCAATGACACATTTCATTGCAGTCACGATACTTGGTTTTAGACAAGTAGGAAAATCAACTGCAGAATTTATTTTACTCCTCAATTTATTTGTTATTTGTTAATTTGACAGATCTACAGTTGAAGATATATTTCTAAATCTCAAAATGCAAATTTGCATTTCCATGTACTGACTGAAAGCCCCAGAGATGACACAGGGTGTGGGAGCTCGGGCCATGTTTTTACCTGGGCTTTTCTCTCACACCAGGGCTGTGTGAACAGGAATGCACACGGAGCCCTGGCTGCCTGAGTTATCTCCAGCTCTGAGCCCACATTGATTGAGGAAATGTCAATAGAGTGAGAGAAAAGAGCTGGGCTGGATCAGGCTCTGGATGCAGCTCTGAGCAGCTTACACTCCCAATCAAACCTGCTCCATCCCTAACCCAAGCCAAGCAAACAGTTAAAGCTACAAAATATCTATAAATGAATAAAACCCACCACAGGCTCCTCTGGGCAACCTCCTCACCCTGAGAGGGAGGAATTTCTTCCCAATATCCCATCTAAACCTCCTCTCTGTCAGGCTGTTCCATTGATTTGCTGATAAGTGCCCCGCCAAAACAAGAACATACACACAGAAAAACCCACAAAGCTGCTGCTGAGCTCGATTTGAGAGGCTTGGGCTCGTGATAAACCTGGGAGAGGAGACCTTTATCCCTGTCATTTTGTAGCCCAGCCTGTCATTAGTCATCTGAACTCCCAGCAAATGTTAGCCAGGGAAATCTCTGCTCTTTGGAAATGCATTATTGGAGGCTGTTCTCTTGGACAAAGAGCTGTCAAATATCATTAGCACAGCCTGTCCATCTTCTGTGGGGTTTTTTTAAGATATAAAGCTTGGAGCAATATGGTATCAGTCTGTAGATTAAATTAAAGGTTGCAAAGTAGATGCTTTATGAGATTTATCAAGAAGGCACAGATTTGCTCCTGATAATTCATAGGGCTAAGAGAGATTTCATCTGCTCATCACCCAGTGCATTGGAGAAGGAGTTTCCTTTCAATCATTGTCAGGCACATCAGGATTCCAGGGAGCTGGAGCCACGAGGATCATTCCAGCCCTTCCCTGGGCTGCTGTGTGTGTGCAGTGCAGGGCAAGTCCAGATTGCCAAATCTGATGGCATTTGGTGAAGTGGAAGAGGGAAATGTCAGCAGGGCAGGGGCAGGAAAATCCTCAAGGGAAAGGAGAAAGAAGCACAGCCTCAGGCAGGCTGGTGTCAGCAGGGCTGGGAATTCCCACCAGGAATTTCTGCTGGGGCTGCTGTGGCTGACAGCAGAGCAAAGCTCTGAGACCCCACAGGACAGAGGTTCCAGGGTTCCAGGGCTCCCAGGAAAGGCAGGGATGCTGTTCCCACCTGGGCTCGGGGGATGATGCACAGCCAGCCCTGTGGGTGATTCAGAGGTGCTCATCTCTGTAATGCCAGATTGCAGAGAAAAGGTCAAACCCACCTCCATTTATCACTCCAGTTTTCCTCTGCAGTATCAGTTTGGGCTTGGTGGCAGTTAAACCAGAGGAGGAATTGATTTGCTGGGGGTAGAGTGCAGAATTTAGCTGGATACAAAAGCAAACCCATTCCCAGTGTCAGACACGGGGTTGGATTTTGTCCTTCATCCTCTTTTTGGGCAGCCTCCAGACCAGCTTCATACCTTTGGATTATTTAGAAAAAGCTTTTAAAGTTTTGCTGAACAAATTGCTTTCCAGTGAGAAAAAGACAACTTTTTCTGAAGAAGGGAAATGTATTTTTACCCAGTTCTAACAACGTGATTGGAGCTGGCAGCTCAGTTATGAAGTCAGAGTTTCATTTTTCAGAAGTTCCAGGGCCACCAAAAGACTGGAGGAGGAAGTGTCAGTAACCAACCTGTAGTGAGAATCATTCTATTGTCTGTGGACTGCTTTCAAATCTGATTTTGACTTTTCTCAAAATAATTATGCTGCAGGAGATCAGGCACTGAGACAGGAATTGCAGTTCTGACATCTCAGCATCAACATCCCAGCTCCCAGTTTCAGTTCATTATTTCACCAACTGTGTCACCTTTATTTCCTTGGTGACTGAAGTGATTTAGCAACTTCTTTGAGACTCTTGAAATGTTGGCTTCAGAGAACCTGTAGATAGGATGGATTTGCTGTTTGCAGTCAAGTATTGTAACTATCAAGTTAAAAATCTGTCTTTTCCTTCAAACACAGAACAATTCTTGTGTGGGGTGAGGATTTGCTATGCAGAGCTTTAAAAGAACTCAGCCAGCTACAGAAAAATCTGAGTCCAGAGCTCAATTTTTTTCATTTTTAGTGCTCGAGTTTAGTTGATGGCCGTGTGCCCTTTAGATTGTAGGTAAACAGATAAATTTGTAGGTAATTAGTTCCAGTAAGCACAGAGCATCCAGCAGCACCGAGCTGATGTGTCCAGGGATCTCATTCCACCATTGGCTGAAAAACACATTTAACATTTTCTGCAAACCAGAAAATGACTTCTTTTCCCTCCCTCTGCTGTTTGATTTGCTCTGCTGTCTTTCCCCATCCAGCTTCCCCGAGCCGCGCTGTAATTCCGATGATTAAATGTGCAATTAGGGCTCAAGCACTATTAGCACAAGGGATTTGGCAATGAGGCTGTAACACTGACATCAAACTGAACGGCAGCAGTGCTGGAGCAGCAGCGGCGCTTCGCTCTGGGTGGCTCCGCCGTGCAAATTCCAAAAACAATGGGGAGGCAGGCAGCACCAGGAGCCCTGGAATGGATTTATCCTGGGTAATTTCTGGAATTATGTGCGTGCTGACACCGTACAAATGGCACAGTGCAAATGGTGTTATTTAAACTTGTTTATCCACTTGTCATCCCAGCCCTTTTCTTATTTTTCCCCCCCCAGTGCAGTGGTGTAAATCTGACTCATGCAGAGGAAGCCACAAAGATGCACTGGCCTGTCTGGATTTCCAGCAATATTATTATGAGAAATGCATGAATTTGTCTGTATGGAAAGGATTTAAAGGTTGTTGCATTCATTTGTTACCAGAGCCTGAGCACTTCATCACACAGACTCGCTGCAGCAAGAAAATGATCTCTTCTTCTCAACTCCATTAGCAGCACTTTTACAGAGTCCTGAAAAATATCAATATTGGAGGATGTTAATGGAAATGACACCTGTAGCTGATGTATTGCTGCCAGGAAATGTGATTAAGTGCCCTGTTAATTAACTCCTTTGCTCTGGTACTTGTAAAAGTGGAGTCATTTTTTAGAGGTAGCTGAACTGCCTAGAGAAGGGCACTGCTCAGATCTGGGGGGTGTGGGGGCTTTACTTGGAGAATTTTACCTGTTTCTGATTTTAAATTCTTCACTTCAATTGCACACCTGAATCCAAGAGTCCAGCAGAGATATAAATCTGGAAAATCACTCACAGGACCTGCTTCACTGCCTGTTTATTCCCCTTGGTTGAAATAGCTGAAATATTGTCAGGATAATTTAAAAATACCCCATCACTCCCCATATAAAAATATATAGATGATGGTTAACTGTTAGAAATGAGATTGATGCCATCAGGATTCCTCTTTCCTGCTCCTCCTGTGGCCCAAGCAGGCTGCAGAGCTGGGGACAAATGCCCCTGGCACTCATCCTTGTGGGTAACTGTTTTGATTTGTGTAACTGATTTTTCTTTCATTATTGGGCACAAATCATTCCAGGTTTTCCCCAGGTTTTTCTGTTCATGTGTTTCAGAGTGGTGCAGCCTTGGTGAAGAGATGCAGATTTTTTTCTCTATTAAAACAGGAAAAAGGGCACCTTTTGGTTCAGGAGATTAGAGCCACCAGCACTGTGAGCTGTACCTTTCAGAACAACAATTTGTTGGCTATTTAACAGGGCAATATTAATTCCTGCTAGCTTTCATTTTCTTTTTTTGGAGCTGCTTTCATTGACAGAACCACTTTAATAATTGCAGTTGTAAAAAATCACCAGCCCAGCTCTGAGCACTCCTCACAGCCACAGGGACATTAACTTGCCTCTGGTTGCTCTCATTTGCATTCTGAGCTGTTAATGAGCTAATGACGGTGCAGGTTTAATGAGCAGAGCATCAGTGAAGAGACAGGAGTGGATCAGAGTTCCTGAAGGGCCGAGTGAAGCTTTAATTACCCCCTGTCCCCGGGTCATGAGCTGCACAGCCCCCTTGCACAGCTATCTCTGTCCTCTCTGGCACTGATGGATTTGGGCTCTTTGGGTTGGGAAAATGCTCAGATCCTTTCCATGAACCATTCAGTGCCTGGCTCAGAGGCTGAGCCCACTCTGCCTGCCTTCCTTCACCCCTCCTGCTGCTGCACATTGCCTTTAATTACAATTCTCCAGCCTGACTTTCCATTAACTTTGCTGCAGCTGGACAGGACATCTTTGTAGGGCTTTGGAAAAAACAATAAGCAAAAAAATTTAAATTTTTCCTAAAGGAGTTACAGTTTCTAGAGGCTGATCCTGGTTGTGTTGTCCTTGAACTCAGAGATGCCTCAGTTCCCAAAATCACGTGTAAACCAATATATCACAATCCCTGCCCCTGATAATTTTGGAGTGGATTTTGGCAACTGTAATACACTTCTAAAATAAATAGAATTCTACACTTCTAAAAGAAACAGAATTTATTTCAGCTGCTGTGAAAAGGGTGGCTTAAAATGTACATGGGGTAATTTTTTCTGAGAGGTTCCAAACCTGTTTAATCCATTTTCCTGTGCACTTTACATGTGTAATTGCACTTGCCTGCAAAGAGCATTTGAGTGAATGCACAGATCAAAGGAGCTGACAGCTCACATAATAAATCCTGTTTGCTCCTAATAGAGCTACAGGGCTGAGCATTTGCATGCACAAATCTGGGGAATTTTAAATATCTGAAGTTACACAGCAATCAAGTGGTATCAATCTCATTTCTAACAGTTAATCATCATCTTAAGTATTTATATATGGGATATTTTTAAATTATCCTGACAGTATTTCAGCTATTTCAACCAAATGGAATAAACAGGCAGTGAAGCAGGTTCTGTAAGTGATTTTCCAGCTTTATATCTCTGCTGGGCTCTTGGAAATCAGGTGTGCAATTAAAGTATTTAAAATCAGAAGCAGGTAAAATTCTCCAGGTTACAGCCCTGAAGGGTAAAGAACCGGTGACAGTCTGCAAATTCCCTCTGCCTTGCACAGGACAATGGCACTGATTTACAGCGCTGAGTAATCCCCTGAGCAGTTTCCAGAGGGATTGAGGTTAATGTTCAGTACTGAACATAAAGCACAGGTGATGCTGAAGATTGCTGTGTTCCATGGTCTGCCCTTCTATTTCCCATTTTCCTGCATTTATCCTCAAACCCCATAATTACACTAATGAACCTCTCTGCCTCCTGCTTGTCTGACAAGGAAATCACTTCCAGACCCTTGAGAAGCCAGCGCAGGAATTACTCAGCTGGCTCACAGTCTGGACCTGAGCTATCCCTCACTTTTAAAAGCCATCACGAAGGCTCTTGGCACGTGGAATACTCGACTTGAGGAGGAGCAGCAAAGGAAGGACAAGCTGCAGTCTGGATGAATTTACTGCCAAGGTAAAGGACTTTTCAGCAGCCCTCATTTCCCAAAGAGCAGCTGGTTTAATTCTCTGAGCCAATCAATGCAAAACCAGAGGTGGGGATTGGAATAGGTGTTAGACACCCTTCAAAATTCCACAGGGCTTCAGGGCATGCAGGAATTCCAGCCTCAAGAAAGGGATTTTTCTTCCAGCTTCTTCAGGCTGGAGTGCTCACAGCCTCAAGTGATGGGATGTTGGGAAGTTTGGTCTTCAAATTTAGGTGAGGAAGCAATGAAAAGACAGAGCTTAGGTGTTGGGAACTTGGTTTTGCAGCAAGGCCTTGAGGCTCAGACGGATTCCCAAAAGTAACACCCTGGATGGAGCCTGCTGTTCCCACAGACTCCCTGCTTCCCATTTCCTTGTGCCTTGAAAATCCAGTTGTTAGTTAAACAGATTATTAATCAATCCCTGCTTCCCATTTCCTTGTGCATTGAAAATGCAGTTGTTAGTTAAACAGATTATTAATCAATCCCTGCTTCCCATTTCCTTGTGCATTGGAAATGCAGTTGTTAGTTAAACAGATTATTAATTAATACAGGACACCTGGCCTTCTCCATCCCTCCAGATCCAGAGGGGTCACTACAGGTGTTGCTGTCAAAAATGCAATTTCCAGCCTGAGTGCCTCCCTTGGTTTGAAAAACTCCTTTGCAGCCCCACAGATCCTCCTGAGTTTTGTTGAAAACTAAAAACCAGCACTGCTGGGCAAGGCAGAGCTAAACCCTGCCCATCCCCAGAGCCCAGCCCAGCGCTTCCCACTGGAATACCCCAAAGAAGGAGTGGGGGAAATGCCTCCTAGTGTGGGTCGGGGCACTTCCATCCCCAAACAAGTCATTTTTCAGCTCAGTCTGTTTTCCTTCGGTGCTGTCTGCAAATCCAGGGAGGCAGCTCTGCATTGTGCTGGGTTTGATCCCTCTGTACCTCTGGAGCAGCATTTCTGATAGCATTCCTCTCAATTTAGCACGGACTAAACTCAAGCCGTAATATTTTATTAAACTGTTCCCACCTCTTCAGTTTGCTGTGTATAAGATGCTGGATGGTTAGCAAAAAAAAAAAAAAAATTGCATTAACAGAGTGCTACATTCATTTTTCTCTAACTTCTGGGTCAAACTTAATCAGCTTACAAGGCAAAGAATGCTTTCTGCCACAGCAGTGAACACAGCTGGGATCCACAGAGGAGCTGTTGGGGGCAGAAAAAAGGCTCCTGCAGTGGATTGCCAGCTCAATTCTTCTTGCAGGCCCTTCCCACTGCTTGCGGTCCTTGGGAGCGAGAGGCAGTTTTCAATTGCAGCAGGCCAGGTTGTCTGGGCCCAGGATTGCTCATGTGCCTCCTGCCAGAGTTTGCTCCTTGCTGAGAAATCCCAGCCCTGCAGGTGCTGAAGGAGAACATTCATTTCTGCAGTGGAGGGATCAGAAATGGAGGGAAACAGATCCATTGTGTGAGGTGGGGTGGGGTTTGCCTGGTTTTCTGACCATAATCAAAGCTGCACAAGGTGAGATCCCCAGTAAAGGCAGGCAGGGCTGGGCATTTATCATCCATTTATCAAATTCCCACAGCACACAACAGAACAGGGAAAGGAGGAGTCTGACTTCACTGAGAAACTGGGGAAAAAAGACTTTTTGTCAAATATTGACTAAGAAAATGGTGATATTATACATTATCCTTCAGAGATCTTCTTAATTCTGACAGTTCCAAGGTAAATTTTGTGAAAGGATCTGTTTTCCCCTTCGAGTTGTTTGCACTTCACCAGGATAATGTAGCACCAGGATAATTTAACACCAGGATAATTCAACACCAGGATAATGTGCTTTTTCCCAAATGCCCCATTGTGCTCTCAGCCATTTACATTTCTGACACCTTAATGCACACTCTCTGCTGCTGAAATGAATGTTTCATTAAAAGAATTCAATAGAATCCTAATTTGTTTTTATCTAATTACAAGTCCTTTCAGCTGGCCCTCAGAAGAATTTAGCTCCTTATCTCAGTGCTGGGATGCTCCAGCCACGAGGAATTTTGGTGGGGTGTTTTTAACCTCTGGCTGCAATAAAGCAGCTCTGGAGGATCCCAGTTCTGGCACAAGCTGGGCCAGGCTTTCCAGACCATCAGGGAATTTCTGGGCCTGCAGAACAAATGGGAAGGTTTTTGGTCTGAGCACATCCGCATCTCCAGGTGTTGGTTTTTTGGGAGGCAGGGAAAAGCAGGACACTATTCCCATCCTCTCCCTCCAGTGCCCAGCACCTTGGTTGCTGGTTTGGCCATTTTTTCATTGAAATTCCCTCCAGAAACTCAAATTTTGTTTTCTTCAGGCAGAATCTCACCTGGGCCATGTTGCAGTGGAAAGCAGAATTTTTTTTGCTGGAGTTTTTTAAATGCTCAGAAAAGTGTTTTTCTCTCTCTTTTTTTTTTTCTTTGCAGGCAATGCCAGTGTAGCTTAATTAGAGGAAAGCAAGGAGGTTCATAAAGCACTGCTGTATTAATTACTACTGAAATATTACAGGTAGCATGGGGAGCACAAATCTCATGGAATAATTTCACCAAAATCTGTGACTTTCTCTATGTTTTCCAACTCCTGTTCCTAGTCTAACTGAACCCAAACCAGAATATAATTTTCTGATGACAATATTGTTTTTTCTCCAATTGTTTGTAAAGCAGTGAACAGTACAGCATGTTCTGAATATTAGAAAGCATTTCTTGCTTGGTCAGGAGCCAGTAATAAAAGAAATTATAATGAGCTAATTTCAAATCCAAATGAACTCATTCCTCTGCTGGCTGCTGAAAATGCATGAGCCCCTGGCACAAGGAACTTGGATTCTCCCTTTTTCTTCCTGCATGCCCACAGCAAGCATCCAGGCTGGAAGAGCTCAAAATGAACAGGTTGGAGAAGAAAATCACCACCTGTTACAGCACTGGCATTGTCTGGCCTGGCTTTTGAGCTCCTGAGCCACATGGAGAGCTCCAGGGAAGGTTTAGAGGTACCCAGAGAGAGGAGTGTGCTGCCTTGGGATGTACAAATCTGAGCAGGGTGTAGAAAATATGTATTGTATAAAATATTGTATAAAATCCCAGCAGGTTGTATAAAATATGTATTTTATAAAATATTTATTGTATAAAATATTGTTGTATGTAATACGAGCATGTCGTATAAATATATATATTTTATAAAATATGTATTATATAAAATATTGTATGTAATACAAGCATGTTGTATAAAATATATATTTTATAAAATATATATTTTATAAAATATTGTTGTATGAAATCCCAGCAGGTTGTGTAAAATATACATTGTATAAAATCTATATTGTATAAAATAATACTGTATATAATAAGAACAGGTTGTATAAAATATATTTTGTATAAAATACTGTCGTATGTAATACGAGCATGTTGTATAAAATATACATTGTATAAAATATATATGGTATAAAATATTGCTGTATGTAATAAGATCAGGTTGCATAAAATATATATTGTATGAAATATTGTTTTATGAAATCCCGGCAGATTGTATAAAATATATATTGTGTAAAATACTGTTGTATGAAATCTCAGCAGGTTGTATAAAATATATATGGTATAAAATATTGCTGTATGCAATAAGATCAGGTTGTATAAAATAAATATTTTATAAAATATATATTGTGTAAAATACTGTTGTATGAAATCCCAGCAGGTTGTAAGGGGTGAGCAGAATTGTGCTCTGTGCCAGCCTGAGCTCACCTGCTCTGTTCAGGTCACAGAATGAACAAGTGCAAAAATCACTTTGTGTTTTTGCTCACTTTGGGTTTGATCGAGGTCTGAAGCTGAAAGAGGGGCATAAAGGTACTTAAAGCCCTGAATTCCTCCCTCTAAACCACCATTTTGGATAGTGGTAGCTAATCCTTTTTAAATTAAGCTCTTAAAAACCCCACAAAATGTCCCCCTGCTCTTGTCACAAAATTGCCAAGACTGAGGTAAGGAGATACTGACTCTGTTTTCTGCTCCCATATTTCCAAAGTGTTCCAAAGGATTTTTATATCAGTATTCAGTGCTGCAACACAGACTGTAAATGCCTTGAGCTCCATAAGAGGGATTTTAGCCTTGTTTTTTACTTTGGGAAGTTTTGTGGCAATCAAACTGTGAATCTGCTGAAATCTGTGGCAGCGCAGCCTGGGAAATGTTAGCGAGGCTGTGGGAGAAAAAGGAACTGGGGCTGGTTAGTCTGGAATGTAATTCCAACCAATAATCAAAAATACAAAATGTGCTGGTGGGAGGCGTCCCTGCCCATGGCAGGGGGTTGGACTGGGTGGTCTTTAGGGTCCCTTCCAACCCAAACCATTCTGTGGTTTCAGGAGTTTTTCTGAGCTAAAACCCCACCAGATTTCTCTTCCCGCTCCTCCTTCCCTCGGTGTTGTCCTTCCCTACCTGCATTTCCCATTAACTCTGGATGCTTTCAAACAGATGCCAAATACTCATTTTTGAGAGCATTTGAAACCCCAGTTCTCTCTTCCCAACACCTCCAGCTTTTCATGCTCAAGCTGGGACAAAACTGATGGTGAATCAGCCAAGCCAGTGACTGGAAATGTGATTTTGAGTCAGCAGCCTCAGTTTCCTCTGCTCAGGGAGGGGAAAATTGACCTTTGTTCCTGTCAGGAGCCCTGACTCACTGCTGACAAACCATGGGCACTGCTGGGGAGACAAACCAGGGCTGCAAATCCCCTTTATTCTGCCTCAGTTCTTCAGATGGGCCTGGGGCTGCTCCTGTCTCATCCAGTTACTGCCCAGCACCAGGAAAGGTGGCTCCAGATAAACCAGGAATGGGGCTCCAGATAAACCAGGAATGGGGCTCCAAACAAAATAAACCATGAATGGTGGCTCCAAATAAAACAGGAATGGGGCTCCAAATAAACAAGGAATGGTGGCTCCAAACAAAATAAACCAGGAAAGGTGGCTCCAAATAAACCAGGAACGGTGGCTCCAAATAAACCACGAGTGGTGGCTCCCAATAAACCAGGAAAGGTGGCTCCAAATAAACCAGGAAAGGTGGCTCCAGATAAACCAGGAGTGGTGGCTCCAAATGAACCAAACCGTTCCTCACTGAGAGCTGAGCTGGGATCCCAGCTGGAGCTGGGCTTTGGCTTGGGGCTGACTGGGAATCCAGGCTTTGTCCTGGACTGGGAATCTGGGATTTACCCTGGGACTGACTGGGAATCTGGGATTTGCCCTGGACTGGGAATCTGGGATTTATCCTGGACTGGGAATCTGGGATTTGTCCTGGGACTGAGTGGGAATCCAGGCTTTGTCCTGGACTGGGAATCTCCTGAACTCCTCCCTGGGCAGTGCTGGGTGGGCACAGGTCCCTTCCTGCTGTCCCTGATCCCACTGTGCCTCGCCTGGGTGAGGAAGAGGCAGAGGGGGAGGAAGCTGAGGGGGGTCTGTGGTTCTCTTGTTTCTCTCTGGAGATTCTTTTCAAGGCTCAAACTGTGCTTCTGGCAGAACTGGGTGAGAATTTGGGCAAAGGCAGCACAGAGAACAATTCCTGTTGGCAGCACACGCCCAGAGCAATCCAGAACATCCCAAGGGTGCTCTGGCATCCCAGTTTGGATTCAAATATGGTCTAAAATAGAAAGTATAGCAATTAACCTGCGAAATTAACTGCTGGGGTTATTCAGTGCAGCAATCCAGAACCTGCAGAGGATGAGGATTCCACTCCCTGCTCCATCTCCAGCTGATCCCAGCAGAACTTCCTGGAGGGTTTAGAGTGAGAACACTCTGAAAACAAGATTTTACAACACTGAATGTTTTGGTGAGCTCACTTTCCTTCTCTCCTCAAATCTGTGATTTAAGTGTGACTGGACAATGTGTTGAGGTAAAAAATCCAATTCCAGCCAAGGTGAAGGAGTCTTCCCTTCATTTTTTCTAATTCAGATTAATTGCAAAATATTCAGTGTGATATTAAGTTTGGCTTCAGACTGGTGGCATGGTAATGGTTTTAATTTTCTATCTCAGCTTGAAGACTGCCTTGTAAACACTGCCTGACAGGCATATCTTTCATCTCACTGACAGCAAACTGATCTGTCAAAAATCCCAATTAATATTCCGAGAGGGAGAAGAAAAGGAATGCAATTCAGATCAGGTTAAATCACTGAAGATTTGGGATTCCGCCCTCTGAAGCCCTCAGGTGCCTCCTGAGGGTGTCACTGTGCACGTGGGATGTCCAGCTGCAGTGGAACTCTGCCTGTCTGTGCCTCCAGGAGGAGGTTCAGGGTTTATTTGAGTGTCCTTGTCCTGCCCAGCTCTGCCCCTGTGCTTCTCTCCTGGGTCATCCACTGCTGTTTCCATCCTTCTGCATTTCCCTCAGTGAGCACACTGTTGGTTTCCATGCATTCCGTGAGCTGAAGATCTCTGATCATTTCTTATTTACATTTTAAAAGGCGCCAAGTCAAGCTCACAGCGCTTCCTGCACACTTTGATGAGGCTTGTCAGTGCTCAAACCGAGCTGTGCTGGAAATTCAGGGGCTGCAGAGGGCCAGGTGCTGCTCCTGCCATGAATTTCCTGGTCTTGTAAGGAGCTGAGCGTGGGGTTTGATCCTGTTGTTAATCACCATCGTGGTAAACAAACCCCAATGTTGGGAATGCATGGAAGGCAATGACAAACAGCATTGCACAGGGGAGTGGCTGCATTTGCTCATTATCCCCTGAATAACCCAGCAGTTAATGCCTTCGCAGGCTAATTGCTTTGCTTTCTATTTTAGACCAGAAAAGTCATATTTGAATACAAATTGGGCTGCCATGTTTATCATGGAACATGTTTTTTTTAATGACTAATTAACTTTCATTTGCATTTAAACAACTAAAGCCAATTGAACTCCAGGCTCATGAGCACCACTCTCCTCTTTGAGGAACACACTTAAAATTCCAGTAAGGGATCCCAGATGATCTGAAATGCTTTATTGGCTCTTAGACCCTCACTTCAGACCACTCAAAAATCAAAGTGATGCTGCAGAAGATTGATTGTTCTGTGACTTGCAGAGTTCTCTGCTGTTTGCAGAGCAAACCCATGAAATACAGATGTGTTTATCAAATATTGTTCATTGCAGGCACTCCAGTTAAATCTTTCTGTTTGTCACAGTAATTGTCCTTTTACAATAACAGTGGGGGTGGGAAAAGAATGGTTGGTTTCTGAAGATTGAGTTTTGGATTGGAGGTTTTTTCCCTCTGTAAATCACAGAATCTTGTGACTTTTGCTTGATCCCCACCCTGTCCCCAGCCCTGAGTGCCACCTCCAGGGATTCCTGGGACACCTCCAGGATGGGCACTGCAAACCTCCCTGGGCAGTTCCAGTTCCTGAGCCCCTTTCCATGGGGAGATTCCTGCTGTGCCCACCCTGAGCTGCCCTGGGGCCGTTCCCTCTGCTCCTGTCCCTGTTCTGGGACCTGTCCCCTCCTGGCAGGGAATTCCAGAGAAGGAAAAGATCCCTGGGGATCCTCCTTTGCTCCAGGCTCAGCCCCTTCCCAGCTCCTCAGGAATTCTCCATTCCCATCCCAGCTCCCTCAGGAATTCTCCATTCCCTTCCCAGCTCCTCAGGAATTCTCCATTCGCTTCCCACTGCTCAGGAATTCTCCATTCCCTTCCCAGCTCCCTCAGGAATTCTCCATTCCCTTCCCAGCCCCCTCAGGGATTCTCCATTCCCATCCCAGCACCCTCAGGAATTCTCCATTCCCTTCCCAGCTCCCTCAGGAATTCTCCATTCCCTTCCCAGCTCCTCAGGAATTCTCCATTCAATTCCCAGCTCCTCAGGAATTCTCCATTCCCTTCCCAGCTCCTCAGGAATTCTCCATTCCCTTCCCAGCTCCTCAGGAATTCTCCATTCCCTTCCCAACTCCCTCAGGAATTCTCCATTCCCTTCCCAGCTCCTCAGGAATTCTCCATTCCCTTCCCACTGCTCAGGAATTCTCCATTCCCTTCCCAGCTCCCTCAGGAATTCTCCATTCCCATCCCAGCTCCTCAGGAATTCTCCATTCCCTTCCCAGCTCCCTCAGGAATTCTCCATTCCCATCCCAGCTCCTCAGGAATTCTCCATTCCCTCCCCAGCCCCTCAGGAATTCCCCATTCCCGTCCCAGCTCCATTCCCTGCCTCCTGTAACTGGACACTGGGCAGTGTCACCTCCCCAGTGCCCAGCCCGGAGGGACAGAGGGACAATCCCTGCCCTGCTCCTGCTGGCCACACAGTTTTTGACACAACTTTTCTGGTTTTTAGGTCGATGGCGTCCTGGCCTGTGCACAGGGGTGAGTGAATCCCTGCAGGTGGCCCAGCCCCGGGCAATGATGTATTTTTAACAAACTGTATTTTTAACAAACTGTAATTGCAGCGCTCATTGCCAGGGCAGAGCTCATGCACAGCTCAGTGCCTGAACACATTTCTGATTTCAGTTCCTGTTTGGTAACTCTCTTTTGCAGCTCCAAATGCACAGCACTGACAATCCTTTCAAACAGGATGACAGGGAATGCTCTCTCCTCCACAACTTTGGTCACTGGTGACTTTTATTGACTGAATGACATTTTGGGTTTGCATTTATTAGAAATACATTCTTTATTAGTAATGTATATTTATATACATTACTAAGAAATAATGTATAACAAAATATAAATATATAACAATAAATAATTATAATAATAAAATATAAACATATATTTAATAAATATACATTATTTATTGTAATGTAAATTTATTTATTAGTTTGCATTTATTAGAATATTTATTTGTATATTTATTATTTATTAGTTTGCATTTATTAGAAATACATCCCAACAAGATGTGTCCTGAGCTGACCTGCCAGGTTTATTTTTTCTGGTCTTTTTATTTTTGTTTGTTTGGGTTTTGGGTTTTGTTTGTTTGTTTGTGGTTTTTGTTTGTTTGTTTTTTGGTGTTGGGGTTTTTTTGGGAAATGAGTGCCATAGGGGGAAGCAAAACCAAATTCTTTTGTTCTGTTGAATTCGGCCTTTGCTGAATTGCAGCACAGTTCCTGCCAGGTATTGCCAGAGGAGCTGGATGTGCCAGCCTGCCTGGGTGTGCAGATGTTGCAGGCTCTGCTGCCAGCTCCCCAGAAGATTTTCTCTCCCGGCCTGGGTTACTAAGACAACAGCTCCACTCGATCCTTTGAAGCCAATTCATTATCTGAACGAGCAGAACGAGTCCTTCTGCCACTCCTTGCTGTTTCTCCAGTCATTTTTAGCTCTCCCATTGCCTCGGGCTGGTTGCAGGGTGCTGACTTGTGAATTCTGCAGCCTCTCTGTTCTCTGGAAGCCTGGGGAGGTGCTGGCAGATGCTGCTGGAGCCGTTCTCAGTGAGATCCTGGTCTGGGACGCTGCTGTGTGACAGCCACAGGAGGATCAGCCCGAGCCCAAAAGGCAAATTCTGGGTTTCTGGTCCATATTCATGGACAAATCCATCAAAAGGAGGGGGCAGCACGCTGTGGTTTCAGATTTTTGTGATTCACTTCACATTTATTGTGATTACTGTGTAACATGCACTGGACTGAGAATCAAACAGTGGGAGGAGAACAAATACATTTGGCTTGAGAGGAATTTCTTTAAATGTCCTGAAAAAAAAAAAAAAAAAAAGATCCTTATGGAACCCAGGAACGTGGCTGAGCTGCAGCATCACAGAAATTCAGCACTCCTACATCACTGTCAGTGTGGATGGACCAGAGGGATCCATGGATTGATTTCAGATTAGTCCTTCCAACATTTTTAACACTAAGCAGTGAAATGATTTTGTTGTCTTCAGTCCTCAATTTGAGGCACTTAAAAATAAAACCAACCATCCTGAACATGAGCTTCCTGGAGATTTGATCATTGCTATAAATTTTGCACTGAGGGTGCTCCAGGATAATGAAGATGGTTGGAAAATCTGGATAGAGGGAGAGAGGTTAGCTGAAGGAAACATCCTAATTGCATAAATCATTACTCCAGGGCAAAATGTAATGAGAATTTTTTCAAACATGAGCTGTCTGCACTGAGACATCTCTTTAACCTCGTGCCATCATAACACACCAATAATTGTTAATTTTGAATGAATTCCTCTTCCACCTCCACGTCACTGATGCTTTTGATTATTCTGAAGGAATCACAACAATCCTCAGGACTGATTTCTCAATCAGAGCAGCTCCTATGTCCCCTGGTGGGAGCAGGTGACCCTAGTGGCCATCAGATCTCAAATTAAAGGGCTGCTCTGTGTGACTGTGAGGATTGAGGTGCTTTGTTTGGTGACAGCCCATCCTAATCCTGCCACATGAAACACCAGAATTTGCCTCCTCCTGGCTGCTTGAGGGGCTGTGCGGGACCAGGAGTGCTTTTGGCTCAACCCCAAAGGGCAGCAGCGTTTTTGTTGGAATTTGGGCTGGGTTTGTCCTGCCAGGGTCAGGAGAAGAGCTGAGATTCCACCACTCAGTGATGACAAAATGAGATGTAGTGAGGGTGGCAGCAGGAAGGAAAGCCAGTGGGGTTTAGGTTCACTTCAGCTCCTGCTGCCCTGGAATACTGGAGATGCTGAGGGCTCTTCCCAGCCCTGACTGGGACAGTGAAGCAGACTTACAGGGAGCAATGTGAATCACAAATAGGATTTTTGACAGGGTTGTTGGGCTGGTTTTTAAAAAATTCTTAATTTTCCCCAAAGCCATGAAGATTGATCAGCCCCACAGTGCCTGGGGACATCAAACTGCATGGTTCCATTGCAACTGCAGTGGCTTCATCTTCCAAATGACTGCTTTTATCTGCCTTTCTTTTCTTTTTTCAAGCAATTTCTGACCGATTCTAAAATTCTTGTCACTGAAAGACTGAGGAGCTGTCAGCAGAGCTGTAATATTTGCTTTTATCTGTCATGTATATCTTCACTTGCTTTGAGTTAATTTGTCACATATTTTATAATTACCATTAACCATCTGAAACCTTCTCTGGATGAAATGCTCTGCCAGCGTGGCCGTTTGCAGTTACTCACTTTCAATTAAGCAGATTTTAAAATAAACCTTTTGATCTTCTTTATATTTTCAGGGCCTGCCTTTTACCTTCACCACACTGGATTTTGGCTTCTGGTTCATGAGTTTTGAGCAACCTTTTTGCCCAAATATCCTTGAAAATACTGCAAAGTTCACATAGGCTGATTTCATTTATAGTTTTGGTATTACTTATTTATATATATATAACTTTATACATATTTATTTATTTATTTATTTATATAAATATGTATTTATATATATATATATATCATATAACTTTTTATATGTAACTTTAAATATATAGTATATATAACTTTATATATATTGATATAGAATTTATATAAATATATATGTTTGTATAAATAAAATATATATTTATATGTCTATATGTTAAATTATATTATTGAGTGTTAAGATGTATTTTCCCCCCTTTCTTATATTTATCAGTAAAAATATTAATCCTTTGCATTAAGCTACAAGGAGCTATTTAGTCCCCATATGTGCAAGGTATATTTTATTTATATTGATTTTTTTTTTTTTTGTGTGGTTTGTGCTTCCTTAAAGGCTGAGCTGTTTTTACTGACTCAGCTCCTAAAGTGCACCCAGAGTTTATTGCTTTGCCTTCCAGTCCTGCAGTGCAATTGTTTCTGTTCTGGGATGTTTGGGCAATCTCTCCCTGCCAGATAAGGGCACATCAAAGCCTTTAATAGTTTATTTTACAAGGAGATTTTGGAGTCTTTTTAATCTGCTGCCACGATTGCTTATCTTCTGCTCTGCCACTTGTTGAGTGAAAGGATAATCTTCCTTTTGGATTAGGCTGGGTGTTTGAGAGCAAGAAGTGCCCATGTGAGAGGGGTTCATTGTGGTGCTTCTGCTGAAGTTGGGGGAAGTGACTGAGCCCAGATCAGGTTTTCATCCTGCTGAGCTGCCAGCATTAACCACAACAAGAGTCAGAGAATCAACAGAATTATATAGAAAAAAACCATATAGAATTATATAAAAACAGATTTCCTGCCTTTCTTCTAGAAATGAAGGGACAAGCAAAAAATGGCAGTGAATCCATTTGAAAATGTTTTCTGGGATTGCTGAGGTGGTCAGGGCTGAGATAAGGAATGGGCAGGACTAAATCAAAACTCCCTCACATATTCTGATCCTGGTAACTAAGAGATGCTTCAAACCAAGCTGTTCTTCGGGTCCTGTTGTTATTCTGAAATTAAAATGCCTAGAAATGTAATCTGTAAAATGAATAAAAAACAATTGGTGATGTTAAATGGCCTGGGGTTTTTAAAAAGTCAGATTTTTCACCTTTTCAATCCAGTTTTGAGAGTTGGCAACAACACCTGGAATTGTCTAAAATGCACTTAGATATTCCACTGGATATGAATTTTATTCTTTCCTGTCAGTGGTTTCAAGGGTTTGTCACAATGCAGTGGAGTCAAATTCCTTAATTTAAGTTGGATACAGGAAAAAAAATTCCAGGAGAAAAGCCACTAAAAAACTTTATCCATCCAAATCACCAATTGTTTACACTTTTAAAGTAAGAAATGTCACAAAACCTTGAATAATAGCAATAACAGGTTTGTGTTTTGCTTATTAAAACACCGAGTTCCTAAGCACATTTATAAAGACAATCTATGTAATTAGATTTGCAATTATACATTTTGTTTAGTGGCAAACAGTTTGAAACTAAGCAGAAAATGTGATGGCAACATTAAATTTTCCCCAGAAATGGTTTTTAGCCAAGCTGCCCAAAGGAGGGCTGACAGAAGGGGCTGGTTCTCATCAGAGGGAATAACATTTGTTCAGGTTTGGTGTCAGGGAAATGAAGTGTCCCAGGGTGGGAGGAGGGTGACAGCAGAGCTCCAGTGCCATGGAAACAAACCCTCATCCATGACTGATGGCCGTGGCTCCATCCAAGCATCACTGAGCTGTCCCGAGCTGAACCACAGCTGGGAACTCATCCTGGCTGATCCATCCACTGGTGCATCCATTGGGGTGAGATTAACCCTCCCAATTAACCCTCCCAATAACCCTAACCAAGGAGCTGTTTGATCCTCTCACAGCAGCCTGGCCGTGCCGTGGGTGACCAAAGTGTCCCCAGGGGCCACAAACAGCTCCGTGTGTGCCATGAGATGTCAGCCCTGTTTTCATCCAGGGGTCGCTGCACTGCTGGCTCGTGTGTCGTTCCAGGATGTCCAGAAAAGAGGGAGCAAGCTCCCAGAAAAGTGATCAGTGGGTGGCATCGCTCCAGATCCAGGGGACCGCTGACCAAGAGTCCTGCTGGTGGCCCTGGCAGCCTGGATGTCATTATTGGGGTCCCACCTTTGGCAGGGACGTTTTCCACCCTGTGCGAGTGAATTCCTGCTGGGATAGACTGACTGTGCAGGAGAGCTTCATGCGGCGAGAGCCCAGCTGGAGTCCTGCGCCCAGCCCTGGGAGGAGCTGGGGCTGCTGGGGGAGCCCAGAGGAGGCTCCAGGGTGGGCAGAGGGATGGAGCAGAGCTGGCATTGCTCACCTGGGCACGAGACCAGGGGTGAGCTCAGAGTGGCCTTGCAGGGCCTGGAGGAGCTGCAGGAAAAGTGCACAGAGAGGATTGACAAGGGATGGAAAAGCCTGAGTTTGTGCATGGCTTTTGTGCTTTTGGCACAGGATTGAAACCCACTCTGGCAAAATCCTGTTTCCTGCAGAGGGAGGAAGACAAAATCCACCCTTCCCAAGCCCCAGGGGTTGGGGCTTCTTTGGCTTTTCCTACCTGCAGTCCTGGGGAATGCTCTCTCTTTTCCAATTCATTCCTTTGATTTATTTATTCTGTTTACCCCAAATGCTGGTGAGAATTTAACCCTGCCCCAAGGAAATGGCAAAATCCAGCCCCCAAATCTCCTGCTCCTAAGGCAGCACAAAATAACAAACTGTCTGGTAAACTGGCACTGTTGGGTGTCTTTTCCAAGTGCCATCTGCAAGGACTATAGTTAGAACATTTCCTTTTTCAAAACTCGCTTAACAGCGATAAAAAGATCAAAAAACAAAATTCTGAGTGTAAATTTCCTGTAGCAATAAATGCTAAGAGCTGCACTGGGGCAGGAGAAGGATTTGCCTTGCAGAATTCTTGGGGTGAATCCTGCTCTGTGCACAGTGACATGGCAGCCCTGTTAATTGATTATTTATTGTCATTGAATATTGATTATCAGTGGTTCCTGCTGGCAGGCACTTGCTGCACAACGAGCTCTGTGCCTTGCTGCTGCTAGGATGGGATTTTTTATCAGCTAAATGTTCAGTCTCATGAATTTTCATGTTTTGGCACTGACTGATATCTGCATAGTAATTCTGGGTGCATTGCACTAATGCAGTTTTCTACCTGGTGTATTTAAAAATCCCCAGGGTTAATGAAGATGTTTTAACCAAGGTCCTGCCCTCACTGCACTGGGAAATGCTCAAATTGATGCCAAATTTTATGGATGTTTCCTAAATTCTGTGACCCAGCACAACTCCTCAGCCTGACAGAGCTGGACATTGCCTGAGTGTTAGAAACAGATTGTGGATGATGTACAGAGAGAAATGCACAGGAGGAGGAGATGGAACAGCAGGGAGAAGTACCTGAGAAAGCTTCATTGCAGCAGAATTCATTCGCTCAAAATTAATTAGCACCATGACACGTAAGTGGGGAAGGAGTTTCTGAGCAGTTTTATGGTGAGGATCTAAACTTTGCACCAGATGAGAACAAGACACAGTCATGAGGCAAAATTAATCAAATCTCTGCATTCTGAAAGAAATAAATTTGGGATGAAATCCTCTTTTTTTGTCTTTCTCCAGAATTAAATGATTGAAGGCAGCAGTTTGCAGAAGGAGAATGAGGGATTCCTAAGTCTGCAGTAACATGAGAAAACCCATCCATTTTTATCAAGAATTCGAGTCTCTTATTTCACTCATTACCTGCTGTATCTCCTCATGGCTAGAACTCATCCAAATTCACAATTCCCACTGCAGAAATCAGGAGGAAATGTCAAAAATGTACCTCACACCACAGCAAAACGAGACACTGGAATGCCCAAAAGCTTTTCATGGACATCCTGTGGCTTAAATATTGCATTCCAGTAACTCCGAGCACTTGGGAAAGGCAGCACACCTCACGGTGATGTTATCCTCTCCAAACTGCTCTGGAAAATCAAAACAAAAGCAAACAAAAGCAGAAAAACGTTGGCATCTTCACCTTATGGAGGCAAAATGGTAGGGGATCATTTCATAAAAAATTATTGATGTGTGTTATAGATTTCCAGAAAATCATTTCAGGGTGTTTTGTTTTGTTTTGTTTTGTTTTTTGTTTTTTTTTTTTTTTTTTTTAAATCGGGAGATGCTTGACTAGTCCTAGGAAACAGCTTCCATGGTAAATATTGCTTTCTGAAATTAAGTGGATTTTTATCCTTTGATTTGGGAAGTCCCAGAGATGTCTGGCAGATTTCAGCTGTAATGAAATAACATCCTGAAATAATTTTCCTTTTATTGCCAATATTATTGCTATTATTTCTTAGGAAGAGCCAAGGGTCTCGTGCTGCAGATAAATAAAAGAAATGCAACTTCCTTTTCGAATGTCAGGATGGCATTTTGGGGAAAACTGAGTTAAAATGTGTGATCTGTGTTTGCAGGGGGCTAAAAGCAATAAGCTCATTGTAGGGCAGCACAATGAGAGTTTTGATGAGATTAAAATATAACAATAATCCACTTAAATTATTAACAACAGGCTGGGTGCTTCAAAGTGACCCTTGGCTCTTATCTTCCCCAGAAATAATAGCAAAAATACTGGCATTAAGAGGAAAAGAGTTTCAGTGACAGCTCATTAAAGAGGCTTTTGACAGTTTGGAATGTGGATGAAGATAAATTTAGTGCTGCATTCCCTTGTGGTGAGGGCTAATGGTCAGCAGAGCCCAGGGGAAGGAAAGGATTCCTGTCAAACCCACCAGGGCCCACACTTACATTTTAAAAAGTGGAAAACAAGTTTGGTTTTTTTTTTTTTTTCCTGGCGATAGCACCGAGTGGAAAACCTGAGCAATGAGATTTTCTGGCACATTCTTGGAATGCATTGCCCACATGGGAATTAAAGTGCATTTTCTCTTTGAACCGTGGCGTGTGTGAGGGATTTATGCTGTTCAAAGGGAAGATGTAAGTGGCCTCTAATATCCTCATTCATCAAAGAATAAGCACAGGCTTAAATCCACCTTGACTTAGCCAAGCTCTCAGGAATGTGTTTACCTGCAGGAATTTGCCAGTGACGGATGAAACCAGCAGAGAGTGTTTACAGGTCCTGCCAGGGATTAGAAGGAACGTCTAAACTTGTTGAAAAACCATCTAAAGTGGCTCTGTCATTTCTTCCCTGCTTCAAATGTCTTTGAAACACAGCCAAGCCTCTCCGGGCTTGTTTATTATTGTAATTTTTTAATCCTGGCCTTAGAAGTCACTTGATGCTTCCAGCATTAGTACTGAACAGAAGTGCATTTCTGGGTGATTCTGCAGCCTGGGCTTTGCCGTGTGCAGCTGCTGTGTGGGGATTTCATGGGATGGTGTGGGCTGGAGGGATCCTAAGGCTCACCCTGGTCCATTCTGCCGCTGTCCCAGGTGCCTTGGGCACTGCCAGGGATCCTGGGGCAGCCACAGCTGCTCTGGGCAGGAATATTCCTGCCCAATATCCCATCCGGCCCTGCCCCCTGGCAGTTTGAGCCATTCCCTGTGTCCTGTCCCTCCAGCCCTTGCCCAAACTCTCTCTCCGTCTTTCCTGCAGCTCCTTCAGGCCCTGTGAGGCCACCATGAGGTCACCCCAAGCTTGTCCTGTCCAGGTGAACAATCCCAGCTGTGCCAGCCTTTCCTTATAGGAGAGATGTTCCGTCCCTCTGATCAACCTGTTGGCCTCAAGGTCATATTCCAGACTTGTCTCAGAATATTCCTCTAATTTCTGGTGTGTTTTGGTGCATGGGGGTGGAAGGTCCTGCTGTTTCTGGCTGGAGCTGTTTTATTTTATGCATTCTGTAAAAGAAGCTCAGTGAAAAGGAGCGGGAAGTGTGAAATCCCAAGGTGGGGATGCAGACTTGCCTCCTCTATCCCCAGTGAATCAGTCCTTTAGCTGGAGAGCCCTCTGAAATCCACCCCACCAATTCATATTTCACAAAGCCTCACAAAGCACAATCACCTCTTCAAGCAAGGGCTGTGAGCACCACGCTGCCCCCACATCGCTCCTGGCTGCCCAAAATGAAGGAGCCACACATCCAAACCAGACAAGGCCACTTCCATCAGAGGGGATTTACCCTCGCTAACCTCTCCCAACCTAAATCATTCTTTGAGTCTGTGACCTGAATAAATATGGGCAGCTCTTCCCCAGAGCCCTGAGCTCAGCCCGGCTGGGGCTGCTCTCCCTGGTGTGCTCTGTGCTGTGTCCCTGCTCTGCCATCTCTGCTGTCCCATTTGTGGTTTCCTCCTCAGGATAATTCCCAAAGTCAAAGCCCGGAGTCTGGCTGACCTCCTTGGGCTGTATTTGCGGCTCTATTAAAAGCAGTTATGCAGAGCTGAGCAGTCCCTTTTCCAGGCCATGGTATTTATAGCCCGGCCCTGGCAGGTAACCCGTGTGGAGCCACCGGAGCCCCTGTCCGCTGCATCTCTGGAGTGCCTGGCACGGTTTGCACGTTCTTGGAAAAGCAGAACTTGGAGCCACAGAAGGCAATCCCAGGCAAGGTCTGTCCTTACAGCGCCCGTAAAAACCCAGCTCAGGCTCCGGGAACACGGGGCAGCAGCTCGGGTTACCGTCCCTCGTCCTAGGGAGGGCATTCCGGAGAATCCCGCCTGAATTGCAGGCACCCAGAGACTTTCTGGGACAGGCACTTTGCTGCGGCCGGGCCACCTGCAGCTGCGGGGCGGTGCGGGATGGGCTGAGGGGGCGGGCATGGAGCAGCGGGGCTCGCACGGGGAGTGCGGGCAGGAGCCGGGACAGCTCTGTCCCCGGCCCGGGGCGCTCCGGGGGCGGTGCGGGACGGAACGGGACAGAGCGGAGCGCTCCGGGGGCGGTGCGGGACGGAACGGGACAGAGCGGAGCGCTCCGGGGGCGGTGCGGGACGGAACGGGACAGAGCGGAGCGCTCCGGGGGCGGTGCGGGGCTTTGCAGAGCGCTGCGGGCTCGCTCTGGGAGTGGTGCGGATCGTTCAGAGGGCGGTGCGAGAAGATGCGGGATACTCGGGGGATACTCGGGGGCGGTGCGGATCGCTCCAGGGAGTGCTGCACAGGGCGGTGCGGGGCGATGCGGGGTGTTCAGAGGGGCGGTGCGGATCGTTCAGAGGGCGGTGCGGGACGGTGCGGGGAGGTGCGGGATGCTCGGGGGCGGTGCGGATCGCTCCAGGGAGTGCTGCACAGGGCGGTGCGGTCCCTGCCGGGGTGGTTCGGAGGGGCGGTGCGGTGGGAGGTGCGGTCCCTGCCGGGGCGGTGCTGTTCTCCCGGGGCGGTGCTGTGTCCCTGCCGGGGCGGTGCTGTGTCTCCTGCCGGGGCGGTGCTGTTCTCCCGGGGCGGTGCTGTGTCCCTGCCGGGGCGGTGCTGTTCTCCCGGGGCGGTGCAGTCCCAGCCGGTGCTGTTCTGTTCTGTTCTCTTCTGCTCTCCCGGGTGCGGCCGGCGCTGCCCGGCCATGCGGGCGGGCTGAGCGGCGCCGCCGCCGCCTGTCCCGGGCGAGGATGGCCTCCAATTTCAACGACATCGTCAAGCAGGGCTACGTGCGCATCCGGAGCCGCCGGCTGGGGGTGAGTGCCCGGGAGAGCCTGCCCAGGGCTGGGCATTTTGCTATTTATTTGTTTTTTCCCCTGCCACTCCTTTGTCCTCTTTTTGCAAACTGAGCTGGGTGGCTTTTCCCGCAGGAAACAAAAAGATGGGGAGAGAACAATGGAGGCACCTGAGTATGCATTATATATAGGTGTGGACGGATATATTTATTTTCTCCTCTCTCTCCCGTCGACAGCCGGGGATGCTGCGCTGCCTCCACCGCCGTCCCTGCCCTTGGCTCCGGGAGGGACCCGGGGCTGGGGCCGTGCCCGGGGCTGGGGTGCGGGAGCTCGGGCAGGGCAGGGCTGGGGGTACGGGAGCTCCGGCAGGCCTTAGGAGGATGAATAGGACTCAACCAAGCACAAATTCGAAAAATCCTCGCTTTTTCTTCCATCTCCCACCTAGGCTGAATAGCAGTCATTATTATCTAC
The DNA here is from genome assembly GCA_024865655.1 of Emberiza elegans. NCBI lineage: Eukaryota > Metazoa > Chordata > Aves > Passeriformes > Fringillidae > Emberiza > Emberiza elegans. The sequence continues at coordinate 2,199,199 of JALJVW010003097.1, forward strand.
AACCCTAAAGTTACCCTCCTCAACTTCTACCTACCTACACGCTGTAATAACCGCAACCGTTTTATACAATCAAAGTCCTAAAGCTATCTGCCCTAATAACTGCACGGACCCTGGAGCGCACTCTCTGGTGCTCCTGTTCCTGCTGCCGCTCCGGGTTTGGGCTCCTGCGTGGGACAGGTGGAGCTTTGCGGTGTTTTCGGGGCTTTTAGAGTCTTTTAGTGGCGCGGGATGAAAATTCCCGCAGCCCCCTTTAGGAGCTGGTTTAATATTGGGGTTATTTCCAGGCTGTTCTGGTGCCGTGGCGTGTTCCCCGTTCCGGCTGTGGATGTGCCGGGAGAGGCAGGGCAGGACCTGGGCTGGGGTGAGCTCGGGAATTGCAGGGCTGCTCCTCCAGCCCAGGGCTCCCCCGGGCTCCCCCGAGCCCCCATCTCCTGCCAGGGGATGGATTGGAGAGCTCCGTGTCCCTGGGGGAGCCTGGCCCGGGGGATGCACCTGGAGGGAGGCTCTGCGTGTGTCTAGAACATTTCAGTTGGTGTATCTGCCTCTCAGGACCGGAAAGAAACTGATTTATTGTGTTTATTAAACACTGTTGTGTTGGCAGTTCAGAATTTGTTCATTTCGGGGGAGTGTCTGTGGTCCTCTGAAAGCCACTGCAATTACAGTTTCCTTCTCTTGCTGTACCCCTTGTGGGCAATGACTTCTCCACAGTTTTGGGAGCCTGTGTCTCCCTGGCTGCTTTGGAAACAGAAAACATTGAGAAGTCTTCCATCAGGCTGGATTTCTCATCCCTGCACTGGCAGGCACAGCTCTGTAAAGCCACGAGATTCTGTGACATTTGAGGCAATGGGATTCGGAGAGCACTTGTAGTAAATTGGGCACAATTGTGTCCTGATTCAGCCTCATCACTGAGCACACAGCAGTGTTCAGTTTGCTCTGGAGTAAAGGATGAGTGAGATTAAACTGTGATGCATCTTCCCATGTTGTAACAGCAAAGCACAATGAAGGTGTCAGTGAGGTTTATCTGAGCCCACAGTAGTTGTGAATGCTGTCAGTGCTGGTGCCTTTCTTTATCAAGGCTTTCCAGAGCACTCTGAGGGTGCTGCTGCTGAGGAAAGGTGGGTGCCCTCCTAGGAGATGTGCATGTGACAGCTGTGAAGGAGTCATTTCTCTCCTTCCTCAGAGCACGCTGGGAGGTGCTTCTCAAATCGACCTTTTTAAAAGACATTAAAAGCAAGACTTGAGTCTCCAGCCTGCTCTCCCTGCCAAACTGATGAATTGGATGTGGTGTCATTAGAAAGAGCATTATCTGAAATATTCTTCCTCTTTTTTTATGGACCTACAGCCTAAAAGTGTAGGTTTGCTGGCTTGTTGGGGTTTCTTATAGACCATACACTGGTTGTAATTCAGGGCTGCTTACTTTCCAGCTTGGGAAGTGTTGGCCCTGGACCTGAGAGCAGATGTGGCTGAATCTGGATCTGCATGTGGCTGCAGATTCTTCCTGTGGCATTTTCTGTGAGCTGCCCCCAGCCCAGTGCCCTGATGTGCAGCCATGGGTCATTATCATCAGTCTGGGGTCTCTGAAGGCAGGGCTGGAGCCTGTCCCTGCTCCCTGGTGCCCCTTCCTCCTGGCTGCAGGTGTGGTGGGACACCTGGGGCTGGCTGAGCAAGAGAGCCTGAATTCTGTCTCACTCAGTGGCTGCTGTCAGCTTGGTTCCTTCACAGGGTGAGCAATTGATGCCATCAGGTTGGTTTTTGTTTTTTGTTATTTGTTTTTCTTTAAACAAATTATTTTGTTATTTTGTTTTTGTTTAAACAGCCAACAGGTTGTTTCCCACAGCTGGGGAGGGCTGTGAGACACCCAGGTGCTGGAAAGGGAAAAAATACTTCAGGGTGTAGAAGAATAACTTTCAGACAACTTCCCCGTGCTGTGGAAACATCCGGAAGGACCAGGCTGCTGCAGCCCCTGCAGGATTCTGGTTGACTGAGAGGGATCTCACGCTCCTCCTGTGTGGCAGGATGTGAGTGGGAGTCGCTGCAATCACTCCCATGTGCTGGTGGCACAGCTGCAATCACAGCATTGCTCTCCAGGCTGCATGCAGCTCCTGCCTGTGCCTCTGTGGCAATTCCATCTCCAAGGGAACTGGGAGCCACAAATTCCCTCAGAAATGGCTTTCCTGAGGGCCTGGGGTGCAGGTGCCACATTTGGAATGAAAGGGGCGCAGAGAAGCAGCTTGCTCAAATCCCAGCCTCTTCTGAAAGGAACGTGACAGTTCTGGAAGGCCCTGCTTTGTAATTCCAAAATTGAATTTAGGCTAATTAGCTTTGCACCTGAACTCTTCCTGCGTGCTTCAAACGTGTGAGTTTAATTGAATATTATTTAATAGAATAGTTTCCATAGCAACATTTGTACCACATGTGTCTTCTGCAGAGCCAGATTTATTCAGGAGAAGGCTCACTCTTCCTGACTCTTTCCTTCCTTACGGGGAGGAGGATGATTCCCTGAGCCGGTGGCGTGGGGCTGGTGTGTCCCTAGCAGTGACACACAGGAGGCTGTGTGCTGCACAGCTGCTGGCAGGGCACAGGCAGCACCTCCAGAGCGCTCCACAGCAGGAGAAAATCGGCTTGGCCCTGGGAGCAGGGCTTCTGTCCGGGACCACCAGGAGCCGTGTCTGGGGACACTCAGTGCTTTTGCAGCTGATGAAGGGATTTGTATCTGTGCATGGAGCAGGGCTGCTGCTTTGTGGCTTCCCTCTGTCTGAAAAGTCCTTTTTGTGCTCATGATTTGCAGATCATGGCTCATTCTGGGGTACAGGTGACCTCTCTGAGGGAGAGTGCATTGTGGAGATGATGGAAAAACTATTCTTGGCTTTCCATTTTTGGGGTGGGGGGATGTGAACACACCTGAGCTTTCTCTTCAGCTTTGGCTGGTTCAATTAAAAATACCAATTAAAATCAAAGCAGGAGCAGATCTTTGAAGTGGAGGGGTTTGCAGCACTGCTGAGCATGAGGAGCTGTACCAGGGAAATGTGTGCTGCTTCCAGGCTCACTTTTTGGGTTTGAACTGCCTGTCCAGGCTGAGCCTCCCCTTCTGTATGCACTCCTGAGCTCTGGTGGGAGATGTGGCTGCTGGGACTGCAGCAGCGGAGCTGTTCCCTCTTTGGTGTGACCCTCCTTGAGGACAGAAACGGGATCTGTGGGGGTCAGGTTTCTGCGCTTGAGGGGCCCGGCTGGCCCAAAACATCTCCATCACATCAGGGGGAAGGAATGTGGAGTCAGGGGTGTCCTCCAGCCTTAGGGCACTCCTGGCACCCCTGTCTGCAGGGGTTTGTGGTGATTCAGCCCTCAGCTTGTGGCCGGAGGGAGCTGGGGCTGCCGCAGCTCTGCAGCCAGCTGTTTGCTCCTAGGAAATGCTCAAGTGCTGTCAGCAGTGCTCGAGTGTTTCTGGATTGATTGAAAAACTCAGCGGAAAAAAGAAAACAGTTCTCTGTTTTCTGGATTTTGCCTGCTTTGCTTTGATTAGTGGTTTCCTGGCAATATTAAACTTTCACCTGGAGTGAGGAGGGTGTGGAGCCTCGCTGTGTTTATCCGAGTGCCGGGTGAGGAGTTCCTGGTGCGCAGTGGCCAAGGCTGCGCTGGGAGCACCCAGCAGTTCTGTCCTGTGGCTGTTCTGAGGAAACAGAGCACCAGTGCTGGCCGCACGCCTATCGCCAGCTGGGGGCTGTGTACAAACCACAAACGGGACGGGGCTGCTGAGGAACTGCCTCGAGCTGTGTGATTTTCCAGCATCAGTCTCATTCCATGGCTGTGACAATGGGAAGATGCCAGCAGCTCACATCCCAGGCAGCAGACCCAGAACTTAATGTTACAACTCACTTTTTAAGTTTTTTGACCAATCACACAAAGCAAAAGCACATTGACAGTAGTTCCATCCAACCACTGTAAGCACAGGTACCTTTGGTTAAACAATGCTTGCTTATTTCAAATACAACATCTGCTTGTAAGCCTTAAAACACAATGCACACAGCTCCATTATTAAGCTTTAACCTTCTTAATATCTTGCTAGATAAACTTTTCTGTAACTTAGGGAGTTATTCTAGCCAAGCGCTAATACACAGATCATTGTTCTATTTGCCCTTGCTTTTCTACAGTTTAAATAATTTTTCTGCTGACCAATCTCATGGCTGCTGCTTAGCTCCAGTCACAGTTCTGCTGTCTCTGATGCCTGCCTTTTGCAGCTTTCCCCAAACCCTCTGATTTTGTGGATTCCCACACACACCTTCAATTTAGGTGGGAAAACTTCTGCCTGTGCCTAGAAATGTGGAGAAACTCCTGCACAAAGCTCAGGGCTCGTCCAGTTCAGCAGAAACATTGGGTTGTGGAGAGCTGCAGAGAGATTGGAGCTCTCAGGGTTTGCTGTGCTGGGTTTTAATTAAAGCGAGTCCCGTGGCAGCCTCATTGAGGAGCCTGGTGCTGCACGTTGCCTGTGACATGTACTGTGACAAGTTCTGCACAGCTCTGGGGCTGTGAAGCCCTGTGGGAGGAGAGGTAGGGCGGGGGAGAGACAATCTGCAGGACTGGAACCATATGGTGGGAGAGATTTGGTGCCTGAATACATGTGCCAGCGAGTTAATGTGAGGATTTCAGAGCCTGGGCTGTGAAAACTGGAAAGAAGAATGATGTAAGGCTGGGGGAAGGGGGAAGGAGAAGGGAAAAAGTTGCCTGTGTCTCCATTTGAAGCAGCTTTATTAATAAAACTCTGTTCACCTCTGCAGCTCCTTTCAGTCTGGAAGTTGGAGAGAGGGAAAAACTGAACAGATTTCTCAGGCACCAAGTGCAACCTGCAGGATATTAACCCCCCTGGAAATTCAGAGTTCTCCCGAGCTGCCAGATAAGGTGTCAGAATATATTCACAGATATTAAGATTTCTTATTGCTTGGAGCTTGTCAGTGGCAGCAGGGATGGGATCCAGAACATTCCTGGGGAGGTTGGAGCTGATGAGGGGAGGGATCCCAGCAAAGGCCGGAGCAGCTCCCTCTGGGCACTGGGGCAGAAAACCCTTTGGGATTTGTGTGGCACAGAGATGTGGGATCAGAGGCCAGGTCTGTACTGTTGTGGTGTTGTGAGGGTGCCCAGGACGAGGTGAGAGATGAGAATTTGACTCCCAAATTCTCAGAAGGCTGATACATTTGTATTCTATCATATATCATATCATATCATATCATATCATATCATATCATATCATATCATATTTCATTTATAATTATATTTATCACCTTACCTTCATTATACAGTATTATATTTATTATATAGACTACATCATATATTATATATTATGTATCACATATATGTCATGTATTATATATCATATATGATATATAATATATTACATTATATATATAATACATAATGCATAATACAAATACATTATATATGATATATATTATATATTATATATATAATATATATAATATATATAATATATTTATATTTATATTATATTCTCAAACTGTACTAAAGAAAGAGAGAGGATACATCAGAAAGGAATGAATATAAAAATCCATGACAGACTCAAGAGTCTTACACAGCTGACTGTGGTTGGCCATTAAATTAAAACAATTCACATGCTGGGTAAGCAGGTCTCCAAATCACATTCCAAAGCAGCAAAAGAGGGAGAAGCTGAAGCTTCCTGGGAGAGGAAATCCTGGAGAAGGGATTTTTCATGAAATATCACAGTGACATGTGTCCTTATGGGGTCAGCCCTGGGCGTGGAGAGGGGTTTGTCCTTTGGGTGCTGGCACCTCGTGTCCCCCCTGTGCTGGAGGATCAGGGTGCTCAGCCTGCCTCTGAGGAGGTGCAAGGAAGTTTTGCAGCTCCCATGGTGGAATTCCATTTTGTTTCTTTTGGTGTTTGACCTGTGGGAACAGCACGGAGTGATGAGGGTCTGAATTTGTTCTCAAAAAACCCCACCAAAACCCAAAAAGGACAAACCTCAGAACTATTCCTGTTTTTCCCCAAAAGATTATACAGATAATGATTTGGAGTATGGAACTCTTGCTTTGATGCTGGCACATTTTAGGAGGAGCAGTGTCCTTTTTTTGTGCTTTCCAGCCTCTTTTCAGATAAATCACCTTCTGTGTTCTTTGGAATATGGGCTTAGTTGTGAAGTCAAACAGTCAATTCCAAATGTTTCCATGGGCTGAACTGACTCCTAAACAAGTGCCTCTTACCCATTTGCTATCTTGTTTAAGATATATATTTTATTGTAACGAGTTTAAAGCAAATCTGACCCTTTTCCCTTTATCCCAAACACCTCCCTGACCTGCTGGTTGTGGATCCTGGTTCTCTTTTCCCTATTTCCTCCTCCTTCGGTAGAAAAATCTGTGATTTCTGGAGGTGACAGCCCCAGCCTGCAAGGTGTGTCAGGGATGATTGCACAGGCAGTGAAAGGGAAAGGAAACCTGATTATAAAGAGGTGAAATTTCCTCTGTGGTGGTTCTGGAGCCTTTTCATCCTCAGCTCCTTTCCCAGTGTGAAATTCTCCCTGTGCTGTGCAGGGGCATTGCCCTGCAGTGAGATCAGGGATGAATAACATTTTGCAGAGCCCGTGGAAACACTTGAAAGAAAGTAACAGATGCAAGGGCTGCTCCTGAGACTGACATCTTAATTTGAGCCTGACATCTTAATTTGGTGTTTGTGTAGCTTCAGGAATGCTGGGGAAGATGATGGACTGTTCCATTATCTTTTTGTCTGGCTCCATCAAGTGCTGTCAGAAATGCCAGTGAGAGTTCAAGCTGTTGAAATGAATATTGGTGGGGTTTTTTTGTTGTTGTTGTTTTACTGATAATGTCACTTGTTTCAGTTCAGGAGATCAATAGGGTAAAAACAGTGGTATTTCCCCTCAGTAACATCAATGTAAGAGGTTAAATTGTCTCTTTACTTGCCAAGTAATGTTTGTCTGGGGAACTCTCAATGAATTCTTGTCTGCTCAGCTGTCTGTCTCTGCCGGACACGCGCAGGATGGTTCGGGGGCAGCCCGTGATGGAAAGGACGAGACCGGACTCCTCAGTTGTTCGGTCTTTGGCTTTGTTTATTATCTCTTATCTACAGAGCTTTCTCTCTGCCCAGCCGGGGCCTGGCCAGCACGGCAGCCACAGGCACTCTGCCCGCCCGTCGGGGCGGCCGTGCCTTCTTATAGTGACAGCTACGGACAGCATCTTTACCTTTTATCCCCAATACCTTTCACCCTTGTTACACAGTGCACCCTCACCATGAACCAATCTAGAGTGCCCACATCACACAGAAGATGGATGACAAGAAGAAGGAGAAAAGAACCACAAGGCAGGCCTTGAATCCTCCATCCTGCCTCCATAAACCCCCCTGTACCAAAATCCTAAAAGCTGCATTCCACCCTGTAAATGTGTCATCCCTGCACCATTTAAACCTTAGAAATTCCCAGATCCCCACACATAGGTGGCACATCCCTAGAAGGATCAAAATCAAGCCACCAAGCACTTTTAGGAACATTTCGGGACCCCTGAGCCCCCCAAGGGTTCTCTCGGTGGCTCAGAGCATCCGAAGCGATGTGCTGAGTTCCCACAAATTCTCTGTGTCTGGCAAAGGAAAATTTGCTGTGCATGTCTCCAGGAAGGTGAGGGGGGATGTTTGCTCATGTTCTGAACTGGTGTGTTCTGAATGAGCTCATCCCAGCGAGTGGCAGAGTCCTGGCACGGGGCTTGTGCTGAAACACAAGTGGCCGTTCCCTGGTCAGTGCAGGAGTGTAAAGCTTTTATAGACATTTTTAACGCAGCTTTCCCCAGTTTGGATCTTCCTAAATGGGAATGAACTCCTGAACTCTGTCTTTAATTCTCCAGCTGGGATGTGAGAAATTCATATGAGCTGGGTTTGTCCATGGAGCAACCTGGAAAAGGGCAGGAGGGCTACAGGAGCCCGTGGAATTCTACCAGGGAAATACTGGCTCTGCAGTCCTTGTTTTATTCAGTGCTTCTTTAACTCAGTTTTGGTCCATTCATCTAAATCAAAAGGAAAAAAAAAAAACAAAAAAAACCCCAAAAAACCAAACCAACCAGACAAAAAAACAACAACAAAAAAATAAAAAGGAGCTTTGTGTCCTGAGGAGTCCAGAGCTCGACACAGCACTCCAGATGTGCCTCATGGGGCTGGGCAGAGGGACAGGACCCCTCCAGATGTGCTGGGCAGAGGGGCAGGATCATTCCAGAGGGGCAGGACCACTCCAGATTTGCCTCCCAGGCTGGTCAGAGGGGAAGGATCCCTCCAGATGTGCTGAGCAGAAGGGCAGGATCACTCCAGGTGTGCATCACAGGCTGGGGAGGGGGGCAGGGTCACTCCAGATGTGCCCAGCAGAGGGGCAGGATCACTCCCGATGTGCCCAGCACAGGTTGGAGAAGGGGGCAGGATCCAGGATCACTCCAGATGTGCCCAGCAGAGGGGCAGGATCACTCCAGATGTGTCCCACAGGTTGGAGAAGGGGGCAGGATCACTCCAGATGTGCCCAGCAGAGGGCAGGGTCCCTCTCCCCCTGCCAAGGCCCGGCCCTGGTGCAGCCCAGCCTGCTGGCACCCCCTGGCAGCTCCATCTGCTCTTCCCTGCCTATCCCTGGGGTTCCCCAGCTGCTCCCCGGGCACTGAGCTCTGCCTGCAGGGCTTTGGGGAAGTGGGGGAGCAGTGGGGTGAATTGACCTGTGCTGAGACAGGGCTGAGCTGCTCACCTGGAGCTGTCTGCAGGGATGGCAGGGGCTGCATTGAGCACAGACACCCCTCTGCTGCTCCCTGCAGCTCACAGCTGGTGCTGGAGGGTGCCAGCAGGCCGGGAGTGGGACGTTATTCCCATTATCCCATCTGCTGTGGGATGCTTGCGGGGCATCTGTCACTGGGCTCTGCAGGCAGCTCCTAACGAGCATCATCACCCCAGGTTTGCAGGTTTTTAGCCTGGCTTCAGGTACAGCTGGGCTGCTCCAGGATGGAGCAGCTGCAGCCCTTCTGCCCTGGCTGACTTTGGATGCTGGCAGCTCAGTGCTGCAAAAATTGCTTTACTGACAGAAAGGGTTTGTTCCTCTGCAACTTCTGCCCTTTCTTGGGGGTCTCCTTAGGTGTCATCTTAAAATTTCGAGTCCAGCTCTGAAATACAGCAAGTGCAGCTCCTCCAGATGGGTGTGTGCTGAGGGGGGGTGAAAAGCTGGGTTTGTGAGGGGGCCCAGGCGTGGGGCAGCTCCCAGCTGCGCCTGCTGCACCCTGCTGCCCTGCTCCAGCTGGAGTGTCCTTGGCAGGGCTGGGGTGGCTGCCACCCAGAGCATCCCATGCCCTAATTAGCGAGCTCTGTGAGCTGTTAATGAGCTGCAGCAGTGCCCCACAGCCTGTGCAACTGGAGAATCAGATACTCTGGCACACAGGAGTGGTTGCAAACCCTGTTGTGCAGCTCCCTGACCCCACACTGGCTGTTCCCATGGCTGCCCCAGCAGGGCAGCACATCCAGCTGCAGATCCAGCTGCAGATCCAGCTGCTGGCAGCACCAGCTGCCTGCCCAGAGCCCAGCTTGAGCCTCAGGGAAGCCTTTGCTATTTCTCCTGCCCAGTTACAGTCCCAGGCTGGTTCTCTCCTATCCAGTTTCATGCCCAGAATTAACTGTGCCCTTGTACAAAGCTTAGCAGATGTTCAAGGAGCCAAATCTGACACTGAGCTCCAGCCTGGCTGGTTTATTTCAGCTGTCCCTGGCAAGGAAGGGTTTCTGCTGTAAATGCCTCTTGGCTCTTCTTTTGGAATGGCTCTTCCCTCCCCTGATGGCCTTAAGCGGCCCTGAATTATAACCTGCTCTGAGTATGGTCCTTAAAACCCCCCAAAAGCCAGCAAATCTATGCAAGCCCATTCTTCATTCACACAACTCCTTTTTACACAGTTTTACAGACCTGGTGTGGGACTCCAACTGGTCAGGAGCTTTCTTGTTAATTACTTTATTGGCCAGTAATGAGTTGTTATCCTGTTTTGATTGGTCACTCAAACCCTGGTGTGGGCATGCAGGAAAAGTTGTTTGTGAGGGATAGTTTTCATTTTTCTATCTAGTGCTGTAAAAACTGGTTGTTTTTCACCCAGGAACAGATCGTTATGTTGGCAAATTGCTCACACCAGGATTGCTTTACATGGGCACTTGCACAGTGCCAGCTTGCCTTAGAGGAAATGACAGGCCAGCCTGATTTGACGAAGCCTTTCTTGATGGGTCGGGGCACAGTAATGCAGATTTTAACTTCTAAATTCAAATCTTCTGTTTCTTATCGTATGGAATATTCTATTCCATGCTCACTGGGTGGATTGATTTGTGTTTCATAGATAAGGAAGGGCATTTTAGGCACTGGGCAGTGCAGGGTTGGCGGTTCTGTGCTCAATGAGGTGAGGATGCCAGGTCTCCCTGCCACCCTCATTTCCAGGGGGCTCCAGGACAGCAGCCCCTGGTTTCAGATTCCCTCTCTGCCTGAGAATATTCTCAAACCCCAAAAACTCAGACAATCAGAAGAGTTTTTTCTGCTTTACTTAACCACATTAAGGATTCATATAAGGATTAGGGATTTCTAAATGTTGAGGTTCATAGGGTGTTTCAGGGAGAAATTTGGTTTGGATATTCTGGTTTTTAGTGGAATTGATAATGAATTGTGAAAGATTTGGAGAGATATTTTGTGGTATTGGTTAATTGTTTACTGGCAAACCAACTCAATAGATTGAGAATGGCTTTTTTGGACTTGAAAAGGTAAAATAAATGCTAAGTCTGATGGCTGGGATGCTGTGATCGCTGATCACTGAATTCGTGCTGTGAGCCACTTGCTGAGGGCCTGTCTGGTTTTGTTGGGTTTTTTTTTTTGTTTTGCTGTTGAAATCCCACTAATTTTGGTGGCAGTTTGGGTTTGTTTTGAAGCTGCCAGGTGTTGCTGATGGAGAGTGGGCTGTGAGCAGTCGGCAGGGCTGGTAATTCCTGCCTGCTCTGCAGGCTGAGCTCAGCTGAGAGCTCTGGGAGGGCTGCAGGGAATGGTGGCAGGAGCTGGAGAGATGGACAAGGTTCATTTACAGCCACCCTGCACAGAGCCTGCCCCAAATGAGTTGGATTTCAATTCAGTTAGACCCTGGGAGCAAAGTGACAGGATGGTCCTGGGTTCTACAGTTAAATAATCTGCTTTTTGCATTGCCCATTATTCAGTTCCTGCTCCCCCGGGTTTCCCTTTTTCACAAAATGCACAGAGTTCACAAAATACACAATTCACAAAACACAGAATTCACAAAAATCCTCCTCACACACAAGGATTTCTGGCTGGACCCAAAGGAAGAGGATGGAGCTCCCCAACAGCTTGGCCTTGTGTTCCCTGTGAACTTCTGGGGGTCCCCAGCTGACAGGATTTCCCTTCTCTGTGGGTGTTGGCGATGCTCAGGTCAGTGCAGATGCCAGGTTCGTTCTCTTGTGCCTCCAGATTTACCAGAGATGCTGGTTAGTGTTCAAAAAAGCTTCAAGCAAAGGGCCCAAGAGGCTGGAGAAGTTCTCAGATGAACGAGCTGCTTACTTCAGGTGCTACCACAAGGTAAGGAACAAGGTTCTCTCAGACTTTTATTGCTTGATTACTTTTATTACTTACTCAAATCTAAAATTTGTGTATTACTTAGCCTGAAAACTGAATTTTTTTTTAACTCTTAAGGTCCTAAACCTGTGTGTGTGCTTTCATTCAGTGAGGTAGAGGCAAAATAAATGTTCTTTGTAGCAAGCAAGTGGAAAGTGACTTTATTGTTAAAGCATTTGGCCTTTCCTCTCCTCAGCCCTTGAAAATCGCACCTGAAATACTTTGCAGTGGCTCCTGCTCTTCCTGTTTACAGGAACAGCCATCCCAAGGAAAGTGGGAATTCCAAAGGCACCTGGGGGTTCCCGTTTTCTGGGATTTTGCCTCTGGGGGAAGGCAGGAGGCAGCTGCAGGCGTGGAGCACGTTTTTACAGCAGTGGGAAGCTCTGCTAAATCCACTGGCATTTAAAGAATGAAGAATTTCCCTGCAGCCACTGCTGTGGAATGATGCACATCTCCTGCTCACCTGGCAATTTCCATGTGTCATTCTCCTGGGCATGGAGGTGGAAAGAAGAAACCTTTTAATTTGTAATAATTGTAGGCAGAAACTGAAGGTTGGGAATTATGGGCATAAATGAATTCCCAGGAGCTGGAGGCTGCTCTGCTCTCACTCTGACAAGGATTTGGGAGGAAATCCTGGGGGAACCCTGCCTCTGAATGCCACAGAACCTGGAACTGATCGGTCATAAACCCTTGGCTTTCTCTAATAAGTCAGGCCCAGAAATAATTCAAATTTCTATTAGGCACCTTCAGAAATAATGAGGTTTTTCTCTTTGTTGTGTGAGGGCTGCACAGTGTGTGTAAGAACTTCAGCTCTGTGTCAAACACTGCATTTATTTTATTATAACTATTATTTATTATTATTTTATAATAATATATTTTATATATTATAAAACATATTATTAAAATTGTAATAATATATTATTTTATTATAACTGTCAATTATTGATGCAAATCTGTGTTTTCCCCCTTGTGTCAATGCAATATATGAGCAGCACTTCGGGTAATGGGTATGAAACCCAAGGGGAACCTGAATGAGGCTGGAATTTCTTCTCTTCTTTCATGAAATTCCATGGCTCAGCACCTGTTTGCAGGTGTTTAACCCACAGCAGCCTGGATGTGCAGAGTAAAGCACCATGGAAAGCCTCACTGGCTCCCTGAAAATCTGAAAATTAATTTCAGATTTTCATAAAAATTTGAAAAACTGAAAATCATGAAAAATCTAAAAATCCCACAGAGGGATTTCTGGTTTTAAGCCAAGCTTTGTCCCTACTGAACACTTACTTCATTTCAAACTATTGCTTCTCCTACCAGTTGAATTTCTGGATTTCTCTAGCAGCTGACTTGATGGGAATGAACGATGATCAAAGTCCAAAATGAGTCCCTGAGAACCAACACCCAAATCTGGTGTGGTTTTTATCACAACTTTGCCAATCATGTGGAGAGGACCTCGAAATCACCCAGTTCTTCCTCAGGGCCCCCTTCCCTGCCCCAGGCTGCTCCAAGCCTTGGACACTTCCAGGCTGATGAAAAGTGGGAAAACTCTGATTTTCATCTGGATTTTGGGTGTATTTTCAGGCAGAGAGGGAGCTGAGATGGGATGTTGGGTGAGGTTTGGAGTCATCAGCTCTCCAAACTGACAGGGCTCCTCTGCTTTTAACAAACCTCCCTGAGAGGGAGCTAATGAATATTAAATGGCATTTCTGGGCAACATGTGCTCATTTGTAGAGAGCACAGGTGGATAAAAATGCAGGTTTTTGGTTTTTTAAATAAGCCTTGTAAATGTGTGAAATTTAAATGTGAATGATGGAGCTTCTGAGAGTGTTAAATATGAGCTGCTGGGAAAAGAGAACTTCTCTCTGCTGCTCTGTATGAGGCTGTAGCTGAATGATTCCTATGGAAATCATAGTTAATTCATGGTAAAATAATTGATAACATAAAATTCTTGATAAAATTATTGATAACACAAAATTCTTGATAAAATTATTCATAAAACAATTGATAAAATAATTGATAACATAAAATACTGATAAAACAATGGATGAAATTATTGATAACATAAAATATTGATAAAATAATTGATGAAAATTTATTAAGAACATAAAATTATTGATAAAATAATTGATGAAATTATTGATAAGATAAAATTATTGAGAAAATAAAATTATTGATAAAATAATTGATAAAAATACAAAACTTGAAGAGCCCTCACTGAGCCCATCAGTCCTGGGGGAGGTTTAATCTATCATAAAACCTAAAAAGGGGGAAAAGGAAAATGATGAATGGAGCTCATTTCTCAGCAGCACCTGCTTCACTCAAGTGTTCCCTTCTGAGGCTTTGTCCTTTTTTCTGGGCTGGATTAAAGTGCGAGATTTTGATTTGTTGGGGCAGGCAGGGGCCTGATTGTGGTGGCATCAATCCCTGGGGCTGAGGATGCAGCTCCTTCCCTTCCCCACAGGAATTTTGGGTCCCCAGCACTGTCTTGGTGCTGCCTCTCTCCTTTTGGAGAGTCCCAAATGTTTGTATTTGAGTTTGTCCTTGTCTGCAGCTCTGCACAGGGCCTGAGTCTGGACATCCCCACCAATGCGGGTGCAATACAGAAATAAGCAATTTTTTTTGGTGTAATATTAACCTTTAAATCCTTTCTCATCTAATCCTGCTCTATTTTTTAAAAGTGGAAAGGTCACAGTGCCCTAAAATAAAGGTAATGTGGGAACAGTCAGCTGGGGTTCATGGAGTGAACTGGGAATTGGCTTACACAAAGCAAATTGCCCACATAATTCCTTTGGTCCCACAAGGGAGGGAAAATAATTAGAATTCAGGCTGCAAAATCTGCACAGAGTTGCTTTTCAGGTGAGTGTCTGGTTTTCACTTGTTAAAAAGAAATAAGCCAACCACAAATTGCCACATTCTTGAACAAAATAATACCGGAGGAAAGAAGAAATTCTTATTTCTTTTGCCTTAGTGATGTGCCAGAATCCTCAATATTCCAATAAAAACTGAGCTAATTGTGTCCTGCTGACAGGAATACACTGAGCCCTCAAGGGGCTGAGTTTTAATCTGATTGTATTAATCTTGCCTTGGAACAGCAGGAGTCATTTAAGCAGTCTTTTCTGCCTGCTTATGGAAGAATCCATTTGGAAAATTGGATTGTGGAACTTGTAATTGTTTTCCAGGCAAAACTGTATCAGTGGCAAATGAAATGTTTCCAGTCTGACCACTCTGCTAAGGAGGAGCTGCCGAACATTTATTTAATGGTTGCTGTCACTTGGCTGGGAGTGAGGAGTGAGGCACCAGGCTCAGGGCTTTGAGTGTTAAAGCTATTTTTCCAATCATTGTTTGGCAACCAAACCACAGAAATCTGTTTCAGAATCTTTAACACTGAAACACTTACTGACAATGAAAACTGTGATTTTATTTTTGCTTTTTTTTTTGAAGTGGACCAGTCTAACAAATCCTCAACTTTCCCTCAATAAAAAATAATACAGAGAGCAGCTTTTCTCCTCTGTGCTGGAGCTGGGAGTGCTGGAGCTCCACATGGTGAATCCTTTGGGTTTCCATCTCCCCCTCTCTGGTTCTGCTGCCCCAGGTCGGTGTTTCTCCTGCCCCTCGTGTGAATATTGCTCAGCCTGGAGGGAGCTCTGGTTCCGCCTTTCCCTTGGCTGCAGTTCCCTCAGGCTGGTGTCACACTGATGTCCTGGAGAGCTCGAGTGTCACCATGATATTTTCTGAAAAATCCCTTTGCCAGGATTTTTCTCCTGAGAAGCTGAGAAGCCTCAGAGGAACAGGAAAACAATGGTTATCTGCTGCTGTGGGATGCAACAGGTGCATCTGGGATTGGTCTCATGTGGTTGTTTCTAATTAATGGCCAATCACAGCCCAGCTGGCTCGGACTCTCTGAGAGTCACGAGCTTTTATTTATTCCTTTCTATTCCTTGCTAGCCTTCTGATGAAATCCTTTCTTCTTTTCTTTTAGTAAGGTTTAATATATAATTTTCTTTTAATATAATAAATATCATAAAATAATAAATCAGCCTTCTGAGACATGGAGTCAAGATTCTCCTCTCTTCCCTCATCCTGGCACCCCTGTGAACATCACCACACTGGAGGACGTGGCTGCTGCAGCTCCCAGGGGAGGATGGAATTTCCCCTGGAATTTCCCATTCAGGTTGTGATGAATAAGAAGCTTGACTAGGCCAATATTCAAGCAGCAATCAATTTATTAATTAAAATGGTAAAGTATGAGCAATACACACTGGGTACAGTGGGGGAAGTTTTCCCTCCAACTGCACACCCATAGTTGAGGCTTACAGGTATTTATAGGGATACTCATCAGCTTTCTCAGCAGTTTCTATTCCAATTTTTACTCATCAGCAGTTTCTATTCCCTATTTTTATGTCACAATTCTATACACTACTGTGATTTAGTTTTTCTCAGGATGGATCCCAAAAGGAGTATCCCCAGGTGGTGGTGGTCTGGTTTCCAAAAGAAGAAAGACAAATCCCCTCTGGTGGAGTCCAGCTCCCCAGATGTGGGCCCACCTTTTAAGTGCAGAGACTATAAATGTCCTGACAGTGATGTCCAGCTTCCCTTGGTCGAAACCATAAATCCTTGAGGTGATGGTCACCTTCCTTTCTCAAGCTGTTTTTCTCTACTTCAATAAGGAGTGAGATAAGCATATTTCCTTTAGATATATTCCAAAGCTATAGTTTCAAGGATACAAGCAATATTCTAAAATTATACTTCAAAAGGTTATTATTGCAGAGCTCTTTAAGGATTAACTACAAGCAAAAAGCAACATCCTTAACGCTTTAATTCCAGTGCTTCTAAATCAACCAGGGTTAATTGCAAACAAAAGATAGGTTCAGAGGCCTTCTTCCATGCTTTCCTCAGTTATTATTAGAATTTGCAACTGTCCCATGGTCGGTCTCTACACATATCACAGTCACAAATACACACATTGCCTGTTTGCACCTGACACCAAACACAGCTTTGTGTCTCACAAGGTGATTCCTGGCAGGGCTGCATCTCCTCGAGAGCCATCCCAGAGACCCCGAGCCTGCTGATGCTGTCTCACCTTCCTCTCCCTCCTCTCCTCCCTGTGCCCAGCCAGGAGTGCGCAGATCTCTTGCCAAGCTCCTCATTCAAATCCCAAATTGTGCTTTTCCAGGTCACGGAGCTCAGTAACGTGAAGAACATCTCGAGGCTGCCCAAAGGCACCAAGAAACATGCAGTGGGCATTTATTTCAGTGATGACACCTCCAGAACCTTTGCTTGTGACTCAGGTGGGTCAAACGGCCACGCTCAGAGCGCTGATTGTGAAATTATAAACATGATGTACCCACACACAGATTTTCTGGGCATTTGTACAGAGCTTGAGGCAGATGAGTGGTGCAAGGTGCTGCAGATGGAGTGCCTGGGAACACGAATTAATGACATTAGCCTTGGAGAGCCTGACTTGTTGGCATCTGGAGTAGAGAGGGAGCAGAGTGGTAGGTACAGAAATATCGACCTTTTGAATTTTCTATTGCATTATTTTCAAGCCTTTAGACTGTACATATGGATATTGGGAATCCTTGCTTGTTTTGGGGGTTGGTTTTGGTTGGTTGCGGGTTTATTTTTGGCTCTTGCTACCAGAGATTATAAATAAGTTATCTAGAATTATTTTGGAGTAGCACTTCCCTTTCTCAGATCAGTTAGTTGCTCTTGGAGATGGGAACAATTTGTTGTGTGCTTTTTTTGGTGTGATGTCAGTGGCTGAGGCTTTGTAAAGAGAATAATAAATAACAGTAATTGCATGCAAAACCTGAGCCTGTGGCTACTCCTCTTTCCTGTGCAAATGAGCTCATTACCTGCACAGGCACTGGATTTATTCACAAATTGCTCACAACCTTATGAGCTGTTTGCAAATACCAGGATTATGCTGGTGCACTTCTCCTCAGGCTCTGAGTGCACACACAAATATTTGATGCCCTTGGGGTGCAGCATTTGACTGCCCCAAACGTGGGGTTTACAGAGTTGCAGGGAGGAATTCTTTGTGTGGGAATGAATAGCTCTAAGTGCAAACAATAGGGATGGAAAATAGGAAATTCCTTGAATGACTTGCACATGTGCTGGGCAGGGATTTTAGACTAACCTTCTGTTTTTCTCCCAGAGAGATTCAATGTGTATTTGATGCCATCCCCTAATTTAGATGTGCATGGGGAATGTACCTTGCAGATAACATTTGAGAATATCTGTCTTTGGGACATCCAGAATCCCAGAGTCAAACTGGTCTCGTGGCCTCTCAGTGCCCTGCGGCGCTACGGGCGGGACCCAGCCTGGTTCACCTTCGAGGCGGGCAGGTACGTGGGCTCGGGTCCTGTACGTGGGCGTGGGTCCTGTACGTGGGCTCAGGTCCTGTAGGTGGGCTCGGGTCCCGTACGTGGGCTCGGGTCCTGTACGTGGGCTCGGGTCCTGTAGGTGGGCTTGGGTCCTGTACGTGGGCTCGGGTCCCGTACGTGGGCTCGGGTCCTGTACGTGGGCTCGGGTCCTGTAGGTGGGCTCGGGTCCTGTACGTGGGCTCGGGTCCCGTACGTGGGCTCGGGTCCTGTACGTGGGCTCGGGTCCTGTACGTGGGCTCGGGTCCTGTACGTGGGCTCGGGTCCTGTAGGTGGGCTCGGGTCCTGTAGGGGTGGCGTGGGTCCTGTAGGTGGGCTCGGGTCCTGTAGGTGGGCTCGGGTCCTGTAGGTGGGCTCAGGTCCTGTAGGTGGGCTCGGGTCCTGTAGGTGAGCGTGGGTCCTGTAGGTGGGCTCAGGTCCTGTAGGTGGGCTCGGGTCCTGTACATGGGCTTGGATCCTCTAGGTGGGCTCGGGTCCTGTACGTGGGCTCGGGTCCTGTACGTGGGCTCGGGTCCCGTACGTGGGCTCGGGTCCTGTACGTGGGCTCGGGTCCTGTGGGTCGGGGCGTGGGCTCAGGTCCTGTAGGTGGGCTGGGTCCTGTGGGTGGGTGGGTCCTGTACGTGGGCTCGGGTCCTGTACGTGGGCTCGGGTCCTGTAGGTGGGCGTGGGTCCTGTACGTGGGCTCGGGTCCTGTACGTGGGCTCGGGTCCCGTAGGTGGGCTCGGGTCCTGTACATGGGCGTGGGTCCTGTACGTGGGCTCGGGTCCTGTAGGTGGGCTCGGGTCCTGTACGTGGGCTCGGGTCCTGTACGTGGGCTCGGGTCCTGTACGTGGGCTCGGGTCCTCTCTGCCTTCTCGGGGCTGCCTCCGCCTTTCCCTAAGGGTTCCCAAGGATTTGGGAGCTGATCTGCAGCCTGGACGCGTTGCTCCAAAAAACAATGTAATTAAAATGGTGAAACAAGTGTAAATTCCACCCCCCCCCCCCAAAAAACCCCACCATAATTAAAATAGTGAAACAAATATAGCCCACCCAAAAACCAAATTAAAATGCTGAAACAAATATAAGCCCCAAAATCCCAATTAAAATACTGAAACAAATATAACCCCTCCCAAAATACTGAAACCGGTATAAACCCTCCCAAAATACCCCAGATTAATACACTGAAACAAATATAAACCCTCCCAAAAAAATCATCCAATTAAAAAACTGAAACAAGTATAAACCCGCCCAAAAAGCATCAGTTAATACACTGAAACAAATATAACCCCCCCCAAAAAAAATTCAAATGCTGAAACAAATATGAATCCCCCCAAAAACTGAGTTAAAATAGTGAAACAAATATAACCCCCCAAATACCCAATTAAAATGCTGAAACAAATATAACCCCTCCCCCAAATCAAATTAAAATTCTGGAACAAGTATAACCCCTCCCAAAAAAATGCAATTAAAATACTGGAACAAATCTACACCCCTAAAAACAAGCCAAATAATATTTGTATTTATTGTTTCAAGAGAAAGACAAAAGTCTGCAAAACTCATTAAAAGTCCGAAAGGGGAGAAGATCAATTAATCCTGCCTGACACAGATTCCAGATAGAGCCTAAATATAAAAATCTGGGTTTGTGCAGGAACTCTCCAGAGCTTTTGCCCTGGTGAAGGGGCAGCTGGGTGCGTCAGTGAATGCACCAGGGCTGCACACAGGCACAAATGGTGCCCTTTGGTTTTTGCCTTTTTCCTCTGTTCCCTGTATTCTCTGCACACCCATTTGCAGCTCTGTGGCCTGTTCTACCAGTGGCTGCTTTTCCCTAGGCAGAAGGACAAATCAAATTCCAGAGCTCCAAGCCCTGGAGGCACAGGGCCCCAGTGCTCTCTTGGTTCTTGCTGGGAACCAAGTTGAGAACAAACAACTCTTGGAGATATTTCATGGGCAGAGCACAGCCAGTGCCAGGGGAGGGGCTTGACCTGGGGGGGAATTGCAAAATTGCCAAAATTGCAAATCACCACTTGTCCTCCTCATTGGTGCTTTTCATTAATTATGTTAATTTCCTAAAGCCTATAAAATGTCCTCACCCCTGTGGGGGTGGCTTTTGGTGAAGGAGCTTGACCTGGGGGGGGAGTTGCAAAATTGCAATTAGTCCTCCTTGGAACTTGTTCTCCTAATTGGTGCTTTTTATTAATTATGTTAATTTCCTAAAGCCTATAAAATGTCCTCACCCCTGTGGGGGTGGCTTTTGTGGACATCTTTCCACAACTGCCCCTGAAGGTCTTTTAAAGATCCACTCTTATATCACCTCTTTACAAAATGACCCCAAGTTCCATTTCCATGTTGAGAAAAGGCAGAAAACAGATAGGTGGCAAGAACTGTTCCCTCCTGGTTGAGAAAAGGCAAAAAACAGAGGTGGAAATAACTTTGTTCCTTCCTGGTTGAGAAAAGGCATAATACCGATAGGTGGCAATAGCTTTGTTCCATTTCCTGGTTGAAAAAAGGCAGGAACAGAGGGTGGAAGTAACTTTGTTCCATTTCCATGTTGAGAAAAGGCAGGAACAGAGGGTGGCAATAACTTGGTTTCCTCCCCGCTGGTGTGAGGGGATTTTGGGGTGGCACGGGGAGGTTCTGGCTCCGTCTGGGCTGGAGCCTCCCGCTGCCCCTGGGCTGTGCTGGTGCCTTGCAGGATGTGTGACACGGGAGAGGGGCTCTTCATCTTCCAGACCAGGCATGGCGAGGCCATCTACCAGAAGGTGCACTCGGCCGCCCTGGCCATCGCCGAGCAGCACCAGCGGCTGCTGCAGAGCGCCAAGGACTCCAGGGTACGGAGGGCAGGGGAGGGCACGGGGAGGGGTTCCACACTGGGCACCCACCCAGACTGGGCTGTTCAGGGGGCTTGTTGTGGTTATTGCCATAATCATCATTAGCAGTGTAATTATTACTTTATTATTATTAATATTCTTTGTATTGTATATTACTATTACTATATATAATTCTTAAATTTATTGTTATTAAAATATTATTATGCTCAATTATAAGATTTAGGACAATCCTGCTCAAGGATAAAAACAATAAGGACACACACATTCCTTGATGTCTGTGGGTGCAAAGTTAGTTTTTCCTCCTTTTTCTCCTCCTTCTTCTTCTCCTCCTCCTTCTCTCCTTCTTCTCCTTCTTCTTCTTTTTCTTATCCTTCATCTTCTTCTTTTTCTTCTCCTTCTTCTCCTTCTTCTCCTTCTTTATTATAAAATTTAGGGCAATCTGTATAACTGGAATTCTTGTTCAAGGATAAAACAACAAGGACATGCACATTCCTCAGTGTTTGTGGGTGCAAAGTTAGTTTGTTCAATTTTTAGTAGTCGTAGTAATAATAATAATTTTTATTGTTATTATTAAATTTTGCTTGATCATAAAATTTAGGGCAATATTTATTATTATTATTATTATTATTATTATTATTATTATTATTATTATTATTATTATTATTATTATTATTATTATTATTATTATTATTATTATTATTATGCTAGATTATACAATTTAAGGCAATATGTATAACTGGAATTCCTGTTAAAAACAATTCCTGATAAAAACAAGGACACACACATTCCTCAATGTTTGTGGGGACAAAGTTAGTTTGTTCCATTTATTACTATTATTATTAAATTATTATTAAATTATTATTAAATTATTATTATTAAATTCTGCTCGATGATAACATTTAGTGCAATATGAGTAGCTGGAATTCCTGTCAGAAGCAGTTGCTGATACAAACGTGCTGCAGGTGTGGCTGACCCTGTCGTGCCTTGCAGCTGCAGCTGAGGAGGAGCGAGCGGGCCGTGTCCCTGGGCACCATGGTGCCCCTGCCCCGCAGCGCCTACTGGCACCACATCACCCGCCAGCACAGCACGGGGCACCTGCTGGGGCTGCCAGGTGAGCACAGGCCAGCTGGGCACTGCCCTGGGGACACTGGGACAGCCCCGGCACTGCCACGGGGACACTGGGACACTGCCCTGGGGGACAGTGAGACGGCCCTGACACTGCCACGGGGACACTGAGACACTGCCCTGGGGGACAGTGAGACAGCCCTGACACTGCCTCAGGGGACACTGACAGCCCTGACACCCTGAGACAGCCCTGCAGGGGCCTGAGGGACACTGCCCTGGGGAGCCAGCCACCCTGACAGTGAGACACCCTGACACCTCTGCCACTGCCTCACTGCCCTGGGGGGTGGCATTGAGACACCTCTGCCACTGCCTCAGGGTGGCACTGAGTCATCCCTGACACTGCCCAGGCTGGTACTGAGCTGTCCCTGACACTGCCCTGGGGACACTGAGACAGCCCTGGCCCTGAGACACCCCTGACACTGCCCTGGGGTGGCACTGAGCCTGCATGCTGCTCTGCTCCATGGGGGTGGCATTGATGGGGGTGGCAGTCATGGAGGTGACACTCATGGGGATGGCACTGATGGGGGTGACGCTCATGGGGGTGACACTCAGCATGAATGCTGCTCTGCTCCATGGGGATGGCAGTCATGGGGGTGACACTCACAAGGGTGACACTCATGGGGTGGCACTCACCTGAACCCTGCTCAGCTCCTGGGGACAAGGACGTGTCCTGATTGCGATGGGCAGCTGGGGATGCTGTGGCCAGCAGGAGCAGGGACAGGATCCTTTTCCTGCCGTTTGGGTGCCATGTCCCCAGTTTGGGAAGGACACTGAGGGGTTGCAGCAAGGGCACCATGGCTGGGGAGGGTCTGGAGCACAAATGCTGTGAGGAGCTGGGGGTGTTTGTCCTGGAGCAGAGGAGGCTCAGGACAGACTGCCCCAAACTCTCAATGCTTTTTGTACCACTTGGCTCCCCTCCTCTGCATGGCTGCCTTGTACTGAGAACCTGCATTATTCACTTTGTGTGCTTGTCAAAACTCACCCAAAACAACCGCATCCCCCAGAACAGGGACATGAGGGGAAATAAAAGGAGATGCTCAGACCTCAGAGGAGCCGGGCCAAAGTCAGCTCCGTGGGGTTTTGTTTGTTTTCAGAATTTAAAAATGGAACTATTTTCCCCTGTTCTTTCTTTCCAACACTAGAGGGGGCAGGCAGCCCATGCAAAGCTCCGTGCAGAGCAGGGATGGAGGATGGAAGCAGCATTGCCCAGAGCTGTTCCATGGATGGGGACATGGCAGGAGGAGCTGCTGGTGGCAGCCTGTGGCACGGTCTGTGCCCTCCCCAGAGCCCTTTATTAAATCAGTAATCCAGCACGGAGCTGGCACGAGAGAAACAGACTGCAGGGGTACAAACCACTTGGTTTATATTTAGAAAAATATCTTGCTTGTTAGACTGGGAAAAAAGGCTCTAAAAGAGCATTTTTACATTGTAAATGCAAGTCAGAACTTTGAAAACAAATTAATTTGCTTTTTACAAGTTTCTGTTCTGAAGGAAGGGGTAAAGAAAATCTGGGTGGGTATTTCTGAGCTGGAGCAGCAGATTAAGCAGGGCTAGACTGAACTGATTGCTGTGTGTGTAAATCCTGCCTGGGATGCTGTGTGTTTAACTGGGCTGTCTTTACCCCCCTGGCTCTCTGAAGGTGCTCCCAGCCCCCTGAAGCTCCATGGCACCATGGACACCTTCCCATCCTGCAGCTCAGAGCAGCGAGAGGAGCCCAGGCACAGCCTCACAGCCTCTGTCCTCTGACCAGCTGCCCCAGGGCGTGACAGGGCTGCCGGCAACCAAGGGTGGAAATGCACAGAAGTTCAGGTTGGATGAAGAATTCTTCCCATACAAAGGATTTTTTAAACTTTGCCAAAAGGAGAAACACTTCTGTGGATGTTGGGGAGAGGAACCAAACCACCAAACCCTCTGGTGTATCTTTTATATACTCTGGACAGAGAAGAAATCGCTCCCTAAACGCTCCCACTGATTTTGTATGATAGGTATGTTGTAAATATGTGAGAATCTGCTCTAGTGTGGTTATTTGGGCTCCCGACTCTGGTTTGTGGCAATGCTTACCTTGAGTTATTCCCATTATTGTTACCCTGTTCCTGATCTCTGGAATGGTGGCCAGTTTGAAGCAGCTCTTGGATACAATTTTTCCTGTTTGAAGGCTTGATTGATTTCTTTTCAAAGAATCTCCTCTTTCCTGTATTTATTTCCATCTCTGTAAACACTGAAAATAAAAAAAGTCCGACGCAGTTTGTGGTGGGCAGTGGTTTTTGGTTTGTTTTTGTCATTCAATTAGCACAAGCTAATTTTCTTCTAGGACAGAATCATGGTCTGGGGCTTTGAGTCAAAAATAGCAAAATAGTAAATGCTGGATTTCCACGTTCAGGAATGTTGTGGGAACAGAGCTGGAGTGGAATGGAGGCTCTCAGGGAAGCCAAGCCCTGAGAGTGGTGCAGGCAAATGTGTTTCTGAAGGAAATAAAATCAATGTACCCTCGTTGTGGGAGGTACCCCACAGTGCAAAGATAAACTTAATTTATTGTAAATAAGGATTATGTTCATCCCTGTTTTTATCATAGTTCAAACCTTTTTTTTTTCCTTAAATAAAGGAGATCTTCCTTTTTTTTTTCTTGATCAAGTTTTAATAAAGCATTTTTGCTTCCTTGAGGGAAGGCAGTGATTGAAGTGGGTTGGTTTAGCATTTGTCTGAATGAAACACCTTTTATTTTTCCAGCTTTCCCTGCTGTCAATGTTTATTCTTATAACTGTGTGTAGTTTTCCTTTCCCTTGCACCTTGGAGCAGAAAAGCTTCATTAATATTGAAGCAGGTGAGCATCTCTAGAATGTGTGGCTTGCAGGCAGATTGGCAGTCAGTGACGGTCCCACGGGTGGCATTAATTGGGGCAGGGCTGTACCTGAGCCTGGTGCTGGGCAGGCTGGGCATGCTAACAGCCCTGCAGCCCCGGGCACCGAGATCAGGCCAGGATGTGAAACCTGCTGCTCCCGTTAACTTCACAAGGGCAGACTGATCCTCTGCTCCCGGCCACACTAATGAAGCATTCTCTGCTTTGCAGGGAATATTCTGCCCCTGCCACGAGCCCGGTAGTGTTTGAAGGAAAGCTGGTTTCACACAGGAGGCTCTAATTAGAACCCGGGCCTCGGCTCCATTGATTGCTCCACATTCTGGATTTACCAACGCAGGGAAAAGCTTGTGGTGGTGGTTTTTTATTGCCTGTGGGTGTTCTGATGCTGGAGATCTGGAGGCTGAGAGTCTGAGGCTTTCTGTGCTGACAAACTCTTGACCCCCAGAAGAAAAACACTACTACATTTGACCTGAGGCTGTGGAGAAGGCTTCCAAAACTGATGGATAGAGCTGGGATTACAACTCTGTAGTATGGGTAGAAGTGTGTAATGTCATGTAGTAGAAAACTTAAGAGATTAAAGTTTTAAAATATAGTAATATATAAAAAAACAATATAAAAATTTTAAGGCAGAAACTGGTAAACTCCTTTACTACCTTCTTCATGTTCTTCATAAGTTGTAGTATCTTGTAATTAGACAAAAAAGTTCACATTGCAGACTTGGAGTGATTACTTATTAAATTTAAAGGAAAAATAATTCAAGTTTAATTTCTTAATTAAATATTTTAACCTTAAAAAACCTTATAAGGAAAGATAGTAAGTTTTGACAATCCAAAAAAAAAAAAAAAGGGAATTAGGTGCTGAGGCATTCAGGGTGGTTGCTTTGTCCATGAATGTTTTCCCAGCTTTTGCACACCCGGGGAATCTTGCTGGTAAAAGGAGGGAGGGGTTCATCTACTCTAAGCCATCACAGGACTGATTTTATTCGTGCTGGTGAGATGAATTTTTGGTTTTCCAGCCGCAGGATCCAGGGAATGAGGGGATGAATGAGGGGATGAGCAGGAGGAGCGGGGAGCGTTTGTCTGGCCGGGTGCAGTGCCTGAGGCTGCCGCGGGATGCCAGAGATGCGCTGAGATCCTGCTCTGGAGCCCAGCAAAGTGCTGAGTGCCCAAACCTGCTGCTGCTGCTTCCGTGACTCTGGCAGGGGGATGGAGCCGTGGTTAAAATGGATGTGAAGTTGTGGCTGTGAACAGGAAAGGAAAATTTAAATAAAAAACATGCTGGGACAGAAAAAAAAGCAGGTGATTCTGATTCTCTGATTAACCAGTTTCATGCTGTGGAACTGGGGTTTAACATGAGGGATGATTTCTGAATTTGGCAACTGCATGCTCTCAGGTGAGGCTGTCACCCGCCTGCTCTGTTTGGGGGTTATGTTGGCACAGTTCTCACCATCCACTCTCCACTTGTTTTCCTTCATGGAACCATTCAGATGCTTCTGAAAATAAAACCTGGAGGGCAACACCATCCTGAATCAGAGAATAACCCCCAGGCTGTCCTGCCAGTACACACAGATTTATTTTCCCCACATGCAAGGTGCAGAATTGCTTGCCCAGGTGTTGTTCCTGTTGCTGCTCCCTTTCCTGTGAGCTCCAGAGGATCCTTGCAGGTGGTGAAATTCCCTGTATCCCCCCAGAGCAAGGCAGGAGGTGCTGCCTCTCCCAGTCTGCTCCAGGAGTGCAGAAAGGATGGAGCTGAGCCAGAGCCCTGCTCATTCCAGAGCCCTTTCTCCCTCCAAGGATTTCCCCTTTTTTTCCTCTCAGTCTGTTTGGGTTTGGGGTGACCTGTTCCCCTCTGTGGGGATGCTCTGGGCAGGGCAGAGCCTTGTCCCCCAGGTTTGGTGAGGTGTCCTGAGAGCTCAGTGTTTATTTATCACTCCTCCCACTGAATTGCTGCTCTCCCCATTAGCTTCCATCCCTTCAGCTGTCACCTCTGAATTTATTCACTCCCAGGAAAAATATTTATTCCCCTGGCCTGTGGAGTGGGGAGGCAGTGATTAGCCATGCAATCAGGAGATGCTGATCTCCATAGAAATCCTCTCCTTTCTGACATGAATGGGAATTATGCACCCTTAAACTGCATTAGTTCCACTCCTTAGGCAGCCACAGTGCAGGGAGACAGCAAGTTCAGCAGCCAGAGGAAAAGGCTGCACCAATTTCAGGGGGCTTTGAATAGGGCAGGAGCCTGAAGTAATTACATCTGCAGGGTTGGAGCAGGGAAGGAGTAAGGAAAGGTTCAGTCTGGGGTGCTGGAGCATCACTGCTCAAGGCAGGCAATCCAACAAGCTGTGTGACCGTGTTCACAGGGGCTGAGGATGAGGGAGGAGACGAGGATCTGACTCTGTGTCTCAGAAGGCTGATTTATTATTTTATGATATATATTACATTAAAGCTATACTAAAAGAATAGAAGAAAAGGTTTCATCCGAAGGCTGGCTAAGAATAGAATAGGAAGGAATGATAAAAAGGTTTGTGGCTCAGGCTCTCTGTCCGAGCCAGCTGGGCTGTGATTGGCCATTAATTAGAAACAACCCCATGAGACCAATCCCAGATGCACCTGTTGCATCCCACAGCAGCAGATAACCATTGGTTACATTTTGTTCCTGAGGCCTCTCAGCTTCTCAGGAGGAAAAGTCCTAAGGAAAGGATTTTCATGAAAAGATGTCTGCGACAAAGCTGCTCCAACTTTTGGGAAGTAGATTAAAATAACAGATCTGATTGATTTCTATTTCAGTGCTGAATCCTCCACTGCTGAGGGAATTGTTTGTTCCTTGAGCTCCCTGGGAGTGCCACTTTAGTTTGTATTTATTTCTGTCCTCTGACTTTGTTGCTGTTCTTGCACTGCAAAACCAGAGGCCACTCAGATGGGTTTGGCTGAGCAATCATCCCAACAAAATATAAATTATTTCAGAGGGTCCATCTGCATAAATACCCATTAATCTACTCCTTAAATATGTGCTATTTACATGTACTCCTTTCCCTGAGGAGGCTCTGGAGCTGTGGAAATGTGTACCAGGAATTAATGACAAGGCAGGAATAGGCTCATATTGCATCTGAGGGCAAATAAAACAAAATGTGTGTAACCAAGAGGTGTCTGTGGGGTAATGGGAGCTGGGCAGGGATCTCAGTGTCATGTTTAATATCCCATCAAAAGGAAAGTGCAGGGTTTTATCTGAATGGCATTTTCTGTGTGGAACAGCTATTTATTTTCACAGCTCATATTTTAGACAAACAAAAACATTTTATTTCCTCTTTCCCAAGAGATCTGCCTTTATTGTTGCTGCAGAAAAAGCCATTTCTTCTTTTAGGAATTGCTGCTGAACATATGATTGAGGTTGGGGATCTCAAATATCACTGCCCTGTCTGTGGGTGAGCTGGAGATGAGAAGGAGCTCCTGGAAACTCCTCCTGTGCTCTGTTCTCTGCCTCTCACCACGTCAAGGCTCTGCCCCAGCCCTGTTGCACCTCAGCCTCCCTCTGCTGTTTGTTTTGTGCTTGCTGCAGCAGAGATCTCCAAATGATGCACAGGTGGAGGTTTAACCCAAATCTAAACCACAGGAAATTTCCAGTCTGGTTTCCCTGAGTCATGCACTGATTCACTCCTAGGAAATCAGGATCTGGATCCCGTGATGGTGTGCAAGGAAATCAGGATCTGGATCCTGTGATGGTGTGCAAGGAAATCAGGATCTGGGTCCAGTCGTGGTGTGCAAGGAAATCAGGATCTGGATCCAGTCGTGGTGTGCAGGAGCCACTGCCACCCTGGTGATGGGAAGATTTGCTAATATTAAAATATTTGCTAATATTAAAATCCTAATATGGGTTTTAATTCAGGGTATAAAAAGGGGTATTTAATGTGACAATTTCAGGTGGACAAAGCCATCAAGGACACTGAATGCAATTTCTCACAGTTTGGGGCAGCACATGAGAAGGTTTTGGTCTGGAATATCCCTCCAGACCTGAACATCTCCTGAATTCCTGCCTCCAAAACTCCTGATATTCCAAAGCACTGCTGAGGAAAACACAGCAGAAGGGGCCCAGGGGACAAATCCAGGCACTCTAAAATCAGAGCTGACAAATCTCCCCTGAAGTTCCTCTCTCTGCCTTTTGTTGCACCCATCATTACAATTCAAATTAGATTTTTCCAGTCCTCCTCCATTTGCTCAGCCAGGTGGAAACACCATGTGCCTGATTTTTAAATATGCTTTTCCCCTCATTATTAGAAACAGTGAATTTTATACTCAAAAAAGAAAGTAAACACCTGCAATAAATCCTCAACTGTCTGGAAATCATTTGTCCTGCAGTCCTGAACTGCTTTCCAGAAAGTGTCCTGCTTTTACCTCCTGAAAAGTTCAAATTGTGCCCAAGTCAGAAAGCAAATATTTTGAGCAAAGAAGCTGTTTCGATAAGATATTCAGGGAGCTGTGAACGTGGGGAGGAATTGTGGCTGGGAAATTGCATCAGCAGCACTGGGACAGAAGGCCAGGGGGGTCTCTGGCAATCCATGCTGGATTTCCCTTTTCGTCCAGCCAGGAGGAGCCTGCAGCACGGGACACTGGATCCCCTTGCTGATATTCCTGGTGGAAATAGAGGAGCATTAACATCATCCAGTTAATTTGCTGTTTCCCCTCACCAAGGAATGACAGGCACATCCAGGAGTCAGAGAGGTAACACAGGTGAGCTCCAAGGATGTGCAGGTGCTGTAAAGTCATTTTTGTGATTAACTGAAGACGTGCCCGATGCAGCCCTTTCACCATCATTGAAGTGGATTTTTGGGCTGAAATATAAATTAGCTGAGCCTGAACTACGGCAGCATTTTCATGGCCTTGTTCTCCGCTGGAAAGTTTCACATACAGTGAATTAAAGGAAAAAAAAATATTATCTTGTTGGGTGTTTTTTAAACTTTGTAATTTCCTGCTCCCTCCTCAGCCTTTGCAATAACATCTCACAGTGTCAGGCCTTGATTAATTCAATGAATTACAGCAGAACTGGAGCTGTCAGGAGGTTGCCAGTGTGTTTTGATTGATATTCAATTACTTTTCATGTAAACACCAATGATTTTAATGTCCTTATGTTCTAAAGTTATTTATGAACCAAATTTCCTGCAGGAAGAGCTGGAGCTGGTGCTGCTGGGCTATCACACACGTGGTGAAACGTGCTCACCAAAGGGACAGGGGCAGAAAAGTCCTGGAGGACTTTTTGTCCATCCCTCTGACCCTGCCTGTGCCTCTGTTCCCATTTTAATATTAAAATTAATTAAATTATTTTAAAATTAAATTTATTAAAATAAATTAATCTTATTTTAATTATTTATTTATATTTAATTTAATTTTTAAATAAATATTTATAAATATATATAGATATTTAATTTATTTTAATTTAATTATTTATATTTATTTATTTATATTTACTTATTATTTGTGTGTATACAAATTACACACAAATAAGTATTACACACTTCTAATTGACCTACACACATAATTTTAGTGTTATTAGTTAATTTGAGAAGTTTTCTCTGCAGTTTTAGGTTAAAGGGAGTATTCTCTAAGTCCTGCAGCTGGAATTGGAGATTCGTGGGTCCCTGGCTCACAGGGGCTGAGTTTTCACCTGCCCTGGGAATGCACTTGTTCCTCTCTCAGCTCCAGGTGACTTTTCCTGGCAGCTGCTTTGGCTCAGCTCAGAACCTGAGTTTTACATCTCCGAGCCAGTGGAAACCTGGAAATAAATGCAAATGTTTGAGAGGGGCAGCTGGGCAAAAAGGGAATTCCTGGGCTGGAGATGCAGAGAGCTGCCCCTGCCCCGGGCTGATCCATCAGCCTGGCTCTGGATCGGCTCCCAGGGTACTCCACGGCCAAGGAATCAATATTGAAAAAGTGAGGGAAATTCTGCTGCTAACGAGAAATAACCCAAAAAAAGGAGATTCCCCTGCAGCTGCTGAGGCACCAGGGGTTTTAGGGAGGCAGTGACAATCCAAATGTCACCACTTAGCTTTGTTGGGTATTTTAAACTG
Source organism: Emberiza elegans (assembly GCA_024865655.1). NCBI lineage: Eukaryota > Metazoa > Chordata > Aves > Passeriformes > Fringillidae > Emberiza > Emberiza elegans. The sequence goes on from JALJVW010003097.1 coordinate 2,230,052, forward strand.
AATTTAGGGGTTTTTTTGCTGCTGGGTTGGATGAGAAGTTTCCCAGAGCAAGTCTTGCCTGAGAGAATTCACTGGCTGGGCTGAGGGGCTGCATCTGAGGCAGGAAAATGGAAAATGGAAATGGAAAATGGAATTATTTCTGGAGCCAAATGAGCTCTCTGGTGTGCCATGGCTGGGGGGTGTTATTAACTGCAGAGCTGCTTTCTACCCAAAAGGTTAAAAAAGGATTTGTTTAACCCCACATGTGTTTGCTGAACTGCACAGCCCAAACTTTGGGGCATTTCAAACAAAACCAAAGGCAGCCACAACCTCTCTTAATTTCAGAATGTTTTGTTTCTAAACCTCCTCCTGTTGCATCTTTTGAGTGTTAAAGTGCTTTTTCCTCTTAAAATCACTTTAAAAGATTTAGGGGCAGAGTTCCTGCAGTTGAAATAAAAATGTTTTCAGCTTCCCTGCTCCTTGATGCCCAGGAAATGTGTCCCTGCAGCCAGCAGCTGGGACTGAGGCGCTGCTCCACAGGGGCACATGGACAGGGAATGTCACTGCAAACAAGCATTTTAAGGCTCCTGGATTGCCTTGATTTTTTAAAATTAACTTAATTAACTTGAAAAATTAACTTAATGTGCAAACAAATCTTCTTTAAAAGAGCAGGGAAATCAAAGCTGGGGTGACTCTGTGAGAAAACGAGAGACCAGATCTGTCTGTGAAGGACAAATTGGGTTTGAGCAGTGCCAAAACTATAAAATAAAATAAAATAAAATAAAATAAAATAAAATAAAATAAAATAAAATAAAATAAAATAAAATAAAATAAAATAAAATAAAATAAAATAAAATAAAAAAATCTGCTTTGCTTAACAGCTCATAAATATATCTTTCCTCCCACTGTAGTGGTGCTTTCAAGGTAAGATCTGGCTGGTTGGAGAGAAGGAAAACCCCAAAAGAACAAACCTCACACTGCTCTGTGGACTTATTTTAAAGTAATACATCTCCTAAATTATATATTTGAAGTGCTGAGTGTACTCTGCCCACCAATATTTAAATGTCAAGCATTATATATATATATATATATATACACACATAATTTTTTTTTGCCAAATTCCTGGCAGTTTTCAGCTGTGTCCTGTTCAGTAAATCACTGGAATCGTTGCTGCAAAGCTGGAATGCACTGATTTAAATAATGTTCAATGTTTGTTTTCAAAGCCTTCTGTTTCATTTCCATTTCAAATGAAATTATTATGCAGAGTTAACTGGTAAAGCTTGAGTGGATTAAAGGAAAACTGGTGATAAATTAGAGTTTGAATCACAGGGAATTTCAGCCTCCAATCCCATAATTGCACACGTGAAGTTTATTTTATTCCTGCAGACAAATGCATTTAACACGCTGACAAGTTCAATTTCCCCACAGCTTTATTACACAAATCCCTTTTTACAAGGGAAAAAAAGTCAAATTCCTCCAGCTCTCAACTCTTATGGATAAACCAAATTCTTTTGGATTTATGGTTTTCTTATGGATAAACCAAATTCTTTTTGGATTTATGGATTTCTTATGGATAAATCCCATTCTTTAAGATTTATGGATTTCTTATGGATAAACAAAATTCTTTTGGATTTATGAATTTCTTATGGATAAATCCCATTCTTTCAGATTTATGGATTTCTTATGGATAAACCAAATTCTTTTGGACTTGGGAATTTCTTATGGATAAACAAAATTCTTTTGGATTTATGGATTTCTTATGGATGAATCCCATTCTTTCAGATTTATGGATTTCTTATGGATAAATCCCATTCTTTCAGATTTATGGATTTCTTATGGATAAACCAAATTCTTTTGGATTTATGAATTTCTTATGGATAAACCAAATTCTTTTGGATTTATGAATTTCTTAAGGATAAATAAGGATTTCTTATGGATAAATCCCATTCTTTTGGATTTATGGATTTCTTATGGGTAAATAAAATTCTTTGGGATTTATGGATTTCTTATGGATAAATAAAATTCTTTGGGATTTATGGATTCTTATGGATAAATCCCATTCTTTTGGATGGATGGATTTCTTGATGGATCTTGTTGTTCTGCTCTTCTCACACAACAAGCAAAGCAACACCTGCCAACAGGTGTGGAGACAAAAATATTCACTGGGAGCTCTAAATTTCACCCCAAAAACTCCTGATTCATAAAATCACTGAGTTTTGGGGGTTTTTTTGAGGGTTTTTTGGGGTTGCCATCCTGTCCCAGCCCTGCCATGGCACCTTCCACTGCCCCAGGTTGCTCCAACCTGGCCTTGGACACTTCCAGGGATGGGAAAAATTCCTTGTGTGGAAATTTGATACCTAAACCCCTCATTTATAATAACAAATGACCTGATCACTTCAGAAATCAAACAGCAAAAGCAAGAGAAGTTGATTAAAACCAGCAAATTGTGAGGAGAGCTTTTGGTAATATTCAACTTTTGTACTGCAGTCATCACTGGGGGGAAATCTTGAATAATTCAGGGAATATTTCAGTATTTGATCTATCAAGGCTTGTAAGTGAGCAGGGTTCAGACAGCGAACAAGGAGAATTAATTGAAATCTGACCTTGCTGCTGGAATCTCCTGGCCTTTCATTAGCAGAGCCAGATGTGTCCTGCAGTTTTGGAAATGCAGGGAAAATTGAATTTATTTAAATCTGGGCGGCTCAGTCGTTCAGCTGGGTGGAACTGGGTGCTTACAGAAATACCCAAATTCACTCTTTTTTATTTCAATTTAGAAACAAAGACAGAGCCCTGAGGGATTCCCCACTCCCAGCAGTTTCCTGGAACACTCAGATATTTAAAATCAGAATTCTCTACAGATAAAAGAAAAATCATGAGGAAGGATTGAAAAATGCTGCAGGATCTCAGTGTTTGCTCTGGATGGGTGTTGTGTCACCAGGAAAACTCTGTGGGTTTTTTTGGTTTGTTTTTTTTTTTGTTTGTTTGTTTGGATGGTTTATTGGGGTTTTTTTGGTTTTTTGTTTTTGTTTTTGGGTTTTTTTGTGGGTTTTTTTTTTGTTGTTTTTTTGGTGTTCTGAGAGGAATTTGGAGGGAAGGAGCAAAGCAGTGGATATTCCATGGGATGCCTGCAATAAAAAAGTGATTAACTGGCTAAATTAAGGTCTGAGCTCAGATCTGACACTTGTCCCATCTTGAGTAATGCAGAGAATTTCAATTAGTACAGTTTTTAATGTTAATTTTCAGTTGTCAACACTGATTTGCACCAAAAAAGCCAAATTTTAAGGGGATTAGAATGATTTAATTTTTTTTCTATATGTAGATTATTAGATTAGATTAGATCTGTAGATCATAATTGTAAACATTCGTTAATAATCCTTTTTGGAATCTTGAAATGTGCCGATGATAGAAAAGATGTGATAAAAATATCTTTGATTTAAAAGTCCTTTTCTTAAGGAATAGTTCAGCAGAATATAGTGGAAGATACTTCTAGCTCATTTACCATAAAACTTTTTAACGTTTGCATTAGAATTAAGGATAAAAAATAATTTAAAAAATAATTAAAATGTATAAATTTCTACTCAATATATATTTCTATGATTAATATATAGAATATGCAGGGCAGGTAGAGAATGTTTTAGCTGAACTTTTTGGGTTGTTCTTTCCTCCTGATGTTCCACAATTGGATTTAAAAGAATTCTAATACAAAATACAGATAAATCCTAAAATTGCTTCCATAGCAAGCATAAAATGAATCTAAATAGGTGTGACAGTCAATTTTCTGACTTATTTCTGTATGGGGAAAGGATGATAAGAGGTATAAAATGGATAAATATTTTCTAAATGGTGAAATTATCAATTTTAGGGAGTGAGCAGTCAGGAGGGTGTGGGAATTGATAAGGAACTGTTTCCATGAGTGGGAATTTGAGGCTTTTAAAAAACTGATGAAGTGGTTCTGTCTTTTATGTAAAAGATAGCAAAGAGAAGAAAAGAAAAATAAATATGGAAACCTGGCAATTTACAGTGAGCAGGGATAGGGGTCGGGCTTTATTTACTGTGATATTGTGGAAATCAAAATTTAATGCCTTAAAAATCGCTGCATGGTTTATTGCTTTATTTATTTATTTATTTATTTATTTATTTATTTATTTCTGCCTTTATTTCTTTTTTTTTTTTTCTATTTCAGTGCCAGTCCCTAAAATCCAAGGTCATTTTCAGTTCATTTTTAGTGGTATTTTGCTGGAATTCTTTTGCATTGAGGGAGTGAGAAATAAAGAAGTGATGAAATGTTCAAGTTCAGGACTAAACTGGACAAGTAAAACCTTTTCAATATTGAACTGAAGAACTACAAAAAAAAAAAAAACAAAACAAAAGGAAGAGAGTTGCTGGAGTTGGATGGAAAATAGATAAAATAAATATTTTATTTTAACACCCCTCCTTCGCCTGGAGTTGCTGAGCTCTCCCCATCCATCCTGGCTGGAATTGATTTGTGCTCCTGCCACGGGGTCATTTCCCTGTGCAGTTTTTGGAAACTCGGTGCTTTTCCTAAATTAAAACCCCTTTGGAGCTCCTACAGTCTCCAGTTATCTGTAAGGTGATGTGGATACTGAAAGTCTGGTCAAAAAAAGAGTCAGATAAACTTTCCCAAGCCTTACTCTAGGAAGTTTTGACAAAACTCAGAAAAGAAAATTAAAACCATGTTTAATCTTTACAACTAGTGGTTTAATCATGTTATTTACTTGTAAAATAAGTGCTATTATTTTTAAATCATATAAAATAAAATGTTATTCCTAATAGACCAATAGTATAAAAACCAATCAAATCCAACGTTATTGTAACTATTAAAAATGTGTAATATTTTGTGTCTAATAAAAGATAATATACAAAAGATAAAATATGTATAGTATATATATAATAATAGTATATATGATAAAAGTATCATAATAATAGTATCATAATAATAGTATCATAATAATAGTATAATGATATAATATATAATATAATATAGTATATAATAATAGTAGTATAATAGTAGTATAATAATAGTATATATGTTACAGATATACAGTATATATTATTATATATATTATTATATATATACATTTTTTATATATATACATTTTATATATACATTTATATATATATATATATATATACATAATTAGGCACATGGTGTCTAATAAACTTCTATAAAAGTGCCTAATAATCTTCCCATTTACCTTCTGAGGCCCCAAACTCTGTACATCACTTCATCCACCCATCCCTAACACAACAACAGCACCACAGAGGTGCTGCTTCCCCCGAAGCCTCAATTTGCAGGAACAACCTCAGCTCCTGGATCATTTCCTCAGCTCTGCTGAGCTGTCAGAGCCCAACAAAGCAAACCCCAAAAGCCTTTTCAGAGGTTTGGAAAGGAGCAGAACCCCCCTGTTCCCATTTTGGGCTGGGATAATTCATGGAGCATGGTTTTGGACATTTGGTGTAAAGGGAAATAATGACCTGGAAGGTGTAATTATGTGGGGTATTTTAAAAAAAAATCAGTTTTTTCTGGGTGTCTGTGTCTGGTGGAGTGATTAAAGTGAGACTCCTGCAAAGTTTCCTTGGGATAAATCCGGCTCAGGTTCTTTTTGGGCAGTGCTGGGGGTGAGGAGAGCTGGAGAGGGGGTGGAGAGTGGAGCAAACACACCAGGACTGAGGAATAAAGCACATTTCCCACGTTTGGTATCGTTTAAATACCTGAACTGTTTGAGCGCCTGAGAGAGCTGAAGAAGGCTGGAGAGAGAGGATTTCCGAGGGATGGAGGGACAGCACACAGGGAATGGCTTCACACTGCCGAGGGCAGGGCTGGCTGGGGTTTTGGGAAGGAATTCCCAGAAAAGCTGGGGCTGCCTGCTATGTGGTAACATTTATACAGAAATAAAACAAGAATTGTCTAAACCAGTCACCTCTTTCATAAATCACCTTCCTCAAGCAATAAAAAATACAGTAATAAAGTCACACATTCTCATCTACTTCAAAACTTAGCTTTTAACAAATCCCAACAAAAAATAGAAACACATAATTATTACCTTACATAATCCACAACCAACTTTACTTCAAATAATAAAAACTTACAAAAAAATGAACATTCCTCAGCTGCCCCTGGGTCCCTGGCAGTGCCCAAGGCCAGGCTGGACAGGGCTGGGAGCAGCCTGGGATGGTGGAAGGTGTGGAAAAAGACAATCTTTACATGCTGGGAATTCAAACACTGAGAGACAAACTGATTTAAAAAAAACATATTTTAATAAATTGGTTTTATTAAAAATAAATTGATTTAAATTGTATTCAGTTGGCACTCAGGTTGGGATGTGATCCAGGAATGTGTTTCTAGAGCTGGGTGTTTCTTAGGAAGGAAGAACAGAGTTTAAATAAGCTAAGAGAGAATTGAGTTAAAATGTCTCGCATAGTACTGGGTAAAATTTGATATAATGAAAGGATTTTAGTGGCATCAGTTATCTGAGCACCACTGTTCTCATTGTCAGGATAAATAGAAAATCCTGCTGGATCTTATGGAGGTGCTGGGAGAAATTCATATTTCTTTAGGAAATTGTATTTCCTGCACTGGCTGGAGACTCACTCGTTATTTCCCTGCCTTAATGAGGCCTCCAAAACGCCATTTATTCATCAGCTCCCAGCCAGGCGGGGAACCCAGCAGCCTCCCAGTTTCCTCAGAGGGCAGAGATGAATATTCAGCCTTCATTTCCAGCTGGGAACGGGCAGGCAAGGCTGGAATAAAGAACAATCCCTTCCTTTGCCAGCCCTGCCTCCAGCCAGCCCGGGGTTAATTGCCTTTCTGTCCTCCACACTCGGCTGCACCAAGGTTTCACACATTTCCACGGCTCCCTCCAACAAAAAACTTTCCTTTTCTTCTTCTAATTAATCAAAACTGATACTAGCAGAGAAAAAAAAAAAAAAAAGTGCAAAAGAAATGAATATTTGAAATAAAAAGTGTGGAAATGGCATTTTCAGCCCAGGATTGTGATTCCCATCTCCGAGCTGGAATCTCTAATTAATGTGTTGTCGTTAATTAACTGCTAAAAACACAAACTGTGATGAGTTTATGCTTTTGCAAAAGCACAAATATGGAATTTTTTTTCTGCCCTTTCAGCTGGGGAAAGCATGGCCTGAAATTAGCTTTATAATTTTGGTTATTTGTGCAGGATAATCCTCCTGGAGCAGCTCTGGCCATGGCTCCTCCTGCAACCCTCTGTTAATCAAGGTCAGAGCCAATTAGCAGAGTCTGCTTAAATTGTTATGAGCAATAAAAGATAAATTCTTTAGTTTTTGGTAAATTTTGGCAAATTTTTAGGTTTTTTGTAAATTCTTTAGGTTTCTTTAGCCCATATTCAATATTTTCAGGGCTGAGTTTTGGGCTACTTTTGGAACACAAAATTTAACATTTCTGGTGAAAATATGGGAGTTTTATGTCACGGTGAATATTTGTAAAAAACCAAATATGATTATGGGCAGATCTATTTTTCAGGATCTTCCAGACACTGGAATATTCATAGCAAAACCATCAAACAGGTGCTGAATTCATTTTGAAGAAAACAACTTAGTGCATCTCTAAGTAAATCCCTGACATCCTCCGTAGTATCTTAATTATAAATATGTCCAAATACATCCAACTTCCTAATAAAAACCAATAAAATTGAACCTCATTTCCACCCTTCCTTTAATTACAGGTGTTTAGGAGATTTAATGCATCTCTGAAGTGTCCAAATGCCCCGAGCAGTGATCCAACATCTGCAGGCTGCAATTTCTCTCTAACATCAAACCATTTACTAAATTACTGTAGCAGCAAACAAATTCACTTCATTGGAGGTGTCTGAGTGGTTTGTTTATTTCTGTTTATTTATTTGAAATCTTGCACACAAATCTTCCTGCGTCCCCCAGCCAGAGCCGAGTTTGTTCTGCCTGCACCAAGCTCTTGGCAGATGGAGAGGGAGGCACTGCAAACTCAGTTAATGCCTTTATTAAATATTGTGCAGCTTTTGGATGTTAAATCCTCCAAGAAGATGGAAAACTATTTTCTTTGGCCAAGTAGAGAGAGAGACATCACATATATATGGATTGAATATAAATGATACACGAATTTACAGATGGATTACACAGAATTTTAGACATGGTTTATAAAAATCAGTGGTTTGTTTTTTTTTTTTTTTTTTTTTAAACTTTCTATTTTCCCTCTCTATTTTCCCATATTCATCCCAGGAACTCCTGAACAAAGTTCATCTCAAAGTCTTTTTCCAGCTTTTCATTAGAGGCAAAAAGTTTTTTAGGTCATGGTATTTATTCAGGTTGTCCTTCAAAATTCCCGTAGTGAGTGAAATATGAGTTTCCAGTCAAGAGCCCCTGAAATATTCTGTGTCTGGGTGTAAAAATTTCATCCTGACTTTGTGAGAGCGAAGAAAGCGAGCCCATAACAACAAAGAGTTCTGCATTTTTGAACTCTTCATTGGCTTTGATAATGATCAAATAAATCAGATCTGATCTTCCCGAGCTCATCAGCCCATTAATAACAGGCTGCCCTTTCTTAGGGCAGATCTGATGATATTTTGTGATGACCAGTCAGGGGAAAAACATGTTTAATGTAGTGACAGCTGATTTTATTATCTCTGGTAGCCATCCATTGTCTGCAGACACTTCTTTGGATCAGAGCCAGTTCTGCATTTGCAGGTCTGGGCTGTGGCAGAATCCCAGAATTACCCAAAAAATCCACTGGGCAGGCAAGGCTCAGTCCTGGGGAGAGGAGAAAAATTCACTATTCCTGCAGAAAGTCTCTTTAATCAGGAGGGTTTGTGCTGCTGAGCTCCCCAGTGCAGGCATTTCCCAGCTCAGGTGAATCCATTTCAAGGCAGATTTTCAGTCCTGAATTCCCAATGATACCAAACTCTGCTGTAAATCTCTGTGCAACAAAACCCCCTCTGCAAAAAGATGTCTCCATCTGATAGGGTGCTAAATATTTGCATTTTTAGAGGGTTTTTTGCAGACTTCAGTCACTGTCTGAAGGATAAGTCACTAAATTTTCTCTGGAGTCCTCATAAAGATGACAGAGAGGTGCCTTTGAAAAATAACAGGGGACCTTGAATTTCACAGAGATTTTTAAAAATAAAAGCTCTCTCTCTGTATATAAAGTTATATATTTATATTTTAATATAGTTATATATTTATATGCAGAATTTTATATATTTATATATGTGTATTTATGAGTTCTCTTTATTTATATATAAATAGAACATGTTTTAATAATTTACAATATAATTTGTAATTATAATATAATATATATTCTTATTCTTCATATTTTTGTTTATGTAAGTTATGTTATATATATGGATTGTTTTTATTTTTATATAATATTTTGTATAATTTATAATATATACTTATAATTTTAATATAATATATATTCTATGGTTTTGTTTATGTAAGTTATGTGTTATATATATATATATATATATATATAGCAAGATAATAATGTAAATTATAATGGTTCTAAATTGTGGAAAAGCTGACACACACCTGACAATAAAAGGGATGTGTGCTGAGGAAGTTGTTGACTTTCTTCTGTTTGCTTTGTGCAGAAATCTTTATAGATAACGCCAATCCTAGAAATAAATCGCTTCTTTCCTTTTTGCATTTCCTAATTTTGGTTGTTTCCCCCTCAAAAAAGTTTGCTTTGTGGCCCAAAGTTTTAGCTGGGGTAGGCATGAGTGTAAAACTCATTAAAAGGGGATTTACTAAATAAATGTCAGTGGGCTCCTCTAATAAAATTCTGCAGGGGCCCGGCAGCCCAATTAATGAGAGACCGGAGCAGCTCCTTGCACACCAAGGTTTTGTTTTCAGCAGGGGAAGCACACGAGGAAGGTGCCCAATTCTCCCAATTATCTCCCAAGGAATTTCCTGAGCTGTTGGTTCCTTCACAGGCTGCAGTGAGAACTTGGGGTGGGTTTTATTTTTCATGTCCTCTTTGGGAAATGCCAAATCCTGTCCAGGCTCTGCTGCACATCCCTCACTCTGCATTAACCTTGGTTTTAATTCTCCTGTAATTCTCCTTCTGTTTTCATTCTCCTTGATTTTAATTATGTTTCCATTCTCCTTTAATTCTCCTTGATTTTAATTCTGTTTTCATCCTCCTTCAGTGCATTCCCAAGGACCATGGAGAGAGCTGTGTTTTACAAAGCTTTCCCAAGTGATCTTCAAACAGGACCTTGGAAAATGTTGGGGTTTTGCTCTCTTGGAAACATCTCCTTGCAAAGAGCTGCCACCAAAATGAATTTCCCCAGCAGAAGTCACTGTATTCAAAATTCAGTCTGTCCCAGTGCTGTGGTGTTGGGATTCTGCCTTTTTCTGACCCAGAGATGGGACAACTGAGATGTGTTTTAAAACTTTTATTTTATTTTTAGTCTTATGACAAGAGTGAGACAATACAGGTGTTATAATTCACACCATCAGGCCAACTATTTATTAATTACAATATAAGTGTTTCTTGGCCTATCAGCTTTAGCTACACTATGTTGTAAATGCCTTAAAGATAATAATTTGTTATACAAATGATTTTGGCATATTCCCCTCAGATCAGCCTCTTCAGCCTCTTTTATTCACTGCTAGTCCCATGGGCAAAGCCAAGCCCAGCACATGGATTTTGTCACCTTTCATGGTGTGAATCCTTCCAGGGGGAAATTCCAGCTGGACAATCACAAACCAGCTCCACTGCAGATCCTGCATGCCCTCATGACAGACACCTGAAATTTGCATTTTCAAATTCAGGCCCTCATCATCCTGCCAAAGTCAGCACTGAGTTAAGAAAAAAAATCCCTAAAATCCTGTGTCTGCTACTTTGAAATGATTTGTAATGGTTTTGCAGCTCTTCAGGATCTATTTTGTTTTAAATGAAACTTGACATTTACATCATATCAATATTTGGTTTTTACACAGGCAGAACAAGAGAAGCTGCAACCCTCCAATCATCTGCAGAGCAGCAAATTGGAATTATTTATGAGGAAAAGGTGTAATGTTTCATTTTCATATTTTCAATTAAACTGGATTGAAAGCAAAGCTGTCCAGATCAATCCAGGGAAAAGAAATACACAGACTTGGCTTTAAAAAGCCCTGAAATGAAACCTTTCATTTGTTTTATTCCTTTTTGTGTGTCATAGGGTTTTTTTTTATTCCAGTAGAAAATGCAAACAAGGCAAAAAAAAAAAAAAAAAAAAAAAAAAAGAAAAAAAAAACCAAACAAAACACAAGAAAATGAGAAACTGAATTTTTATTTAAAGCATTATGAAAATATTTAGGACCTCTAGCTCAGGGCATCTGCAACTACTGACCCTGAAAGGCCTTTTGGAGGATAAAAGGTGAATTTCTGCTTCCTGACTTCAGTGTGGAGCAGGTCCTACCCAAACCTGACCCCTGGTGCCCCTCCCCTGTCTCACCAAACCCCTTCCCTCCTCTGGCTGCACTTTTTAATTAAAATCCACGCTGGCATTTGAGCAATCCTTTATTTGCTCGACGTGGGGAGTTCTGAAGCTGCCCTCAAATGTCAGGGAGTCCATCCCATGTTTGAGTTTCATATTCTGCTGCACATTCCAGGCCCCTCGGGGCAGCCACCTCGGGTTTGCCCCTCACTCCTGGTTCTCCTGCTTCCCACAGACCTAAACGGGCATTGTTTCATCTGTAAATCAGTTCCTAATGCTTTAAATCTTTAAATGCTTTCAAAGGGTTGAGATCTTTCCCTGCTCGGAGTTGCCAGGCAACTGCCACACAAATGAATTCACCTGCAAGCTCCTGCCTCTGCCCTGCGCCCCAAAATCCCACCCAGAGCCCGCGGGTTCCTGCTCCAGGTGCAGGGGACAGCTGAACCCATGGGAATCCATGGGAATCCATGGGAATCCATGGGAATTTATGGGAATTCATGGGAATCCATGGGACCTTATGGGAATTCATGGAATTTATGGGAATACATGGGAATTCATGGGAATCCATGGGAATCCATGGGAATTCATAGGAATTTATGGGAATTCATGGGAATGTGTGGGAATCCATGGGAATTCTTGGGAATCCATGGGAACTCATGGGAATTTGTGGGAATCCATGGGAATTCATGGGAATTTATGGGAATTCGTGGAAATTTATGGGAATTAATGGGAATTTGTGGGAATCCGTGGGATTCCATGGGGATTCGTGGGAATCCGTGGGATTCCATGGGAATTTATGGGAATCCTTGGGAATTCATGGCAATTTGTGGGAATTAATGGGAATTTGTGGGAATTTGTGGGAATCCTTGGGAATTCATGGGAATTCTTGGGAATCCATAGGAATTTGTGGAAATTTATGGGAATTCATAGGAATTTGTGGGAATCCATGGGAATTAATGGGAATCCTTGAGAATCCATGGGAATTCATGGGAATTTGTGGGAATCCATGGGAATTCATAGGAATTTATGGGAATTCATGGGAATTTGTGGGAATCCTTGGGAATTTGTGGGAATCCTTGGGAATTCGTGGGAATCCATGGGAATTTGTGGGAATCCATGGGAATTCGTGGGAATCCATGGGAATTCATAGGAATTTAAGGGAATTCGTGGGAATTTGTGGGAATCCGTGGGAATTCGTGGGAATCCGTGGGAATCCATGGGAATTCATGCAGCTTCCATCCCCGGAGAAGCAGCCCCGAGCTCCAGGCCAGGAACAAAGCCGGAACAAAGCTGAGATTCCTTCTTGCACTGCTGTGCCTGAGACCGAGCTTTGGGATCTCAGAGTCCTGGAGTGGTTTGGGGTGGGAGGGACCTTGAGGCTCCTCCATCCACACCTCCCACCATCCCAGGCTGTTCCAGCCCCAGTGTCCAGCCTGGCCTTGGGCACGGCCAGGGATCCTTGGGCCTTGCTTGAGCCCCCCTCATCCAGCCCAGCCTATCCCAGACCGCTCCAAAGCTGGGCTTAACTTTCCATCCTCAGGAAAAGCCCAGGCTCTGTGTGACACGGGACCTTTGCAATCAGTTCAGTTCTGCTTTCACAAACATTTTGCCTTCCAAAGGAAAAAACCAAACAGCCTCAGTTTGCATCACAATTTCCCTGAGCACTGGGATGGATCATTCTTTATTCCAATGAGTAAAGCCCAGCCTAAGGGCTTTACCTACCGAAATAATAATTTCTTACTTAACACCAAGCACCTATAAATATTATTTCTCATTTTCCCACTAGTATGTCATTTGTACACTAATTTTCCAATAATGCAGACCTGCAATCATACTTAAAGTTCTTAAAGGGGGGCTGCTGGCTTTAAATTTAGATTTCATTTTTACAATTTGTTCTTAGACTTACCCATAATCATAATTTCACGTTGCTCACTCAGGTTCCCAGCAGTGCTTCTGGATATTTTGCTACACTTTCACAGCCAGTTTATGATGAAGAGAGAGCCATTAAAATGGATGTTCTGTATTACCCAAGGGCTTCTTTTGGCAAACATTCCCTGTAAAGCTCCAGGTTCTCTGCAGGGGTCTGTGTAGCAGCTCAAGATTGAGCTCTGCTCAGCATTGATTTTATTCTGTAAATCAAAATTTCCTCCTGTAGTGCATAATCAGAGCTAATTTCATGAATTCATTTAAAGAATCACCACAGCCCAGATTTTGCCAGGCACTGTGGAGTTCCTGCTGTTTTAACTTGTCACATTTACTTTATTTACTTTCTAACTGGTTAATGTCAAAAAACTGGGTTTTTTTTCCACTGAGTCAATGAAGCTATTTTTTCTCCTGAAACAAATGAAAAATTCACACAAATTTTCCAAATTAAATATTTTTAAGCATGTTTGGGAACATTTATCATGTTGCTTTCAATCCATTTATTCCCTTAAAAACCACTTGAGTGGAATGGGAGATTATGATTGCTTGGTTTTATTAAATTTTGTCTTAAAAATGCCTAACAGGAAATGTTCTGAAGTGTTTCAGGGCTTTCACTTGAGTGTGTGCTTTGATGTGTTTCAACAGGTGCAGTGACATAGGGAAATAATTGATATATAAAATGTTTTCCTGCAAAATCAGGAGATTTAAGTTATCTACCCCTCTGATACAGAGTGGAAATGGAAAATAAAAGACAGAACTCAGAAAAAAATTCCACCTGATGATTTCTTGGTCCTTTTCTGCTTTAAATAACCCTTCTGCTCAGGGCAGGAGGAATGGGAACAGATAGAGGCAATAGCAAAAGGTAAAGAAGGAAAAATAGGGAAAGGAAGGGAATGCTGAAGGCAAACTTGTTGAAAGACACACTTCATCTCTCCAAAACCTGCAGCTTTGGGGAGTTCATTCTGTCACTCACTGAGATGCAGCTGCAAGCCCCAAAGGTCAGAGACTTTCTCCTCCAAAGAGGTATTTATGAGCTTTTAAGTGTAAGGAGAGAAAAATGTTTTTATTAGAGGGAGGCTGCCAGGAGGGGAATTGATTCAGAGACAGCAAATCCTCCCCTCTCTGGGAAGTGCAGTTATCCTGCCAGAAATGGTTTAACAAATAACTGAGCAATGGGGTTGGGAGGGAGAGAGGAGGGCAGAGCTGCTGAGCAATTTGGGCAGAATGGGATGGAAAGCGCCGGGTGGAACAGGAGCAGCCCTGGGGGACCCTGCAGATTTATTTGGCACAGCACCCCCGTGTTCAGGATGGATTGTTACAGTTCCTGGCTCAGAACTGAACCCTGAACTGTTTCTGCAGCACGGCTGAAGGCAGATCCATACATCTAAAGGGGAAACAGTTCTGGCTTTCCTCAAGCTTTGCTGAAGTTATGGTATTGCCATTTGTTCCTAAACTGCCTTCCCCGAGAGGGGATGAATGAACGGGCTGGCAGCACAAGGGGCTGTAAATACCTCAGTGGCAGAAGACACCTTTAGCCCGATTTCTTGGAGGTGCTTTGCCACAATTTCAGAATTTCCACTGACCGGAGACCCCCTGAGTGAGCCCACAAGCAAAACAGCAAAATAGCAAAATCTCTGCAAAACAGCAGAAATGTGAGGGAAGGGTGGGGATTAAAAATGTAGCCAGGACAAAGCTTGGGAAGAGAGAAAATAATATTTTATTTTATATATATAAAAATTTAAAAATATATAATATATATATATGTATATATATAATATATATGTATATATATAATTACATATATGTATATATATGTATATATATGTATATATATGCATATATATATGTATACATATATGTATATATATGTGTATATATATAATTACATATATATATATGTGTGTGTGTATGTATGTGTGTGTGTGTATATTTAATTTTTTTTGTTGATAAATAATGAATTTTTTGCTTTGAGCTGAGCAATGAATCTCCAGGGCAGTAATGGCCCTCCCCCATCTCACTGAGGTGTTGATGAAGTTTTCCCAAGTTTTCCCAAGTTTCCCCTCTGATCCTTGAGGCGTTTCCTGGCTCTCTGACAATGCCCAGGCTGTGAAGAGGTGACTGAGAGGAATCTGAGCTCAGGTGATTACTGCTGTGCTAATTAGGAGTGTCCGTGATCCTGGGAGCAAACCCAAAGCGCTCTGGGCTCAGCCAGCCCCGGGATTTGATCTGATCTGGTCTGAGCAGGGGCTGCAGAGGGGCTCAATCCATGAAAGTCCATCCAGCTCCACCTGCTTTGGGCTGGGCTTTGCAGCAAATATTGATCCTGCCTGGAGAGCTGCAAACAGGAGAGGGAGAGCCAAGGAGAGCTGATCTTTGACCCCCAGGAGCTTTGTGAACTTCTCTCTGCACAGGGCAATAAAGCGAATGTTTGCTTTGCACAGGAGACAGGGGAGCTTCTTTTTAACCTCCAGGAGACCTTTTAAGCTCAAGGAATGTTTTGGAAGCAGGGGAAGTACAACAAAATCAAAAAGCTTTTGCAGCCAAGCTGCTGAAATATCAAATTGCTGCTTCTCACTCCTGCAATGTGTGAGTGAGAATATTTCAGCTGCCAGGCAGAAAAGATTCCTTAACAGCTGAAATATTCTGAACCCTCAGTTTATTTATATTATATTATATTATATTATATTATATTATATTATATTATATTATATTATATTATATTATATTATATTATATTATATTATATTATATTATATTATATTATATTATATTATATTATATTATATTATATTATATTATATTATATTATATTATATTATATTATATTATATTATATTACATTACATTACATTACATTATATAATATATATATATATATATATATGATATAATATATATATATATATAAATATAGTATATATATATATATTATAATTAGTGATATTTATGTTGTATATTATATTACATTATATTACATTATACTATATATTATTATATAGTATATATATTATATATTTATTATATAATATATATTATATATTATATAATATATATTAATGTTTATATTATATATTATAATTCTGTATGTTACATTATATATTTTCCTCAGTGTTTCTGAATGTTTGTGTTTGAAATAAATAAACGAAGTAGCTGCATAGTTACAACTTTGATCTGTGGAGCCCAACAGCGGGTTCTGAACAGAAATGACCTTTCCAAGGAGGAGGGAAAGGAGGGGAGATGATTTCTGTCTCTTATGGCAGAATTAGGTCCTTGTGCATTTTCATCCCTCCCCCAGCTAAGGAGTTTTAGCTTCCCATGGAGTTAAAGCCATTTCCATCCTGAACACCAAACCCTCCTGCAGAAGATGTGAATGCCAGGCAGTGCTCTGCAGGGCCTGGTCCCAGACAGAATTACAAACTGGTTACAACCAAATGCTCATAAAAGTGAGAGCAGGAGCAGCAGCAGTTATTGATTCTTCACTAGCGTGTTTTAATGGGTTTTGAAAGATATTGGTAGAATTTTAACAAAGATTCCTTCATATTTGTTAGGTTTTATTGGACCATAGTAATTTTTTGGTATATAATTCAAAGGAGAGTTTTTTAACAGTTAGTTAAGAACTTCCCTATGTATCCAACTGAATTTATCTTTAATTATTTTCCCTATGCAAGCTTGAATTCTATTTTAAACTTAATCTCCACATTAAAAAAAAAAAATCCACATTTTTAGTTGTTTTTTTCTCTCTCAAGTGCAAGTTCCCATTTGTGGATTTTATATCAATCAATGGGATGATCAGGACTCTCTGTGTGTTCTTCATCATTGATTTGAGGCTCTTTTTTCCTTCAGACAGCCCTGAAGTTGTTTTATTTCCCTGCTCTGTGGCTGTTGCCATGATTGCTCTCCCAAATCACTGTTTTCAGAGTACACACTTCACCAATATAATTTAAAAGACAACATTTCATTCACTGCCTCAAGTATGAAGCGCTTGACCTTACAAATATTTCCAATTCAATGGCTGTTCAGATGGAGGGTCAGAGGACCAGAATATGCTGAGACCCAAACTGAAAATATCTGAATATCTGCACCCTCTGAAAGAAGCATCAGAAACACTTGCAGATGTTGCTGCACAATAAATCACTTTGAAAGGAACTTTACTGAGGGAGTTATGACCAGTTCTGACAGGGAAATTCAGAGATTCTCTGTGTAAATATTTGTCTCGCTACTTATTCCTCCAGCCTGGTTTTCCTGTGATTTATGGGCTCTGTTCATGTGATTTCGGAGCATTTAATAGATGAGATTTTGTGTGTCCTGCACTGAGCAGTCCCTAATCAGCTGTAAGAGTGAGAACAGAGTAAAATCTGTGCTAGCCCCAGCACAACAAAACAGCCTTTTCTTCTCAAACTGCTGCTGGCAAGGCAAGGGAGATTTTAATTCTGGTTTTTGCTTAAAGCACAGCTGGAAGCAGAACTGGAAATAGATCGTTTTAATGAAGCCAATACCCAATTTAACACCAGAGAGTCATCTTGGCAGCACAGTGATTGCCACTGAGGATCTGTGAGGGGAATAAACATTTCACTTGGTGCAAGGAGTCAGCTTTGCCTGGCCTGGAACTGCTCCTGCTCAGCTGCAATGCTGGAGGTCAAACTGCTCAAAAAACTCAGTGGATTCCTCAAAAGCATCTCCTGGAACTCCTTGCTGTGGTTTGGAGGGAGCTGGGCTGGCTGGAGCAGAGGGGTCGGGGCTGGAGTCTCTGAGCTGGGATTTGGTGGATGAAATCAGCTCAGCTCAGAGCTGGAACTCTCATTTTACAGGAAATTTTACAGGAATTCTAAAAGGAAATGTCTGTGGGAATCACTTGTCTGCTGCCTCTGTTGCATTCAGAGTTCCAGGGATCACATTGATCCTTACCAGCGTTCTGAAGGGACAGAGAGCAGCATTAAACCCAGACTAAAACGGGACCTTGGAATATCCATGAACACCCTGAGAAACAAAGCAAGTTGATCTAAGTTTTTTCTGGCTGAAAGCAGCAGCATTTGGACAGCTCCAGGCCACAAACAAACCCACTCTGGGTGAAATTAATGCACAGAACTGATCCCTTTTCCAGCCCGTAAATCCAACGTGACCCTGACTGAAGTTTCCCCTGCTTTAATTAAGAGTTCCCCGTGCCCTTGTGCTGCTTTGCAATTACCTGAGCAAGGAGTAGGAAATAAACTGGGATTTTGCAGGAGGGGTTTGTGCAGCCAGCGCTGGGAGCACGGGCAGGCTGGGGAGGTGCTGCCAGTGCAATTTTGTTTTAGGGCAGGGGAGAGGCCAGGCTGGGCTCCCCAAGGGCCAGGAAATTCCCCTGCTGGCTCCTGGGATTGTGGAGGCTGTGTGCCCTGCTGATCCTCTGGTGAATAAACCCAAAAAGTTCCTCCATCAGTTCACTGGGTTCTGACAGAATCGTTCCTAAATCCTGCGCAGTTTCATCCAGACTTGGATTACAGAAATGGAGCTCCATGTGAGGATTTAAAATGTCATTTAACAGCCTGATTATCACTTGCTATTCCCTAGGACTGCATTCAGTGATATATTCATGATTTCCTCAGTAAATGATTCATTCTCAGAACCACCCCCAAAAATTTGTTGCTATTCTTTCCTGCTGCTTCTGTTCTGAAAGAGGTTAAATTTTAGGTGTTATGGCAGTTTGGAAGGGGAAAAAAGAAAGCAGTTTATAAGTGCTGTGCTAAAAGCAATAACATTTGATTTGCAATAAAGTGTATTGTATGAAAGTTTCCGCATTATTGGATTCCAGCCCCTGCATTAGTGACTATTCAACTCATCTTCCCACTCTATAGGGAAAAATCATTGACAATTGAAGTATTTTGATTTGTGCTGTTTAGGCAGTCCGGGCAGGAATGCTTTGAGCACAGGGTGGTTGTGCTGCCTGGTACTGATGTCCTCAGGAAAAAAATCTGCTCTGGGAGAGAGGGGACTGAACTTTCCTTTGCTTTAAAGTCTGTTTATGAACATGCTTTAGGTTCTGTTTATGAACGTATTTTTTATAGATTCTCACAATTCAATACTGTGGCCCAACTCACACCCTTTAAATCTGTCTAATAAGTAAAATTAATGAATTTAACACAAATTTAGCAAGGAAAAAGCTGTGTTTACTACTGTGATTAATAGGCTCCAGTGATATAAACAGGTCTCTCAGTCACAGCACTCAATCTGCGCATGTAAAATTTTGGTTTTATTTACTGCAGTTTCAATATTTGTGCCGCATATTTCAAATTCCTCAGGCACAAAAAGTGCCAAGTTTGCACAATATTTTAAAATAATTGCATTATTTTAAGGTAAGGGTTGTAGGACAAGCACCTCCAGAAGGAATTGCTTCCATCCCAAAAGAATATGGACAAATCTTCCTCTAGAAATATTTTTTCTTCCTTTCTCCATTGACTGTAGAGAATCTTCCCTCTGCTCTGTGCTTTTCTTCAGTGGTCAAAGTGACTGAATTAAGAAAAACACAAAATTCCCACATGATTTTTCTTCTCTTGCCCAGAAGTGTTTAGGATTTAATGTGTTTTTAGCAGGCTCTGCAGGCAGTTGAAACTGGATTTTTGGGGCTCCACACTGGTGCTCTTTGACACCCCTAAAGCACCTCTAATAACCTGCCCCAAAGCAAAATCCTGCATTAAAAACAAAGCTTGGAATGCAGGATGGGCAGGGAATCTGTGCTCAGTTTGGCCAAAGTGAAAGGCACCAGCTCCTTCCTGCCCACCAAGCACAGAAACGCTTCAGAGGTGTTAAAATTAGAATAGTTTGCATGTTGGCCCTTTTCTCTCCCTGTTCCCCCTAAAATTACAACCAAATTGTCAAGGATTTGTGGTTCCCCTTGGGAAAATGTGGGGAATTCTGGCCCCATGTACCCAGTGTACACCTGATTTTCCTCTGCTGCCTGACTTGGAATCTTCAGTGTTTCTATTCACAAAATTCATCACTCTCAACAGCTGCAGGGGTTTTTCACCTCAATATTTGCTTTGGTTCCTCGGATTAGTTCTCCAAACTCTCCAGTATTTTAACAAAAGCCTCAATCCACTAAATCTGTCTCCCTTTGTTCACCCCGTTACTCATCCCCAATTAGCAAATTGTGCTAAATAACATTGATCTTCCCCAGCCCTAATGCTGAAAAGAGCCTTGGAGAACATTTTCCCCTGTAAATTCTGTTTGCTGCAACTCAAAGTGACACAAAGAAAGTTGTGCTGCACTCTGGGGACGTGAATGGAGAAATATTTGATGAAATACAGACTTGCACTTTAATGGGTTCCTCAGGAAAGAACGTTTCACAATGGGAATTCTTTTATCCTGCCATGGTGACAGAGAAAATGGGATCATGGGATTTTCAGAATTAATGAAAATACAATAAAGCAATGTTTTTATTTCCAAAGCTTTAGATTATGCACAAGTGATTCTGAAAGCATGTCCCAAGCAATTTGAATAAGTTATGAAGTCAAATTCATAAATAAACTTATTTTCCAAGACAGAATCACTGGCTGCTTATAACATGAAGAGTTTAATTGACACAAGCTTGAACACACATTTATGAAAATTGTGGAGAAATGGTCAGTAAGAAAGCAGAGAACTTTAATTTTATCCTTTTTTTTCACTCTAGCAAGGCTGTATTGAAATCAAGCAATCAATTTGCACCCTGAGAAATAAAGAAATATTCCTGAATAAAAAGTATCAGCCAGTGGGGCAGAAGGGTTGACATGAGGTGATTTACCCTTCCCATGCTGGCTGAGATAATTGCAGCAATTGCACAGCTCATTTGCATACAAAAGCATGGGAAGTGCTTGAAATCAGTTCAATCTGCAAGAAACAACAAAGCTTTTCAGGCAAGCAGCTTTTATTCCACCAGCAGCCTGTAAAACAGAAAGCATTGAAGAGCTGCCAGGTGGATGCAGTGCAGAGCTCATCACTGGCTCAGGCACAAAAATAAAAGACATTTCAAGAAAAAAATCTCCAGGATGTGCTGGAGAATGAGAATTTCTGCATCAGGCTCGGTTTTCTGGCCAGTGGGATCACACAGAGAGCAAATCCTTAATTCTGGATGGAACCAGAGAGCACTTTAGGTGAGGACAGGATTGTCAGTGTTTAAGAAAGAACCAAAGGATTTATTCTATCCTGGTGTACTGATCCATTACAAAAAGGAAGATGTTTCACTGAGATAGACTTGGAATCACTCCATGATTTATTTTTTTTCACTCTTCCAAATGCTTTCTTCTTCCCTGTTTTTAAGCAGTTTAATTTAAAATGCAATTACCACAAACACAGATAACTGAAAGAATAGGTGTTTCTCCTGTTTTCATTGAGTTTGTTTTAAATGAACACCATTTAATCCATATTTTCCTGTTTAGATTTTCCACGCTGAGAAGTTTAACAGAAAATGCTGTTTATTATTTATGAGGTTTCTTTCCTTCTGCTGACAGACAGCTGGGGAGAAGGTGCCATTTGTTACTGGCTTTGAAAGATGAAATATGAAACAAGCGCTGGCTCATCCTTGAGCTTCCCACCTGACCTCTGCTCAATCGCTGGATGTCAGCAAGTTAAAATAAATACTATAAAATACATCATATAATTAGACAAATTTGTCAAACCAACCTTGTTGACTAATGAAAGGACAAACTCTTCCTTACACAAATCAAATCCTGAAGCCATAAAATCCTGAAGTGTAAATCCTGGAGTCCTTGGGAAGGGTTGTGTGGAAGAGGAATTTATTTTGGGTTTTTTTTGCTCAGGGGACAAGCAAAGGGACGTCAGCAGGAATTACTGGTGTATATTTTAAGTCTGGTAGTCAAAAAATGGAGGAAAATTACAAATATTAGCTATTCATTTAAAAGAAGATTGATCTTCTGAAGAAGATGATCAATCTGATTGATTATCTGATTGAAAACCTGCATTAGGAATAATGAAAGTTCTGTCTTTTTGGTGGATCTTCAGGAAACAGAGACAGAAAAACATTTTTAAAATCTGGAATTTGGCCAGTTTTGATATCCCCGTGCCTTGGTGCACAGATGGTTGGAGCTGGGATTGTTATTGAAGGTGCAAATTGTCTTGGGGATTGAAATGCTCCTTGAAACATCCCCTTCAATGGGAAAAGAGCACCTGAAGCAAAATTATTTTGGGGGGAAATGATGTGATTTTTCAAACAGCTGAGTCGGTGCTAATGACTCAGAGGCTTAAAGCTCTCCTGAGTGAATGTGACCTCCTGGAAAAGCTGAAATGGAAACTTTTCCTCTCCCACAGAAGCAGAGTGGGAGCCAGGCTGGAAATGTCAGCTCCTATGAGCTGGAGGAAGAAAAAGGCAATTGGGTGATTTCACTGGTTTCAGGGTTTTTTACTGGCTCAGGTCTTAAACCTTTTAAGTGAAACCGGAGCAGCTTGATGGTGTTGCAGGAAACCAAAATGGAACTTGTCAGGCTGACTGGCTTGAGCATGAAATTGTGTTTAAGGGCTCTAAACAAAACTTCAGACTTGGAGAAAATTCCCATCTGAGTTAGCTCAAAGCAAAAGCAAATGTTACCTATTTTAAGGTGTGGGGAAGGGATATTCTAGTCACACCCCAGTGTTTAAACACACTTTGTAAAAATTTGGTTTCAGGAGAAGGGAATAAGAGAAGTGCTGAAATTGCAGAGGTCTGCCAAATGCAGGCTGTATTTTCTGAGTGATGTCTTTATTTCAGATCAGCCCAAATTCAAAATCACTGCATGAGAACAATGAAAATAAATTTCCCCTTTTCATAATCATAGAATAGGATTGCAGAAGGTGTTAAAGATCATCTAGTTCCAGCTAACAGTGTTTTACACACACAAAATTCAATGCACAGCTCAGAAAAATTCTGAGTTTTTTCCATTTCCCGGCCTGGAAGGGCTGGGCAAGGACTCACTGCCCTTGGCAATATTCAGGGATCCTTTTCATACTAAACAACAACCTTGGTTTTCAGTGTATTAAATGCACAGGTTTTCCTGTAAAATTAACCTTCTCTCCAAAGATTTCAACATTTTTCCTTGGCATTCCTGTGTTCCCCAGTTTCCATTTTAAGGAGCACCAGGGCAGATGATGGAGTGAATTTGGTGATGATTTCATCATCCTGCTCAAAACAACACCACTCCCATGGGCTGGCAACAAATGAGCGACACAAAACAGGGTCACTTTGGCCTTTAGGGAACCCAAATTGCCAATTTTCACCTTCCCAAGAGCAAATGAATGGGATCTCCGTGCACCTGACACGTTAAAATAATAAAAAAATAAAAAAGAATATTCTGAAGTGGGATGAAAAATCTCCTTTCCAGCCCAAAGCCGTGCTCCTTTTACCTGGGAATGCTTTCAGAAGGGCTGGTTCTGTTTGATATTTGGATGAAATGTGTGCGATGAAATGGGGAGCACAACTTCAAACGCAGAGAATCCAAGCTCTCACAAAGAGCTGCTCCAGTGCCGCAAGAGCCTCGCTCTGCCCTGACCAAAGGAAGGACGTTGGGCAGGGGAAGATTTATTAATAAAATCTTTGTTCATCTGCAAAGCCACACTCTGCCAGCTCACTCCTAATTAACAAGGCACCAGTTTGATTCTTCTGGCTTGGGCAGAAGAGAAAGGAAAAATAATTTCCCAATGTTTGATGGAACCTTAGGAGTGGTTTTAACTTTTCCTGATGTCAGGTTTCTGGTAGGTCTCGATCCAAACTCTCTTTTACATTTCCTCTCTGGAAAAAGAGCAGACACTGCTCCATTTCCCAGCTCAGCCAGCAGAGATGGAGGCACCTTTTCCTTTTCCTTTTCCTTTTCCTTTTCCTTTTCCTTTTCCTTTTCCTTTTCCTTTTTCCTTTTTCCTTTTCCCTTTTCCTTTTTTTTCTTTCCTTTTCTTTCCCTTTCCTTTTCCTTTTTTTTCCTTTTCCTTTTCCTTTTCCTTTTCCTTTTCCTTTTCCTTTTCCTTTTCCTTGTCCTTTTCCTTTTCCTTTTCCTTTTCCTTTTTCCTCCCTCGAAGAGTCAAAAAACTGGATGTGGCACTCAGAGCTCTGGGTGGGTTGTAAAGAACTCCATGGACAATAAATATATATTTAGATGATGGAGACCAAATTCTTCAAGGTCCTTTCCAAACTTAGGCTGAAGAAAGTCACAACAGGAAAGGGCTTTTGGAGGAATAAGTCATGAACCCAAATCCTGCAAGGAAAAGGGTTCAAAGCAGCGCTTGGAACAGGAAAGAACAAAGCCATGGATTAGTTGTAACACAAATAAACAGCTCAAAGGCTCAGGATGGCTGTGGGCAGCTCAGCTGATTACTGGAGCTGATTTAACATGAGAAAAATAATAATTATTCTGGCCTCAGGCTGAGGGTGCTGCTCTGGAGGGCAAACCCCAGTGCTCTGGAGAGGATCCCCAGCCTTGTACTGATGGCTGAAGGGGTTTCTGGATTTTGTACACAGAGTGTAAATACACAGCAGGGGAATTAATGAAAAATGAAACAGCAGATTTGCTTCCTAGCAAGTGTCTGCTTCTCTTAATGGGTATTGATAAAAAATTTTCCATTTCTTCTAGTCTATTAACTACCAAAATTGAACTCTGAGGCTAATATTAAAACAAAGAATTAACAGAGTGTGGTGGGTTTTTTAAAATCTTTTATATAATCTTTTATAAAGGTTGATTCTGATTCAAGGAGAAAAGCCTTGGTGCCTCTCTGTGTTTCACCTTTGTGTCCTGCTGAGGTGGCTGCCCCTGCCTGGGCCTCACCTTCCCAAATTCCACCTTTTATCCAAACTCCCACTGGCAAAACAATTCAACATCTCCTGTGCTAACCAGATAACTGGGGCTACAGCAAATTGCTAAATTAATTTGTGAAACAAGTTTAAGGAACAAATGCATGAGAGAAAAATCCCAATCTCATTATAGATATGGCAAAAGGAAGAAACCAAATTAAAGCCATTGGATAAATCATTAATTGGGAATTACTTTCTCAGTGCTTGCAAGCACCGCCTCAGGGTTAAATATTCTGTAAAACTGCAGAGGGGAGTCACAACATCTTCCCTTGATTTCTTTTTAAAAAGTTGGAATGATTGCAGGATTCATAGCATCTTCCCTTGATTTCTTTTTAAAAAGTTGGAATGATTGCAGGATTCACAGCATCTTCCCTTGATTTCTTTTTAAAAAGTTTGAATGATTGCAGGATTCATAGCATCTTCCCTTGATTTCTTTATAAAAAGTTGGAATGATAACAAGTCATTGGATGACTCCTTGGAATTATTCCAGTTTCAGTTCAAGTGGCAAAAGCAGAGGAATTGAGGGTATGGAGTTGTTCTCCCACCTTGAAGAAGGGGTCCAGAAGGCTTCCAGGCTCATCTTGGGTGTGCAGAGCAGCAATTGTCTTAAAAAAAAATTAGACATGTCTTTAAAAAAACGAGATTTGTACAAATATGCAGCCTAGGAAACATTTATTCACCTTGTTGGGTTTAGGGCACAATCCTCAAGGCTTGTCAGACAGTCAGGAGAAAGACTTGGAGCTGGAATGTGAGAACGAGTGGCTGATATGTGCTGTCCTGAACCCGGGTTAACTGCTGAGCAGGGACTCCCCATCCATTAACCAGGGAAATCAAATCCTAAGGAATGTGTCTGGGTTTGAAATCCAGATGTGTGCCGCACATCTGCAGGAACTGAATCCACCTTTCCCTCTGCAGCTCCACCTCAGCACATCCCCTGTGCTCTGCAGAAATATTCTGATGAAAATTGAAAGAAACCAGCCAAACAAAGCTCTGTGCTCTCACAGAGACCACGGAGGAAAGGTTTTGTTTATTAGTTTTAAGCTCCATGTAAATTATATAGAGGGATTATATGCAAGAGTCTTAAAAACCTGAATTCTAATGAAGGCCAACCATACTTCATGGGAAAATTAAGACATCAAAAGCTGCCATTTCAGGAGCAGATTTGTAAATATTTTTGATGGTTTCATTAAAAACAGCATAAAATAGCATGGAGAATGAGCAAGGAAATATTTACCAAAACATCCAATATACCACATTTCCATGAGCATTAATCCATGTCAAACACAGCCCTTAATTACACAAAAACAACATATTCAGGCAAGCTCTGTGTCATAAATATTTCAAATATTACCTCACTCTGGTAATGCCATTATCCTGAAAGGCTGGCAGTGAAAGCATTGCTCACATTATTACAGAGAAAGTTAAAATAATTCCATTTTTGTGGGGTTTTACTGCTTCTGAGGAAGCCTTTAGTGCTTGCAGTACTTGAACTTCGAGTACTTGATTCCCCCAACTCTGATTTCCTTCCTGACCTCCTTTCCCATGGGAAGGCAAAATTATTAATTTACAAGAGGTGAGAATGAAACATCCCCCAAATATCAATTTCCCTGTCAAAACGATTTTCTGTGCTCAAAGAATGGGGAGATTTTGGTTGCTCCAAGCTTGTGTTCTCTGAATATTTATCATTATTATTTGTACCATTCCCAGTGATCAGTCAGGCTGTTCCTCACTCTCATCCTCAGCTGCTCCACTTTGGTAGCTCCACTTTGAGTTCTCCAGTGCTTATTGAAGTCTGCATTGCTACTCCCCTGAGAGTGACTATCAACTGATTTCCCCTAAACTCTTGCCCATGATCACACTTCCCTTGTCACAAACTGCCCAAAGCTGGCACACGAATGTAAATACATTAATCACTTACTGAGCAGAGCATTTAATGCCAGCATAGCGTGTGGGCATGTTTGTGCATGAGCAAATGTGTTTGAGAGGCCAGGATCCAGGACAGACAGGGAGTGGCACTGCCATAAATGCTGATTTGATCAGTGATGCAGCGCCTGGCAGAGCACCCCTGCTCTGCTCCCTGCTCCCTGCAGCCTCACCGGCTGTCCAAAGGGAACAGGAGCATGGAATGCTCAGTCCCTGCAGGAAAATGAGGTTTAAGAAGGAAAACCTCATTTTTCCCTCTGAGACCCCTGACAGGCACTCCCAGGGCTGGGTTACTGCACAGAGGGTGGGAAATCACCTTTGCAGTGACTTCCCCACCCAAATGGATCATTTCAGAGCGGGCCTGCCTTTCATTCCCCTCAACAGCGGCAGGGTGAGATTTGCTAATTGGGACATGATGCATTTGTCACCCACTTTTGTTCTGCTGTCACAATTTGTTACCATCAATACGAAGCCATCCAAGCACCGGGCCAGGATTGGCTCCAATTAAGTGATGAAAAATGACATTTTTGGAAATGCACAGTGCAAAATCCTCCCCATCTATCTGAATACAGGGCTTTTTCCTCTTCTCCCAGACAAGCTAAATTTGAGGGATGGAGTGGATGCTCCCAAAATAAATAAATGCAAGAGTGGGGCTCTCAGAGAGCAGATAGATGGGTCTGTGCCTGCTCAGGGGGGCAGGGGATGATAAATGCTGCCTGTCCTGCCATCTGCAAAAATAATGGGGCTGCATGGCAGAAAACAGCTCTGACAGCACCAAATCATCCCAAAGTACAATGACACCTGCTGTTTTATCAAAGTTTTTTTTTCAAAATGAGATGGATTTTAAAAGTGTTTCTCCATTCATGGTTAACGTGGGGGTGTAACTGTATTTATATGAAATTATTTGTATCTATTCGTAACATGTTGGTACAAAAATAGAGAGAAATTTTTCCTTGTTGGTGGCTCTGATTATTTCAGCCTAATTTTCACCTAGAGCCTGAATAGAACCTGCATTTAGGGGTGGGATTCTTTGAAGGGATTTCAATCAAAGCACCTAAAAGTGGAACAGAAACAAATTAAAGGGCTGGAAAGGAAAAGTGGAGTTCAATTTCCTCCCTCCAGCTGCTCCTCCCAGGAGGACAAAGAGGGATCTTGGTCCAGGTTTCACAGGGAAGAGGGGAGACCTCAGCTTTGAGCAGATCCTGGTGGACAGGACCAGGGAAAACCTCCTTGAGTCCCACCAGGGGAGGCTCAGGTCGGGTATCAGGAAAAATTCCTGCCCTGAGGAGTGGAAAAACATTGGAGATTTAAATATGGGAATTGTCTGGCCCTGTGAGTGTGCAAAACCAGACCCCAGCAAGAATTTAAACACAAATTTTCCTTCTGCTCCATTCCACCCTGTCCAAACTCAAGTGAAAGCTCTGGAAAAAAGAAATTTTCTTCTGCCTCATTTTATATTTACGAATGAAACATCCTGAAGAGAAGTCACATTTATTTGCAACTAAAATACCATCTGCTTGTGCGTGAAAAAAATTGAGAGTCAGATGGATTTGGGGTTAAAATGCTACATTTAATGATGGCAAAGTAAAAGAGCAATTTGCATTTAGAACTGGCAAATTTCAGTAGAACTCAGTATTTGATTTGATGCCATTTCCTGCGAGTTCAAAACGTGGCTTTCTCCAAAATTCAGGGGCATTTGGAGGAAAATTGTTGAGATGCTGCATTTAGGAAGCAGAATAAAATGTGGTTTATCACCCCCTCCACTGTGGCTGCTAATACACAATGGGAAATTTTGGGAAATTTCCTGTCCTTTCCTCATTCCCACCTCTGTGTCCTTTATCAGTGCCGGCCTACCCTCCCACAAAACTCGGTCTAGATTACCCAAACTCATTTCCATAAATCAAATTTAGTTTGAATTTTTCCCTTTTATTCCATTAAGGAAACCTGTGCTGCACGTGGCCCATCACTGCAGTTGGGCTGAATAATCAGAATCCTTTTCCTTGTTCTTCTATTCCATGAGAAATATCACTGCTTTTATCCCAGCCTGGTTTCTCACAGACACACACAGTGCTGGGTTGACAGATAATTTCTTTATGGGACAGTAAAAAGAAAAGTTGCATCAGTCCTTAACAGATGTTCTCATTTCTCTTTAGAACCAAAATTGCTCTGAGGTTGAGAGTTTCCTTTAATTTCTCTGTGTGAAAGTTTCTTGATTGTTTCAATGAATTTTTGATGAACTTTTCAGCCATCATTTCTCCAGATTCCTCAGGTTTTATTCTTCTTTTCTCTTGCCATACTTTTTCCAGCTTCCTCAGATTTTATCCTTTATGTCTCTTGCCATAATTTCTCCAGGTTCCTCAGATTTTATTCTTTATTTCTGCTGCCATCATTTCTTCAAGTTCCTCAGATTTTATCCTTTATGTCTCTTGCCATAATTTCTCCAGGTTCCTCAGATTTTATTCTTTATTTCTGCTATAATTTCTCCAGGTTCCTGAGGTTTTAATCTTTATTTCTGCTGCCATGGCCTGGCTCCATCAGCTCTGTTGCTCTTTCGTTCCCTGAACGTTTGGCCAGCAGATTCACCTTGCTCCGTGCTGAGATTTGTTCCAGTTCAAGGCCGTTTTTCCAACTGAATACAGAAGGATTCCTTTGTTGAGCTGCAGTATTTTTAGGTGTTTTCTCCTCCAGTTTAACACCCACTGAGGTCCTCTAAGATTTCTCCATCACTTCAGCCCGTGCCAGCTCAGATGGGACCTCAGGGCTTCTTCCAAAGCACTGAAAATTGGCTTTTCTCACTGAAAAACCCTCCCAGCCACCCCAGAGACCCTCCAAAGAACAAGCTGATAGATAAAACCACTCTTAATAAGGCTGTTTTTAATAATTAATTATTTGAATTCAATTATGGTGGATATATTTGCAATGGAAGTTGGAGGCACAGCCCTGGGACCAACTTCCCTGGAACATTAGGGGGATCTCTGGGTTCATTTCCTGCCATAAAAAGCCAACAGATGAGAACCCAGACAGGCCTAATCAGATTCACAGCTAATATTGGTGATAAATGCATTTTAAATCTCTTTTATACATGACCAAACCTTCTTTCTTGAGCCTCATGCAACTCCTCTCAGGACAAGGCAGCTTTGTTGTTGATTTTTGGGGTTTTCTTAAACTGTATTAATTAAAATTCTCTTGAGTTTTTCCAGCTGATGTGGGAATATTTGTCCAGATTTTTCTGATGTGGGAATTCAAGGCATAAACTAGCAGAAACTGCATAAACCCCCATTTATTCATAAATGAAAAAGAAACTTTTATTTTGAGGAAAAAGGGGAGGAGAGGTAGAAAGGCTGGTGGCAGATGTGTTTATAATTGATATTTTTTTAGAATATCAAAAATAATTCATTTTATACAAGTTTTTTCCTTCTCTACCCCACTTAACTTTCATTTTCAAACACTACCCCTCAAATTTCTATGCTACAGTTCGTGGCAAGTCTGCTTTGCCCAGCTTCAAAGACAACTATTTAAAGAACTGGAGAAGAAGATATTGTCTGGGAAAAGAATGGAAAAAAGGAATCCCTCTGAGTTTTTTTTTTTTTTTTTTTTTTTTTTTTTGCTGGCACCACTCCTTGCTGATTCAAAGAACCCACATTATTTGAGCCTTCTGTAGCCATCCTTCAGTTCTTTTTTTTTGGTGTTTGTTTGTTTGTTTGTTTGTTTTACAGAATTTCAGCTCTCGGGGGTTTTTCTCCTCTCCCTTTTTGCTGCTGTATTCTCCTGCCTCTCTGTGGCTCCGGACCTGCCTTGGGAATCACTCAGGCTCTGCCACATCCTTTGTTTTGTGTTCCAGCTCCAGCTGAGCAGCAGAACCATCTCCTTCCAAAGCACCCCTGTGCCCTTTGTAGGCAAGCTGCAGGAATTCCTGGGGAAATGGATTGTGCACTTTATCTTTAGTGTAAAGATATTTATTTCATTTATCTCTGAGGAGTGGTGAGCCCTTGATCTCTTCCTGTATCACATTTGTTTAATTAAGATCAATGCTCACATGTCCAACATTCCATACAGGCTCCAAATCTTGTCTGAATTTAGTCCCTGAAAGGTGATTCTGATGTTCATTTTCTGGACTTTCCTTCTGGGTTGAATGTTTTAATTTTTCCTTCCATGGTTTAATTGCAATTGAGGAAAAATCATTATTTTCTCAAATTTTTGTTTTATTTTTGCAGATGTGACAATACAGAGCCACCCTAAACATGAAGAATCTTCAGATTTTGGCCTTGTGAGAAGTCCCTGAAGTTCCCATCTGTGCCAAGCGAAGCTGAAATTTGGTGTAAACGCCACTAAAATTGCCTCTTTTTGGAAGGACTGCTCAATCTCTGGCAGAGATTTAGTAATAAAGGAACTGACACTAAACAGGGCTGGAATTCTCCACAGGTAAAAGCTGCATCTTTCAAAAATAAACTCTGCACTGAATTTGCAGCTGAGGCTTCTTTCACTCAGGGTCAATCCCATATTTTGCTGGGTTTGCACAAGAATAAAAAATGCAAATAAAAGTCTGGCTCCTTCTCCTATCACCTTCCCCAGCCTTGCAGAGCCTCTATAAACTCCCACCTCTATTTTGCTGGAAATGGAATGGTTTCAGAAGGCTTTTACACTGTGCCTGGATGGCTGGGGAGATTTCCCCTCCCAGCTGCACCATCCATGATGAAGCTGTAATTGCCTGTGATCTTCTGCTCCCCAAAATTGGGTTTTCCTTAGGTGGGAGGGGGATAAAACTTCTGTGAAGGACTCAGACTTCAGTTCAGCTCAAAACCAGGGAAAAGTGGAGGAGGCAGAATGTGCTCAGCAGGAGGAAGATTGCCTTTGAAGAGAAATTCTAAATATTTTCGGTTTGTGTAAAGGGGTCAGTCCTTGCTGGCATATTCTGGCATTGGTTTTGGATGAGGTAAAAGGGTTTTTTTTTCCCAGATGGAAGAACATTGATGAGAAATTCTCTGTCATCTTTGCTGCTGCACCAGAGTGAAACATTGGAAGGAGCTGCCTGGGTGGGTGGTGGAGCCTCCATCCCAATTTGATCTCCTGGTTTTGGATTTAAACAGTGAATTTAAACACATTGCAGCGACCAAACCAGCCGTGTCTGGCCTCAGAGCAGAATTCCTCAGCTGCACCTCCCTGCCTGCCAATGCGTTTGCTCCAGAACAAGGTCAATAAATGCCCCAGGTGTAAATGCCCTGAGCAGGGCCCTTGGCACAAATTAATGGGGCTGCAGCTCCTGGGACGGGGCTGATCTGTGCCTGTGGGGCCTGGGAGGGAATTCACCTCTGAAAACTGATTGATATCAGAGTCCCTCACAGGACAGTCTGTAAAGCTGTGAAAGCACCAATGTTTAATTCACGGTGACTTCAGATTTATAATGCAGCCCCAAACCCCTCAAAGCCTTAGCAACTCCAATCCCTTCTCCTGAGCTGAGAACCTGCACAGAGTGGGAGCTTTCTGAAAAATCCAATGTGAAATGAGATAATGCACCAGCAGGGCTGATCCATATGCATATAGATTTCTCTGCAGCAGAGCTAAGCCAGATTTGATCTTGGGAGGCTGTTCCCAGGTAGGGAATGTTTGATAGGGCTGGAGTCTGAGCCAGGTTTGTGTGTGGTGTCCCATCCTGCAGGCACAGGAGCAGGTGACGCTGGCACCGATGGATACACTCAGCAGAGTAAAATTGCTCTGTTTGTGCTGCTGGCTGATCACAGCCCTAATTAATGAGCGTGGGCTCGGTGTTTGGTAAATGAAGATGGAACAGCAAATTGCTGTTGATACTGTTATGTCAGGGAGCCGTGTAATTAGTGTTCAAATTCTCATTTTAGTGCTTCATTCAGCTGCTCCTCCCCGTGCTAACGAGAGCATTCCCCGAGCGCAGACAGGATCCCCTGTGCCTGCAGCAGTGATGGATGGCCCCAGGAGCTGCTGGGTGAGCTCTTACTTCACCTTCATTTCCTGCAGAGCCCTCTCCAGTGAATCCTGATGCAGGCAAAGCAGGAAAACATTCCTCAGCAGCATCTCCTCATCAGCAGCATTTGTTCAGCAGCATTTCTTCATCAGTTTTTCCTCAGCATTTCCTCATCAGCATTTCCTTCTCAGGATTTCCTCAGCAGCATCTCCTCCCCAGCATTTCCTCAGCATCCCCTCAGCAGCATTTCCTCATCAGCATCTCTTCATCAGTTTTTCCTCAGCAGCATTTCCTTATTAGCGTTTCCTCAGCAGCTTTTCCTCATCAGCATCTCCCACCTGCTGTAAGCAGAGCTGATGAACACCACACAACTCATCAGTGCCCACTTAAAGGATCAGTGTTGTACATCCATCCCTAATTAGCTCTTGATCTCCATCCCTAATTACCTCTTGATCTCCATCCCTAATTACCTCTCCACCTCATCCCTGATCCCTTCCCTGGTTGTACCCAGTGTCTCCCCTCCTGCCCTGCACACTCCTCTCAAATCTTCCCAATTCCATTTTAATTGCTCGAATGTCTCAGGATTGTGCCAGATTATTGTGATGTCAAGGTGCAAATTTATAGTGGAAAGCATAAAAACATCCAATCCTATCAACAAACCTGACAGATTATGTAGGATTTCACCAATTTAAGTGGAGCTAATGTGATAGTAAATTATGAACCTGAAATATCATGTTTGAATTAACTGAGGGGCATCAGCATTGCAAAATACCCCACTTGCAATGCACTCAGCAATGCAGAGCGTGGAGGCTGTAAATGGCATGAAAGGAATACAAATTATTTACCCAAATGCCACAAATCTTACAAGGCAAGTGTGGAATATGCTGGGTTTGCACTAGGATTGAAATTAATAGGCATGACCTTTTCCTGCCTTGCCTTTCATCCTCCAAAATTCAGCATGTTTGCAGAACAGGCTCAGTGGGATTTGTTTGTGGGGTTTTTTTTAGATCAAACACAGCAAAACTTATGATGTTCTTCCTCTTTTTAGTCAAATAATCTCTTAAATAACAAATATTGTAACAAGCTGCATCTGAGTGGTAGCAATATTGGATTAGCACCAAGATTTATTTACAAGCAAGCATCCAGCCTTGGATTAGCCTTTCCTGCAGATAGTCTGGGTTTAATTCTTGGGCAATGGTGATTGAAGAGCAAAACCAGGACAAGTTTAGTCCCTTGGAATAGGTGGTGTTGATTATTTTGGGTTCAGAATGCACCCAGCAAGGGACCCCTGGATGATTTTTCATCATCCCTTGGTCAAACAGGTGTGAGGCACAGGTACAATGCTAAGGAATTCTGTATCCTCATTTAACCCAAGGTTTGGAGATGCACCAGCTCCACCAGGGGAATTCTCTGCTCCTTTGATCCCATTCCCCACGCCCTGGCAGCCAGCTGTAATCCAGAGCTGTGTGATTTGCACCCTTTTCATGTTTCAGGTTATCATTGGTGCCTCTGCCCCTCTCAGGAGCAGCAGGGATGGATCTCTGTGCCTGCGCTGGGAGCACTCCAACTGGAGCACAGCTTCCATTTCAAACCCTTCCCAGCACTAAACACTGCCTGTCTGACAGGGCTGGAAGGGCAAATCAACCCAGCTGAGCTGAATTTCTGATTTATTTTGGTATTCCTTCAAGTGCTTTGGGAGTTTCCTAAGTATTTGTTGTCCTCTGGGGAAAAAAAAAAAATAAAATAAACAAACAATATTCTTCCACTTCTGTCGACAAAAATAAATCTGCAACCACGTTTTTCAGGTTTTCTCCCTCTAGGCGTCAATTTCTGGCAAAGTGCCACAATAAAATTCATCTCCTCCATCCAAATCGTGTTCAAATACTAAATTGCAGAGGGTTTTTTAGAGCTGGGGATGTGGCAGGCCAAGGAAAGCCAAGGAAATTCCTTCTGAGGGACAAGCTTGGAGCTGTGTGCTGCCCTGTCCTCCTCTCAAAACAGGAGAGGGACATCACTGGAGTCACTGAGGGAAACATCAGCTTTAAAACCACCAGGAACTCCTGGCTGCAGGGTTAACTTAATTTTCTGATAAGGAAGTTGTGACCTTTTCAAATATTCTGAATTAAGTTTGGGTCTCACAGGGTTATTGGTGGCACCAACCCCTCCCTGAGGATTCTGTTGTGTCTCAGCATTGAAATATTGCAGAGCTGTGACTTGGGGGCCTGTGAAATGCTTGGGAGGGAGAAACTTTCTTAAAAACATCATTTTGTTGTGTGAGGCCAAACCTCAGACATTTGGGAGTGTCCAAGGTGTGCAGTTCATTGGAGGATTTGTTTCCTTGTAAAAATACGGCTCTGGTGTAAATTTTGTGAAAATCTCATGTCCAATAACAGAGCAAAGGGCATTATCACATTTTTCTTCCACTGCAAACCAAAGAAAACATGGAGAGCATCTTATATTTAAGGAGTTTTGGTGTTTGGCTGCACCAAAAACAATGGAGGGAAAGGGGGAAATAAATTGCACCAGCAGTCAGACATAAATTAATATTGGAGCTTTGCACTCAAAGTGAAAAATCTCCTCTGACTTCAGCAGCAAATGAATCAAACCTTGGACAAGGTGTCAGTGGCCAGAGGAGCCTTTCCTGACTTGTTATCCATGCTGAGTTTATGGAAGATTAAAAGAAAATTAAAATATTTGCCGCTCCGAGTGTGACCTCGATACAAATTTCCCACCCAGGCTTTCATTAATTGCCCAATTTCCAAGGCA
The DNA here is from genome assembly GCA_024865655.1 of Emberiza elegans. NCBI lineage: Eukaryota > Metazoa > Chordata > Aves > Passeriformes > Fringillidae > Emberiza > Emberiza elegans. The sequence continues at coordinate 2,265,813 of JALJVW010003097.1, forward strand.
GCGCTGCAGCAGTTCTTGTATTAATTACTGTGAGCAGTGGCCTTTCCTTGCCTAATTCCTTTGCTGTGAGTTCTCCTTGCAGCTGCTGTGTCCTGAGAGGGGCACAGGGCCAGCACAGGTTAATCAGAGCTTGCAGGAACCTTTCAGCTCCTCCTGAGTCCTGACAAAGCTCCTGGCCCAGGAGAGCTCGCTGCCGAGGTGCTGATGCTAAAATAAATGGTTCCTGAGCTTTTCCAAGCACATCCAAAGGTAATGATGGATTAGATGGGTGACATTTGTCTGTGCTGAGGTGGTTTTTTTTTTTATGTTTTATTTTCCAAACCTGTGGCGTCGCTACGAAATTGCATCTTCTCTTTGAATACTTATTATGAAGGGTGCCAAAAATAATTTTGCAGGAGTTAGGAAACACCACCATTAAAATGCCAATGCAATTTCACTTTGGTCTTTTTCCCTCTCCCAGAAAAAAAAAATGCCACAGCTAATTATAGACTCTGTGCTACCTTTTTCACAGGGATTTGTCTTTTTCAGTGCCTGCATGGAAATGATGTCTGAGTCTTGAGGCTTTGCAGCAAAGAAATTCATTTTCCTTTGGAATTCCTGTTGCACTGAAGTTCTCAAGTTCAATAAGGGGGTGGGAGGAGGAAAAACAAGATGTGTCCGTGCTCTTGTCACACACTCCTTGTGTGCAGGCAGCTCATCCCTGCTTGTGTCCCTGTTTCCCAACTCCTGAGGCTCTGGGCCCCCCCTTGCAGAAATGCTGATATTGCCCTGTTCTGGAGATCAAAGTGATCATTGAAATGAGGACAATATCAGGATTGTTTGTACAAAGAACTTCACTTTTCCCCCTGGGTTTTGCAGTGTGGGTGCAGCGGTTCAGACCTGAACAGCTGGGTTTGAAACCAGAATGGGAAATGAGCTCTGGGGAGGTGAGATCAGAAAGCAATGATGGCATTTACTCCTTTTCATTTATTGGGGAAGCCAAGGAAGGGCAGCAGCTCTGGAGCTCAGTGAGGTGGGAAGACATTGCAGGGAAATGGATTTGCCATCAGCTGAGTGATAAACCCTGCCTGACTGATGGGTGTTTACAGCACAGAAACTTCCTGGCGGTTCCTAAAATGGATTTCTGTGCTTCGTTCCCTTCATCCTGGTCCAGGTTTCAGAACAAGGCCAAAACCTCTGGGGTTTATCCTGCATCCAGAACTTTCCCCTTACATTTCCTCCTTAGTGCTCTCTGAATCTTTTCCAGAGGTTTCCGAATGGGATTTTCCCTCTCTGTGGGTGTTTGTTAAAGCCACCCAGTGAAGTGCCAGGGTGCCCTGTCCCTCCTTGGCCGGTCCCTGCTCCACTCTGGGGAATGTGACCGTGCTCACAGGGGTTCTTGGATGAGGGGAGAGACGAGGATCTGACTCCATGTTTCAGAAGGCTGATTTATTATTTTATGATATATATTACATTAAAACTATACTAAAAGAATAGAAGAAAAGGATTTCATCAGAAGGCTGGCTAAGAATAGAAGAGGAAGGAATGATCACAAAGATTTGTGGCTCAGACTCTCTGTCTGAGCCAGCTGGACTGTGATTGGCCATTGATTAGAAACAACCACATGAGACCAATCCCAGATGCACCTGTTGCATCCCACAGCAGCAGATAACCATTGGTTACATTTTGTTCCTGAGGCCTCTCAGCTTCTCAGGAGGAAAAATCCTAAGGAAAGGATTTTTTATAAAAGATGTCTGTGACAGGGGGAGTGTGAGGTGGGAGTGCTGAGTGTGATGGAACCACTCACAAACCCTGAATTCATCTCCACGAGGAGCTACTCCTCAAGTGCTCAAAAAAAAAAAAAAAAAGGAAAATGAAAGGGAAAATGATCAAGGAAAATGATAAATGAAAAAGAAAGGATTGTTGCTGTTTTCTGGAAATGCTGTTGTGCTGTGAAGTGGAGCCCTGCAAGGAGGGCCAGCTCCTGTCACCTCAGGTGTCCCCAAGGCCAAGGAGAGCAGGGAACAGGGATGCAAGGGCAGGGATGTTTATTCAGGGATATTGATTCACCAGGCTGTGCCAGTGCCTCTGGCACTTCTCTTTGAGATGATGGCATTGTGTTCATGGATTCCTGCTAAACACATGGGTAAATTCCTTCCTGATCGTTTGGAAAGAGAGGGGGGAAGAGCTGAAAGCTTTTAATGCAATCGCTGGTTGATTTTTGAAGTAAAAATCAGTCAAGCCCCTGGAGGTGAAATGGAAATTCCTGATTTTCCTTATAGACCATCCATAGACACCCAAAGTTAAACCCCCTGATCACCAATGACCCTTTTCATTGCAGGAAATATTTCCTTGGGGTGCCAACAGCTTGCAGTGATCTAGAGGAGATTGTTGGGAAACAATTCCTTTCAAACATGTCACTCAAAACAAGTAAAATTCCTATGGCTGGTTCTGTGCTAACAGTTTATATAAAAGTCTAATTCCTAAAGAACCTCAGAAAACCAGGCTGTTATTAAAATCCACAAGGCTCCATCTGGCATCCTATTAAGGAGAATTCTGCTGTGTTTCTATTCATTATCTGTATTTTTAAGAATTGACAACTACCAATTACACACAAACAAATGGCACGAGAGGTTTTGTTTGGAGTTTTTTATGAGCTGTGCAATCTTAACCAAGATGTTTGCGGTCATTTTCTCCCCTCTTCCACCTGCTGATCAAAGAGGCACTTTGAAGAGATTTGGACTGATTTAGGATAAAATTCTGCTGCTGTGCAATAGAATTGAGATCATTTGGTATTGACCCAGTGTGTGTAAAGCCAATAAGCTGAGGGGAATTCTGGCTGGGTAAAACAAGCTTGAAACAGAGGAGCAAGCCAGGCTGGAGCTCTGTGAGAGGGGCTCTGCAAAGGGAAGGAGCTGTTGAACAAAGATCTGAAATCAGATGAAAGCCCAGCCAGCCTGAGAGGGGCTGTGGTGCTGTTTGCAGGGGTCCCAGGATGAGGGAAGAGATGAGAATGTTGACTCCATGGTTCAGAAGCCTGATTTATTATTTTATGATATATATATTACATTAAAGCTATACTAAAAGAATAGAAGAAAGGATTTCATCAGAAGGCTTGCAAGGAATAGAAAGGAATGATAATAAAATCTTGTGATGACCAGAGTCCGAGCCAGCTGGACTGTGATTGGCCATTAATTAGAAACAACCACAAGACCAATCACAGACGCACCTGTTGCATCCCACAGCAGCAGATAACCATTGGTTACATTTTGTTCCTGAGGCCTCTCAGCTTCTCAGGAGGAAAAAGCCTAAGGAAAGGATTTTTCATCAAATGTGTGTGTGCCAAGGAGCACCAGCTCTCAGAGCAGGAGCAGCTGGGTTTTCTGTGGCAGAGAAACCATTCCTGAGGCTGGGCTCCCCTGCCGTGAACCACAGGGAACAAGAGCAGGAGAGCTCTTGGATGGTGGATCTAAAGGTGGATTTACCCCTTGTCTGCCAGGCAATCACCAAAAAAACCCAGCTTGGTGACCTGAGGTTGTGCTCATGTACAGGGTGGATTTTCCAAGGTTGGGCTCTTTAATTGGGAGAAGAATTGAACTTAGAGAGGACTTGGGTCAGTTCTTTGAGTCAGCAGGAGATTTGCTTTGCCTGATCCACAGTTAAAATGGATGAGATGTGGTTTGTTGGGGTTTCTTTTTAATTTCATCAGGACTCCAATTCTCTCTCTATGCACCATTTCCATGTTATTTACAGCCACAGGTCTCCTGACATTGCAGCTTCTGAAAGGTGAAGTCCTGAAAAGTTTCTGAAAGGTGAAGGATTCAACATCTCCCATTTTCTCCCCTCTGCAACAGCATTCCCAGGCTGCTAATAATGGATAAGATGGGGGCAACTTGACAAAAAATCAATCTATCACCAAAAAAGATACTGGTTTGCACTGAGGGAGATGTTTCTTCTAACCCGGGGAGTTCATTTAATCTTTAAAAACTGGTAACTCCTGTCAGCAGCTTTATTCAAGTCTTCCAAAGGTATTTTTGTGCCTGGCTTCCTTGGCTCCTCATTAGAAAATTGCCAGGAATTTATTCCGGAGGCTGGCATCCCTTTTGGGGAATTTCACTCTTGTAAACTAAAGAATTTTTCCTCTGGTGCCTCCTGTGTGTGATGGCAACAGTAAAAAATGGTTCCCAAAACATTTACCTTGCTCATAGGAGCCAAAATTCAAATCCATCACTCACATACACTTTCTTTTTAAAATTTCATTAAGCAAACAAACCTCCTCTGATTGCAATAAATTTTCTGTATTCGGTGCCAGCTGAAATGTTTCTTAAATCAAAACAGCTCTTGTAGATTTGTTTGATGTAAGGAAATTAAAATTTGATATAAGGAAATTAAAAGCACCTGTGTGTGGAGAAGGAGCTGCTGGGTCAAGAAGAGCTTGGTTGGGAGTTCTCAGGATGTTCAGGGCATCAATCCCTCCCCTCAGACAGCTGACAGGGTTGGGAATTCTGTGCTGGAATCTCCCCACGTGGAAAAAAAGGCCTTTAGAACAGAAAAGAGGAATGGCCAAACTGAGAGTGGGGGTAATGAAGCATGGGGAGCAGAGAAGGGCTGGATTTGGGGAAGGGAGTTCTGTTGGCTCCTCACAGGAGCTGCAGCACGAGGAGCCAGCAGGGCAGGGGATGCCAGCTGCAGATGGAGGGGGCAGGGTTAGATGAGATGTTGGGATTTTGGGATTTTGGGAAGGAATTCCTCCCCTGTGGGGGTGGGCACAGGGTGCCCAGAGCAGCTGTGGCTGCCCCTGGATCCCTGGCAGTGCCCTGGGCCAGCCTGCAGCCCCCTGGGACAGTGGGAGGTGTCCCTGCCATGCAATGAGATGAGCTTGAAGGTCCCTTCCACCCCAAACCAGCCCTGGGCATCCCCTGGCTCTGCCACCTGCACCAGGGTGGATTTTCTCAGCACCTTTGTGTGCAAACCCAGCTCAGGGCAGAGCTGTGTGCAGGTGCTAAAACAGACAGGAGAGGAGACAAAGGTGCCCATCTTCTCCAGCCTTAAAATATTCATGTATTTACAGCAGTTACAGCCACCAGCTGCAGGGGTATCTGTAAATATCAGCCAGGGGCTGAGCAGAAATGAGAATAAATAACCAGCAGGGCTGGCTGGCAAATCCAGATCAGTGTTGAACATGCACAGTGGGAATTGAGGGTGAGCATGGGGCACTGCATTGCCAATCAGCTCACGAGTGCTCCTGCTGCCTCCAGCTGCTCCAGGAGCTTCTCCTGCTCCCTCCCAGCTCCTTTGAAAGTTCTTCTGACTTGTGTGAGGCTCCTTCTGTTAAGTAGATCAACCCACTGAAAATTCTGCTTTCATGAGCTTGAGCAGATCTGCCTGGACAGATCTGTTTTATCATGGGTAACAAAATGAAATGGGTTAATTTAAACCCACACATTGGGTTGGATTCACTGTGTCTGTCAGAAAAAGCAAAAATCAGAGTATTCTCACTATCTTTTGTGCCTGGAGAGAGCAGAGAAACTGTAATGGTAAGAACCAAATACTCAGACTGTTCCTTTTTCTCCTGGAGCTGCTTAACACAGTTGCAGAGTCTGAATCTTTATTGCTTTTGAACAAAGCCAGTGTTTTATTTTGATTGCCAACTTGTCAGATTTTAATAGCATAATCTATGTAGCTGAAAGTACGAGAGTGTAGAAATAGAGTCTTTTATCTGCTTTCATATTCTAATTCCTATGAGTATTTTTGTAATAACTGCAAATCCAGGAGGTGTCTGAAACACATTTGTGAGCGAGGCATTTCAGAGCCATGAATGCTCACTTCAAAGGGGCCTGAGAGACATCTCAGAACCAAGAGATGTCATTTTCCTGTGCATTGTCCTTTTCCTCGGCACTGCAGCTCCTCAGGGACCCTCTCAGGCTCCAGCACATCCGTGGCACCACAGAAACTCCCTTCCCTTCCCTTCCCTTCCCTTCCCTTCCCTTCCCTTCCCTTCCCTTCCCTTCCCTTCCCTTCCCTTCCCTTCCCTTCCCTTCCCTTCCCTTCCCTTCCCTTCCCTTCCCTTCCCTTCCCTTCCCTTCCCTCCCCTCCCCTCCCCTCCCCTCCCCTCCCCTCCCCTCCCAGCAGGGCCAGGGATGCTCAGGGGAGCTGGAGCTGCTCTGGGCTGACAGCTGTGAAAGGTCACCAGGTTCAGTCAATTCCTGTCATTTCCAGGGGACGGGAATGGGGCGGGAGCCAGCAGAGCCCTGGAAGGGATCCAGGGGGAAGCACCCCAGGATTTGTCAGAGCTGTCCCTGCAGCTGGATGGTGGCTGGCCAGAAAGTGGGGATTTTGTGGTGGCAAACCCCCAGGGGATTCACAGCCCTGTGAAATCAGCTCACATCTGATCCATCAAAAGTGAGCTTTTCTGAGAAAAGTTTATCTGGGGAGGGGATTATTTCAACCAGATATTCAGCCAGACTTGAAAAACCAGAGGAAAAAAAAAATCCCTATTTTGAGCTCAGCACCTTCTGTTATTCCTTTATTCTGCCAGGTTTTTGGCAGGCAGCCACAAGGGCTGAAACTCCTCAAAGAATAGAAATGTAAAGCCCAGTAAGAGGTGAACTGCAAACCAGGGAGCCCAAGGCCCTTAGATCAGACATCCAGGTGTTCCTGCAGGGCATCCTGCTGAAACCCTGGAGGAATGGCACAGCCCAATGCCACCTTGGGCAGCACCCCTGGAACCCATCACAGGTTTAAGGAATTGTGAAGGGGCGAAAGAAAAGACAGGAAAGCTCTGCTAAAACATGAAACAAAAGCAAATTCTTTGCTGCCAAGTGAATGAACACCCACCCTTCAGAGTTTCCATTTTCCATTCATTTTCTGTTCCTTCACATCCAAACCATTCATTTTCCACCCAAGACCTGAACCATTACCAGGCAGCCTCTGGTTCATTGTAAAGCTTTCCTTGAGAGCTGTTAAAATCCGGGATTTCCCTAATTTAAGGGCCAATAAACCTTTCCTCTCTGCAAGCATTTTAGGGAGTTTCAACCACTGCTTACACTTCATCCTCTGGATGTTTAATCTATACTCTTTTAAAGCCAATATTTTAAAAAATAAATAACATTAGTGTAATAACATCACTTCCTAATCAAATATTAATGCTTTTCTAAATGTTTATTATGTTGTTAAATTAAATTATTTCTGTGCACGAGCAGAACAGAGGACTCTCATTCTGCAAGGAAAATGGTGGTAAATAAAATATTTGGCCATTTAGCAACAGTTTCTTTGTTTTCTTTCCTCTTCCCTTTTAATTTCCTAAAATTGAAAGGAAAATCACAGGAAAAAAAATTAAAAAGAGAAATTATGTATTTTCTTAATTTATTATGAGAAGATCTATTTAAACATGGTTTATCAGAGACAATCATTTCATAGGTGCAGTGCTAATAAAAGAACCAAGAGCTACCCCTGGCTCTAAAGGATATTTCCCACCAAAGGCTGGGATTTGCTCCTTGTCAGAGCACATCTCCATAAATCCCTGCAGAGTTTGAGGGTGAAGCCATCAGCTCTGGGTAATCCCCTCCTGCAGGCTCAGAGTGACAAATGCAGCTCCCCCTGCAATGGGTGACTTGATCCCTGCTGGCTGCAGTGCCAGCTGATGGGGTTTATCTGGTTTTTGAGCATTCTTACTGCTTTAAGACACTGCCATGAGTTGTTTGGAGCTGCCTTTATTCAGAGAATTTCAAAGAAATTTCAGCACCAATTACAGCACAGACGAGCAGCTGAAATTGTTGAGATGGTGGCACAGAGGGCACATTCCTGAAAATGCTTTTGTTCTATAAAACAGCTCTGAAAACAATGAACAGGGACAGAGACAGAACAGAAGGCAGGAGATGAGCAAGGCAGCAAAGGAAAACCAAGCTGAGTTTATTTCTATCTCTCATTATTTGTATTTTCTTCCATTTGGGAGACTGATTGCTCTGAAAATTCAATCCAGTCACCAGCTCCTTTATCAAAATTGTCTTCAGAACTACAAAAATTCACAGAGAGCTATTAAAATAAAGTTGTTTGGAAGTTTTATTGCCCAGCACAAAGCACTGCCTGTAGCACTGACGATAACCCAGGAGAATCCTGGTTTGGATGGAGAGCAGAGGAATGGCAGCACTGACAAAAATCCAGGAAAGTCCTGGTTTGGATGGAGCAGAGGAAATGCCAGCACTGACAATAATCCAGGAAAATCCTGGTTTGGATGAGAGCAGGGAATGCCAGCACTGACAATAATCCAGAAGAATCTTGATTTAACTGGAGAGGAGGGAATGCCAGCACTGACGATAATCCAGGAAAATCCTGATTTAGATGGAGAGCAGGGAAATACCAGTACTGACAATAACCCAGGAGAATTCAGGTTTAGAGGGACAGGAGGGAATGCCAGCACTGACAATAATCCAGGAGAATCCTGGTTTGGATGGAGAGCAGGGAATGCCATCCAGAGTTTGAGGTCCTGTTGAGGGAGCCCTGCAGGTTTGGCACCTGATGGGTGGCACTGAGGGCTTCCCAAATTCTGCAGGGGCACAGTCATGGGGAGCTGGGGTAAAACCCTCTTTTTGGAGCATTATTAACAACACCTGCCCCCTCTGGCCGTGCCTGACTGCTGCCAAGTGTTGCTGGACACAGTTTGCTTGGTTTTCTCAGCTGGTTTGGAGATCAGGGTGTCCTTTCTTGGTTTCTGGAATTCTGAGCCCTCTTTGTATCCCCCCAGCAATCTCTGGGAGAAGCAGCTGAATGTAAAGATTTTAAATTTTCCTTGTCCTGTGCGTGTCCTGGGATCAGGGAATGCCTTGGAAGGGAATTTAGGGATCATCCCTCCCACCCTGCCATGGCAGGGACACCTTAAACCACCCCAGGCTGCTCCAGCCCAGCCTTGGGCTCTGCCAGGGATCCAGAACAGCCTCAGCTGCTCTGGGAATCCCATTGCAGCCTCTCCCCACCCTCCCAGCCAGGAATTCCTTCCCAAAATCCCACTCAACCCTCCCCTCTGGCAGTTTAAGCCATTCCCTGTGTCCCTCCTCTGTCACAGACATCTTTTATAAAAAATCCTTTCCTTAGGATTTTTCTCCTGAGAAGCTGAGAGGCCTCAGGAACAAAATGTAACCAATGGTTATCTGCTGCTGTGGAATGCAACAGGTGCATCTGGGATTGGTCTCATGTGGTTGTTTCTAATTAATGGCCAATCACAGTCAGCTGGCTCAGACAGAGCCGAGCCACAAACCTTTGTTACCATTCTTTCCTATTCTATTCTTAGCTAAGCCAGCCTTCTGAGATGAAACACTTTCTTCTATTCTTTTAGTATAGCTCTAATGTAATATATATCATAAAAAAATAAATCAGCCTTCTGAAACATGGAGTCAGATCCTCGTCTCCTCCCTCACCCTGGGACCCCTGTGAGCACGGCCACACTCCTCTGTCAGTGCATCCCCAGCTCCCTGCCCTGCCTTTGCCAGGGTTTTCCTGCCCCAGGCTGTGGCAGCTCCTGCATGGACAATGTCCCGTTCCACATCCCCAAAGAGCGGGCACAAATCTGAATTATGGGTCAGGTTCACCCCCACCCAGCCAAAAGGAACCTTTGGAGGGGATGTGATAAAAATGGAAACAAAGGCTGATATTTTTCAGCCCTGGCTGGAGACACTTGAAATGAAAAGCTGATTTCAGGCTGGGAGGAAAACTCGGTGTTTTAATCAATTGTGACAGATCAAGAGCAATAAATGAGCACTTAAGGTGAGGGATATTTATTTCCCTGCTGCAGGTTTATAAGGGATAAGTGAAACTGCCCAGCGCAAAATAAAATTCAACTGTAGCTTTGATCCAGAGCTCAACAAATCTCAGCAGAAAAACCTGAATAGACCTGAAAGAATACAAGTGAGCATTATTTTAGTGAAACAAACCACGCTGCTAGAAAGCTTTGGGAGGGTTTTTAGAATATTATTTTAGTGAAACAAGCCATGCTGCTAAAAAGCTTTGGGAGGGTTTTTAGAATATTATTTTAGTGAAACAAACCATGCTGCTAGAAAGCTTTGGGAGGCTTTTTAGAATATGATTTTAGTGAAACAAACCATGCTGCTAGAAAGCTTTGGGAGGTTTTATTATTATTATTATTATTATTATTATTATTATTATTATTATTATTATTATTATTATTATTATTAAGCAATTTTGCTGTTAAAGCAGTGCCTGGTTTACTGCAACCTAATTAAATAAAAACTTCACTAAGAGCCATAAAGAGCTGGGAGGCTTTGGGTGGCATTTTGCTCTGCAGCTGTCCTGCAGGGAACGCTCAGAACTCCAATGCTGAAACAATCTCTCAGCAATGATTTGATGAAGGCCTTTAGTGCTGCAATAAAAATCTGCTCCCTTTTTTTTCAGACCACATCTTCATCTTTAAAAGCACTTGGGTTTGTTCTAGACAACGTTTGTAGCTGATGGGACTTTTTTTTCCTCCCCTATTTTCAAAGTGATGAGCTCAATTTCCAATATTGTTGTTGCTACCATTGATTTTTAAAAGAAGAAAATGAAAAGTGAGTTCAGGTGGATGTTTCCTCACCAACTCAACATCCTGAATCAAGCACTGTATGTAATTTATATATGTGGTGTTCTGAAGAAGGCATTGTCTGTCTCTGGATAAATAATTTATACTTTTTAATATTTCAGCACAATCAGCACAGCTGATGTTGCTTTGAAAAAAATTTTTCCCTATCCAAGCAGCAAAATGTTCCTCAATTCAACATATAGAAAGGGTTTTTAAATTGTGTACATAGAGGCTGATGCTGAAAACAATAAAATAGCTCTCAGATGGGAACTTGTGCAAAACACTTGCAGGAGTGGGTTTTAATTATTAACTAGTGAGGGAAAAGTTGGTAAAACATCATGAAACAAGTTCAAAAAACCTGAATTCCACAGAGAGTTTTCCTATATTTACCTGCATTTAAATCCCCAGGTATTGTCACTAGTAGGGATTTTTATTTTAACATCAATTCTGCTCAGTTTACATCTCCCAGGTGAGGGGTGTCCTTCAGGACTTTGCCTGTCTGTGCTGGGGTGTTTTGAGCCCACCACAGGTGCTGGAAATATTCAGTATTTGGTTTGCTGTGGTCAGGTGTGGGAAATTCAGTTTACAGCTCCTGGTGCCATCCCTGGTGCTCCTGGTGCCATCTGACCCACAGAATGGGCTTGGTGCCATCACCTGTGCTCCTGGTGCCCCGTGACCCATAGATTTGGGGTTAGTGCCATCACCTGTGATCCTGGTGCCATCTGACCCACAGATTTGGGGTTGGTGCCATCTCTTGTGACCCTGATGCCCCGTGACCCATAGATTTGGGGTTAGTGCCATCAGATTTGGGGTTAGATGCCATCATGATTTGAGGTTGGTGCCATCTCTTGTGACCCTGGTGCCACCCCTTATAACCCTGGTCCATCCCTTGTGACCCTGGTGCCATCTGACCCACAGATTTGGGGTTGGTGCCACCCCTTTGTGATCCTGGTGCCATCTCTATTGCTCCTGGTGCCCTGTGACCCACAGATTTGGGGTTGGTGCCATCATCCATGACCCTGGTCCATCCCTTGTGATCCTGGTGCCCCGTGACCCACAGATTGGGGTTAGTGCCACGCCCTGTGACCCTGGTGCCATCCCTCATGATCCTGGTGCCATCTGACCCACAGATTTGGGGTTGGTGCCATCATCCGTGACCCTGGTCCATCCCGTGTGATCCTGGTGCCCCGTGACCCACCACAGATTGAGGTTAGTGCCACGCCTTGTGACCCTGGTGCCATCCCTCATGATCCTGGTGCCATCTGACTCACAGATTTGAGGTTGGTGCCATTCCTTGTGCTCCTGATGCCATCCTTTGTGACCCTTGTGTCCCCTGACCCACAGATTTGGGGTTGCTGCCATCCCTTGTGCTCCTGGTGCCATGGTGCCAGGGAGGGCTGCTGCAGTAAAACTGGAGTAAAACAAGATGACCACGATTTCCCATCATTTCCTTGACCCTATGTGTCTAAAATGTGACCATTTGTGTTTATAATTACACCCACACATTTCATTTTCTAGCAGCTGAAGTGTAGGATAGTAAGAATGGAAGAAAACAGAAACAAATGTGGGTTTTTTGTTGTTGTTGTTGTTGTTGCTGTTCTTTTGATGCAGAATGAACAAAAGTACAGCTGTGAGATCAAGCCAGGTTTGGGTTCCAGTTTTTTTTTTGTGGGTTTTTTTTGTGGGTTTTTTTTCCTCAATGAAGATGTTCAGGAAGTTCTTTAAACAAGGACTCTGGGCTGTAGATTTGTCATGCAGATTTCCCAGCAAGCAATTAAAGCCCCACGTTCAGAGGCACTTAGATGAGGCAGATGTATTGCTGGCAAGGGAAAAGCAGCAGATCTTGAAGGATGCTGACAGCCCTTTATCTTCAGACAGGAAAGAGCCTGCCTAGGAGGCCCTGCAGTAAGTGAATTATTTACTTCATCGTGTGCTACTTAACAATTCTGTTATTTGATTGTTGAGGACTTAGTAACAGAGTAAGAGAGCCCAATTTGTCTTCAGCAGAGTTTCCCAGGGAAGGAGATTCGGTTTGTCAGAGCAACAGGAAGTGTTTTCATCCCTTACGCTAATTTAAAGCAAATTACTGGAGGTTTTTTCCCTCTCCTAATGGCAGTAGGTGTCCTGTAACGTGGAGACGCTCAGCAAAGCAGTGCACTGAGATTGTGCTGATGGGATTTTTGCCAAAACCCATCAGTTTGTGTCCAGGGAAAGGAGAAATCCAGAGAGTGGCCTGGATAAAGCTGCCCTATCTCACAAGGGTCTGTGGTGACAGAATGGCTTCAAACTGACCCCAAGCAGGTCTGGATGGGATATGAGGAAAAATTCTTCCCTGGAAGAGTGGGGAGGCCCTGGGATGGAATTCCCAGAGCAGATGGGGTTGTTCTGGATCCCTGGCAGTGCCCAAGGCCAGCCTGGATGGGGCTGGAGCAGCCTGGGACAGTGGAAGGTGTCCCTGCCATGGCAGGGGTGGCACTGGATTATGTTTAAGCTCTCTTCCCACCCAAACCATTCCCTGATTCTGTGATGTTTCCTGGGATTTATAGACACCCAAAACGTATTTCCCTTCCTGTTACAAACCACAGGAAAACAGTGAAATGTTTTCAGTTTGCTGTGCCCCAGCAGGCCCTGCTCCTGCCTCTGCCCACAGCCAGTGCCACTGCCAGGCCCTGCCCTGGTGCTGCTGGCTGGGGTGTGACACAAATGCTCTCACACCCCTCCTGACCCTGCACAGCTCAAGAGGGAGCAGAGAACACCACCCAGCCCAGGGTTATTGTTCATTCCCATCTGTTTTTCTTTGTGATTAAACCCTGCTTTTGATATTCCAAAGCATGAGCGCATCTCCCTCACCCTGAGCTAAAGAAAACCAAACCAAACCCCAAATTCTTTCTCTGGTTTTCACTAAAGGGTCACCCATGCACAAGCTGAATGTGATCTGCAGTGATCTGAGCCTTTCCAGCCACCCCCAAGTGATCAAAAATTCATTTTGGCCAGGTCACTTTGGTGGAACAGAGAAGTGGAAACCCTCTCTGTGCTGGAATGTGAATTTGCTGCACTCCCTCTGCACTGGAGTTCTGTGTCTGCCTGGAAAAGTATTTTCAGTTCTTATTTCCTGGGTGAGGGAGTCCATTTGGCTTTAAACCTCCAGTTATTTTACACCATTGCAGGGAAAAATAGGCTTGTTTTTAAGAACAGCCTCCATTTGAGAGTGTATTTTGTTGTGTAATGAATTCTCTGATTTGTGGCGGACTCAGAAGCTGTAAAACCCTTCCAGCTTGCAAACCCGAAGTGCTATAAAAGTTTGAGGGCATCAGATATTATTCAAGGAATTATTGAAAATGGTGTTGTTGAATGGCTGAAATGGGGGGGAGCAAAGTTTGCATTGAAAACAAACAAAAAGCAAGAAGGGAAACTGCCAGGAAGCAATGAAGGAAGAGTTGGCCAGGAAGGGCTCAATGATATTTTAATGGTCAGGGTCACCCATGCACAGTTTTCCAGGGAAAATCACAACTGGGCACACATGCAAGGGATATATTGAATAAATGCCAATTTCCCACTGAGTCCCCTCTGTCTCTGGGGTGAAATTCAGGCTGTTGCTGTTTGAATGGGCACAGGTGAACAAACACCCACCCACTTCAGGACTTGGCTGGGATGCGGTGTTTTCCTCCAGGACTGAGCAGAAATCATCATTTTAGCTTTGAGTTGTGCCTCCGGAAAGACTTGGGGTACAAATCCATCCAACCGATCAGTCATGGATGTATCATTGCTCTAAGCTGGATTGATTTAGTGATTCCTATTCACTAATTCTGGCCATTTGACTCCAACACTGCACGTGCTGTTTGAGTGCTGGTTCTTGGGTGGAAATTCCAAATAATCGAATTCCTGCACCACATTTCCAGCACAAGCCACTGCCCTGGTCATTCCCTAATGATTCTGAGTCTCTTTTGTCCTGCAAGTCAATAAATTACTCATTCATTACCCTGCTAATGAATTACTGGCCTGGAGAAGAGACTGCTGTGACAAGAAGGAGCCAACTCAGTGTTAGCAGCACAAATGTAAAGCTTGGAATTAAAGCAGAGCTAATATTTAATCTTGCTCTCATTTCACCTAAACTGTTTGAGCTCAGGATGCAGCTGGAAATCACTCCCAGTGAAAATTCTGTGACAAAAAAAAAGTCCCAGTGACCAAAAGGAAAGATTTGGAATTAATAATGCAGAGTGGCAGAGATAAAGCAGCCACATGATGCAAACAGAACTTTAATCAGATGGAATAGTTCTGTCGAGTAATAAAAGCAAAGAACTTTCTTGTCTTAGGGCCAATAATTCATTTGACCTGACAGTTATTTCAGAAGGCCTGGATGACTTCAAATGGAAGTTTCTGGGGGATGCTGTGCACTGATAGATTTGGTATTTGGCAGCTATCATAGCACTTTATTCCTGAAATAAAGGTTTTGTACTCCAGGCGCACAATTAGACAGAAGCACTGCATTCATCTCCTCTTGCCTAACTTCCTATCATTATTTGTCAAAATCTTTTCTCACCATTTTTTTGGCCCTGTCAAAACTGGATTACTTTTCCTTTAGAAAGTGATTCAGCTCAGCTGAAGTTAGTAGGGTTGGTTTTTTTCTCCATCACTTACAAGATTAGCTCTGATAATGCTGGTTTTGCTGCAAGCACCTGCAGAATTCACAATGAGTTCAGCAGGGCAGGGTTTCATGACTACATCATCTTTTTTTGACCCACTCTGTCTTGTCTTTCTCCTCCTGCTCAGCTACAAAATGTTTCTATATTGTCATTTAATATAAAACAATATTCAGAGGGCGTATTGCAAATTGAAAATATCTTCCCTTGTGCTAAGATCGAGTGCATGACAAAGCACTTTAATTTATTTTCATTCCATAGCCCTGTCCATTCTGGTTTTATCCCATAAAACCAATTTACACTGTGCTTTAATGTGTTGTTTGGGTTTGGTTTTTGTTTCTTTAATCAGATATATCAGAGATATAACAGCTGACAGAATAATGCATTGGGAAGATTTTTAACTAGGAAATGATTTCCTTCCATTTTAACTCTTTGTGAATTCTCCTCACAAAAGTTTGAGTGAAATGCAGGACTGATTTTTTTTCCTCCTTAAGTGATCATTTAATGGTGTGGGCAGTGTGGTTTGAGAGGAGGGACGCTGGCAGTGTCCAGGCAGAGATTACAGTTAATTCTGTGTGCAGTGCGGTTTGAGAGGAGGGATGCTGGCAGTGTCCAGGCAGAGATTACAGTTAATTCTGTGTGCAGTGCGGTTTGAGAGGAGGGATGCTGGAATCTCCAGACAGAGATCCCTGCTGTGCCTCACCCTGCTCAGCCTGCCAGCCCTGGGATGCCCCTGGCAGCAGCACAGGGAACAAAGCCCTGCTCCTTTTGCTCAGCCAGCTCCAGCAGAAGGGTTGCACACAGTGAAGTGCCAGCGAGGGCAGTAAATCTGGGCAGGGCAGAGGGGATGGCAGCCCTGCCCACAGCCCCTCTGGCAATAATCCATGGGTTCCTGCTGCAATTTACTGCTCAGCACAACCAGATTTATTCCCTGCACAGACAGCACTGATACCGTTGGTGGCTGCTGATAAGCAAAGGAGAGGAAAAGTCTATTCCAGCATTTCCAGGGTCCTGTCAGCCATAAAATCAAAGGGGAAACAGTGATAATGCGGAAGGTGCTTGCTGTGATGAAGGGTTACAGTGCAATGAATTCCCAGGGGGAATTAGACTCATTCAGAGGCTCATTCATTACAGCAAATGCTGCAAGGGCTTTGCTGTGGGGTTTTGCTCTATTAAAGGTCTGTTTGCATTAATCTCAGGGTGATCCCATTCTGTGCATCCACAGAAATGTTGGGCAGCAGGGAGGGCCACAGGGAGTGAACTCCTGCCTCGTCTCTTGGGGAGTTCCTCACTCTGGCCTGAACAGACATTGCACTGATGTATGGCCAAATGAAAGGATTTCAGGCACAGGAATGGCTGTAAACTGCTTTTCAGCCATTTTTACAAATGGGACCAGTTAAGGGGATGAGGCAGGGTGGTCCCTTCAAAATGTGCTCAGATCTGCCCAAGGAGTGAATTCAGTGTGTGGTGCCTGTGATGCCGTGAGAGGCTGAGCTTGGAACTGAGGCTGGATGGAGTTCCAGAATAAAGCAGGGATTTATTCAAAGGATCTCCTCAATGCATCCACCTTGGGCAGCACAAGAGCCCAGCCAGGGCTGCACCCAAGATGAACCAAAATGGCCCCAAAATGCAGGGCCGAGCACGGGGTCTGTCCCTGGGATCAGCTCTGCTCCATTTGCACCTTGCAGTTCATTGTCCCATCCCAGCTTTAGCCCAGGCAGTCCCACCCTGCTTGTTTTTCTCTCTCTGGGCTGAGATTTGGATCATTTGTCCTTGGTGCCCAGCTGGAGCAGGAATTGTTTTGTCTCCCTGCTCTGTGCACAGAGCTCACCATCCCCTCATGTGAACCCAGACCCACCCACTAAAGCAGCACAGAACCTGAGAATATAAAAGTTAAACCTGCCAAACAAACCTGAGCCTCCCTCGCCTCCTCCTCACAGGGGTGCTGCCTGTACCATCAGTAGGATAAGACACTGAATAATTGAAGGGGATTGAGCTGGAGTCTCCAGAACAAGAGCATTTCCCGAGTGCTCGCAGGATCAATCACTGCTCCTGTCTGTAATCACTGACAGGCTCAACAGGCTCAGCCTGGCACGTTGGAAAAGTCAGTGCAGAGAGTGAGGGGGGAGTTTTCCAACATCAAATACACTTTATAATTGTTGTTAGTTACAGCTGCAAAGTCCTTTGAACCTTAGAGCAAACCTGCTCAGGCAGCAAGGCAGGCAGGTGTTACCGAAATCAAGTTTTAAGCTTGTATTAACATCGAGAACTGTAGGATTTCTGATTTAAAACACCATTTCCCCCACGCTGGGTTATGTTGCCATAGAAAGCAAAGGCAGGTTTTTGCTTTTATCTCCCAAAATGAGCAGTGCAGCTTTCAAAGGTGAATATTTGCAGCATTCTGCTTGGTGTATGGGCTGCTAAGGATTAGTTAGATAATAGGATTATAAATTTGGGGGGTTAAATTTATCATTTTACAATGACAGGTGGAAATTGATTTTGTTTTTCAGCTATGTAACAGCAGCTACTGCTGGAAATGTGGGACCTTGCTTGCATTTTCCAGGGTCTGGGTGCCATGGATGTGTGTGAAGCTCCCTCTGCTCCCCCAGCTCTGTGTCTGTCTGTGCAAATCTCCAGGCCCAAATGATTAAAAAAAAAAAACAAAAAAAACCCCAAACTTTGGAGCTTCAAACATTTCTTAATTTTATTTGCATTTGCAATGCTGAAGGGTTCTGTTGAGAGGTGTTTTCAGCACAATCAAGATCTCCTGTCAGGAGTGGAAAAAGGGGTGGGTGTTGTTGGGTTGGGGTTTTAATGGGATTCGTGGTACATTTATAGATTGGCTCAAGCATTGCCACACTTTGTTGTACAGATTTTTATGTATTAAGAGCAATTTTGTCAGGTCAGAGCTGTGTATGAATGGAGCTGTGTTTTGTCTCATTGTAGGATTTTCCCTGGGCTCCTAAACATTAATTATGTGTTTAATTATCCCCCCTTGGAGCTCTATAGGCTTAATATAGAAACAAAACTCCTGCATTCCAGTGTGGGAGTAATTCTGGATCCTTCAAGGTTATGGACAAAGTGAAATTACTGCACTGTGGATGTGCCACCAGGGTCCAGCCCTCCCCAAAAATCTGCTGCTAAACCTGGGCTGAGGCTCAGGGCCAGCCTGGGAGGAGTCCCCACAAGTTTATTGCCAGGTAAACCTTGTAAGAAACATCTCCAGGTTCATTGTGGTACAGAAACGTTCCCCAGATTAAAACCTGTTAAATGGGGAAATAAAATTTGCTGCATCAATCACCAGCAATGGAGAAAAGCTCAGACCTGGGGAAATAACAGGTAATGAAATCAGTCTCTCATAGACTCTGAGAGTGGCATTCTGGGCCAATTCTACCTTTTCTACTGCCCTGATTTCCTATTTGACTTTTGCTGCCAATTGCTTTAGCCATTGATTGGGAAGGGAAGGATGGGAGCCAGCTCTGAATGATGGGTACACATTTCACAATGCTGTTAAATAGGAATTGTGAACACCAGCAGGCAGGATTCACCTGGCTGAGGCAGGAAAAACCCTGGAAAAGAGGAATGAGAGGGCAAATGGGAAACTCTGGGAATTGGGGAGTGCTGGGAGGGCACTGCAGGGAAGGCAGATCCTGAGCACTGCTTCAGCAAAGGGCTCCAGTCTTTAAAGTAAATGAGCTTGTTAAACCTGAATATTCCTGCTCAATTAATTGAAATGGCCATTCATTATTAAATAAAGTAGAATTTTATTAATGGGCTGCATAAACTGATGAATTAACACCTCAAACTGTTACAATCTTTCTAGTCTGAGGTCCCATATAGAGAAAAGGAAATGAACAAAAGGAAGAAAAAAACATAAAAAGGGGCTGCAAAATGAGAAGTCTGTCTGTGTTTGTTCCACTCAGCTTTCCTTCACTCCTGAGTTCACCACAAAAAAATTTGCTCAGTTTTTGGACCATACAGAGATAATTTTTTAGGTGATTTTTGGGGTGATAACAGTTTTGCTGCCTCCCTTACTGTGATTCAAGATCAGTATTTCAATCCATTCCTCAGTCACTGAGACTGTTCAAAGATAAAGAGAGAAGTTCAATGACCACAAAGAATTCAAAATTATGTATTATAAGGATTAGGACAGTGGAGGGAAAGGGAATAAAACCTGTGAAGTTTCAGGTCTGTTTCCAAGCAAAATTTCTCGAGGGAACAGGGAAAAAATTATGCTGCAGCTAAAAATGAAAATGGCAAAATAAAATATACACAAAAGGTGAGAATCAGTTATTAACTCCCAAATTTGATTTCGTGCTTTCCCAGCTGGAGAATTTGAGGGGTTTGGAAGCAGATCAGAAACCAGAACACAGAGGAGGAGGAAAGAGGAAAGGAAGGTGGTGGATGCAGAGGATTCCATGCACAGTGAGTTTAGGGTGACATTGCCATTTGTGCAGTGAGGATTGGGAAGTTGGTACCATTTTAGTGCTCTCTTGATTGATTCCTTACACCCCAAGCACCTTTTCTGATCATTCCGACTGAATCTTTGCACAAAACACTCAAAGAGGGGACACAGCACCAGCCAGACTCTGGCTTGGCTATGAGGAACATTTGCCACGACGTGCCTCATTTGCATTTTCATTGCATATGCAAATGTTTGTTTTATTTATCTCGGTAGATGACAAGGCAGGCGATGCTGTGCTAATGAGCACTTCAATAAAGCCACAGAAAATGCCACCAAAACCGCAGAAATAAATAGAAAACCATCACACCCTTTTCCTTTCTCACTCTACATGAACCCAAGCCCCAAATTATCAATATTTTTGGGACAGAGAGTCCAGTAAAGAACTGGCAGAGAATTAATCAGAAAAATGCCAGCATTAGGGTTCTGCCTGCTCCCAAAGCTTTGCTGACCTGGGCTTGTGAGCAAAACTGTTGGGCAAAGAGTTCTTCACACAAAATTGTGAATATCAGTGGAAGAAAAGAAGAAACACCCTCACAACCCTGCATTTTCTGCCTCAACTGTCACCTGTAAAACTGAAACAGGCCTCTCTGCTGAGGGTTTCAATGAGCTGGGATATTTTAGGTCTGAGGTGCTGGTTCCTCTTTGAACCGAGCTCCTTTCATGAGGAACACCAAAGAGCCCTCAGGTGACAGCAATGCTCCCTTACAGCTGGGCTCTTCTTTAACAGCTGCTCCAAAATCGGAGCCAAAACCACCCCAAACTGCATTTTCTGGTCCCCATGTAGAGCTGAGAGGCTGAAACTGCTCTGGGCAGGAGAAACAAAACTGTTACGACCCTGAAAAAGCTGTTATAACCCTGAAAAAACTGTTATAACCCTGAAAAACTGTTATAAGCCTGAAAAAACTGTTATAAAACAAAAGGCGTCCCCAGTTTGTGCCTCAGACTGGGAGCCTGTAAATCCACACAGAAATGGGTGAAATTGCAGCTCTCCAGGCGTCAGGGATGCTGAATTAAGTGGTTGTAAGGAAGCATTTTGTGCCATTTTTTAAAATTTTTGGGGCATTTTGGGGTTATCTTTGAGGCAGTTTGGGGTCATGGTCACTCACATCACTCAAAGTTATTTTGGGCTGGTTTTGGCCCATTTTTTGGCCATTTTGGCAATATTTATGGATAATTTGGGGTGATTTTGGACTATTTTTGGGCCATTTTGACCATTTTTATCATTTTGGTGACCTCTTAATGGAGGGAATCCCTGGTGCTCTTTGTGTTTATTTCAGCCCCAGGTGGAGGAAGGATCTGTGGGGCCCCATCCAGGGCACAGGGGAGGGTTTGGGGACACCTGTGGGTGTTTGGGGACAAACAGGAGTTTGGGGACACCTGTGGGTGTCTGGGGACAAACAGGAGTTTGGGGACACCTGTGGGTGTCTGGGGACACCTGTGGGTGTCTGGGGACCCACAGGGCTCTGGGGACACCTGTGGAGCTCAGCCCTTCCAGGGGCTCCTTCCAGGGCAGCAGGAGAGTTTGGGGCTCCTCCACCATCAGAGGATCTGCCCCTGAGACCTTGGTGCTCCTGGGGACACCCTGGCTTTCCCACTGCTTTATTCTTTTCATTCCAGGGCTGAAATTCACTGAAATCCCACCCCGACCCAGGTTTCCAGACCAGGAAAATGAAAGTGTGGCTCAAATGGGTGATGGGGAAACTGCAGGGCTGGGAAATCACTCCAAGGATGAGCTGTCAGCTGGGACATAAATCACATTTCTGTAAATGAGCCTTCAGCTGGAACGAAGTGTCAGACTGGGCCTTTTTCCTCTCTTGTCTTTTCCCTCATAAATCTCCACGCTGGTTTGTATTTTTGGGCTGTGGGAGGAGGGAGGAGGAGTGGGTTGGAGGCATTTTTCTCCTGCTTGGCAAAGCTGGGTGGCATTTCAGCAGAGATGTTGTCATCCAGCACTTGGAGAGCACAGCAAGTGTGAGGAATTCTGCGGGAATGGAGAGAAGTTTTTATTGCTGTGTGGCGGGCTTGATTTACCCCAAAATTCTGCTTTTAAATAACAAGCTTTAGGCTGTGAGAGCAGGATTTTCTTTAAAGTGAGACTTCACAACATTTGTAAAATATGGAAGATAAGACAGAGTCTGCTTACAATATAAGCCTTACTTTAGGAGCAGTGTGGAGCACAATATTTACTTTAAGCCCTAAATGGAGCACAGAATCTGCAATAAAAATATTTTTAAAATACTCAAGCAATAAACAAAGTAACATAAAAAATAGAATAAAATCCAAGGCAGTGTACTGGTTTTTTGTCAGCAAGGCAAATACACTGCCAGAAAAAGCTCAAGCCATTCCTGGTTCCTTCTATATTAACACTGGGAAAAGAAAAGGAAAACCTTGATGTTTCTATAAACATCCTTTATGTTTCACTCCAGGAAAAAATACTTTTAACATTCCATTTAACATAATATTAAGACTTATATAATTAATATTATAAATATTTTTAGCTAAATACTCAGGATGACTTTTTTCCTGTAAACCAAAGACACAAGGGAAGGAAAAATGTTGCTTGTAGGTATTCCCCACTGGAATCCCACAGCCAGGAATATGCAGAGGAGATTTTCACCAGATTTCTCTGAAGATCTGTGGAAATTGAAGATATCACTGGTCCCTCAGTGCCAATAATGTCTCTGAGAGTATTTTCTTCCCTACATTTATTTATTTGCTATTATCAATAAATCAATGGGAGCTTTCATATTTTATCAGAGTTGTTTGAGTTTAAAGCTCCCAAGAGAAGCACAGAGAGAGAGAGAGTTTAAGTGGTTTTATCAATAAATTGCTGGGATTTTTATCACTTTTAAAACATGGCACAAATCTTCTGCTACAGGTCTGTTTTTGCACTGTGAATTTTCATTTACTGATGAATCTTTACTGATGCATTCATAACAAGCAGTGATTTATGGGCATTTATTCCCAAATACCAGGATTTTGAAGCGGGATTAATTCTCAATGAAATCAGCACAGAAGTGCTGGGATTGAAATTCCTCCGTGGCTATAATTAGTTATAAATCACATTTTCACTTGATTGCTGCATGTATTAAACAGTGGTGCTTGACTGGGAGGGGTAAATCAAATCTGTCCCTTATTGGGCCAAGGACAGGGAGAGAATGAACATTTTAAGCATGTTAAATTTCCAGTTTCTGCCCAGCAAACACCAGGCAGGAATCTGGAATTAAACCCTCCCAGGGACCAGATTTTCTCTCTCGATTTTGACCTCTGGGGACCAAGGATTTGCCTTTGGGCTGAATCACTCAGGGAGCTGTAAAAGATAAATAGCTTCGGTGTTATGCAGATTTTCTGCAGAATTTTACAGACCAGAGATCCTGGGGAAGATCCTGGACCGTGATGTTTTAAATTCTGCGTGCAGAGGTGCCCCTGAGGAAATGTTCATTTCTCACCCAGCAATTAATTGGTGTGGTTGGGCACACACAGTTTTAACCACGGTTCTCATTGAGTACAGCATGGAGTGAACCAGGTCTCCAAGGTTTTGGGGCAGTTTCAGCACATTTTAGAGAAGATTTAATTTCCCTCCTTGTCAGCTGCACAGTGAAATCTGAAATGAGCCTGTTTCAGTGGGTGAATGGCTGGAAATTAAAAGACAGAAGTAGAAAAGATTAAATGACTTGGACTCTTTCTTTCTCCCTCTTGCTCTCTGTCACAAGTCCTACATTAAAAGCCCAGATCTCAAAGTTTTGGATATATTTAGCACTTAATTACTTTCTCTTTAATTACTTGGCACCAACTAAATGCAACCTCATTAAATTTTAATATTGTTCTAATAACAATTATTAATTTGCCCTCTAAGAGACATCTCAATAATAAAGCTGTGCCCAGTGTTGACAATGCAATAGAACTTGGACAAATCATGGGGAAGGGAATTTATAATCTCTGCCTGTAGGTTCTAAGATCCTTTACATCTCAGTAATATCACAGGGAAAAAAAAAATCTAATTGCATTCCTAACATTTTGTGACACCAAAGTCTTTTATTATAAAATCATTTGGGATTGACAAAACTGTAGCTGAAATGAGAATTCATCAAGAAAAAGGAGTTTTTCCTCTATAAAGTCTGATTTTTTTAATCAGTGTGAAGATTTCAAAAGAAGCAGTGTCCCTAAATCACCCATTGTATCTGCAAGAGCTTCAATAAAGAAAACAAAAAAAAAATCCCCTAAATAGAAATGTTTGCTAATGAAAAATGTGAGATATAACAAGTCTTCAAGTTTAATCGGCCCTTTAATTTAATGAATCATTTGCTTTCCTTTTATTACTTTACCGTCACACTCTCACCTCCTGCTTTTCCTTCATGCTCCGAACCATATAAACAGAAAAACTTTGCAATTTAATTATCTTACCTCCAGACTTCCTTTGTAATGTGTTGATAATTTGTCTGTAACAGAGGGGAGCATTGGACCCATTCAATTTGATGGGTTTTTTTTTAAATCCTTCTCCTTCAGTAGCTCTTACAAAGTGTGTGGGCTGCTCCAGAATTCAATGGATTGATTGGCTGGGCATTGATTAATCATCAGCCTGCGCTGGGGAATAGTTAAACACCTCATTCAGCAGATAAAACTGGGCATTTTGTAGAGTTAAAGGAGTGTAAGGGAGTTGTTTCATTGACCCTGTGCTTCTCCTGGAGGTTGATTTGGGGTTTTTGGTGTTCTTCAAGCAGCTGTGATCAGCGCCAGGGCTTTGCTGTGCACGCCTGGCATTCCTTTGCTCCTGATTTCAGGGACATTTCTGCATCTGGCACTGTCCCAGCTCGTCCCTCTCAGCTCAGCTCTGTCTCTCTGAGGCAGAACTGATGGATGCCCCACCAATATCTGCTTTTCTGGGCAGATGTGCTCAGTGGCAAGGGCTGCTTCTGTTCCTCCATTCACGGGGCAGGGTCTGAAGCCCTGGCCTCCCTCCCCAGCCAATACTGGATACTGGATATTTGATATCCACTACCCTGTGCTGTGGCACCCCTGTAGCTCTGATTTTTGCTCCAAGGACCTTGTTTTAGTGAGGAGAAACTGACATTTAGCCCAGGTAACACCAGCCAGGTCCCCAGGTGTGTCCAGCAGGGAGGGAACACCCCCAGCCCTGCTGCTGTGAGCCAGAGTCAATTTTCATCTCAGAGTTCGTTCCCACCAGCAGAGGATGATTTTGGCGTAGGTAAATCTGGGATTCCCCCTTATCAACACTCTCCAACCACTCTGTGAGCTGAGGTGCTGCTTTATCTCTGCCACCAAAAGTCACCCAGGGCTTGTCCAGGAGCAGGGCTGCTGAAACGCAGGGTTTGGAGGATTAGAAACAGCAATCTGTGCTCGGAGCACCTGAATTTAACGTCAAATGTTGCCAGGATTAGAAACAATCTGTGCTCAGAGCACCTGAATCTAACACCAAATGTTGCCAGAATAAGAAACAGCAATCCGTGCTCAGAGCACCTGAATTAACACCAAATATTTCAGGATTAGAAACAGCAATCCGTGCTCAGAGCACCTGAATTAACACCAAATATTTCCAGGATTAGAAACAGCAATCCGTGCTCAGAGCACCTGAATCTAACACCAAATGTTGCCAGGATTAGAAACAGCAATCTGTGCTCAGAGCACCTGAATTAACACCAAATGTTGCCAGAATTAGAAACAGCAATCTGTGCTCAGAGCACCTGAATTAACATCAAATGTTGCCAGAATTAGAAACAATCTGTGCTCAGAGCACCTGAATCTAACACCAAATCTTGTCAGGATTAGAAATAGCAATCCGTGCTCAGAACACCTGAATTAACACCAAATGTTGCCAGGGCTTCAAGATCTGCTAACACCAAATTTTGAAACAATCAGTCCAGAGCCATGCAATAACACCAAATATTTCAGGACTGAAATAGTGGTTTGTAGCTGCACACCAACCTGGGGAGGAAACTCCTGCCCTTGTGCCCTGCAGGTTCCTGCTGCCCACAATTAACAGCAGAATTAATTGCAAGTCAGTGGCACATTGCCCAAGCAAGCACAATTCATCCCTTCATTATCACAAATCTTCTGTCACCTCCTAATCAGCCCTTCATTCATAATTCCACTGCTTCTGGCCTGTTTATGTTCTGGGGCTGATTGATGGAAACACACTTTATGCTCAGCAGCTGTTTTGCATGAAGATTAAAACTGAAGCAGTTGGTGAGATATGGAGTCTTGACAAAAAAGGGGCTCAGAAAAAACAAAATTCCCAGGACTGGTATCTCAAAAGTAAACATCTTTTATCCAGATTGTCTCTTTTCCTGACCAATTCCTTGGGAATAAATTTAAACCAGATTTTCCTGATTATATTATTGTTGTAGTTTTATATATAATATATAAAAATATGACACAATATATTATATTATTATATAATATTATGTATTATACATAACATATAATATATAATGTTATTAACATATTAATATATATTAATACAACATGATATATTTATGGTATGATATTATTGTTGTATTTATATATATACTATATTATATAATTTATATATTTAATATACATTTTACATAATATATATTAAATATAATTTTTGTATTTTATTATTGTATTAATATGTAAAAATACATTTTAAAAGTCTGCCTTCTACAAATGAAGGAAAATTTGCCCTTCTTAGTCTGTAAAGGGAAAACTGAAGGAGGCTCTACATGAGCAAGGCAATGGCAGGAAAATTAACAGGCAGCACTTGAGAAAATTCCACATTCACAGGGATCCAAAGCAGCCAAAAATCCTTCCCTGGCTCCTGCTGGACTGGAGCGTGAGTTCAGCACTGCCAAAATTCAGCCTGCTCTGTGCAGGGAAACCCTTTGGAGCAGCAGCTCCTCAGGAATTGCTGCTCCAGCCCCACTCCCCAGTGAAAAATCCCCAATTTTACCCTGCAGATCCACAGAACGATAGCAGCGTTCCCTTATGCAAATGCTGAAGTGTTTTCTTGAGGATTGTGGAGAATTCATTCATTACTCTTTGTCAAATATGGTTAAGATCCATATGTGTCACCTTAATTAAAGCCTGTGTGGAGAGGAGAGGGATAAAGGGGGATGAGCAAAGAGACTTTTATTGGCTGGAGGAGGAAACAGAGCTGTGCTCTGCTGCCATCACCTTTAATAAACTCTGAAACTCTGATAGGGCCTAATCTGGTCACAGAAATTGAAAAAAGGCATGATAGCAAAAATGAATAAGGAAGGAGAGCACCAGGAGGCAGAAGCATAATTAGAAAAGCTCCCTTTATCTAAAAATTTCATTAAAAACAAAGCAACACTCAAACACACAGAGATATACAGGACATAAGTTTTAATTAAAAGTGCAGCTGCTGCTTTGCAGGCTCAGCACAGAGCTCAGGTTTCCCTCTCCCAAACAATTCCCTGCCTCTGAAACTCCACATTTTGGAGCACCTCTGGGGCTCAGGTTACCACAACAATTGACAAGGAAATATAAAACTGATCACAGCTCTGAGCTCATCACATCCCGGGCTGGTTGGTCACTGGATCTTTACAGAATAATCCCTCCTCTCAAAGGCTGTGCCTGGGAGTTGGACAAACAGAGACTTCCACTGGCACTGAAGAGTTTGATTTGCAGTCTGAAAAGAAGCTTGGATGGATGTAAAAATACAATACACAGACATTGGGCAGGAAAATCATAAAGTTATGTTTCTATAGTTGTAAGTAAGAATATGCCCTACGTGAGAAATTATTGGTAAAATTGGTTTCTAAGGTAGGGGTGTGGCTGTATGGAATCACTGAGAGTTTAAAAGTTATAATAGAAGCATTTGTGTATAAGAGTAACAGAAGCCCATTGGACAAGAATATCCACAGTGCAGCAGAATTAAGTAAAGGTGATAGAAAAGCAAAATAAACCCTGTGGCAACTGTTCCTTGTGTTAGAAAGTTCTGTATTGCCCTGTAACAAAGAATTTGTGACCACTCTGAGCGATGGCCACTGCCTGCTCCTCTGAAATCTCACACATCTGACACTGATGCTTGTCTGAGCAAAAAATCGTTCTTAACCCCAAAACAGCCCCATCCCTTCGTTATGGGCAGTGATAATGCCAGCTGTGCCTCTGGGCCAAAAATCACCTGCAATGAAAGGAAGGACTCGAAGATAATTTGCCTTTGCACACTGAGGAGTGTTAGGATGTTTTAGCAATGTTTAGGATGTTTTAGGAATAAACTTCATGTCCAGGTCAAACTTGGGGATTTTCCCTTTTTTGGACCAAACCAAGCCCCTGCCCCCATTTCCATGCCCAGAGGGGAGCAGGGTGAGGCCTCAGGGTGAGTTTTGTCCCAGGGTGATGCCCGTGGGTATTCCAGGAATTCCCACCTGAAAAACCTCGGGGGCTTCACTGGAGCAGCTGCAGAGTTGGAGGAAGTCAAGTTGGAGTGAGGTAAATTTTACCTCTTTGGGTCCTTTTGCACTTTTAATTGTCTTACTCCACATCACCTAATTAATGCACACTCAGAGCGCTGGAAGTTATTGCTGGGAACTTGCTTAGAGATGGACCAGAAGAATTTTGAGATGTTTTCCAGGTTTTCTTCTTAATTTCTTTATTTTAATGTTTTATTTTAATGCTTTAATGCTTTATTTTAATGCTGTTTATTGTTTTTCCCCTCTTTGGTTTTTGCAGAGGAGACCTGTCAGGAGTGTCCTTCATAAACCCTCACCTCTGGTTTCTCACATAAATTCCAGCTGAAGAATTGTTAAGGAAATAGTAATGTAATTTACATTTCTGCCAAGGATCCTCACCTCCCCTCTTCATAAACAGCACAAACGTGTCAAGGAGAACTCCAGAATCAAGGCAGTGTGTTCAAAAAATAAATGTCCTGCTGCCTATAGACAATGTTGATGGGATAAAAAGGAATCATTTCTCTCTGGTGTACTTTACTTGGCAGATTTTCACAGAGAGAGCCAAGGTCGGTGTGCACCAGAGCTGGATTGCATCTCTCTCCTTGGCTCTGACACAGGAGGAGACACCAGGAAAGCAGAAAGGAAGTAAAATTCAAGATTTTTTCAGCATTGTGGTCATCAGCACCCCCAAAATGTGAATTTCAATTCCTGAGCCCCTGCAGGGCAGAGCCAGGGCTGGAACAGCCCCTCAGGCTCTCCAGGGCTGTGGCAGCTGTCAGAGAAAAGCTTCCAGAAGAATTATTTATAAATATTGCCACCTGTAGGAGGCCCTGAATATTTGTATTATGAATGGAGGAGGTATTAAATACATATTATATATACCTGTACTTAAATATCTTTACCCTGACTAGTCCTAGTTATCCTTGATGGGCTGCAGCTGTGATGTTCTTCATTGGGCTGCAGCTGTGGCTTGTCAAGGTAACTAGGATAAAAGGGGAGTGGGCTGCTTAGTCATGCAGAACCATGATGGAGCTCTGACTAAGGAAGTTCTTGTTCCTGTGCTGTGAAGATCTGCCGCCCACAAGACAACAATAAGAGGTACAGGACTGATGAAATATGCTTAATATAACAACTTGGGACTTATCTAATATGGACTTATGGAATATGTTAAATACAACAATGGAATATGATAGATATAACAATATGAGATTGGACTTACGGAATATGTTAACTACAACAGCCACCTGCACGACGTTGCTGTGAGAATGAACACTTCCCAAAGCTGGGCTCCATCATTAACAAGGGACTGAGGCTGACATTCCCGTGTCCTGAGCACTCCTTTACCTTGATTTCCCCTCCTGTTGGAAGCAGGGATGGCTTTTGGGCACCTCAGGCACTTTCTGTGCCTCTCAAGGCAGGAGACCCCAATTCCTGCTGCTGTTTGGGCAGCTCAGAGCCCACCCTGTGTCCCCACGTTGGGATTTGGTGCTCAGCATTGGCTCAGCCCCACTGGCACCCCTTGGGTGAAAGATTCCTGACACGGGAAACCTGTACAACACGAACAGGACGGGACACGCAGAATCAGCATCCAGAGTTTTATTTTTTAGCATCAGTCTCAATACATTGAATACAATGGAGACAGGAGAGATGCTAACAGCTCGCTGTTCCCAAAGCATGCCAAAGAATTCCAGTGTGACAGCATAACATAAGACAGGTCCAGCCTAAGATTCATCCAATCATACAGAGTAAAAGCATATTGACAGTGGTTCTGTCCAATCACCTAAAGAACAAAGGGTTAAAACAATAGCGTTCTATTCCTTCAGACAATGGTTAAAACAAGAGCTCTATTCATGATTCCTTCTAATATATACTTAATATAATAATATATACTTAATATATCATATATAGAATATATACTTAATATATAGTTATATTCATATATTAATATATACTTAATATATACTTAATATATACTTAATATATACTTAATATATATAATATATACTTAATATATACTTAATATATACTTTTTGCAACTTAGGAAGCTCAGCTACAGAGGCTTATTGTTATAGCTTACTTGATTTCGCCATGGCCTAGAAAACATGTTCTGCTGTTTTAGCACTATTTCCCAACCTGCTGTCTGAGGCCTGTCTTTTCTACCCTATCCTAAAACCCTCTGGCTTTAAGGATTCCTACAATTCCACTTGATTTGATTTGGAAACATGAATGCTTTTGCTGTTTCCTGCCACAGAGCAGTGCAAGCTGCATGTCAGGTTGGGAGGTGGGTGCTGGAGGATGCAGCACCCAGAGGATGCTGTGTGACACCAGAGAGAGCAATTCTCTCCCTTCCTTTCTCCCATTCATGCACTGCACAGCTCCTGTGAAGTGTCGCAGACATCTTTTAATGAAAATCCTTTCCTTGGGATTTTTTTCCTCCTGAGAAGCTGAGAGGCCTCAGGGACAAAATGTAAATAATGGTTACCTGCTGCTGTGGGATGCAACAGGTGCATCTGGGATTGGCCCATGTTGGATGTTTGTAATTAATGGCCAATCACAGCCCAGCTGGCTCGGATGAGAGTCTGAGACAGCTGCCTTTGTTATCATTCTTTTCCTTTCTATTCTATTCATATCTAGCCTTCTGAGATCAAACCTTTTCTTCTATTCTTTTAGTATAGTTTTAATGTAATATATATCATAAAATAATGGAGCCAAATCCTCGTCTCTTCCCTCATCCAAGAACACAGTCACAGTGAAGTCCCTCAAACCATGCCTCAATAGAAGCCTCAGCTCTGTTTGTGTCCTCACATCTTGGCCAGCAAACTGAATTTAATCTGATTTATCTGTTCTGGTTGCTCTCAGTGGCTTCCAAAATGAACATTGGCCAACCCAGTCACAGAAAGGAAATAATGAAAGTTAATTTTGCTGTTGACAAACATCACTGGTGGTGAGCCAGGGTTTGTGGAGGTCACTGGGGAGCCGGGCAGGGATGATTTCATTTCCTCAGGCGTCTGATAGGGATCTCGTGCTGAGCTTCAGAGCAGCTCTGCAAGGGCAGCGTGACAGAAAATGGGTGTTTGTCACTGAATCAGTAAAAAACTGCTGAGGGCCAGGCACTGAGCTGCCTGCTGGACAAACCATCCTGTCCCAGTAACTCTGGCTGCCTTTGCAGCAATCATGGGGTGCCGCAGGATTTTCATGTGGATCCTGAAGCTGCTGCCTGGTTTCGAGAGGTCCCATTAGAAAATTGAGCAACACAAGCTCTCGTTTCTCTGCTGTTTCTTGTATTCCCTGAGGTTCTGCCATGAAAGCTCTGTGCAGACTGCCTGGAGGAAGCTCAGGCTCCCAGGAAAATCAGAGTCTGCTCGTTTTGCATCCCAAAATGTGGTGGGAGTTTAGGCATTACTGCTTGGCTTCTCCATTCCCAACTGTCTGAATTTGGGGTTTGAGTTCCATCACTGCAAATTATAAATAAAGCTCCCACCAAAGTGTGAATCATTTTTATTGGCACAGTTCTCCTGTCTGAGGTGTTTTTCTTTTGAGCTGAGTGCTGGATAATTAAATAATCTGCAGCTGAGTTATGGTACCTGAAAGTGTTTGCAATATCTGGATGAATAAAATAATGATTCCCATGAAAAATGAAAGAACATCAGTCAGATATTGCACAAGTCAGAGTCTTTACAATTAATGATAATCAATAAGAAATAAATAGAGACAGACAGGTAAAGTGGTTTTTCAACAAGTTTGCATTGTTGATCATGGGACTTTGCTTACCCATCATTAACTGCAGCTGCCTCACACACAATCTCATTTTTGACCTTCCTGTGAGAGTATCAGCCCCAAAAGGTTTGGAGAAGATTCTCTCCTGGTGTCAGTATTTCCCACTGGGCATTTTCCTCACTCCACTCTGGGTCGTTTCAGTTCTTTTTGCACACTGAGAGCAGCAAGGTCCCAGCGTGGTCCCTGAAGGTTCAGTCTTGTCCCAGATTTTTGGGGAAGAGCTCCTGCTCTCCATTTCCAAGAGGGATATCAGGAGCAGGCTCAATCTCTGGCGCTTCCAGAGAATTGCAGGGTGTCTATGAGTGAATTTCTATTTCCTTTAATGAGCAAAGGGAAATTGCCTGACAACTTTTTTTTTTATTATTTTTCCTGAGACAGAAATTTCCACTTAGTGTAATACCTAATTTCCTTCCCAAGGAAAGTCTCCTACAGAATTCCCAGTTAGTTTGTAATTGTTTTCTTTTATCTCTGTGACTAATGAAATGCCCAAGATAAAGGGCTGTGCTGAGAGGCAAATGGGGATATTAGGAGGTTTTCTATATCCCAAACTTTATATATTCAATGTGGAAATTAAATTAAGCTTCAGTCCTCTGAAAATTTATATCTTGGCCCTTGTTATATTTCATATATTTAATTAAAATGATAATATATTGGGCTGTGGTAGTAAAATTATTTTAAAGGAAAGTGATCTCTTCTGGGGCCTTATTTGGGTGGTGAATTAGAAGATGTAGAGATGCAGGAAGAATAACAAGGTCTGCTGGGAGAATGCTCAGAGACAATTGGTGAGAGTTTATTTAGACCTCCAGGAAATTCAGATTAAAATGTCTCCCCAAATTAAGCTTTGTTGGAATTGTGGCTGCTGCACTGACATGGAAGCAGAGGCATTTTCCTGCTGGTTTCCCTTGTTTAGCTGCTCCAGTTGGAGCCCCAGGACTCTGCTCGGGGTTCCATAAATCCCAGAGCACCTCTCTAACGTGTCCATTTCCTTTCTGTTTAGTGCAGCCAAAGGAAAACTGTCCTTTCCAAGGCACTGGGGCTGCAGTGACTTCTGCTGACCACCTCCAATTTTCTCTCCTTGTAAACTCTGTTTAGTGTTACAAAAACAATTCCAAGGCAGATTGCAGGTGCCACCCGTCTCCCCTGACCTTTAAATCAAATTTAGCACTTCACTCTCCAGCAGGCCACCAAGGAAAACCTGACAGCTTCATGAAGTGGAGGTTTTGGGCAATGAATCCAAGCAATCATGAGAAAAGGGATCAAAGCTCTGCCTCATTGTGGAAATTCCCAAACAAGAGCTTCTGATACTTGGCCAGAATAAAAACTTGGATTGTCAGGAGTGAATCCTCCTGCCCTAAATAATAAATCAGTGTTCTGCCTGCATGGCATGGCCCAGTCACATGCTTGAAAGGGGGAGACTTGCAGCAAAGAGGAGGAAAATCTGCAGATAGGAATGGAAGGGGATTCAGCAAGAGCAAGGACAAGGACCTACACCCTTTATTTTAGTGGGAGCTGGGAAAGAGAAAAGGAAATTAAAGCAGAAAATAAATTTAAAAAATAAACCGACCAAAAGGACCTTATTTCATACAGAAAATAGAAGTTTTCTGTCAACCTTGCAAATAAGAGAAAAGGGCTTAGGTTCTTTCTTTTGGACATAATTCATGGAGTAATAACAGATGAATATGCTCCCAAAGTCAAGATCTATAATTTCAAATTGCTCCTATATTTAAATATGAAACAAGCTGGCATTCTGTCACGTCAGCTAATGGAACTGCTGGGGAAAATCTGAGGATGAAAAATAGACAATTAAATGGTTCCTTGGAAAACAAAAAAGGGATTTGCATATCTCTTTATAATGATGAGTTTGCAGTTCTTCCCTTCCAGGGCTGCAGCAAAGTGTAAATCTGAGATGTGGGGATGCAGAGCTGCTCAGGTTCCTGGGAAAGATCTCTTTGTGCTCCTGCTGCTACAAATTCCTGCACTGTTTTACCTTTCAATCTCCAGGGAATTCTCTGCTTTCCAGGCAGAGCCCCATTCTGCATTCCAGGCAGCATTCCCTGCAGACATGCACAAACACTGGGAGTGTCTGAGGGATGTTTCCTCTCATTTTTAGCCTGGTTCCCCAAGGAAACCCTCCTGGTTTGGGGGTGGGTGGGAGGTTTATGCAAATACATCTGTCCTTCTCCAAATTTCCATTGTTTGGCTCCAATTTTGCAAATACATCTCTCCTCCTGTGCTGCCCCCCTCCAAATTTCCATTGTTTGGCTCCAATTTTGCCCAACAAGTGAGAAAAGCCAGAGTGGGAGAATCTGCACCAGATTCACACTTCCAGGTTCACAATGCTGAGAGAGCTTCACCAGGGCTGTGAAACCTCTGAAAAACCCACCTGGGGCATTTGTGAGCTGGGAGAAAGCAGCTTGGAAATCCAAACACAGCAGGCATGCATCAGGAGAGGTCAGCAATGGTCCTTGGTCCTTTCCCCTGGGAAATAAAGGAATTGCTGAGCTTGGGGCCAGCAGGACTGGAGGGAAGGAAGGATGGTGGATTTAATCCTGAGCACTCAGGAATTGCTGTTCATGGGGACCCCCAGGCTGCAGGGTTTGTCTGGGCTAGGAAATCTTGCAGGGCATCAATATCCATCATCAGAGCTAAGCCAGGAGCTGGAGAATGCCTGGCAGGGGCAGGTGGCAGGAAACCTTGGCAGAATTCGGGCAGAATCACATAATCAGGCTGCACAAATCCATAGAATCAGAATTCATCAGCTCTCCTGCTCTCCAGCCTGCCTGTTTTCCTTGTTTCTCCTGTTCAGGCTGGATTTAAGGAGCTTCTTCTCATGACAGAAAAAACCACAACCCCCAACTCCAGATTGAGAGCACACCACAAATCCTTTGGAGGCAGAATTTTGTTTGGCCCTTGTAAAACATGTCTTAGATATATAGATATACAGATATATAGATATAGATATATAGATATATAAATATAGAGATATATAGAGATATAGATATGTAGATATATAGATATGTAGATATGTAGATATAGATATATAGATATAGATCTATATATCTATATATCTGTATAACTATATATAGATATATACTTATATAGATATACGTAGTGTTAAATAGATAGACATCTATATTATATAGATATATAGGTATTAAATATAGATAAATATACAGATAAATATACATATATCTATATAGATATAGTTACATAGATATATATGTATTAATATATATATCTTCTTGGCTGCTTCCTATTTCTCCATCTCGCTCCCTGCAGGAGGAGTTTGGATCCCCTCAGTGCCCACAGTCCCAGCACCCCCAGTTCTGGTGCCAGGGCTGTCCCTTTGCCAGGCCAGTGTGCAAACTTTCCTCCCCACGCTGGAAAAGTGAGAAATGCAGGTTTTGCTGACAGGAGACTCTGTGAATTAGCCCGGGTAAAGGCTGAGGGAGCTGCAGGGACTGTTGTGGGTGTTGCTGTGATCCTGGGCACCTGCTCAGAGCCAGTAACCACTAAATCAAGGCACAGAGGAGTTTCAGGGTGAATTTTGGTGTTCCTCAAAGCTTAATGCCGCAAATAGCCCCTGCGAAGCCAATAGAAATGCTGCTGGAGAATCCCAGCTTATTCAGCAGGGATAAGGGAATGAGAGCCCATGCCTGGCTGGGGAAAGGCTGCTCAAGGCAGGGCTTGTATCCAGTGTGTAATTTGGAAAATATCAGCGTCCCAGCAGTGCCACAGTAATGCAAATGCTTCAATAGACTTGCTAGAATTGCCTGGAGTTGCAAAAGGCAGTTTTCACACAGTCAAAACTGCATTTCCTGGTGATTAGCAGCTTTATTTCCCCTCTATCTGGAGCTGGAAAAGTGAGGAAGGAAATCGGGGTTAGAGCTGATTCACTTGGACAGAACTTCTGCCTCTCTCTGTTGAATTTGAGCTGGAAATGCAAAGTGGAGGGTCTGTTACAGCTCAGCTTGGCTCCAGGGGGGAAATATTGGAATATAGAGCCATGGTTTCACAGGGACTGAATTAATCACTGAGTAATCCTTTAAGTAATTAAGGATCTAGTGAATTGTCAGAGCTGGGTGAGATTTGTCTCTGGATATTTCCCTGTTTGAGGACATGGGCTGGGCCCTGGATGATTCAAATAAATCTGTGCCAGCCTCAGCTGCCTTTGGCAGCTTTGGAGTTGAGAAAATGCGCATGGAAGGACTTTGAAACAAAACAGGGTTTATACAAATATCTGTTTGTGGGAATCTGGTGGGTACAATGTGGATCAGAAAACAGAATTGCTTCTGAAAGATTCAGGACTCAATCCAGAGAGGTTTTACTCACTGTAAAATCATAGAAGGGATGCAAACATCACTCACAGAAGTCTCAGGATCTTCACTCCTGTGTTCTCGTGTCACAGAGAATTTAGAGAAATTAAGATATATTAAACCACATAGATATGAAGCAGAAGCATAGGTTTAAGTTTTAAGTAAATGGAAGCGCAAGTTATAGTTTTAAGTTTAAGTTTTAGGTTTTAAGTAAGTGGAAATATATTTTAAGTGCCTTAAGAAATTGTATTTCCTAGCAAAGCCCCCAAGGTCTAGTTAAAAGTTCATGTCAGCTTGTGCCTAATCCCAATAGAAATTCTCTTTTTTCTGCCTCTTCATGTCCAGTCTCATCTGGGCTGCAAGGACTCCTCAGGCTGGGATGGTTCAATCCTGGATCAGAAAAGCTCTCAGTGCCTCACACCTCTGGGATCTGCTGTGCCCATTCCAGCCATTAATACTGTGAAAAATGCATATATCGTATGATTGGCTTTTGGCAAATATTCAAATGAATATTTTATGTGTTGTGTTAGAAAGTAATGCTGTATTAATTCTCTTAAGTACTGTGTCAAATATAGTTTTAGGTTATAAAAATTGTTAAAATAGAAACTATGCTATGTAGGATGCTTTGTTTTAAAAGAAAGGACTTGCAGCGAGATGGCAGCCACAGGACACCTGAATCTTTCAGAGAAAAAGAATTTATTGCTCCATTATCAGAAGAAACAAACTTCTTCCTGCCTCAAAGGTGCTGTTAGGACTCGGAAGAAGAGGCTGGCACTGACCAGACAGAATCCTGTGTTTGAATGGAATTCATGCATCATGTATGGCGTGTATGAATATGCAACAGGCTGCTATTTTTAAGGGTTAATCCTTTGTTAACAGGTGTCTTTTTCAGGCTCCTGATGCCCAGAAAAAGGTACCTGGACGTCCATAACTCTTTGTACTTATTGTCTTATATTGTCCTAATTTAGTTTGTCCAAATTGTTATTGCTCTAATTGTGTTACTATTCTTTTTAACCATTTTATTATTATTAAACTTTTAAAAATTTTAAGAACAAGTGATTGGCGTTTTTCACAATACCAAAATGAGAATAATTCCATTAAGCTGATGTTCAGTGCTTGGGCTCAGCTGCTAAAGGCAGACCTGGCCCTGAGAAAGCCCCGCTGGAAAAAGGAGATGCTGGTAATTCCCTTCCCTTGGCAAATATATGAACCAGCCCAAACTCCTCATAATTACAGCAAGTAATAAAGATGCATTTTAATAGAAGGAGGTAATAGAGGGAGACATTTTTACAGAGATGACAGATGAGCTGTCTCTGTGCTCTGCATATCTTTGCGGGAGGAGGAAGGTACAACCTCTGATTTGAGGCACTAAATCAGTTATGAGGAAGCAATAAACTGCTGGCTGTGGCTTTAAAAATGTTTATCCTTTTAAAACACCTCCTGCAAATGCTCCGGAGACCCAGGGGTGGGATCAGGCAGGAAGTGCTGGCCCCAAGCCCAGCAGGGTTTTGGGGTTTGTTCTCTGTCCCTTCAGTGCCACTCCAGGACACAAAAAAACACGATATGGACTCGCTGCTCTTTTTAAGGGTTTTCTTTTCTGACTCCAACATTTATAGATTTCCAAAAGTGACAGTGGGTTGGAGGGTGAAAGTAAAAAAGGGATCTTTAAGGTAAAAAAAAAAGGGACTTTTTATTTTCTGGCTTCAACATTTATAGTTTTCCAAAAGTGACAGAGGATTGGAGGCTGACAGTGCCACCTCTCCAATGGCACTGGACAAACCAACAGCCCATCAAACTTCTCTTTCTCCATAAAAGAATGCAAGACAATGAGTTATTTGCATAAAGTGTGTGAGAAAATTCCTTACAAGGATGTAACCATCAGAAGGTTTAGAAAATGTAAAAAACCAGAGTGACACTTCACAGCCCAGTGGGACAGACCCAGCCTGGAGTTCTGGTTTTTCATGAAATGCTCATTCTGGTGCTGAGGGGTGTGAGAGCTGCTGGCAGGAGAGCCCACGGTGCAGAGCAGCAATAAAGCACAAATTCCAGGCAGGGAGGGACCCAAGGAGCTCCATCCCATCTTCCTGGGGACAGGGAACCACAGCAGCAGCTCTGGCAGGGCTCTGCTGCTCCATAAAAATGATTTCCTGTCTCCACATTAAAAATCCTGTCACTGAGCTTATCTTTTGAGTGAAAAACAAACCCCTGGAGCTTATGCAGGCTGTATTTTTTCCTCAAAGCCCACTGATGATTTTTAAAGCCCTTTCAGGTGCCCAGCTCTGGGCTGAGCCGGAGGAGGAGCAGCTCTGAGATGAGAATTTGCCTTGCAGTGACAAGTCCAAAAGCTGAGTTTGAAACTCCATTTATTTCTGACAAAGCCTCTGTGTGATGTGAGCTTCATTCAGGGAGCTGGTGCTTGATAACTTGTCAGAGAATGGAGAAATAATTCTGCTGGAAGGGGCTGGCTGAGCTTGGCAGGCTGGGCAGAGCTGGAGCCAATGTTTTGTCTGGGAATGAATTTCCTTCCATGGCAATTGATGCTTCCAGATGGCTCCAATGGTTCATGGGATCAACGTCTTTATTCTCCTCTGCCAGGGTCTGGATTGGTTCATATTGACCACGTTCGTGATTTTGAGTTTGCAGAACTCTGAGCAGAAATGCACCTGAAAGCTCTGTGT
The DNA here is from genome assembly GCA_024865655.1 of Emberiza elegans. NCBI lineage: Eukaryota > Metazoa > Chordata > Aves > Passeriformes > Fringillidae > Emberiza > Emberiza elegans. Next base: position 2,304,631 of record JALJVW010003097.1, read on the forward strand.
AATTTGGGCTTTCATGGTTTGGAATGAATAAATTAATTACTGTACCACCTTTTCAGCCAGAAGAGTATAATTGAAACAGGAGAGAAGTTTAATTCCTTTGGTTTGAAAGCATCCAGAGAACACTGGCAGCTACTTCCACAGATCAAAAAACTTCCTTAGAGCAGTTTAATTCTCTATGATTATGATCAACTTTTTGAAAAAAAAAAACAACCTGCAAATACTTTTACCACAAAAGGTTACTTACTCATTAAAATGGTGAGAAAATGGGAGTATTTTTAACAAATGCTGAAAAAAAAGTTCTACTCTGATATTAACTATATTTAATCTTACCTTTCATTCCCAAACAGAGCCAGATTGTGTGAAGGGATGGGCTGGCACTGCTCCATGGAACTCACTGCAGTTTCTGTCACTTCCAAGGGTTCCAGCCATAAAAATACAGCAGCATTCCAGAAACCATGAAAAACTGAGAGACATTTCTGGCCCTGCCTCCCAAAGCATTGCAGTCAGGGCAGCTCCAGCTCTAATTCCAGGAGATTTCTGTGTTTAGGTGATGATTTCCAGCTCTTGATGTGCTCATTTTCTGCATTAGCACTGCTGTGGCTCAGGAATTCTCTGCCTCGGAGAAATGACAACTTAAACCCCTTTAAAAAGGATTCCATTGGATTTTTCCAGCCATAAAACTCTGAAATTGGTAAAACTAGAAATGTAGAAAGATCTTCTGCAGCTTTGATTGGTGTTGGCTCAGTGTGGTGGTGGAAGGGGTGGGAACTTCACTCCTGGGTCTGATGGGTGATGCTGGAACCCAAGGAAACCCCAACACTGATTCCAGAATGTTCCCCACCAGGGCACCTCCTGCTCCAGGAAGTTTCCCACTGAAGGATAAACTTCTGATTTGTTAAATAGATTTTATTTCAAGATGGATGATTATGAAGCTGGGCAGGATTATTATAATACCTAAAACTCTCCATTTGTCAATTTGCCTCACAAGAGGAAACAATAAAAGGAGTTTCTCTGTCAATATGTATTATATCAAATATTTAACAGTGGTTTCTTGGGAACTGGAATGTAAAACAGGACTGTTGATCTTGGATCCAAGGCTGTGTTTTATCAGGCTACAATTGAAATCTGCAAATATCAAAAATGGCTCTTAAACAACAGGAACATTTGAGTACCAATTCCTGTATAATGAGGAAGCTCAATAGCAGATAATTTTATAAAAATAAACCAGTTATGGTTGTGAAAGAAAAGAAGCTTAATCCCTCATGGAATGCAGTAAACATCATGAAATGGATTGGTTTGCCAGTAAAGCACCCTTTGGTTGGATGCTGCTTTGTTTGCATCTTTGTGTTATGAATCTCTGTCTCAGCTCTGCAGAAAGATGATTTCATTCTCTCTCTCCCTCTTCCTCCTGCCCTCTCCCTCAGCACCACCCCAATCCCTCACATCCCATTAGAGGCTCCTTTTATTCATTTTATTTATAATTAACCAGAGGTGCAGTCATGTGCTGCTGCTTTTGAAGGATATTCTCAGCTATTTTGGAGACTTTAAGCAGGGTGCATTGAGGTTAATTACCCAATAATTTACAGTATAAAACACCCTTGCAGGCACTTTGATCTCCACTAATTGTGGCACTGAACAGAGTAAATAAGAGTTTGCTTACATTCCAGCAACGTGCCCATGGAAAAAGCCCTTTATGGGATTGATGGTGTCCTTTCCTTCTCCTTGGCTTCAGTGGGCAGGGAATGATCCAGAGGAGTGGAGTCTCTCCATGTTCATTTCAGAATGATTCTCTCCACATGCATTTCAGAATGATTTCCCTCTCTGAACACAATTCAGGTGTCAAATGTAGAGCAGCTGGCTCTTATTGCATTGTGGGATATCAAACATTGTGCTCCGGAGGCAGTAAATGCAAACAGGGTTTGATGAAGGTGACTCTGAGGGACTCAGGACCAAGAGGAAGGACAGGAAACCAAAAGCACGAACTGAAACTCAGAGGAACTCCTGAGCAATGACGTCCTGCTCTTTCCTGGGGCTTTTCCTGCTCCAAAAACATCTGTTCCCAGGTCTCCAGGTGGCAAAAATCTGTGTGGCTTCACTGAATTGCTAAAAATGGGCAGAACACTCCAAATGAGAGCAGAGAGGGTGAATTGGGAGAACCAGGAGCTCTCAGCACAGGGGGGCTCTCTGTCCCTGGGGCTGAAATTCCTGCTCAGCCTGGGAGTGATTCCCAGTGCAGAGGGAACATCCCCAGCTCCCACTTTTGTCCTGCTGGTGCCTTTTTTGTGAACCTGCTGGTGGTTTTTTTGTGATCATTTTGGTGGCTTTTTGGTGTCCTGCTGGTGGCTTTTTTTGTGATCCTGCTGGTGGCTTTTTTAGTACTGCTGGTGGCTTTTTTGTGACCATTTTGGTGGCTTTTTTGTGTCCTGTTGGTGGCTTTTTTGTGATCCTCTGGTGCCTTTTTGGTGTCCTGCTGGTGTTTTTTTGTGATCCTGCTGGTGGTTTTTTTGTGATCCTGCTGGTGGCTTTTTTGTGATCCTCTGGTGCCTTTTTTGTGATCCTCTGGTGGCTTTTTTGTGTCCTGCTGGTGCCTTTTTTGTGATCATTCTGGTGGCTTTTTAGTGCTGCTGGTGGCTTTTTTGTGATCATTCTGATGTTTTTTTAGTGCTGCCCAGCTGAGGCTCCTCAGCCCAGCTCTCTGTAGGACAGCACAAAGCAAAGGGGCTGGGACACAGCAAATGCAAAAATCTCCAAGGAAAGGATGAAACCTGTGCACTGCACCTGCCCTGCCTCACTCCACCAAACCAGGCAGGGATTCATGCTGCCATGATCATTTACTCTGCCAGAAACAGAGTAAATCCTGTTAATTTGGGGTTGGTTTTAGGTTAGAAGTGTCATGTGGAGTTTAACTGCTCTGTGACTTGTAGCAGCATAATTCTCTATCAGTTCAAGTGGTTTCCCTTAATTTTCCTGCCATGAATTTCACCTTTGCACAGCACCAGTGCAAGGATTTTATGTCTCAGATCCTGTACAGGAGGGAACTTCACTCAGGTGATCAGAAAGGGGCTCTGGGGTTTCCTTTATCTGCTGCAATGCTGAGTAGCTGAGGAAGAAATTGGGATATTTGTAGATGCTGCAAAGCTGCTGTCACACCTTGTGGCACAAACCTCTCCTGTTAGGAGTGAGCAGCATTAATTGCATTTAACAAATGTTGATGTTTAGAAGAAGGAGCCTCAGCAGCTTTGCAGGAGGGGAGAGCCCCCGAGCTCAGGAGGTGGGAATGGATTCGTAGGGGATTCTCCAAGCCCAACAGGAGGCTCACACCTCTCTGTGCCAACCTGGAGATAAGAAATGCTGACTTGGAAATGCCATGGAACAGGACAGACCTTGCTGAGAGAGAAATGGAGCTAGAAACAAGTTTTAAAGGATGGCCTTGCAAATAAAACTAGGTACTTTAGAGAACTAGAACTGTGAAAGATGTATTGTGTTGGGACCCACGAGGGGTAATTTTAAATTATTGGCTTTAAGGCATTTACAGCATGGCCTGGCTAAAGCTGATAGGCCGAGAAACACTTATAGTGTAATTAAAATACAATATTGTGTATTGTAATTAGGAAATAATTGGCTTCTGATTGTGATGGCATGAATTATAACATCTGTATTGTCTCACCCTTCACAGGAGACTGAAAATGGAATAAAATTCTTTAAAACCCCTCTCAGCTGCCCCATCTCTGGGTCAGAATGGGTTCAATCCCCCACAGGAGACCCCAGCCTGCACAGAGAGGATGAAAAGATCAGCCTTGGACATTTCCTGCTGCCCATGGCCAAATGCTTCACCTCCCCTTTTCCTTCTCCTCCTTGCAGTTCTGAATCCATTCAGAAATTTCCCATTAAAGCTTTCTCAAAAGTTTCACTCCCAGATGAAGCAGCCATTCTTCCTCCAGCTGGATTCCAGCTGAATAATTTGAAATAAAAACTTGGGGCCTTTCAATTTCTCACAGAGGGAAATGGGATTTATTTGGGGAATAGATTCCCCTCATTGCTTCCATTGTCCAACTTTCTTAAATTCTTTTAAAGGAAGTTGTAACAAAGTGGAAAAGGGAGAGTGTAAAGATATTTTTTCTCATTTTTGGCTTCTTTCATTGCAGAAAAACCTTGGTGGAAAGCAAAAAAAGGGATGAGGAACTTGGACTGGCTCTGAAAGTATTCTTATTAACATTTTTGAAGTCTCTCAATTAAAACTCTTAGCAGATTGGGGAAAGAGAAGTTTGGAGGATTTTGAAACTTTCTTGCTTTCAACTTTTTCCTCCAACATTTTCAAGGGAAAGACTCACAAAAGTGAGGCAGGAGGAGCCCTGAGTTGTTCTGAGTTGTTTAATGGTATTTGACTTAAATCAACATCAACCAGCAAAAATAAACCAGAATTTTTATAGGCTGGCTGAACAGCGATAACACCTTTGGTGTAATATATAGTAAAGGTTTCACTGCTAAGGGTCAAAGCCTGCTCATTCCTGAGGATTCATTTTAGCCAAAATTGTGGAACAAAAGGTGATTTATGGAGAAGAGACCTTAACAAACCAGCAGTCACTTCATCTTTGAAATGCTGCTGTAGCACCCAGTGTGGAACTGGGCAATCTTTATATTTAAAGGGAAATCAATGTCATTGATTCCACACAATAAAAGCTGCTCCATATGAAACTATTACAAACTCTGGCTGTTGGGGAAAAATACAGAGTTTTTAAATCAAACTGATTGAAAATCAGGGTGAGTTTCTTACAGGCAGACAGGATGATGAAAATGCTCAATGAGCAGCAGGAATTGCTCATTTGATCAGAATAAACATGCCAGGAGTTTGGGAAAGCTCCTTTTATCCTTGTTTCTTTCTGATGCACACACCCCCTGCAGCACAGCATTTTGCTGGGAGCTCTTATTTAAGTGCAACATTTTCGTGGATCTTTTCTTCCCCCTCTCCCACCAGATGCTCACAGCAGTCATTCAAATCAGTGTCAAAATCCTAATCCCGGCCCAAGACCCAGTGTGGGAGCATTCTGGAAGGCAGAACGCTCAGATTTAGCTCTGTGTGTTCTCCAGCATCCCTCCCGCCCCACTCCTTTCCCAGAGGAAGGAATTGTGCTGTGCCAGGATTGCTGCCAGAGCTAAAGGGATGCTTTTCACTTTTAGCAGCACCATTCTGCCCCAGCACTGAATTTCTGCTTTAATAGTTTGATCAGCCTTGTATAAAGCCACGTTGGGTAATTAAACTGGCACCCAGATCACCCATGGAGATGCACAGTGCTATTTTTAAAGGCCCAGAATAAAGTAAATTATGACTTAGGCTGCCACAAGCCAAAATTTTCTATGCAAAGCAGCTGCTCCTAAATTTCTTTAAGGAGGTTCTTTGTTAAAGCCACGCAGTTCCTCAGAAGTAAAAACAACCTGCCTGTCAGAGACACTTCAATTATCTTTATTTTACACTGTTTTTCTTCTGGAAATAATAGTAAAGAAGGTGCTCAGGATGCTTTTATCTGAAGCAATAAACCTCTAGGATGTTCAAGTGTAATTAATTGCATTGCTTCAAAGTAAGGGCTTCCAGCAGAAAATACAAGCCTTGACATTTTTGTTATGCATAAACTCGATTAAGCTTATGCCAGAATTAAGCTGCAGGATTATATTTTCATTCCATTCTTAAATTCTCATTGAAACGAAAATAAGGGAAGCCTCCAACAAAAGCTACACTTGAGTAAAAAGTGATGACACATTCCAAGACTGAGGGATGTGAGGATTCAGATCATCGTGTCATAAATGCATTTCTTTCACGTTTGTCAGTTGTTAATTGACATTTTAAAAAAGGCATTTTAAATGCTCTAAAAGCAAACCAGGGCTTGCAAAGGAATAACAGTACAGCCTTCTTTCACAGCACAGTTCAATCAGCTCCATTTGCTGGGGTCATAAAGCAGTTAAATGTCCTTAGGGATGGAGCCCTGCCCAGGGGGGGTTCAGGGAATTTCACCCCAAAATCTCCTCTGGGGCTCAGGGAGGATGGGACAGCCCCAGGGGAGGGTCCTGCAGCACAGCCCACGCCAGAGGCTGCTCTGCCAAATGTTGCTGCTTCATCAAACACAAGGAATTGGGTGATTTTAACCCAGATTGGGTGATTTTAACCCAAATTGGGTGATTTAAACCCAAATGGAAACAGGGAGCAGAATCCTAAATACCTGATCTGTGGTGAGGGTGAAAACAGGGAGAGGACAGGAGGGAATTCAGCATTAACTGGACGCATGGCTCAGATTTCCAGACTCTCTGGCTGGCACTTTTCAGTACTGAAGATTTTTTATTTTTCAGTGGCTGAAGACCCTGAGCAATCTGGATTCCACCAGAGGCTCTTAGAGAAACAGCCCTGAGCTGCTCCTGACACAGGCTTTTAGTGGCTTGCCCTGAAATGTTATTTTCCTACTTTTATTCTTCTATTTTGACTGTTTTGATCCGGGTTGCAGGCAGAGGATGATCCAACGCTGGGATTTCTGTAATTCCTCCTAAAATTGCTCCTCAGAGCACCCCAGCACTGGCTGTTCTGTCACACTGTGCTCACAGCACTTCCAATCCCTCTCAAAGAAGAGCAGATCTCTTCCCATGAATCAGTGGAGCCATTCCTAAGCTGCCTTTACTCAGTTCTTACTCCAGACATGTGGGAATAGCTACAACTCCGTGCACTGAACTCAAACTCTCTTTTTTCTGCTGCTCTTTGTCCCCACTCCTGACCCTGGGAGGGGATAGGATTTAGTAAATAAGGCAAATTTTTTACTAAATAAAAATAAATGTTTATCACATTTATTTATTTATTTTGTTTATGTATTTATTATATCTGATTTATCTGTTTATTTATTTTGTTTATGTATTTATTATCTATGATTTATCTGTTTGTTTATTTATTTTGTTCATCTATTTATTTCAGGCTGAATTATCCGTGCCTGCACTTGGCATCCAGAAAGCCCTGGGAGGAGCCAGTGAGAGGAATTTCAGGAAAGCTCAGTGGTGATTTAGTGTAACTTTGTTAATCAGGACTAATTTTGCCCCCTGCTTTGGTTGGAGAATGGACAATTAACAATCAATTTCCTTGCATCAAGGAAATGGATTGGAATTGAAAAGGAAATCGAAAGGAAATTTCCTTCCCTTTGCCAAGTTGTGGCCCCATTAGAAGATATTTCTCTGTGGCCATGTTTTCAGGCTGTCAGTTTGATTTCTGTTGTCTGTAGGTTTGCAAAGTTGTAAATAGAAAATCCCAGAGTGGTTTGGGTTGGAAGGGAGCCTGAAGATCATCTCATTCCAGCCCCTGCCACCTTCCAGCATCCCAGGTTGTTCCAAACCCCATCCAGCCTGCCCTGGACACCTCCAGTGTGTGTTAAACATGCAGGAACTGGAACAAGCTGCAGTCCCAGCATGAAATATGCATGATTTTCTCCCAGGATTTCTGCAGAAGCAATTCCATTTTGCATTTGGATGTGACTTTTACTGGATTCTCAGGGGTGAATTAGGAGTCTGTGTGTTGAGTTCAGTTCCTCCACCCCTGGAAATCTGAAATTCAAGGCTGCAGCTTGGAACTCTCCTCACACACCCCTCTGCAATTTGTGTCATTTTCTGCAGGAAGTGTCCTATATCAGGTAAGAACTTTTCATTTTAAGGATTTATTGAATCCATAGATCATCTGCTGAGCAGATCAGTTCTGGCCAGACCAATGCAGTAAAGCAGAATTTTTCTTCCTTTTGCATGCTTGAGGTCATATTCAACAAAAATTCATATTCAACCCAAACCAGCAGCAGACGTTCTTGTCACCTCATACACTCCCTTCAACTTGCTGGATTTGCAATCCCAGACTCTCAGTCAGTCCTGCTCCAAAAACCCCCCAAAGCTGGCAATGCTATATTTAAAGGCACAGAATAAAGAAAATTATGGCAAATGAGTGTGGGTGGGTCCCTTTCGCAGTGAGTGCCCAGCTCTGGGCTGGGGCAGCCCCAGGTTTGCAGCACTTTGGGGCCTCTCTCAGGGCAGGAATGGATTTCTGTGCTCCCAGCACCTCTGGAGCCTCCAGAAACCCAGGAATGAGCACAGAGCTGGGGAATTCTCTAATATTTGTGTCACATCCCCTCCCTTGCTAAAAGCCAGCAGGTTTTGATTGCTTGTTGGTGAATATTAAGGTGATTCGCCCTGATTTTGTCTCTGGAGCCAGAGCCAGCCCAGTGCTCCAGCTCAGGGACTCCTGCAGGAGGGAGGGGATCTCCCCTGAGAGCAGAGCCCCTGGTGCAGCCCAGCCAGAGGGGTTTGCTTGGCTGCCTGCCCACCAAATCACCTCTGAAAGCATTTCCTACCCCTGGAAAATCCCTGCTGCTGCTGCAACAAAGAATTGAGCAGATGCACAGCTCAGACTTGGAAGGGAGTGACCCAAATCCATGAAATCACTTCAGATTTTGGCTCTGGACTAAAGATCGATCCGCTGCCTGCTGGGTCCTGCCCTGCTTTCCTGGGTGCTTGTCGCAGACATCTTTTCACTAAAAATCCTTTCTTGGGATTTTTTCCCTTCTGAGAAGCTGAGAGGCCCCAGGAAACAAAATGTAACCAATGGTTATCTGCTGCTGTGGGATGCATCAGGTGTGTCTGGGATTGGTCTCCTGTGGGTGTTTGGATTTAGTGACCAGTCACGGCAGAGCTGGCTCTCACTCTCTGCCACAGATTTTTGCTATTCATTCCTTTCTGTTCTTAGCTAGCCTTCTGAGAGGAAACTTCTATTCCTTTTAGCATAGTGATAATGGAATATATATATCATAAGATAATGAATCCAGCCTTCTGAACATGGAGTCAACATTCTCGTCTCTTCCCTCATCCTGAAAACCCTTGTGACCGCTGTCACAGGTGCTGATGATGGAAAGCATGATAATGCTGATTTACCCTCAGAAACAGCTTTTGGGATCTGTTTAGAGCCTGTTTTCTGTGGCAGAAATCCTGTGATCCTCAGGCAGTTCTCCTGGTCTGTCTCTCACCATTCAGAAGACACCAGTAATGGCCACATTTCCACGTTTATTCCAGTGGGATTTGGGTTGTCATCAGTTTCTATCTCACACCAAAATTCAATCCATCTTTATTCAGCTTCAGAACGTGCTAAATTGTTCAGATATTTTAAAGCTCTTCTTCCTTAAGGCTTCTGAGTGAAATTCTACATTTATTTAATAAAGCAGCCAGGATTTACTACACCAGCGCTGGTAAGCACTTTTTACTCTCCTCAAGATAGATTAGAGTTGACTGTAGACTCTTTTTTTTTTTTGCTACAGCTGCACAAGTTTACAAGTCACAATTGAATTACCAAACTGAGGAAAAGAAAGATTATTCCTGTGGGTGCAGTGCAGGTTGCAGACTTGTTTTCTTTTAAAGAAGGGTTTAAAGAATTAGCAATAAATGCTATCAGCTGCAGCTAGAAAATGATGCTGACTTATTACTTTGTGGGGACCCTCCTGGGCATCATGAAAAGCAAATTCCTTAGCTGAGTTTTCCAGAAAAAACTCCAAGAATGCCCTTTTAGACACCTTAAACTCAGATCTACTCCAGAGGGAAACTCAGCTTAGAGGCACCCCTGGCTTGCCCCTGGAGCTGCACAGCCTGCAGTGCTTAAAGAGTTATTGATTGGTTTATTTCTTGTTTAAACAATGTGCTCCTGTTGTGATTTTCGGAATGTTATTTCAGCAAGTTTTGCAGGTGCTGTTGCACATCAGGCTTTGCTCTTTTTTTTCCTGCACCTAAAAAATAATTCAATATTGTGAGCCATCACTTTTTTTTCCTCTCCACAAAATGTGTTTGCTGCATTTTGTCCTGCTCTGCTGAGCAGCCTTTCACTGTAAAGCCTCAGATCAGTGACATTTCTCCTCTCTGGGTGAGCTCCTGACAAATCACCAGAGTTTAGAGGTGCTCGCAGTTGCTCTCTTGGCTGCTGTCATTACTGGAAGCCTCTTGTAAGCCACCCCCCTGTCTGAGCCAGGACTGACACCGACCAGCACAAAAAAGCCTTTTCCACCAGAGGGACGTGCAGGACCGTGACCGTGTTCACAGGGGAGAGACGAGGATCTGACTCCGTGTTTCAGAAGGCTGATTTATTATTTTATGATATATGTTACATTAAAACTATACTAAAATAATAGAAGAAAAGGTTTCACTATAAGGCTGGCTAAGAATAGAATAGCAAAGAATGATAACAAAGGTTTGTGGCTCGGCTCTCTGTCCGAGCCAGCTGGGCTGTGATGGCCATTAATTGCAAACATCTAACATGGGCCAATCAAAAATCTACCTATTACATTCTACAGCAGCAGATAATCAAAGTTTACATTTTGTTCTTGAAGCTTCTCAGCTTCTCAAGAGGAAAAATCCTAAAAAAAGGATTTTTCATAAAAGTTGTCTGCGCCACAGGATATTCAATCCAGCTCCTGAAGACCCAGAGTCAGCTGAGAGCTCAGCACAGCTCCTGTTCTGACACTGATCAGAGCTGCAAACCCTCAGAGACCTGGGAAAGCATCTTCTGCTCATTGAGGAAATCTTTGCTGCACAAAGAGGAGCTGGCAGCTGAACCCTGCCCACTGAATCAGGGCTTGCAGCAGAACAAGCCCAGACCGTCTCACTTAACCACTACTGAATTCAAGGCAGCAGAGACAGATGGGCTTGGAGTTATCTCCTGCAGAAGCCTTTATTGTTGTGGTAGAAATCCATTTAAGCACTCCACGAAAAGTAAAACACTCGGAGCTGCTGGAGAATTCATTTCTTACACAGCCCTGATGTTCCTCAGCATTGCTGGGCTTTAGGTATTCATTCTTCAAACGTTTCCATTATTTGGCTTTCTAGAAACGAGCCAGAGCTTATTTCTCCCCAAGAAATGAGGGATGAGGTGTCCGTAAAGAGATCTGTAGCTCGTGTTATCTCCTGTTCTGCCTCTAAATCTGGGTTGCACTGAGCAGTTCCCCCTGACTCTGATCCCTGCAGCTGCTCCCTGGAATTATTTCCATTTTCATGGTATTGAAGTTCTCATCAGTGTCTTCCTTCAGTGCCCAGGGAGATTTATTAATGAAAATAAAGGGAAAAAAAGGCAAAATTGCCCAGATTTCATAGTGTTGGGAAACTGAGCTGAGATGGTTAATTTGTACCAATAAGTGCTGAATGCTTATCAATATTTCAATATTGATTTTAAATATTTGTGGTTGTCTGAAAGTTCACAGGGAAGGGAAGGGAAGGGAAGGGAAGGGAAGGGAAGGGAAGGGAAGGGAAGGGAAGGGAAGGGAAGGGAAGGGAAGGGAAGGGAAGGGAAGGGAAGGGAAGGGAAGGGAAGGGAAGGGAAGGGAAGGGAAGGGAAGGGAAGGGAAGGGACTTAGAGCTCCGTGCATTTATTTCTCTGTTCTCAAACCTGCTTGGAAAAATACTCTGTGTGCAGGTGTGTTCTTCTGGGGGCTGAAACAAAGAGTTGGCAGCTAATTGGGAAATTCTTCAGACATCTCACACTCTTCCATTAATCTTTCTAGGAATGGTATGTAGATAAAATATGGAAAGGAGAAATACAGCAGAATTCCATTTACTCCAGAACATCCTTTGTGTTTAAAAAATGTCCTGTCTCAGGAAAAGAACTGATCCAGCAAACTGAACAGGATCAGGATTGGATGTGTTGGCACCTGGGAATCATTTCCCAAACCCTGATCCCATTCTCTCAGTTGGTTGCAGCACTTGCTGAGCCATAAAAAGGCCAAAGTGATTGAATTAACTCTCATAAAATGTTCAGACACTGCTAGAAAATGATGTAACCACACATAAAGCCTTGTTAAAAAAAAAAAAAAAAGGGAATATGTTTTCCTTCTCTATGTTTCAAAGTTGGTTTTTCCTTTTTATTTAGTGACAAAAGAGCTTGTGAAAAGCTCAAAGCCACCCCAGTAGCTTTTCAAAAATACTTTTGCCACCAAGTTCTTTTGAGCAGGATTTTTTTGGGCTCTGCAGTTTTGTGGTGTGTGCAGCCCAGATTGCTGACAGCACAGAGGATCCAACAGACAGAGCAGATTTCTGCACTGGGGGAACAGAGGCAGGCAGGGAGAGCTGGCTCTAAACAGAATTTACATCCCTGAGGAGTGAAAGAAAGGAAAAAAGAGAGGGGATTTCCCCTTATTTTTGCCAAAAAAAAATGGATAAAATATGAATAAACCAGATTTAAAAGTAACAATCCTGCTCTCATTCATAAAGAAATCACTGATAATAAAATAAATCTCTGATTCTCAGAAAGTAACTTCTTAATTTTATCCTTACCACCTGTGGCTAAAAAGTTTTCTGGCACAATCAGCCTTGGTAAGGCACAGAGTTCACCCTGGGGGTGAAGGATGAGGGTGTGGATCCTCCCCTGGGGCAGCAGGGGCAGGGCTGTGGATTGTGCCCTCCCCAAAATCAGAGGCTGCTGGAACCGCAGAGGATCAGGAATCAGCTCTAACCCTTACAGAGCACCTCAGTGCAGGGCTGGAGTTCTTGGAAACCAAGCAAACCCCCAAGCATAAATACCCTTAAAATGAAGGATGTCCCGAGCTGGTGCCCCTCAACAGGAAAATGCTGTGGCAGGACATGGGAAGGCAGAAGGAAGAGAAATTTTATTTCCCAGCCTGGCTCATCCTCTCTTCTGGGAGCAGGGCAGGATCTGGTAGCTCAAGTTGTGTCTAAACCCCACAGTTTGTTCTTATTTAAATGTTCAAGTGTGAGCCACCTCTGTGGGATCACAGCAGCTCCCCTTAAACCTTTCTCTTAACCAGCAAAACTATTAATTGGCAATTCTGGTTGCAGAAGCTTTTCCATCAGAATGAATGCTTTCAGTGAATAACTCCCCAGCATCTCCAGCTCAAGTTTAAATAAGCATTAACGACTCTGAAGAAATCAGAAATGTTTTGCTGAGGGGCAATCAAAGCAATGTTGAGACAGCTCAGGATTATTGCTGGGTGCTCAAGCAGCCTTTAGAGCTCCTGTGCTCACAAATTAAAGAAGTTAGATACATTTGATCATTCAGAAATTATACTGACACCTTTAATGCCATTTTTCTTCTGTCTCAGTAGCAACATTTCTTTCACATTACAGATATATCCATGGGCGGGGGGAGATGGCAGATTTGACCAATTTTATACAAAATACCAATGCTCCATCTGAAATAAACTCTTAGGACAAGTAACCTCTTTATAACATCATGCAAACTATGATCTGCAGTTCCAGGTGGTTTAGCTATACATATATTTATATACACACATTTGGGGGTACAGCAGTAACACATTTTGATTGGTCATCACAACTTTTTGAGATTTTTTCAGCAATGTGGATCATTCACCTTCTTGCCAGGTCCTTCCACTTCTTCCCCAGCTGCAGTGGTCAGTGCAGCAACAAAACTGTGTGCAAAAAAATCACCTTCTATCTGACTCACAGCAGTGCAAAGTGCCCGCCAAGCCTCCTGAAACAGCCCCAAATCTCCTGTGGGGTGGGTGAAAAAATCAGGAATTTGGGCACAAAGCTGTGCCACCAATTCCCTGATGTCTTCTCAATGAGCACCAAGCAGCCATAAATCAAATTTCCAATCGGTGCAATACCAACAGGACACACTGCACTCGGCCAGCAGGGGAAGGAGCTGGAAACAGATCCCAAAAGCAGCAAATCCCAGCCCCAAGTGGCTTTCAGGGAAGCTCCCAGGTTGCTGCAGATGCTTCCCCCACACACATTTTCAAATATGCAGAAATTTTTAATTTAGAACCACATCCTCCATGATATGCAAGGCACAAAGATCCATCAATTCAGTGTGTTTGGGGCACGAGGGATGAAGGCTTTGTTAGCAGCTCATGTGAAAATCATTTTATTGAATATTGAATGTTGAATATGTCAGTCTGATGGCACTGGAGTTGGATGCTGATGGCAGAACCTAAAGCAGAGGTTTCATCCAAAATCCTTTGGAATCAATGTGATTCTTAACACCAACTTCAGTGAGGCCAGAATTTCTGCCTAAAATCTATTTTTAAATTAAATGCATAGTTATTTCTAGATCACTCTGATTACTAACTCATGGCGGCTTTTCTGCCTCCCAGGATATTTTTCTGTGAATCCCAAAAGCTTACATTTTGCATATAATAGTTATATCCAATAAAAAAATAATATGAAGCGACTCCCAAAATCCAAAGGTCAAAAATTCAGCTAACATATATTAATCTTTATTATGGAACAATGTGATAATAAATAAGTTTATGAATTCACATGACCTGTACAAAACTCTGGGAAGCTTTTGCACCAAGTTAGGTACCAGTTATTTGCCTTTCATATCTGTTAAACAAATAATCTAAAATTTTATACACCTGTGGAGTTAAGGCAAAACCAGATAAGACCTTTAACACAACAGAAGGGCTGGAAAATACACAGAAATACAAACAAGGGGGATCTCATCTCCAGCTGACGAAGTGCTTGTGTCTAAGGAAGGAATCCCTCAGGAGCTGAATAAAGCAGTAATTATCAATCAAGTTAATTAAAACTGAAGAACAAGTGCGAGGTGTCCTGCAGGGCAGAGCTGTTCAGCAAAGCTGTGCCTGCATGCCCACCTTTAACCCTGAATGGTTGGAGTCTGCTTTTCCCTTTAGGAATGAGTGGGAAGGAGGAACCCCTTCCATACCCAACCAAAGCACATCCATGACCCCTCAGGTTCGTGGGGGCTGGACTTGGCTGGGACTGAGCTTAAATATTTGGGTGAACCATCCAACACACAGCACGAGGAGAGCTCAGTCAGCACTCAGCAATAGGAACGACCTCTCTAAGACAGGGGAATGGGTGATGGCAGAGCAGCCCAGGACACAAACATGACCAATACATCAACACACAGCTCTTTGGCAGCAACACACTAACTCTTGCTTGAAGTCTGAACTGAAACCCTCCTACATGAAAGACTTGGTGCCAGTCTTTTGACAGTTAAAGAAAATCCACTTCTTCCCCGAATCCAGGAAGGGAAATTGGAATAAATCTTGCAGGCAGCCTTAGGCTGAAACCTTAAGCGTTGATATTTATTGTCTGCTTTAGTCTCAGGCCAAAGGTATCATATTTGGACACACAAAATTCTGTGGAACTTCTGAGCAGTTCGGATGGGGCCAGAATCCATGGAGAGAATCCAGAATCACCCATGAGGAAGCAATAGAGAACCGTCACTCCATGATGACAGAAACGATCTTCATGGAACAAGGATGAGTCCACACCGGGATGAACGCCACGGGAAAATGGACTTTACAGGGGGAAGACCAGGAAGCCAGAGAATGTCGAGTACTGCCACCCACCAACCAGATTGCCTTTCTCCAGCTTCAGGTAAACCTTGTCCTCCTTGTCCAGGTAGAGCAGGACCCCGTTGGTGGCGGCCTCACGGGTGACGTCCTTGTCCCCAGCGAAAGCAGAGATCACTGGCTTCCCGTTCAGCATCAGGTTCACCTGCAAAACAGCCCCTGAGAAGCTCTAATTAACTGCAAAACATCAGGAACTAGCCCTGAATATTAGCCACGGTGCAAGGGCCCAATTTTCAGTGATTTTTGGGTTGTTTGAAACTAATAATGACATTTATTTGGCACAAGAACGTGGATGTGCATGAGCTGGACCTGCAGCTGAGTGAGGCATCAGCTCAGTTGGTACAACTTTGCCTGTCTCAAGGGTTGTTTAGTCACACAGGAAAAATAAATATATATTTTCAAGCAATTTGGGCACCCAGCGATGTTACACGAGGTGTCAGAAGCACCACAGTGGGCTGGGAGCTCACGCTTCACTGGAAACAAAATGTGTGTCCCTGTCAATACTGCTGGCAGCTTACTTCTGAAGTTTAGAACAGATTTAGCTTTATAAACGAGCTCCATTTTTTTCTATAAAACACCTCCGAGGGCAGCACAGCCTCTGCTCTGAAAGCAGCATCTCTCAATAGAGATGGGGGAATGGGCAGATCCGGGCATTTTTCATTTCCCCCATGGCAAGCTTTCAGCTCTGCTGCTTTTCCTTTGCAAGCAGCTCTAATGCAGTCACAGGGGGTGAATTATGGGATGCTTACCCACATCCGCTGTGCTGGCCCTACATATGGTCCCATCAATTTTAATGGGAGTCACCACAGAATAAATTAGTGCTCAGCAGAAGTCAGGGCAGCAGAGGCTGGCATTTATTTGGGATTCACCTGTCTGGGAAATCCACTTAATCAGGTGTCTCCAGGGAACCAACTGCAGTTTAATGATGTTTAATGGCTCTAACAGATGTTGTGGGGGCAGAGCAACATCCCTTGTGAGGGGAGCCTGCAGGTGATTTAGGGGGCTGGATGTGGCTGAGATTCAAACCAGTTTGATCCACTGCAATGGTTTCTGGTTCTCCTCCCCATATACCCCACAGGGAAAGGGCATCAGGGCTTTACTCATTGCTTGTCTTGGGTTTCTCACTCTTTCTGCTCCATCAGGATCCCCTGGAATCATCTGACAGGAATTTAATGACACCAGAAGGCACATGGCAGGTTTGCAGGGGATGGTCTCACACTGGCTGCTCTAAAAGGGGCCAAGCAAACCCATCCCATCACCTCAGAACCTCTCATCCATGAAAGATTTCGTGCCACGAGCCACAAGCTGGAGCATTCCCTGCCCTGAGCCCCAAACTCCCAGGTCTGAGCACCTGTTTGTGAAATTCCAGAGTCTGAGCTGGACTCCCAGAAGCCAAGTCGTGGCATCTTTCTTGGCAATGGGCATTTTAAATCCACAGACGGGGCTGACATACACTTATTCAGCCTTCAGCATGCCAGGGAGTGAAAGGAACACTTTTTGAGCACATTAAACAGGTTGAAAGCTCACTGTAGAGATTTTTGTGAGGTCAATGTTTCACTTAAGGCTTTGTCATTGACCTGATTGCAATTCGGATTTCCCACTGGGCACTGAAGGGGCATTTCCCGAGATGGGCTCGTGGCTGTCACCAATGTCAAGAGATGGGCTCGTGGCTGTCCCCAGCCCTCTGCCATCTCCGCTCCCCCAGGAGCTCCAGCAGCACCCCAGAGCAGGCACGGGGAGATTCCTGAGCGCTGCTCCTGCAGGAATCCTGCTCAGCTCAGCCTGGCAGCCCCCAGAGCCCATCCAGGAGCAGCAGGGAGCAGGGGAGGGCTCAGACACCTCCAGGAGCTCTCCTGGGTGGAAACGAGAGAAGCCACAGAGGTTCCTGCAGCTCTGGAAGCCAGGAGGTGTCACAGCAACTGCCTGACCTGGCAGGGAGGTGAAGGAATTACACCAAGGAATTTGCTGTTGGCTCAGCAAGAGGATGTTCAGGAATTTAAAGGCTTTTCCCTCTGGTGTTTAATCAGGCAGCTCCGTTGCTATTCAAGAAGTGCAGAATTGCCCCTTTTCTCTAGTACATCACACACCTTTTATACATCGTGTGATGAAAAAAGGAGTTTAAATTGCTGTAAAGGTTCCCTAGAAGACATTGCTATAGGGACATAACCAACCTTGGTCCTCAGCACACTGAGGGCATAACCAGGTAGCTGGCACCAGATGCCAGGGCACAAATTGTTCCAAAATCACTGAAATCTGGGACCCAGAACTCCTGTGCTCCACACAGTGAGTTTAACCTGGAGCCAAACACGACTCTTCAACAGCATTTCAGGGAAATTCAGAGCTCTCTTTTACTCTTGGATCATTCATTCTGTGGAATGCTTTATGTCACCCGGATATTCATGGCATGGAAGTGAAGCTGGGGTGATTTATCTGAGGTGAGGATCCTGCCTGATTTTTGTTCATTTTAAATTAATGGGCTCTACTGCTAGGAAGTAAGACCACAGGTTGCTATAAACAAAGCTATTTTTCCTTAAAATCATATTAAATGCTCCCATGCTCAGTCAATATTCTGTCCTAAACAAACCAGTTAAATAAAGATTTTATAATCATGCTCATCAACATACCTGAATTGTTTGACTCTGGTAGACTTTAATTACGTGGAAATTGAAACTGTAAATTCCTTTCCGTGGTGATACAAAGACAGACTCCAATGTGAAAAAATTGCCCACATTTACAAGGATCTACAAACAGAAAAATACAGCATGGGGATTAGTACAGGTAGTGAGTGCTAAAGAAGAATACAGATTATTTACTTTAGAAACCATTTGCCCATGGAAAATTTAATTTGCATCAAAGCTGGTTTATTCATCTTCTCTCAATTACTTTGGAATAACTCATTAAATGGGTATGCAGTTGTATTTATAGGACAACTTTGCTACAAATAATCTAAGATGGGAATTATTTCTTACTCTACTACTACACTATTCAAGTTCTTCCTTCCACACATGTTTTTAAAGAGGCACTGTTGTTCATCACTACCCAAAATGCCATAAAACCACCAGTTCTGGGAGTGGCACGTGGATTTTGGCTGAAGAGCAGTGGCCGAGGCAAGGCTGCCTTCCCAAGAGCCAGGTGTGAGCAAGGGCTGCAGGAACAGCAGGAGTCAAACCCAGCTCAGCCAGGCTGGGCTCCCGGAGCACCTGGCACAGCCCAGCAGAGCCCGCCTGGGAGCCCTCGCCTGTTTGTGCCAGCGCTGACAACAATCTGGGCTTAATTAAACAGAGAGAAGTGGCACAGGGGAAGGTATGAGATGAGTGCATCACCCATACGCTACATATCCTCTCGAATGACTGCATTTTGCTCCTTACCACCTCATGATGCTTTATTTTTAATGGCTATTCCCAGTCTTCTTTGTGCCGGGCAGAGCCATCGGAAGCCTCCAGGACTGTCCATGGAGTTTTGGGGTGATTTTTAATGGATATTTCCAGGCTCCTTTGTGCCAGGCAGAGCCCTCAGAAGCCTCCAGGACTGTCCATGGAGTTTGGGGGTGATTTTCGGTGCCATCACTAAGCTGTGGGGCACATCTGGCTCCAGCTGCCACCACAATTGACACGGACAGGAAGAGTCACCAGTCTCAATGACTCCGGGAGCTGGGATGAAAGCGTGTGCTGGTGCCTGCCCTTAATATCTATGCTGGGCTGAGCGGAGCTGGACCGTCAGTTGTGCCGGGAAAGTTAAAGGGTTTTCCCTTAGAATCCTCTCTCCTTCCTCTCTCAGAAGCTGCACAAACCATCCAAACCCTACCCAGGTGCACTGAGCCCCCTGTCCCATCCCTCGGGGCGATGTCACCCCATGGGGACACCGAGCGCTGTCCCCGCGGCACCCCCGGGCTCGGTGCCGCTTCTCCCGCAGGCGCGGAGGGGCCGGGGCCGCACCCGGGGCAATCGGGGAACCTGTGCATCCCCAGGCTCTGCTCGTCTAAATAAACCTCGCCTAAATCAGCCCTGCCGCCCTCCCCGGGGCGGATTCCCGGCTCCGGGATGCGGGGAGGGCACCTGTTGATGGGGGGATGCTCGCTCACCTGGTCGAAGTAGATGATGCGCGTCTTGTTGCTCATCTCGGAGGGCTCGTGGTTGGTGCTCCGCACGGCCGAGAAGGCCACCTTGGAGTTGGCGGCCCGCACGGAGATGCCCAGCGGCGAGGAGGAGGACGAGGAGCCCTTGGCGTCGGGGGCCGGGTTGGAGTCGCACACCACCAGGCACTTGCCCTCCAGCACGATGGGCTCCGTGTCGTTCTGCGCGGAGGCGACGCGGCCGCCCAGCGCCAGGGCCAGCAGCAGCAGCCGCCAGCCCATGGTGCGCACCCGCGGCCGCTCCGCGCCCCGCTCCGGCCACCGCGGAGCCTCCGCGCCCCGAGCCTCCTCCTCGCCGCACACCGCCGCCGCTTTATGCCGTCTGCTTCTTTTCTTCTTTCTTTTTCTTTTTAATTCCTTCCCTCCTTCCCCCTTTCTTTCTTTCTTTCTCTCCTTCTCTCCTCTGCTCTCTTTAAGCTGCCCAGAGAAATCCGCGCCCCGCTCCGGCCACCGCGGGAGCCTCCGCGCTCCTCTCCTCCTCTCCTCCCACCGCCGCCGCTTTATGCCGTCTTCTTTTTTTTTTTTTTTTTTTTCTTATCTTCCCTCTTTCTTTCTTTCTTCCTCTCCTCTGGCTCTCTTTAAGCCGCCCAGAGAAATCCGCGCTGCCCACAACGCCCTTTCCTCCCCTCTCTCCACATCAAAAAAAACCCGTGAGAAGGGGAGGCGGGGAAGCAAAGCCCTCAGGTGAATGAATTATTGCTGAGAGGGAGGAACGAGGAGCGGCGGAGCAATGAACGCGTGCGGCGCTGCCGTGCCTGCCGCTGATTCCAGCTGCGGCTCCGGGATGCTCGGAGCGGGGAGTGGGAGCTTCCCAAAGCTGCCAGATGCTGCTGTGATAGCGGCGGCAGAGCTGCACACTCCCCTCCCTCCCCTCTCCCTCTCTCTGTGTCTCTCTCTCTGTGTCTCTCTTTCCCCGCTCCTCTCCCCGGCACAAATCCCCAAATCCCCAAATCCCCAAATCCCGCCCTGGGCAGCGCTGAGGTCACAGCGAACCTGCCCAGCTCCCACCCTGCGGGGCCCCTCGAGGATTCTCTTGGAATGGTGGGGGACACAAGACAGATAATGGACTTTGGACCTGCTTAACATGAGAGGTTTGATACCAGGATGCCTTGGGGAACTTTGAAAATTAGACCTGGATTGCAAAAAGGTTAAATCAAACAGGTTTACCGAAAAAAGAAAATCCCATTAAACTCTGCAAGCAAGAGGTGTTGTTATATGCATACGTTTGTGTGTGTGATTTTAATAATCATTGCAGTACACATTACCAGTCTGCCTCAAATACTACAGAAGTGTTTGGTGTGGAGAGCTGAGGGTGAAGCATTAATTCTGCAGAACTCAGCCAATCTTTGAGAAGCCATAAAGCAGCCAAAATTCTTAGCAAGCATCAATCTCCCGAAAATTCAGAAGGCCAAATTCAAATTTTAAGGAATCCCATTGGTCAGGCAAGAGGCAAAAATATTTCTGTTTTTAGGAAATCAATATCCTCTTGCTCAGTGACACAACAAAGATGGATGGAAAGGTCCAGCAGGGAAGCAGGATTTACTGCAAGGAAAGGAAACAAATACTAGAAATCAAACAATACAAGGAATCAAACAAATACTTGCAGCACAGCTTTGTACCTCTTGTAGAAATTTGATCTGCAGATTAAAAGATTCACTCCTGTGCGCATGAGGGCTCCAACAAAACAAAGCCATGGCAAAAATATTTATTGTAAATGCAAATGTATAAATAGTTCCACACTGTTTCAACATCTCCTGCTCCAAACCTGTTCTGCCCTGGCCTTTTAACACTGCACAAGTAGCAGCAAATAGAATTCCATGTGCACAGAAATTTCAATTGGAACTTGAAACTGCTGATGACTTTGAGAGATTAGTGGTTTGTCAGAGATTAAAAACTTTACAATCATTTTAGAAACTGGGTTTGGATTTTGCTTTGTTGTGGACAATGACATCAGGTGTCTCTACAGATATTCCTCCTAAAATCCATTCTAACCCTGCTCCCTGCCAGTTTGAAGCCATTCCCTGGGTGCTGTCCATCCATCCCTGTCCAAAGCTTCTCCATCTTTCACTGCAAGGCCACTCTGAGCTCACCCCTGGTCTCCTGTCCAGGTGAGCAATCCCAGCTCTGCTCCATCCCTCTGCCCATCCTGGAGCCTCCTCTGGGCTCCCCCAGCAGCTCCAGCTCCTGATGACTTTCACTGGAGTAAAATGGGCTGGAACTTGGCCGGGGGACCCCACAGCTGGAGCAGTGCAGAGCTGGGCCGTGGCCATCAACTTTCTCCAGGTGCTGCTCCAAGAGACATCAGGGCTATCAATAATATCCTGATCCACAAATCCACACCTGAGGCAGCAGCCTGGAGAGTCCCTGTCACCAAAACCCCTGATCCACACCAGGAAACACATCCTCCTTTCTCCCGCCCAAACAGCAGGAAGAGAAAAACAAACATCCAGGGACTCCATGGCTGTTTGTTACAATCCCTCTTTGGTGGCTGAGCTGGGCTTTAATTGCTGAGGAAATGAGGGAAGTTTGCTGTGTGAGAGGTGAGCTGAAAAGTGGAGATTGCATTTAATTCATAAGCAGCAAGGTTAATGATTGCTCTTATTTCATCTGACAAAGAATTCCTCAGTATTGATCCAGCTCCCTCTAACAGGGATTTTGTGTTTCTTCCTTTGAAAGAAAAATGAGTAAAATAAATAGCAACAGCACACAACAATGGAAATTCAGTTAGATTAAGCTCACAGCTTCTTTCCCTTTCTGGACACACACTGTGTGCCTGAAACTGCCTCCAGTTGGGAGAATTTTGCTGTTTCACAGGAGACTTCCAGCACTGAGGCAGCTTTCTGACAGAGGGAAGAGCCACAGGATAAAACCCCACGTTTGCATTTACATTTCCTTGTACCTCTCGCCTTGTAAACCTGCATTAAATACAATTTCTGTATCAATATTGCATGAAACCTCCCAAATCTCTTCTGAAACAGAACATCCTGCTTTGTATAATTAGTCATTTGCCTTACAAAAGGGAGGAATAATCTGCCTCAGACTTCCTCTCACGCTTGGTGCTTGTGCCTGGAGGCCTTTGGAATTTTTCTAACCCCTCTGTAACAGAGCCCTCCTTCCTCTCCTGCCTTTTCTTCTTCAGCCTAATTATATTTCCCTTCATTTGCGGAGCCTGGAGAGGTTTCTGCAGGGAGCTGAGCCCCCCAAGCCCCTGTGGGTCCCCAGTGCTGAGCCCACCCTGAGCAGGAGATGGGGCTGAGGGGGAGCAGGGGGCTCCATCCCACGGTGCTGGTGGCATTCCCCACCTGTGGTCGTGGCCAGGCTTTTCCCTGGGCTCTGATGACGCCAGCAATTTATTTACAGACACGAACAGGATGGGGCTGCTATGGAAAGTGTCTCGAGCTCTTTATTTTTTCAGTATCAGTCTCATTACAAGATTATGGCAACGGAAAGATGCTAACAGCTCACAGTCCCGGCAGCAGGCCAGAAAACTTAATGTTACAATGTACTTTATAGGCTTCTTGACCAATCACACAAAGCAAAAGCACATTGACAGTAGGTCTACCCAATCACCATAAGCACACATAGCTTTGGTTAAACAATGCCTGCTTATTTCCAATACAATACCCACTTGTAAGAAACAACGCACAGAGCTCCATTCTTGAGCTTTAACCTTCCTAATATCTTGCTAGATAAACTTTCTGCAACTTAGAAAGCCCTTCAGACAAGCACTAATACATAGATTTATTGGCTCTATTTGCCCTTATCTTTTCTACAGTTTAAATAGTTTTTTTCTGGTGACATATTTCAAAACTGCTGCTTTAGCACTGTTCACAATTCTGCTGTATCTGAGGCCTGTGTTCCGCAGTTTTCCTAAAACCCTCTGAGTTTATGGATTCCCACACTCTGAGATCCCTTCAGGCTGGGATTGCAGCTCCTGGGCTGGCTGGGCTCTCTGTGTGCTGCTGGCCCCAGCACTGCGGGCTGGGGCTCTCTGCTGCTCCAGTTGTTTCTTGGCCAAAGCCAAGGCAAGTTCACCTGCCCAGTGAGGTTCTCAAAAACAGCCTGTAAATGTTTTACAAAGGAAATTTCACTTCATTCATAGGAGTGTAAAATGCAAACAGATCCTGCAGGAACAGAATGAAATCTGCAGCTGTACACTGCAATGAGTAGCAGGTTTTGGTCTGTGGTGGTGTTCACAGGGGTCCCAGGATGAGGGCAGAGATGAGGATCTGACTCCATGTCTCAGAAGGCTGATTTATTATTTTATGATATATATTATATTAAAACTATACTAAAAGAATAGAAGAAAGGATTTCATCAGAAGGCTGGCTAAGAATAGAATAGGAAGGAATGATAACAAAGGTTTGTGGCTCAGCTCTGTCCAAGCCAGCTGGGCTGTGATTGGCCAATAATTAGAAACAACCCCATGAGACCAATCCCAGATGCACCTGTTGCATCCCACAGCAGCAGATAACCATTGTTTGCATTTTGTTCCTGAGGCCTCTCAGCTTCTCAGGAGGAAAAAAAAACCAAGGAAAGGATTTTCATAAAAAGATGTCTGTGACATTGGTCTTTAGTTCCCTCTGATGCAGATTCAAGCCTAGATTTCTCTTGCTTTATTTTAATCTAAAATCCAATTTTTCTTGGTTTTTTAAGTAAACCTTTTTTATAGTTTCCCTATTTTAATGCACCTCGCCTCAGTCCATCCCCTCCTCAAGAATTTTCTGAACTTTCTGCAGCAGCAGCAGAACAGAGAAAACAATAAAAACCAATTTCCTACATGTATTTGTTGGGCCGCTTTCATTTCCCTGCCACTCTGCCATGATAAATCTGTGTTCCGATGGCCTCCTCAGGAAAGGGAATTTTCGGAACTCTCTGTGAATTTTAGAGGTGATTAAGAAAATGAGTCAGCAGGATGCCTGCATGTGTAAGGGCAGCACTGCTCAGATCTGCTGACAGCTCTGGCACCTGAGCTCTTTATTCAGCATTTTTGAGCAGCCAGACCTTCCCTCTGACCAAAGCTGAGCACAACCCAGCAGCAGGTGAAATCTGGGCTTTGAAATTCTCCCAGGCAGGTGCTGGGAGCAGCAGCACCTACTCCTTGATGGATGGCTGGGAATATTCCAGTTTTTCTGCTGCTCTGGGTTTGCATCAGTGTAAAAGTGACAGCAAAATGTGACCCTGGAAGTTCCTCTTGCTCCCCCTGAGGCCCCAGGTAGGAGTCAGTTGTTTGCAAATGTCATCGTCAATCTGCACTAAACTACCCACAAAGAGCTCGATATTTCTCGTATTTATGTTCATTCAAAATGCATCCAGGAAATATTTACATGTTTAACCCTCCTGTAAAAACAGAGGTCAGGTGGAGTAAGGCAAAAAACCAAGTACACACATTAGCTGCTTTTACAGCAGGGATTTGCATGTAAAACGTGTTATAAAGCAAAATTTAATTCTTGTTTACTATTGTATTTCTGTTATCTTTTGCATGAATTCCAGCCTTTGGGAGGTGTCAGCACAGCTTTCCTGCCTGCAGAAAAAGGATTTACGCACCTGAACCACAAAGTTTTGTGCATTTTGGGCTGAAGAACTTCAGAGCTGCTCCATCCCCTGCAGCTTGGAGAGCAGGGGCACCACAGCAGGGCTGGCTGTCCTTCCACAGGGCAACTTCAGTAATTCCATCACATGAAGGGTTTGGATGGGGTTTGATTTTCCTAATCAGCTTAATTCCTGACAGCAGAGGGAGAGATCACATTGTTCTGCATGGCAGGATTCAGTGTGAGCATTGGTGACAGCAGCTTGGGATATTGTCTGGGAGTTATTTACTGACTGAGAAAAGTTCCTGGGCTGGAATTGAGCAAATTTCTATTTATAATTGCATCATTTCAGGCCAAGTCCTACAGAGCTTCTTCAGGAAAATTTCTAGGAGCTACGGGAAGAATTTTGGTATAAATCTGCTCATCAGGAGTTGATCTTTCTGGACAATAACCTTTGGGGATTTTTTAGGTCAGTGCTTATGAGCAAATGGCATCACCATAGCAGAGCTCATCAGTTATTTACCCTTATGCAAAAGTGTCAGTGATTTCTGTTTCTAAACACATTGCAGCATTTCTAAACTGCATCCAGGGACTTCAAATCTGCATCTGAAACCTTTTGTTTCAATGTCTCATTTGTCAAATGAGCTTAAAGCAATATTTAGCTACTTTGTGGCTTTCTCTCGTTTAATTACTGCTGACTGCCATTGTATAAAATGTCCCCAGTGGGCAAAATTCATCCCTGGGTAAACAGGCAGCAAGTGGGAAGGCTTAAAGCTCATTTAGCAATGCCTGCAATCATTTCTGTGTGCTCCCAAAACCCTCTGTGCTGCTCACACACATCACACCGTGCTGGGAGGTGAAGGATTCAAGGCAGTGCTAAAGAAAATCTTTATTTTCACCAAGTGTTCACCCCTGAATTAGCTGCAGCTTTCAAAGCTCTCCTGCTTTTTGTTACTCTGGGAATAAAGCAGCTGGTTCAGCCTTCAGTACCTTCTAAACAGTGAAAATTTTCATATTTACATTGAATTTGGGGAGAAAACTTACCAGGTGAGCATTTTGGCAGCCCATTGGTGCAGGGACTGGAGCCTTGCACCTTGAATATCCACATCCCAAA
Organism: Emberiza elegans; assembly: GCA_024865655.1. NCBI lineage: Eukaryota > Metazoa > Chordata > Aves > Passeriformes > Fringillidae > Emberiza > Emberiza elegans. The sequence goes on from JALJVW010003097.1 coordinate 2,330,749, forward strand.
TTCTGGGAGTGAGGCAGGGCAGGATCTGTTCTTTGGGTCACCTCAGCTCTCCACCAGAGCAGCCCCTGGGTTTGGAGTTTCCCACATTTTCTCCTTTAAGATGAGCATTTTCAAACATGATTATGTTTTTTTCTGAGCCATCAACTTTGAGCACAGGAGGATTTGCTGAGAACTCTTCCAGCTTTGGTTGTTGAACAGTGAGCACCCAACAGTCCTTTCAAAACCCCACTTTTATTCTCTTTATCTAACAGCATTTCCCCCTTCTAAAACTGGTTTTGATTAGAAAGGCATTAATTCAAACCAGAAACCAGCACTCATAAGTGATATCAAAGCTTTTCTGCACAGAGCACCTTCCAGGTGACCACAATTGTAATTTTATTGCTCATTTATACAAATGAGCAGGAACACCCTGCCTGGTGCCTGCAGTTCAATTAGGAAGGGGGGGGAAAAAAAAGAGGAACACTGGAAAGCAAAGTTCAGCCACTGCCCTGGGATATAATTGTCCGTTTGTGGAAATTACATTTTTTTCACTGACTCCAGTGCTGGACAGTCCCTGCTCTTTGCATCACTGGTTTGAAGCCCTGGGAGCATTCTGCCCCTGGGGAAGATATTTGTATTCAAAGCTGTGAATTCCTGCAAACCCCTGGTGCCCCCATGGGAGCTCAGATCCCTTCAGCAGCTGTACCCAAAGCAGCTCCATTCCTCCAGCATCTCCTGGGGCAGGCTCAAGTGCCCTGAGACCTTGGATAATGTCAGGGATTTCTCCTGGGAGCCCCAGGCCCAGGTGTGGGGCTGCTGGAGGCCATCAATTCCAACAGAAATACAGAAATTACCCTCCCTGCTCCTGCCACCCTGCCAGAAATGAGCATTTGAAGGAAACAAACCATGGAAAGAAATCCCCTTTTGCCCCTGGAGCCAGTGGCTCTGACACTGCCGAGCTGTCAGCAGAGGAAACTCAGTGCAGGTTTGACCCACAGCTCCACACAGGCAAATACTGAGCCTGATTTCAGTGGCCACAACTTCTTATAACACCTTCACTAAGATTTCATATTCCAGAATGTGCCAAAAAATCAGCTCTGTGGGGAAAAAATATGTAAAAATGTAAAAAAACCACGGAAAGATGTAAAAATACTGCAGTTCTGGCAGGTCAGATTGCTCCTAAAGTAATATTTGCCACAAAGAGAAGCATCCCCCAAAGCTTTTATGACTTTTGCAGGATAAAACCATCACCTGCTGAGGAGGGAATCCAAGGACATGATCCACAGGGAGACTTGGAGCTCGTCTACAACATCCCAAATAAACATTGAGGTGTAAAAAGCATTATTCTCTATGCCACCAAAACACAATAACACAATTTAAGAGAGCTGAAAAAACTCAGCCTTCTGCTAAATAAGTTAAGAAATAAAGAATGAGGTAGGGAGCAAGGTTTAGTAATTTTTTACATATAAATCAGGACTCTCAAGCTCCCAGGCACTGAAGGAGCAGCTTATTTAGGAAAATGGAATCAGCTCCCACTCCATAGGAAAGCTTTGTGCTCTCTGAAGGCGATAGAACTTCATGCCAAGAAGGTACTTTTCTAAAATTTTAATTAATTTTTTTTTAATTAATGCTCCAGGATGTTCACACACAAAGGCACAGATATCGACCACTGGGCAGGATATATTTTTAATTGGCAGAGGCCTTGCCAGCTGAGCTATAAAACAAGAACAAGCTGTTAAATAGAATAATGGAGAAGAAAGACTCGGGGGGGAAAAAGTAATGAGAAAAAAAAAGGAAAAAATCTTTAGTTGAAAGAGACTCAACAGGATTTTGGAGCTGAAAAACCATGAAATTTATCATGAGCATCACGACTGCTGCTCAGGGATGCAGGGATCCTGATGCCATGGAAATGGCACTGGGATCCAGCATTGTCTGACATGAGTCCCATGTAAATGAAGGGAATTCAGGTTTTGGAGCTGTAATCACACACATCAAAAGCTGCCAGTGCTGCTCACAGGGCAGCACATGCACTGGGCAGGGCTGCAAGGAATTGAAAGGGAATTGAATTTCCCTCTCCCAGGCAGAAATGAGGGGTGGGAGCTGCAGATCCTGTAGGTATCACTGCTCTGATGCTGACCCGGGGCAAACACAGCCAGCTTTGTGTGAAATTAAACACCTGAACTGATTCTGTGAATGTTTTGATGTAAAATAATCTCAGGGGTGCTAATTTTGGCTCTGTTTCATTCCTTTTGCCTCTGAGGAGGGTGACTGGGAGCACAGCCCAAACAGGGCTGTTGGGAAGCCCAAATGTGGCATTTTTCATGGAAAACATCTTCCATCCCCACCTTCCAGCAGTGCCCAAGTGTCCCTGCGGTGCTGGTGGTCACCCTTGGCCCTGAAATTCCCTGTGCAGGGACAGCCAGGCTCCGTCCCTGAGCTCCTGGGGTCCCACCTGGAGAGGAGACGCTGGAGGTGGAGAAGGGTCCAATTCCTGCTCAGAGAGGGATTAAATCCCAGCTCAGAGATGGGTTAAATTCCAGCTCAGAGGGGTTAAATTCCAGCTCAGAGAGGGTTAAATTCCAGCTCAGAGATGGGTTAAATTCCAGCTCAGAGGGGTTAAATTCCAGCTCAGAGAAGGGTTAAATTCTAGCTCAGAAGGGGCTCAATCCCAGCTCAAAGAGAGGTTCATTTCCAGCTCAGAGAAGAGTTCAATCCCAGCTCAGAGAAGGGTTAAATCCTAGGTCAGGGAGGGGTTAAATCCCAGCTCAGAGAGGGTTAAATTCCATCTCATAGAAGGGTTAAATTCCATCTCAGAGAGGGTTAAATCCCAGCTCAGAGAAGGATTAAATCCTAGGTCAGGGAGGGGTTCAATTCCAGTCTAGAGAAGGGTTAAATCCCAGCACAGAGAGGGTTAAATCCCATCTCATAGAAGGGTTCAATCCCAGCTCATAGAAGGGTTCAATCCCAGCTCAGAAGGGTTCAATCCCAGCTCAGAGGGGTTCAATCCCAGCTCAGAAGGGTTCAATCCCAGCTCATAGAAGGGTTTAATCCCAGCTCATAGAAGGGCTCAATCCCAGCTCAGAGAGGGTTCAATCCCAGCTCAGAAGGGTTCAATCCCAGCTCATAGAAGGGTTTAATCCCAGCTCAGACGGGTTCAATCCCAGCTCATAGAAGGGTTCAATCCCAGCTCAGAAGGGTTCAATCCCAGCTCAGAGGGGTTCAATCCCAGCTCAGAAGGGTTCAATCCCAGCTCAGAAGGGTTCAATCCCAGCTCATAGAAGGGTTCAATCCCAGCTCAGAAGGGTTCAATCCCAGCTCAGAGGGGTTCAATCCCAGCTCAGAAGGGTTCAATCCCAGCTCATAGAAGGGCTCAATCCCAGCTCAGAGGGGTTCAATCCCAGCTCAGAAGGGTTCAATCCCAGCTCATAGAAGGGCTCAATCCCAGCTCATAGAAGGGCTCAATCCCAGCTCAGAGGGGTTCAATCCCAGCTCATAGAAGGGTTCAATCCCAGCTCATAGAAGGGTTCAATCCCAGCTCAGAGGGGCTCAATCCCAGCTCAGAGAGGGTTAAATCCCATCTCATAAAAGGGCTCAATCCCAGCTCAGAGAGGTTCAATCCCAGCTCAGAGGGGGCTCTGACTCGGGGGTTCTGAGGGGTGAGCCCACCTGAACCTTTCAGGGCTGCAGCCCCAGCTCCTCTCAGTGCTCAGGGCAGGGACACTGTTCAGCATTCCCATCAAAGCCCAAACGCTGGGCAGAGAGGCCCAAAATAAATCAGTTAACGTTCCTAAAATAAATCATTTGCACTTTTCTCTCAGAGGGGTTCAATCCCAGCTCAGAGGTTCAATCCCTGCTCTTCAATCCCAGACCTCAGTGCCAGGGCAGGGACACTGTTCAGGACCTGGGCAGAGAGGAAAATGCCAGGTTTTATCAATGCCCTTTTACAACTGTTTTCTGCTTTCAATGTTAAACACACAATTTTGTCTTTGCAACTCTAGGCCTCCTTCTCCTCCCACTCATTGAGCTCCAATTATAATTATTATTTTATTTATTATTTTATTTATTACTGTTTTATTATTTCCAATTTTAATTATTCTAATTAAAAACATGTAAAAGCCAACAAACACAACAGAAACATCTCCTCTTTTGAAAACCATGGATAATTCCCTCCCATATCCATTCCTTAGATGCTTCATGACAGTTTTTTATTTTGCTGCTCTGATGTTTTTCTCTTCCTGCAATGCAAATCTTATATATTGATTAATTTCTGTAGCATTTGTGGCAAATACATGACATTTGCCATAAAAAGTGCTATTTTTTTGTCCTGCTTAGTGAGGACAAGGCAAAATAAAACACTCAGCCAGATACTTTCTTCATTACGTAGTAAGTTTGCAATTTTTAATAGCAAAATAAACAAGACTTTGTTTAAATATTCTCCTCTGTGGGTAACAGCTCCCCATTTCATCACAAAATGTGTGAAGTATTCTTTAGAAATTAGATCACCATACAGAATAATGAAAATAATAATTAAAACTGGGTCAGAAGTTGGGGTATTCAAAGGAAAAGACTGAAAAGAGAAATTATAAAAGGGCAAAAGTGGGTTTTTTTTCAATATATGGGAATCTCAAGGTACAAAAGCACAAAATTGAGAGGCTCACCAGTGATCTGGGATATTACAGGTTAAACACCACATAAAATTACACATTTGGAATTGAATGTCTCTCAAAATCCAGGTGTTCTGCTGCACAGGTAAGCTTGGCAAGGTGCTGCTTATCAGTAAAGAAAAAAAAACCAATTAAAAATTGTTTCCTGGGCTCCTCCCTGCCTCACCCTCCCATGAAATGTGCGTTCTCACGGAGAGAGCTCCGCACACGCCTTCCTGAAGTCACAGATGAAGGAGGAGATCCACCCAAAAAGCTCCTGGGAGTCCAGGTCTGCAGGCTCCCCAAACCTCACCTGCAAATGGAAATAAAGGAATAATGGAAATAAACATTTAACTTCTGCACATCTGGGTGACCCAAGCCAGGCGCTTAGCAAAGCTTAAAGGGCAGAGAAAAGTGACACACCTCCATTATTGTCCATGTTGATATAAAGAAGAAGAGGAAGAAGAGGAATAAGAGGTAAAAGAAGAAGGGGAAGAGGAGGAAGAAGCAAATTTTGAGCTGTCTGAAGTCTCCAGGGAACTGAGACCCAAAATATCCCAAATAAAAGTGATCTAAGGAGCTGTCACTGAGTCACCTCAGTGACCTGGGTTAATCTGTCTGGCTGGACCTCAGATCTCCAGCTGAAGAGGAGAAAATTCAGCAAATCCTGGAGTTTTCTGGCTCTGAATAGATGAATCTATTAATAATGAATAGATGAGTCCATTCATTAAAGAAAATTTGTACAAAATATCTTAATCCCAGGACCAGGATATTGTTCCAGTTCCAGAGGTTATCACTGCATTTCCTCCCTTTCCTTAAGATCTCTGACCACTGTCAAATATGGGATTTTCTTTCTATTTCTACAGTGTAAATATAAGGCAAGTGGGAATTTCTTGCACTCCTCTCCCCTTCTTTTTTCCCTTTTAAAAAAGAAATGTAGCTCTATTTTCATTGCATTTCAATGTGATATGTACCAGTACGTTGCTATAAAGCTTCTTCATTTCCTCACATCTTTTTGACAGCTGGGAGAGATCCCCTTCATATTTCTGAATTAAATCCTGTAATCAAATAAAACTTCTTAATTTGCTGTAGGAGCATAGGATTAAAGCAGGAATTAAACAGCAGTGAAAACAAAATCATTCAAGGCGAAATTTTCATGTCATAAAAATTTCACATTTCACAAAAGAGGAGCACACACATTCCCTTGCAAGAATTAAAACATCAAAGACAAAAAAAAAAAGAAACATTAACATTAGAGAATTTTAAGTGTATTATAAAATGACAAAACCTAAATCCATTCAAAGTAGCAGAGCCAGAGAGGCATCACAAGGTCCTGATTTCCAGAATATTTGCCTTTTTTGCCTGTGCAGCAAACACTGCCAGTTCCAGGTGCTTAAGGGACAGAAACAGGGCTTTAGAAACAAGCCTGGAAACAAAATTGCTTCATTTTGCCTTGTTTGTAACACCAACATTTTTTAAATTCTGAAAAACATTTAAAATTATCATAAAGTATTGGGTTAAACTACAGACTTAGTGTAGGGTTAGTTAGAGAGTAACTTGGTTTAAGAGATGTATAAGTAGTCAGATAATAAAAAGTAGGATCTTGAAAAGATCTGTGTTTTATAGCTGATTATATAAAGAGATGATAAAGTATATGAAAATTGGTTGTAAATACTAGAATAATACTTTATAAATCGTTTGTTATAAAAATCAGTAGATTTATATTATATAATTAATATATTAGTAGCAAATGTTTGAGGAAGTTAATATTTTTTAACCATTTATGCAATATTAATAGTAGTAACTGTTTATTTGTGTTATTTATAGAAGACAAAACAACAGTGAAGGAAACACGCGGAGGCACAAAGAGGTGTGGGACAGCAGGGATGGCCGTGGCCGCACAGACTGGGGGCACCTGAGGTGGCAGCAGCCCTCCAGGGCAGCGTTGGGCTGGATTCCAGCCTGAATTCCTCCATCCCAAAGGCTGCCCAGGGCAGTGGAGGAGCCCCAGCCCTGCAGGGCTCAGAGGAAGGGGAGGTGGGGACGCTCAGAGGTGGCTCTGATGGGTTTGCATTCAATGCTCTGGAAGGGCTTTTCCAACCTAAAGGATTGGAAATGACTGATGGATTATCAGGACTGGATGATTCTGTGTTCCAGGGCGGGATCTTAAGGATGATCTTTAAGGTCCCTTCCAAACCATTCCATGATTCCTCAATCCTCTCTAAACCCCCTTCCGTCTGAGGGCAGAAGAAATTCTTACAAATCCTCTCTGAAGTTCTCATTATCCCAAAGTGCTTCTCAAGGGCAGCCTGCTCCTCATCCCCTTGGCTGGAAGGGAAAACAGGAGGTGCAGAAGCCCTGAAAACCCTTCCCACACTGCAGATTACAGCATGAGACACCCTCAGAAGGGAATAAAAAGCCACTTTCCCTCAAATTCTCCCCATTCCCAGGTGTCAGCACTAACTCCCAGCTTACTCCTCCCTTACTCCAGCCCACAAGGAGGTTGTGGTGGATTTACCTTCAGCTCCTTGCAGAACTGGGACTCCTGGGGTGTTGCCTTGCTTGCTTTGGGTTTGAGGAGCCTCCTGCACTGGATAAGGTTCTCCAGCTCTTTTTTTAAAACTGACAAAAGGAACAGAAAATGAGGCATTTCACCAGCACGAGGAGGTGTCCAAAGGGCTGCAATTGTCTCATTTAGGAAAGTAAAAGAGAATGTGGGTCTAAAATACATTAATCTAGGAGTATTAAGCTCCTGGTGGGAGGTAGAGCTCCTGAAAGAGGCATTTTCTCAAGGAAAAATGTGATCACATCCCTGCAAGTGCAGGATGATGAAGAGGTTGAGAGTATGGTAATGCAGCAGCCATAAACCTGCCCTTCCCTAGGCTGAGCTCTGGGATCAGCCATGGGAATAACACCCTGGATTGGAATTTTTGGAGCAGGATAACACACACTGCAGGAGCCTCGGGCTGCTCCCAGAGCTGACCCAGGGACCAGAAGGGGTTCAAGGGTTTGCCAAACCAAAGGTGAGAGTGAGCATCATCATCCAGATCTGTTACCAAAGGCTGACACTGGCAATATTGGTCTGGAGTTAAGGCCAACACCCACGTCACACCTTCAAAGCACAGATTTTGATAGATTTCAACATAATAAACATCATTTCCACCCACTGACACTCTGCTATCAGCTCTCAAAGGGTTCAGTGTAAAACCCACTGAGCTCACAGCTCATGGGACTGTTCCATGGGGAGATGGAAATCCATCCTACAAAATCCATCCCACAAAATCCATCTCACGAGATCCATCTTCCATTTGAACAACCTTGTTCTGCCCCTCCTGTTGACTTCACTGAAGTCCTTTTCAGAGAAGGAATCCAGTTTGTTTCCAGAAAGTTCTTGAACTCCAGGAAGTTTCTCCTGCTGCATTCCCACTCCCATCTCCCCGAGACTCTCCCAGCCACCCCTGTGATGGAGCACTTGTCCCACTTCACTTTTGTATTTTATGATAAACTCTATTTACCATGGCCAGTACATTTTTTACATTTCTAAACCACCTGGACACACTTCAATATTCTTTTCTTTTTTTAATTCCTCACAGTAACATGGCAGGTTAAGCATCTCCATGGCAACACTTTCACCTCAATGTTTTGAACCTCGAACTCTCTTTACAAACTACAGAGGTGCAGTGAAAACCTGTTCCAAATGACTGCACAGTGCATGAAAATCTGCCTCTGAATGTAGAAACCACATTTACATACCATCAACTTCAGCACTGAGGCCCTTCATGGACGCTGCAAAGGGAGAGAGAGAGGGGGAAAAACATGATCATGCCATTTATAATGATAATATCATTTATACAGTGAGAAGCACAGCTGTTGAAGGACTTCATTTTTTATTTGTTGATTATTTTTCCCCCTCCCCTCCTCTCACCATCAGGAAGAGCTTCAAACTCTGCCAGCTCCTGGGGGAAGGTGGCCAGCTCGGGCTGGTGTGAGAGGATCTGCTCCACCAGGGCGTGCAGGAGGGTGAAGGTCCTGTCCCTGCCCCTCAGCAGGGAGAGCTGCAACAAAGCACAGCAACAGCACACCCTGAGCTACCAGCCCTCAAAAATAAATAAAACATGGAAAAGGAGCGGCAGAGGTGCTGATATATCCCAGGTACATTTGGCAAGATAGGAAACAATGAATTAAACCTCTCCTTTTCATGTTGCTGTTTCACACACACACTCCTGGCTCATACCTGGTGTCTAACCAGGGCCTGCAGTGCGCACCACTGTCACAGACATCTTTTGTAAAAAATCCTTTCTTTAGGATTTTTCCTCCTGAGAAGCTGAGAGGCCTCAGGAACAACATGCAAACAATGGTTATCTGCTGCTGTGGGATGCAACAGGTGCATCTGGGATTGGTCCATGTTGGATGTTTCTAATCAATGGCCAATCACAGCCCAGCTGTCCAGACTGTCATGGTCAGTCACAAGCCTTTGTTATCATTCTTTGCTATTCTTAGCCAGCCTTCTGATGAAATCCTTTCTTCTATTCTTTTAGTATAGTTTTAATATAATCTATATCATAAAATAATAAATCAGCCTTCTGAAACATGGAGTCAGATCCTCGTCTCTTCCCTCTTCCTCGGACCCCTGTGAACACGGTCACACACAATTCCTCACGCCAAGGGATTTTAATACCAGGGCAGGCAGCATTTTGATGTTCTGCCTCATTAGAGGCGCAGTGTATTCAGCAGCACAAAGGCAGAGCTGCTGCCTGCAGTGGGGACACAGCTTGTGATCACAGGCACGAGAGGATTCAGGGTTCAGCAGCAGTTCGGAACCAAGGCCAGGTGGTAACATGTGAGCTCCTCATTAGGAATTGTTGCCCCTCTCCACACTGAAAATAATTACATTTATTCTTTAGTAGCATTAATACACTAACAAATATTAGCATATTATTGCTGGCAAACCTTAGGACAGGATTGTGACCGTGTTCACAGGGGTCTCAGGATGAGGGAAGAGATAAGGATCTGACTCCATGTTTCAGAAGGCTGATTTATTATTTTATGATATGTATTATATCAAAACTATACTAAAAGAATAAAAGAAAAGGATTTCATCACAAGGCTAGCTAAGAATAGAATAGCAAAGAATGATCACAAAGGTTTGTGGCTCAGGCTCTCTGTCTGAGCCAGCTGACTGTGATTGGCCATTAATTACAAACATCCAACATGGGCCAATCACAGATGCACCTGTTGCATCCCACAGTAGCAGATAACCATTGGTTACATTTTGTTCCTGAGGCCTCTCAGCTTCTCAGGAGGAAAAATCCTAAGAAAATGATTTTTCATAAAAGATGTCTGCGACACAGGATGGCTTTAATGACAAGGAGATATTTACTCACCTTAGCCAGAGAGGACAGTCGGAATCCTTTGGCCACCTCTTTCCCAGCTTTTTCATTCAGGTGGTTCCCCATGGCTAAAATGTACTCCAAGACAGCCACAAACTTTGGGCTGGACTGCAGCTGCTTGCTTGCTTGGATGTTCTGGGTGATCAGCTGGAACACACAGAGCTCCCTCAGACAGGCTGAAAATGGGGATAAGCCCGTGGGGTCTGTCCCTCCCATGCCACCCTCCCCGTCCCAATCCCCAGGGATTGTCAGCAGGGCCAAACTCCCCAGGACAAAGCCGTGCTGGCACAGCCACCCCAAAAGGAGTCACATCCTCTCTGGCTGCCAAGCCAGCCCTGCCACAACAACTGCAGCCTCCTGTGCACGAAAAGGGTTTTGCCCAAATTTCAGGGGTCGGGGGAAGCAGAGTCTGGAGCTCCATCCTTCACCTCCCTCCTTTCCATTTGCACCAGCTCAATGCTCTTATCAGAATTCTTAGCACAGTTTCCCCACAAGGAAGAATAATAATTTCCTGTACTCAAACTCAGTATAATTCAGTTTTCCCAGGGAAAAGCCACCTCCCTTCTAGGGATTTAAGCACAGAAGGGGATTTTGTTTTCAGTTAAAAAATCTGTATTTTTTTAGCACCACACCTCTTTTCATCAGTCACCAACACAGACATTTAAAAACAGGGAGAGGATGAAGCACTTGGGTGCACTGGAAGCTGTTGTTAAAGCATTTATAGCCCAGCTCAGAGGGTCCTGAAAGCCAAAATTCACATTGTCCCTTAGGATTTCAGGTGTATGTTCTGTGGTTTTAAAATACGTGCTAGCATGCATAAGAGCACACTTAGACACTAATTAGCTCTTCAGTGAACATTAAATATCCATCAAAGCAAACAGTGCGTGGAATAACTTCCAAATATCCAACGTTGGGCTTTAGTGGAGGACAGCAAAGGTGCAGCTGCAGCAGGCAGGGTCAGGAATGTCTGCACCTCCCCTGTGCTTTCCATCTGCTCCTCTCCTGAGCTCCCCTCGCTGCTACTGTGCTTTTAATCACAGCCACACAAAGGATAACAAGCACTTGCTCTCACAGAACTTCCACATTTTGTTTTCATTCCCTAGCAGAACGAGGGCAAAACCTCTGAAACATTTTGGTGGTGTGGAAATGCTCGTTGTGAATCAAAGCATGGACAAAACCTGGCAGGTAAGGCAGGGTTTGGAGCAGCAGGACCCAGTCATGAGACTGGCACTTGTTTGTTTGCATCCCCCATCCTTGGGTCATCCTGGGGAAAGGCAGAGAGGGACTGGAGCTCCCAAAAATTCCAGTCCTGAGCTGTGATCCTTAGGGGGAGCAGCTCCTCCAGTCTTCAGAAAATAATAAATCTCTTGGAGATCTGTCAGATGAACTTCCTCCTTGCCTCAGACTGATTCTTTCAGCTCATGGGGCCAGAACCTCCCCACAAAGAGAATTGAATTTTAATGGTGAAATTCACTTCTGGCTTATCCAAAGGAGGAGGAAAGGTTAATAACTCCAAATAAAATGCTGGAGATCTTTCCCTGTTCTTTTCTCTCTCTCTTTGTGGAAGTCTATTCTACTGCCACACCCATTATCCTGAACCTTGGTGGAATAATGACAATATCAAACACACAAATGGAAAAAAAAAACCCAAAAAATCATCCTCCCAAACTGCAGAGCTTGAAATCTGCACTGAGGTGATTTGGGCCTCTCTTATCAAGCTGCCAGGATCACAGACACTCAGGGGGGCTCCAGTACTCACAGGCTCCAGGTCTCTGATGCTCTCGGGGAGCTCACGGATGCTGAGCAGCAGATCCAGCCTCTGGCCCAGCTGGGGGATTTTACACATCTGCACAGAATTGAGCAGAACCAGAATAAAAACTCACATTCATACCAAAACATGCAAACTCCTTTCATTATTTACTGAGCAGTTCAGCTGTGCCATTGTTTGCCTAATTTCTGTGCTCATTTATTAATTTTATTCTAGGCCTTTAACCCTGTGGATACACTCTGGCACAAACCTGCAGATTTGCTGCATGCTCCTGGGCAGACATGGTGAAAATCAATTGCAATCCTTTCTTGTGAGCAAAAATCATTAAATACCTATAATTTTATAGATTATGGCTTCTAGATTTTGGGAATCTAGATCTAGGTCAGGATAAATACTCTGTAGGAAGAGGAGGGAGTGTGACTTGGAGACACAAAGGGATCCCTAGTTCTCTTTTTGTTATCTCCCTGTCCCAAGTCTTCATCAGAATAATCCTTTTATACTGGTTCTGGGTGAGATTGCAAATTTAAGTTCTAAACAACAGATTCTTGCAGTGGTTTTAGCTTGGAGAGTGTCCTAAAAATAGGATGGGGTGTCTTTTAATACTGCAGCTCCTCACCTCTAACATGAACTGGTCAACCACGTGCAGCTCTGAGCAAGGCCCCTTGAAGGACAGGTACCTTTCTGCATCTTTGGGTGTGGGCAAATATCTGTAAAGAGAAAATTCAAATTAGGGATCCTCTTCAATCTGTATTCTGATGAAATAATTCTGCCATTCCTTGCCCTGGAATTTCCTGCATTTTGTGTGGTTTATGTGTTTCATCTTTACTGCTTATCCTTTGGAGGCATTTGAACCACCTGGGAGATGGGAAGCAAAAGCAGAAGTGATCTGCAGATATCTCTGGATACCTGGAAATGATTCCATGTAGATAAGGCTTGAAAACAGCCAGAATGTCCACCTGCAGGTATTCAGAGAATTTAGAATGACAGAATAGTTTAGAAAAGGTGAAGCCATGAGGCAGAGGAGTTCAGGCCCTGATTTCCAAAGAGGTTGGATCCTTTCTTATCTCTGTTATCTCCTAATCACAGAATATCCTGGGCTGGAAGGACCCACAAGGATCAACTCTGTTAATTCATAATCACAGAATATTTTGGGCTAAAAGGGACCCACAAGGATCAACTCTGTTAATTCATAATCACAGAATATTCTGGAATGAGAGGGACCCACAAGGATCAACTCTGTTAATTCATAATCTCAGAATATTCTGGGCCGGAAGGGACCCACAAGGACCATCCTGTCCCTCCTGGCCCTGCACAGCCACCCCAACAACCCCAGCCTGGGGGGTTTCTCTTCGTTACCCTGATTTTTACAGGTTTTTTACTTGCTGAAACAATGACAGCACAAAGCACAGACCCACAGCTTCCTCTCAGGGTCACAGAATATCCTCCAGGGCCACAGATTTGGAGAAGATTGATGTTTTCAGCTGTGCCTCCTCTTGGAAAAACAAGCACAGCAGCACAGCTGCCTTCCTTTGGAGATCTGCCTGCCTGTCTGAGCCACCGCTGGGGGAATTCACTGCATTCCTTCAGGAAAACCAAACCCATGGCACAGCTCACATGAGAGCAGGGTAAAGAAGCTGAAATAAGTATTCAGGTCTCCTCTCTTTTCTTTCTCTTAAAACAAACTTCTAAATTTGCAGCAAGAGTGATTAAACATTCATGGGCAGAGCTATACATTTCCAGTAAAACTCAGGGAATTTACTCAAAGACGGAAAAAAGCAAATATTTTAGCATGTTAAGCACAGGACAAACACCAAGATTTATTTTACTGTTGTCAATAATTAATATGACATTTCAATTGTAAAATTGCTGGGGTGTGAATTAACTCTAGTTCGTAGCAGATGAAAATGTAATCCATTCAGTCCATTTTACCATCAAGGAAAAAAATGAATTTTCATTTAAAAATAAGTTAGCTGTTGGCAAATGAAAGGGTGTTTACTCATCATTAAAAATAGTTTGAGCTTTTAAGCAAATTCATAGAACATATTTTAAAAGGTGACAGCAAACATCTTCATTTAATCAGAAGTCTGATACCCCATAAAATTCTTTAGCTGCATTATGCATAGAAAATGGAAATAACAGATTATCTGGAAGGTTTAAAGCTTAAAGCATTAAACAATGGGAGCCATGAGAAAGGAGGCACAAAACCACGTGAAGGCATTCCATAAATATCTTTGTACATGAATGTAGCTCTAATGGAATTTGCACCATGAAAAAGATTGCCATTTCTCTGGAAAAAAAAATTAAGTTTAGAGACATGGAGTGCTTTGCTGGTAAGACATGAGGATAAAGAATCATCCAGAGATGGAGAGGTTTCTGTATCAAATTCATTCTTGAAATTCCCAATGATATCCCATCACTTCCACTGGATGCATGAGCAGGACACTGCCTTGAAAATGGAATTTTGGCTTTCACTTAAACTGTTTTTCACTCTCTAGTAGCAGGATTTTGACATCTCTAAGTATTATTCACTCTCCTGATGCCTCAGGTTTTGGCTTTTCTATTTTTCAGGTTCTGTGCTGCTTTAGTGGGTGGGTCTGGGCTTCACATGAGGGGATGCTGAGCTGTGTGCACAGAGCAGGGAGACAAAACAATTCCTGCTCCAGCTGGGCACCAAGGACAAATGACCCAAATCTCAGCCCAGGAGCACAAACCCCGTGGGCTGCAGAGAGAAAAACAAGCAGGGTGGGACTGCCTGGGCTAAAGCTGGGATGGGACAATGAACTGCAAGGTGCAAATGGAACAGAGCTGATCCCAGGGACAGACCCCGTGCCCGGCCGTGCATTTTGGGGCCATTTTGGTTCATCTTGGGTGCAGCCCTGGCTGGGCTCTTGTGCTGCCCAAGGTGGATGCACTGAGGAGATCCTTTGAATAAATCCCTGCTTTATTCCTTATCTCCGTCCAGTCTCTGTTCTGGCTCAGCATGCACAAGGCATCACTCCAATAAAAGGATTTTGATAAAGTATTTTTCACTCTCCAGTGGTAGAATTTAGACCCTGTGCTCTGGCTCAGACACCCTGACAGGTACAATTTGCACTGAGAGCAATTTTCCAGCCCTGGACTGTCCTGTTTGGAGTCTGTCCTGCCCGCAGGTTCCCAATTAACTGGAGGCCACAGTTCCAGTGGTGGGATTTGCCCTGGGACACCAGAATTGAGTGGGAGCTCTCCAGAAGTGCTGAGTGCCAGCCCACCACAGAGCCTGGTAACAGGGGAACCTGGAGGGGTGATGCTCCGGGAGAATCCCTGCCTGCTCCTGCCATTCCCCAGTGCCTCGGGAATCCAAGACTTCATTTTGAGACAGATCTCAACGTCACGCTCAAAACTCTTGGGGTGGAAAAAAAAAATTCAGTTTCCTTTCAATGCAAGATTTGCACATGGGTTCATCGATTTTGGCAGTGAATAACAATCCCAGGGACAGAACCCTTGAAGGCAGATAGCATGGTTTGAATCCTTGAAATTATACAGCACAGAGCAACACAACAATCGATATCCCTTACACATTCCACTGCTGGGAATATTCCCTCAGCATTATTGCCATCAAAGAAAGACTTCAAGGAAAAAAATATGATATTTCAAGCTTCATTGCCATCATTATTATTATTATTGTCTGATGGCAAAGAGCCCAGAGGCCATAAATCAGTGATGCCACAGCAGTTTGAACAGCCTGGAGATCCTGGACTGAGCCTGCAGTGCCAGGACTGAATCCTGAGTGTGATAATTCACTCGTGGGGAATTTTGGAAGGAATTTGAGATGGGGCTTTTGAGTTTATTTTTGACGATGCTGTTTATTTTTCTTATTTTCTACCGAGGTAGGAAGGGTGAGTTCAGCTCACATCATTAAGGCATGGCTCAGAAGATCACAAGAGCCTTAGTTACAAGGAGTTTCACACCGAGCTTCTGCATGTAAAAATGTTTATTAAAATGGCCCAAGTATCACATGGGGACTGGGCTGGAACAGATCCCACTCCAGGATCCCACTTCTTTCCTTTCTTTCTATATCTCAAACCATCAAAAAAGATAAATTCCTGTGAATTTCACATGCCAATAGTTTGCTCACACTGAAATCTGTCCAGCTACAGAAATCTCCACTCTGCTCCAAACCCCAACCCCTGCCATTCAAACACACAAATATTCCCAATATCCCATCATCCCACAAATCTCCTTTAACTCTTGTCTGCCTTCCTCCTCTCCCAATCTTTCCAAACTTCCCTTCATTTGCAGAAGATTCTGCCCTCTCCAAAAGGCCCCAACCCCAAACAATTCCCCCCAAAATTACCTCCTCAGTGCGGTAATCTGCTCATCTGTGAGCCCCCCACTCTCCTCGTGGATGATGAAGAGTTTGTCCTTCAGCTCACTTGGTTTTACACGGAAACTTTTAAGAAAAATGTCTGGAGAAAAAGGATTCTGGGGTTACTTGGAAGGAAATGCTTGAGGGAAGGGAAATCACCAAAGTATCTTATCTATACTTAGCAGAAGTAAAAAAGAAAAAAAAAAAAAAAAAAAAAAAAACCAAACAAAAAACACAAAAACAAAAAAACCCAAACAAACAAAAAAAAAACAAAAACAAAAAAAACCAGAAAAAACCCAAAAAATCTCAATATTCATATTTTCTTTAAATTTACAGAGCAGTCCTCAAGGAAAAAAAATTTGAGGATGATTTTCTTGTCTCTTACTGATACCTGCTCCCTGTGTGGCAGGAATTTGTTTTTTCAACAATAATCCACTAGAAAACTTAATTTTAATTTATATTTTCTCCTACACTGGCCTTGAATTTAGTGTGGAGATCTGTCAGAACTCTCATTTTCCTCTGGTGTTCCACTCAAAATCTCCAGAATTTTGAACCTACTGGCATTTTGGAGCTTCATCTTTTTATTCATTAATTTAAGGACTGTGGTTTGCAGCTCTTGCAGGAAGATTAATCAGAATTCTCAGGATCAAATTAACTTTTGATCTGAGTACTGTCCATTATAATAAGGATATGCCAAAACTCTCACTGATGAGGATAAGATTAAGAAAGGGATGTAGAACAACTCTGTGAAAAACGCTGTGAGAGGAACAGGATCAAAAGGAGGAATTGTGCTATTTGCAAAGCAAAAGAAAGACATTTCCTCAAAGAAACTGCAATAATTTAGTAGATAAAAGTGCTATTACAAGATTCTTTTATCTGCAACAGCACTTTGCCATCACTCTTCCTTTTAACCCTTCAAATTGTTAGTCAAGGGATGCAATAATTCTGAGATATCTCCATTTACATGTCCCAATTAAAACTTTACACGCTCTCCAAAATACATTTTTTTCTTCATTCATATTCACCAAGATGAAATCATTAAAACTTCAGAATTGACTGCCCCAAATTCTTTACACATGTAACCATCTTAAAGCATCTCTAGGTTATAGAAATTTTTGGAGAGGCATCTTTGTAGCAGAAATCAGAGTGCTCTTTGAAGAACAATTACTGCTGCTCCCTTAATATCGACCCCTTCTCATCAAAGGGAATGAAAGAGCTTTACAATATTTTGTTAGGAGGAGCAGGGCTGGGCGTTGAGCTGCTTCATTAGCTCTGAAAGGCTGTCCCAGGCCAGGCTTTGGGTGGAATCCCACCTGAAGGAGGGGAGCAAAGGGTTGTGCTCAGGAACAGGATCCCGAGCCCTCGGCCAGGGAGAAGCCAAGAATTCCTGCCTGGAGCTGCCCCAAAGGCTCCTCACGCCAGCCCAGCCCCTGTATGGGATCCTTCACCCCACTGCAGCTCAGCACTGCAAGCTCTGCCTCCCAGCCTGCTCCTGGGGACTTTGCAGCCCATTAAATGGCAAAAGCCTTTGTAGTCACAGGCTTAAATTGACCTCATAGGCGCTGAGGATGACTTTACACATCCGCCCCAAGACAGCAGCATCACAGCTTGTCACCAACATCTTTTATGAAAAATCTTTTCTTTAGGATTTTTCCTCCTGAGAAGCTAAGAGGCCTCAGGAACAAAATGTAAACAATGGTTATCTGCTGCTGTGGAATACAACAGGCACATCTGCGATTAGCTTATGTTGATGTTTCTAATTAATGGTCAATCACAGCCCAGCTGGCTCGGACAGAGAGCCGAGCCACAAACCTTTGTTATCATTCTTTCTTTTTCTATTCTTAGCTAGCCTTGTGATGAAATCCTTTCTTCTATTCTTTTAGTATAGTTTTAATGTAATATATATTATAAAATAATAAATCAAGCCTTCTGAAACATGGAGTCAGATCCTTGTCTCTTCCCCAATCCGAAAACCCCTGTGAACACAGGGGTCACAGCAGCTCAGTGGCACAGCCAGGTTTTATTTTTTATAAAAATAATCAGCTTGGGGGTTTATCTCTACAGCAAAGGGCCACTTTGGAGCAGCTGAGCCCTGGGGTCTTGTTCTACAAAGAGAGAAGCACTGAATTAAAAGAGGATTTCCACCCAACCTCAATCACTGCCTGTGAGTGGCAGAAAGCCCAAACAGCAAATGCAGGCAGGGCTCAGCCCAGGCTCCCCGAGAGGAGCTCGCAGCCCCTCTGGATCCACTCACTGAAGTTGTGTGCAACTTTTCTGTCCAGCAGGATGTGCTGACTCACTGGAGGCTCAGTGCCCAGAAGCACTGCTGTGTCCTGGATCTGGAACTGCTCACACAGCCTGCACACGTCTATTTTCCTCTTGCACGGGTCACACGATCCCCAGACAGATTTTTGAATCTAAAAATACAGGAGGGACAGAGGATAAACAGAAAGCCAGGAGAACAGAGGATCTTTGTTCCATGCAAACACAGAGAGGGGCATCCAGGTCCCTTTGTGGTACAGCTGCATTCCTATAACTCCCCATGTCACATGGCTACAATATTTAGGTTTTTTCTCTTTAACAGCTGCCTGTCGCTATAGGACATGAAAGAACACAAGTGCACACTGCTGCTCTCAAGGTGAAGAAGAAAAAAGGGAAGTTTATTTTCTGACTCCAACATTTATCATTTTCCAAAAGTGACAGTGGATTGGAGGGTGAGAGTGCCACCTCTCCAATGACACTGGACAAACCAACAGTCCATCAGATTTCTCCTCCTCCACAAAGGAATGCAAAACAATGAGTTATTTACAGAAAGTGGGTGAGAGAGTTCACTACAAGAATGTCAACATCAGAAGGCTTAGAAAAATCTTGAAAAAACAGGGTGACAGCTGCCCTCAGTTTCATCCTCACCTTGTCACAAGGAACGAGATCCCAGTGGAAGGCTTTGGTTCTCTTGGCTGCTGGAGGGGCACTGCAGGGCTGTGGCAGGGCAGGTGGGGCTGGTGGCACCTGAGCCCTGCCCAGGGCAGGTGGCAGAGCTGCTGCTGGGGCTGCCTGTCCCTCTGCAGGCTCTGCAGGCTTGCTCAGGCTGCTGCTTGCAGAGCTCCCATGGGAGCGGGCAGTCTCCTCTCTCTGCTCGCTCAGAGGCGCCACAAATTCCTCATAGTCAGCCTCGGGGGAGCGGCATCCCGCAGAGCCCGGCAGGGGCAGGGGGGCAGCGCTGCCGGGCTGGCAGTGCCTCTCCAGCAGGGCCAGCCACTCCCTGTGCAGCCTGCCGGCAACCTCGGGGCTGCTGCTCTGCACGCTCAGGGGGACCCGCAGCCTGCAATGGAGAAAAGGCGTCCTGGGCCAGAGCCCCGAGGCCAGGCTGCACCCTGAGCCCACCCCGCCTCTGGTCCCTGTCCCCGCAGAACAAAGCCACCCCTCCTGCCCTGCCTGGAGCACTCAGTGACCCCCACGCCAGGGAGGAATGATGAGGAGGATGCCATTGATATCAGATAGCTAATCAATTACTTCATTATACTATATTATTCTATAATACACTACATCTAAACTGAACAAGCCACATCTAAACATCTGAACAAGCACTCAGCTCCTCTGCACAGAATCTTGTGGTTGTCTGCTGACCAACAGTCTGGAGATGGACTTGGCCCTGACAGGCCAAGGAACCAAAACCCCATCACTTTGGGGAAACAATCTCCATATTGCATTCTAGTTTGGCACAAACACAGGAGCAGCAATATATACCCAATATTATATTCTATATATATAATAATATATATATGTATTACCAAATATGAGATAAAAATTATACTATATTATTCTATATTATATTACACTACATCTAAACTGAATCTGCACAAGCACTCAACCCAACCAGATCTCGTGACTGTCTCCTGACCCACAGGACACAGCTGGCAGAGATTGCTCAAAGAAACAAAACCCCATCACGCTGGGTGAACAATCTCCACATGGCATTCTACTTTGGCACAAACACAGGCACAGCAAATGAAATAAAATTAGTTTTTTCTTTCTCTGAAGTTCCTCACTCCAGCAAACATCCTTGGGAAGTGGTGCCTCACGTTTTGCTGTGGAGAGGAACGCAGGCACAGCTGTGCTTTACCCGATTATGAGCCAGCAGCTGTACTCACAGGTAGAGGCGGTCCCCGGCGTGCAGGGAGAAGGAGCTGCAGGCACTGTCCCTGCTGAGCCCCAGGCTCCCAGCTGCCAGGGCAATGGTGGCGGCAGGGCTCCTGTCCCCCAGGCTGTACAGGGTCAGCTCTCCCTCCCGCAGCTCTGCCAGGCACCTGAGGGACAAGGGATGGACACACAGCTCATTGGTGTCTTCTCTGCACAGCCTGGCCATTGTTAAAGCACCTTCCAATGCCAATAAATCCCTGCGTTTTTACAGCATCCTCCATGGAACAGTCACAAATATCAATAGCAGAGCATAAAATCTTTGAGATGTTCTTATCTGAGAGTTTCTTGTTGCCATCTGACAGCAAATAAAGTGTGGCATAAAATCTGAACAGCCTCCCGCGCCCAGTGAGAGCTAAAATTAAATATGACCATCAGTTCAGAACGACCCAAGTCCTGTTAATTTTTCAGCCATGCTCTGTCCCTCCCTCTCTGTTTGCTCCCCTTGTTTATTTGGGGTAGTGGGTCTTAGGGACTCTGAGCTTTTAAAGGAATCCACCTGTGACTGAGCAGTGCATAGAGCTCCAGGGTTTGTGTGTCTTCCAGGTTTTACTCCACCAAGCTATAAACAAATCACCAAATTTAGTTCCCCATCATCCAGCCCAATATCCCTCTCCTGGAAATACTGTTCCTGCATGGCAACTCATCCTGGACCCCCTCATTCCCAGGAGTCACTGGGCAGGAAAGGGTTAAAGTATTTTTCTCTTGAGGGCTTCCAGCAGAAGTGACTGTGCCAAAATTTGGGGAAAAGTTCTTTAAATTATAATTAATCCTGGAGGAAATGGCCTGAGCACACAGAGCTTCCATTCCAGCAGATGCTGTGCTTCAGCCTCTCCTCTGGAATTCTGCCCTGCTCTTTTTAACAAAGAGTTTGGCCTTTACTGTGGGTTTATTCTTATTTAACATTTTGCCTTCTCCTTTTTCTGGAGGGTTTCTGCCTTTCTTTATCATTGTGGCAGTTCTACAAAACTCTCCCTCCAAGGTGTGTCTGGTTGATTAAGGTGTTCTGTGAAGAATTTAAGTAAGTTTAGCTGCTCCAGAACAAATTAAACATAAAATAAGAATTGCATCAATTCCCATAAAAGCAGTCAAAGTGATAAGAATTGTTTAATGGAGCTGGCAGTGCTATTGATCTCTCCTTTCTTCCAGCAGGGACTCATGGTTTAATCGGATCTCCAGGTGCTCCCACCATCACTTACTTTACAAAAAAAAAAAAAAAAGGAGGAAGAGAGAGAATTAATATCAAGAATAAAACAACAAGGGGTTTGAAGATAAATAGAAATCAATTTTTGTTTGCTAACAAACCTGTTCAGTGTTGCAAGGTAACAAATCCTGGACACACTGGAGGATGGTGTTTACAACACATACAGTGGCAGCCTTTTAAAAGCAATTAAAATCATTTTCTGTGAAGTGTGAAGTCTTTTGAGATAATTACCCAGTGCAGATAATTACAATGTGAATTTTTTTTCATTAGCTCCACAGAATTTTTTTTCCTCTCTCTCCTTTGATGGTTTAAGAAATTTCCAGGTGTTTTAGGAGCTGCCTCAGGTTTGTTGGCAGAATGGGGAGCAAACCATGGAAAACCACTGGGTTACTGAGAGTGGAGGGAAAAGTCAAGAGAGAAACAAAGTCCCAGCATCAAATTTGTTCTGAGCACCATCACCATTAGAGATTTGTGCTGCCAATGCTCCCAGCAGGCTCCAGATCACAACTTTGGCTTTTTGGGTACCACTACTGCCCTGACAGCTCATTGCAGTGCTTCCATCTCATGCAGAATGGGCATCTACCCTTACACTTTAAAAAAACCCAACTAAATAATAAAGTTATTATCAGCACATTCAAATCTAAATGCATCTATCAGAAGTTTTAAGGAAATCCAGAGCTCATACTTCACCCATTCAGTGGAGGTTAAGGTGTTCTCCTGCAAATCCAGCAACCCCTCGTGGATCACATCACATTCTGCAGCTCTCCCAGGCCAGGACTCCACTGGTCTCTTGTAAGAATTGCTCTGAATTACTCTGCTCAGCAGGTAGATTATCTAGATAATGAGTGGCAGCAGATAAAAAATATTTTCCACACTAATTCCCCTGAATAAGACATCAATAGTTGGATTTTACAAGTACAAAGGCACAGTCAAATGGGTAAAATAAATCAACATAAAATAACCCAGGTCTTTCTATGATTCAAAACTCCTTAACTGCAATTTGGTTTTATGCCCACAATTATAAACCTGTCAGTCTAAGGAGAATATAATTTTACTCTGAAGGGGTTACTGTAAACCAGAACTTTTAAATTCACATACAAAGCAGTCCAGGACAAAGTTTCTGTTCAGCTCAGTTCAAGCCCAAGCAGCATTCGATTGATTCAGCTGAAAATCTCAGACAATGCTCAAAGATGAACCACTGGGTCTTTTCTCAGCATGAGGACAATCCTCATTCATCCTCAAAATCAGACATTTTATGAAATACCTTATACAGAGAACAAAAAGTGCTTGGAAAGCTCCAATTAGGACTCAGCTGAGCACATCACCAGCTCTGTTTGCCTGTTTGAACACTCCAGAGCAGTTCCAGCCGTGCTGTGGCTGCAGAGCTGCCCCCACTGTCCCATCTCGCCTGGGGCTGGCTCTGCAGCCCCTCTGACCTGTGCCAGAGCCCCGAGGCCAGGCTGCACCCTGAGCCCACCCCGCCTCTGGTCCCTGTCCCCCAGAACAAATCCACCCCTCCTGCCCTGCCTGGAGCACTCAGTGACCCCCACGCCAGGGAGGAATGATGAGGAGGATGCCATTGATATCAGAAAGCTAATTAATTACTTCATTATACTATATTATCCTATAATACACTACATCTAAACTGAATCTGAACAAGCACTCAACTCCTCTGCACAGAATCTGCTGACCAACAGTCTGGAGATGGACTTGGCCCTGACAGGCCAAGGAAACAAAACCCCATCACTTTGGGGAAACAATCTCCATATTACATCCTACTTTGGGACAAACACAGGTGCAGCAATATATACCAAATATTCTATATTGTATCTATAATAATATATATATTACCAAATATGAGATAATAATTGTTTTTTCTTTCTAGAAAAGAAATATACTATATAATATATATGTTATATATTATATATTATATGTTATATGTTATATATTATATGTAATATGTAATATGTAATATATATAATATAATTTATAATTTATAATATATAATATACTATATACAATATACAATATATTATATATTATATATTATATAATATATATTATATGTTATACATTATATATTATATATTATATATTATTATGACATATATTATATATTTTATATATATTATATATATAATGTCTTATTTATATATTATTATAATATATAGTTATATATATTACAAAATATGAGATAAGAATTGTTTTTTTCTAGAAAAGAAATATAATATATAATATATATTATAAGGATGTATATATCTATTATTACGATGTATATTATTATATATTATTATATATTATCAATAAAAATTTGTTTATTATATATAAAGATATAATTTTATGTATTATAATATATTATATATATAATATTTTTATATATTATATATATAATATATGTGTGTGTGTATATATATATATATACATATATACATATATTTATATATATATATATAACAAAATATGAGATAATAATTGTTTTTTTTTTCTCTGAGGTTCCTCACTGTGATTCCCAGCAAATATCCTTGGGAAGTTGTGCCTTGCTTTTCTCTGTGGGGAGAAATGCAGCCCCACCTGCCTGCGCAGTGCCTGGCACCTGCTGGGTGCCTCCATCCCAGCTGCGGTTCCAGCAGTGCTGTCCCCAACCCACCTTCCTCTTGTCCTCCAGGGACACAGCCTCCAGCTCGTAGTGCTGCCTGCCGTGGAACAGGATGCTGAAACGCCTCCTCTCCGAGTCCTCGCAGCCTCTGACTTGGGAGAAAGGGAACTGCTTCCTGATAGTGCCTTTCTCGATGTTGAAAATGGTCCTGCTGCTGAAATCCAGCTGCAAGAGGAAATTCTGCATCACTCGAGGCCATCTTTGTTGAAAGGCAAAGGCAGAATCCCAATTTTGCCACATTAAGGTGTTTAGATAAAAGAGCAGAATAAACATAATTGAAAAATTACATGCCGCCATCAAGAATGTAATGTTTGTTTTAGTGACAAGATGCCCAATGTTTGTTTTAGTGACAAAAACCCCCAGATATTCCTTGTAAGCTGTGTTTCTACACGTCTCTTTTGATGAATATGCATCAATTTATCACTCTGGAATATTATTTCTTTTTAAATTCTCCATATCTCAAAAGCCAGTGCAGAAACTTCCCCTTCAGCACAAACTAACAGCAGAACCACTCACCCAGTTCCTCACTCCTTCAGTCTCTGAAATGCAGGGGGTGAGAAAAGCAGTTCTAAATTAGCAG
The DNA here is from genome assembly GCA_024865655.1 of Emberiza elegans. Classification (NCBI taxonomy): domain Eukaryota; kingdom Metazoa; phylum Chordata; class Aves; order Passeriformes; family Fringillidae; genus Emberiza; species Emberiza elegans. The sequence continues at coordinate 2,355,511 of JALJVW010003097.1, forward strand.
CTAAAACTTGTACAGACCACACCACCTAATGCCCACACTGTGGCCTTTCCCTCTGTCCTGTTTATAGCAGGAAACCTCCAAAGCAGAACCTTTCTCACGATTACCTCTGACTTTTGAAGGCTGCTGGTAATTAGAGAACTGAAATTAAGCTAATCCACATTCCCAGACCAATAACTTCCACATCTGCTACACGTCTCTCCATTTTTCCACTTTATGTCTAAAGAAATAATCTTGTCATTCCAAAAAATGGTGGATAATGCTGGAAAAATTACATTTTGTACAGTTAAGATGTAGTAAATAAAATCCACCCTGTAGCATGTATGATTTGGACCTGTTCATTATCAAATGCTGTCCAAACTACAAAAGTTTTAGTGAAATCCAGGAAAAAAACCCATGAAACCTTAGTCCCTGACTTCGTGAAAGCAGGAAATCACCATCAGGTCTTGTTGCCAGAAGTTTTGTTATATTTTTATACACTGCACCAAAGGTGAGAATTTTGGGGTTACCTGCAGAATCCGTTTCTGCCAGCGGTAGTGTTTGTATTTGTAGATAATGAAGTTAAATTGGGACCCAGTTAACAAATCCTGGGGGTCCTGGAAAACAGAACAGAAATCAGCAACACATCCCACACTGGGATAACGTTTGGACACCCAAGTCCTGCTGTGCTCAGGTGAAATCTCTCTCTGTGAGCAGAAACAACACTGGAGCCCTGCTGGAGAAATTCCACCCGGAGACAGATGGAAAAACGCTCCTGATTTTTGTTAATCACCTTCATGAAATGGAGAGGGACATTATTCCCTGGGGCAGGGACAGGACAAGGGGGAATGGCTTCACACTGACAGAGAGGGAGTTTGCATTGAATTTGGGGGAGGAATTCTTTACTCTGAGGGTGGTGAGCCCTGGAGGAGAGAAGCCTTGCAGGACCTGGAGGAGCTGCAGGAAAGAGGGAGAGAGAGGATTTACAGGGAATGGAGGGACAGCACACAGGGAATGGCTTCACACTGAAGTTGAGGAGGGTTAGATGGGATATTGGGCAGGAATTCCTGCCTGTGAGGGTGGGCAGAGGTTATCCAGAGCAGCTGTGGCTGCCCCTGGATCCCTGGAAATGTTCCAGGCCAGGCTGGACAGGGCTTGGGACAGTGGGAAGTGCAGGGAGGTGGAACAGGATGAGCTTTAAGGTCCCTTCCAACACAAACCAGTCCGGGATTCTGCCCCACATTTATTAACGCAGGAGTTGTTGCTATGCTTGGAAAAACAACCCTTGTATGGGTTTGAGCTCCCCAATCCAGGCAATGCCAGCATTTCCATGGAGCAGCCATCACGCAGGGCACAGGCAGCACAGCCAGCTGTACCTGCCCTGCCGGGTTGGGAACTGGGCTCTTTGTGACTCCCAAACCAGGACTGATCCTTGAGAGCAATGCAGACACCCTCCTCACCTCAGCAGGGCTCTCCAGAACATCTGAACCCATCACCAAACACATCAAAGGAGCAGCCTCACCTTTTCAGCATACACCTCCTTCTGTGCCAAATGCAGAGCTCCTTCAATGCTCACTTCTTTATTTTTCACCATGTTCATGATTTTGAGGATTTTTTCCTGGCTTAACTAGGGAAAGAAAAAAAAATAAAGTCAATCAAATGTTTTTAGAGACTGGTTTTTCATCAGGCTGTGGAGGATACAGAGTGCTCGTGACACAGTCACAGTAGCTGCCATAAAATTACAATTTCACTCATATTTTATATTCTACTGACAAGCTGCCCAGCAAATATAATCTCCCTTTGAAACCTGGTCAAAGTCCACAAGATATCAAATATACAGGGGCTTTTACAACTTGAGGAGATGTGGTGCTAATATCTGGAGATAGAACTGCCCGGGGGAAACCCTTTTGAGTTAGAAACCCTGGCAAGAAGTGAAAACATCAATTTTGCATGGCAGTCCGTCTCATCCTGAGTGCAAAGCCCTGCACACAGGACAACATGAAAGAAAAACCAGGAGCATTTGAAATGTTCAGGGTGAAGAGGGGGCAAACTGCTGTCGGTACAGGGAGGTGCAGCTGCCACGGGGACTCAGTGAAGCACATGAAAAGCCAGAGTTCCACTTCCCCTTTTTCTCTCCCCAAAACAGGAGCTTGAGCTGCCAATGAACTCACACAGGAATCTGTGTCACTCCTGAGTGCAGCAAGGCAGTGCCAGGGTTTTGGGGGGGAAAAAACCAACCCTGCTTTGAGCCAGAGCCTGTGTGACAGCCACTCGGCATTAGAGATGGGAGCTTGGAAGAGCCTGGAGGTTTTGCCAGCATAGCTCAGGAAATTGGACATTTTTTATCCAGGCTCCAAGATCCAAGTGGTTCCCTGTGCCCTGAGAATGACTTCACAACCTGGAGAGATTCCAGGGGTTCCCAAAGGTTCTTCCCAAACTCTCCAGGTGGACAGCCAGGTGCAGAGCCCAGCACAGGCTGTGCAGGAGCAAGGGAAGGGTCAGGAGGGTTGGGAAGGGGTTGGGAAGGGGTCAGGAAGGTTGGGAGGGAGGCAAAATTCTTCCATTACAAAGCAGGAACATTAAGGAAATAAATGAGATTGTGTTAATAATGGCCTCAGTTACCTGCCAGGCTACAGCAGCTTGTTTAAAACAGATTAAATTGTCATCACCCTCCCCAAATTCAGCAGAGCCACACAAGTGCTTTGAAAGAATTCACAATTGAAGGAAGAGCCTGGGGCTCCAGACATTCTCTGGAAGGAGAGGTGAGGTTTTTTATCTTTTTGGCCTGGTATAAAATGTGTTTAGTGGGGAGAGAGGAGATTTCTGCCCTGCTCTGGGGCAGCTGCCAGTGCTGCCCGGCCATAACCTCCCCCAGGCCTTCCTGCCTCTCCCATTTACCCAAAAGGACCCACTAGAGGGTTTGCATGTAGAAATATCACTGGGAAAATCCCAGATCTGCCAAGACCCCATGAAGGAAAAGAATTAAAGCCACATCATCCAAGTGGTTCTTGGTCAGGGCAGAGGGAAGCACCCAGCAGTGGGGCACAGCTCAGGGGTAAAACACCAAATGTGCTCCTCTGGCTGCTCTCTCTGAGCCTGCAATTCAGTGCCCAGAGGGTCACAGGGTGGCTCTGGCTCCTGTGCCCCCCCTGAGCTCTCTGGGCTTCTCCAGGGACAATCCCCCCCTGCAGACCTGCCCTGCCACCTGAGCAACTGCAGCCAGCTGTGGCTTTTTGTTCTCATTCCTCTGATTCCACCCTGCCTGGATCCTGTGACCGTGTTCACAGGGTCTGAGGATGAGGGAGGAGACGAGCATCTGACTCCGTGTTTCAGAAGGCTGATTTATTATTTTATGATATATATTACATTAAAACTATACTAAAAGAATAGAAGAAAAGGTTTCATCAGAAGGCTTAGCTGAGCTAAGAATAGAAAGGAATGATAACAAAGGATTGTGTCTTGGACAGAGAGCCCGAGCTATCTGGACTGTGATTGGCCATTAATTACAAACAACTCTATAGACCAATCCCAGATGCACCTGTTGCATTCCACAGCAGCAGATAACCATTGGTTACATTTTGTTCCTGAGACCTCTCAGCTTCTCAGGAGGAAAAATCCTAAGGAAAGGATTTTCCATAAAAGATGTCTGTGACACAGGATCCCACTGCAGAAATGCTCCTGGGACGTGTGCACTGGAAATGTGGCTCCCCAGGGTGTCACACACACTGGTGTGACAGGGACAGGCACCATCCCAGGTGCACCTGGGCAACCTCACAGCCCACCCAGCCCAGCAGTGTCACACACACTGGTGTGAGAGGGACAGGCACCATCCCAGGTGCACCTGGGCAACCTCACAGCCCACCCAGCCCAGCAGTGTCACACACACTGGTGTGAGAGGGACAGGCACCATCCCAGGCACTCCTGGGGGAGCTCGCAGCCCACCCAGCCCAGCAGTGTCACACACACACTGGTGTGACAGGGACAGACACCATCCCAGGCGCACCTGGGGGAGCTCACAGCCCACCCACCCCAGCCCTGTCATCTCCCGAGACAACAAAGCCCAGCCATGCAGAAATCCTGCTCCCTGCACTGAAGAAGAGAGGTTTTCATCCAGCTCCAGTCAAGCTTTTCGTTGTTGAGCATTCCTTACTCTTGTCCTGATGAAACATTGAACATCCTCAGCTGCTTCCTGCAGCAGCAAGAGCCAGCAGCTCCTGGCTGTGCAGGATGCAGGGGAAGGGGCTGGCAGGGCTTGTTCCAAATCCTCTGCCCTCCACAGCAGCTTCTGGCACTTTCCCCTCCAAGGAAAAGGACCAGGTCAGGGCTAATTGCTGCTTTACAGAGAATTCATTAATTTTGAGGCATAAATCTGACTGAAGTTCACCCTGCCTGCATGCTGAATGCGCCATTTAAGCGATTTTCAAGACAACAGACACAATCTGGATGTTGGTGTTATCAACTTCCCTCTCCTAATTTATTCACTTTCACCAGGTTTGAACTCAGCCCAAAATGTTCTGAGTGTTCCCAAGCATTTCCAGGGCAGTGGTTTTCTCCTAGGACTGGGGTATCTCCAGTTTCAATTTCCATGAAATCTCAAACCAGGTGACTGATGGGGCATTTTTATGTGGCAATACCACCTTCTGTAGCCTAGAGACAGACTGATATTATTTGTCAAACAGAGCTGCTATTCATCAAATAAATCATCCATCTGTAATAATGTTTTGCATTAGTTTTGCAGATCCATATCTGGCTGAATGGTATCTGTCAACATTTATTCAAAGGAGAAGGGATTCATCAAGCAGGAGCTTGATTTCCTTGAAAACACTGGAAATTCTGCCACTTCCAGGAGGAGCCCAAAGATATTTTATTGTAATTTATTTCTCACTGGTACAAAGGTATGGAGTGATTGATTGCAACAACATCAAAATCTCCAAGAACGGTTCTCAAAACCATGAAGACCTAAACTGGTGCCCAGTGGTGTGTCCATAGCACAATACCAACAATTTTAACTATTTTCAATATTGAAAATATCACCATATTGAGGAATCTCAAAGCCTTAGCATTTCTTAAAATTCCCTCTGAAAAAATGACACTTTCTAGGCCTCACATGAGGCAAACACTTCAGATTTTCCCTCAATCACCAACATGGAGCCTCCTCCTCCATCAGCCCTGAGAACTCACCAGGAAATGACACTTGGGAAGTAATTTCACTGTGAAAATTCAGGATAAATTGAGTGGAACTGCTTGCAGAGGAGACTGATGTAGTTTTGTGCTATTTGATCACGGTTTCACAGTGATCTGCTGAAGGACTGGAGATTATTTTTATTAAATTTGCAGATTTTGATGGGCAGCCGGAAAGAACTGCGAGGGGGATTCAAATTCCAAACAGCCTTGACAAACGAGAGCAGCAATAATCTATAATTCAGCAAGCAGAGAGGGGAAAAAAAAATCTGGATGTTCAGCAGGAGCTGCCAGCTTCACAAGCGCTGGCTGAAGAACACATTTTTTGCAGAAAAAGCCCAGAAGTTTGAGCAGCTTGCACAGTGACAGCAGCTCCCACCATGGTGCTGCTGCAATAAAAGGGAATTTCCCTCGGGGAGATTCCAGACAGCAGCAAAACACTGAAATAAGAGTGCTCAGCACTGACAGGGGATCCTGCTGGAATAGGGGGGAGATTTCCGTGCCTCCAGAAAAGAGCTGGATGAGTCCAGCTCGGGATAATGAGAGTAGGCAGAGCTTTGGAAAAAATGGGATTTCCAAGGGAAGGGTTGGGATTTCACAGCCTGGGGAAGGCACAGGGTCATAAAGAGCTGCTGCCAAAAGGGAAGAGCAGGAGGCTCCCTCTGTGGTGGGGTAAGGAGAAATAGGAGAGAAAATTACAGCAAGAGAGAGAAATTACAGCAAAAGAGAGAGAAATTATATTACAGCAAAAGAGAGAAATTCCAGCAAAAGAGGTTCTGCTGAGATGTTTGGAAAATAGAAGGATAACACTGAGCCGCCCGAGGAAAATGATGGAGCCTCCCACCACTACGCATCCTTAGGAAGAATTAAACAAATTAAACAATTAAACAAATTCTTCTTAAGGAGAATTAAACTTTGGCCCATATCTAAGCTTGGTTTTGCAGTTTTGCACTTTAATTTAGTGCAAACCTGCAAAGGACTGAAAGCTCCACTGCTTTCCCAGAGGGAAGGGACAGGCAGAGATTTAAAAATGTTGGAGAACTCCATCCAGCCTGAGAGCTTTTATTTCCAAGGCAGAGATATTTCCTGGAAATCTCCTTCAGGCACCATTGCTGCTTTATCCGAACCAGCCTCAGCATCACCACAGTCTGTGGCCTGAGTATTTTAAATTAGACTTGATTTCAGAACAATCCTTCAGCGTGGACTTACCCAGCAGTTCCTTGGCGTACTGAGGTACAGTTTAAATGCTCTGCTGCAAACTGGACTGAAATAGAATTAAAAGGGTGGCTCATACAGGAGCATTTCAGTTTGCTACTAAAATAATAACATTCTATGCCTTTAGTGATGGTAATTAAAATAATCCACAGTGATAAGAAGTACCAAGGATTATCATATTTGCTTATTAACGTGAGAGTCAGATTAATTTTGTGAAGAAACAGAGATTGCTGGGCTACTTACCAGCCACATCTAATTCTTTGGAGAAAAACATGCATCCTTCTGCTCACAATCTCACCTTGTGCCCCTCATGTCTTGTAAAAGAAAGATTAATTCTGGGCTGCTGAAATTGCTAAATGCTGAACGAGAGGTTTCATCCTGCTGGAGTTTATTAAATCACATTAACACCTGCTCAGCAAGAGGGATGAGGTGTGACACAGAGAAAGCAGCTCTGATTTCATGCACGTTTCACTGAGGATCCAGGGGCTCCACGAGTTCCCTGTTAATTAGCTGGAACATTTAATGAACAAACCCTTCGTTATGTTCTCATCAAAACATGGACTAAGAGCTTGCAAAAGAAAAACCCCAACGAGCATCATCTGCTGATGTATCATTTCTGACCTGGCCTTTCCTGGGTTGTTGATAAATCATCCTGGCAAAATATTGAGGTAAAATTCTCCTCGTCCATCTCCTCCTAAACTCTGACAGGTTCAGCAGGATGTGATCCTTGTCTCTATAAATGGTCTTGTTCTGTTCTCAATACTTTAAAAATACACTATTAATAATTTATAAATACACTATTTTTTCGAAATGGGCAGATTCCTCAGGATCAGCTACCTGGACATCTATTTAAGCTGGGTCTTAAAGTCAGAAAAAGCTTGGGGATATTCATTGTGCTCCCAGGAGAATGAATATTGAGAATATTCATTCTGCCACTTTCCTCCAGAAGGAGCTGGAGGAAAAAAATCAAAGAAATATATAAATAATATTAAAATAATAAAATACAATAAAATATCCCAAAGATATTTTATTGTATTTTATTTCTTACTGGTATATGAAAATATATTTTATTGTCATTTATTTCTTACTGGTATAAAGATATGGAGTGATTTATTGTAACAACATCAAAATCCCAAAGGAATCTGGGCAATACTGAGAATGGAACAAGGAGCTCCAAATGGCTCAGGAGCAGGAGATTTAACTTTGTCTGGGTCTGTCACACCTCAGGATGTGCTTCAGCCCCGTCCCTCAGGCCAGCAGAGCTGCTGCCAAGGCTGGGTGCACCTTCATGAACACACAGATCAGAAAATATGGAAAATATTTCAATAGAATTGATCCCTTGGTAAGTATACAGTGAAAATCCACTTTAAGCTACCTTAGAAAAGACCAGGGAAATAAAAAAAAAAAAAAAGGGAAAAAATCAATCATCTGAGAGAGGTGGCCTTTAAGAAAAAGTCTAATGAAAATTGTAGGGGAAATCCATGGGGATGAAGTACTTTAAAGCAGTTGATTAAAGTAAAGCAGGGTGGAAAAGCACAAGGGTCTGACCTTGCACCATGCTCTGAGCAGCTCTCAGACGAAAAGCCTCAGCAAGACATAGAGTCTGCTTTTCAAAGGAGTTCACAAGAAGTTTAAAACTCGTTTTTCTCAGGCACAGTTCGTCTTTGTGGGTATTTTGGTGCTCCTAAAGGCTGAGCTGTGCATGTGCTTTCCTGGGGGGTGGCAGTCAGTGACAAGTGGCACCACCTGGCCGCGGTTTCCTGTTTGCTCTCACTCAGCCAAGCCCTCCCTGGCAGCAAACATTTGATTATTTCCACAGCCGTGCTGCCCCCGACCCCCCCAGCAGTGCAGGAGGGCAGGTGAGAGATTGCTGAGCTGCCTGTGGGTCTGTGCCAGGGCCAGCGGGGAGAGGGGAAACCCTGCCAGGGCTGGCACTGTGTCCTCCAACCCCCCTGGCATCAGCAGCTGCCCCAAAGAGCGGCAGCACCTCAGCATCTCCTGCAGCAGCGCCAGGAGGGAGCTGGAGGAGATGCTGATACAGCCCACATAACAGCCCATACACCAAAACCTGCTCAATTTTATGGCACTTCATGTGCAGCAATTGATGCATGGAAAGCTCAGCAATTCAGTGTTTGGATCACCCATCCCTGCCCCCGCCCTTCTGATTTTCTCCTCTCCCTCTGCTTGGAGAAGAAGAACTTCCAAAATGTGCCAGAGCAGCCCCTGTCCTTTTCCCCTGTGACAAACCAAAAAGGCAGAAATAGGTTTTGTTTTCCTCCTCGTTTGTGGGATTGCTCTGGGGTTTGCCAGAGCCTGGCCTGGCAAATCCCTCACACTTGGGGGAACCAAGCAAGGAGGGCTGGATCCTCCCCAGCCCTCACCCCTGGCCAGCCAGGAGAGCTCAGAGCCTGCACACCACACAACCCTTCTTTTCCCTGACTCCTCTTTTCCCTGATTGCTCTTTTCACTGATTCTTCTTTTCCCTGACTCCTCTTTTCCCTGATTCTTCTTTTATCTGATTCTTCTTTTCCCTGATTGCCTTTTTCCCTGACTCCTCTTTTCTCTGATTCTTCTTTTCCCTGACTCCTCTTTTCCCTGATTCTTCTTTTCCTTGATTCCTCTTTTTCCTGACTGCTTTTTCCCCTGATTCCTCTTTTCCCTGACTCCTCTTTTCCCTCTGCCAATCCCATCATCTGTCCCAGGCACAGAGGAGCTTCCCTCAGTTCTCCAGGTACTCCCAAATACTGAAGCAAGCAGAATGCTCCAAGCCTCTGTGTGTGGCAGGCACTCAGACAAACCCACAGCTCTGCAAGCTGATGTATATTCAATCCTGGCATATCAATCACCTCAGATTCCAGTGGGATTATCAAAAGACTGCTTTTGCCTGCAATATAAAGCACTTTTTTCTCCCCTCCAATTACCTTATGGAAATTTTTAGCACAGATAATATAAAGTGTTAATAAATCCTCTCTAGCATGGCAGGAGAAAGACTGATTTCCTCTCCTTGTATCAGGAAAACTTTGCACATTTCAACTTTCTCAAGAATAAAGCACAGGAAAATGTTGTCTCCTGCACACCTTCTGCAAACACTCTGTGATATATTAGAGCAGGCTGAGCTCACATCACCTAATAGTCCATTACACCAAAACCTGCTGCAAATCCCCTGCCAATAAAGCACCAAGTCCTCCCCAGTTTCTGATAAACCGTCTCAGTTGCACACAGCAAGCAGCACTTCCACACCAGCCATAACACTTTGTGCTTTACCTGCGAAAAAGTGTCTGCTGTTCTTGTATTATCCATGTCTGGGGAAATTCTATTTGTTTCATCAGTATCCTACAGGGTGCCAAAGAGCAGTTTATTCATGAATCACACCTGCTTCTGCACAGCATGCTGCTCCTCTCTCTCTCTGCCTCTCTCTCACATGAAATCTTGCAGCCAATGGCTTTTATTAAGTGTTACTTCCTTTTATGCTGAGAACTGAAAGAAACAATAATGATGCTTGGCTTCCTCGTGGCAGCTCTGTGGAAAGACCAAAAAAATGTAGAAGTTGTTTGTTTGCTTTTCCTGAACTGATATTTTATGTTCCAGTGCCTTCCTGAAATCACTGAGCCCTGAATACTGAAATGATGATTTATTACTATTTATTATGATTGATCACACTGCATCTGTCTGAACACCCAACATATGTCAGTTCCCTCAGAAACTCCCTGCAAATGTAAGGAAGTTTGTCTGAGGAGCTCCAAATACAGTGCTGAACATTGCCCAGAAGTGTTTTTATGCACAGCAGCAATTTTAACACATCTCCAAACTCCAGCATGGGGAGCTGCATACTGGGGCGGGGGGAGCACCTGCAGATTAATGCACATGGTTCCTCTAAAGATAAACAACATTTTAAATGCTGTTTAGCTTTAGAGGAATCTTGTGCATTAAGAGGAATCTTGTGCATGAAGAGGAATCTTGTGCATCTTTAGAGGAATCTTGTGCATCTTTAGAGGAATCTTGTGCATGAAGATGAATCTTGTGCATCTTTGTGCATTAAGAGGAATCTTGTGCATCTTTAGAGGAATCTTGTGCATTTAAGTGCTCTTTGCTGTCTGTACTGGTGGAGAGGATTGTGATTAGGAGAGGGAATTGCCAGCAAAGCATTCCTGAAATCAAACCCCACCCCTGACAAGAACTATTCAGCAGCTGCAAGGGAAACACACCTGGGTTTGCCCACCTTTCTGTGGGAGGAAAAAATTCCTTTCTGAGGTGGCTCCTGCAACATCACAAACCCGTGTCAGCATCAGTGGGGAGACGGAAAGTTCTGAGGACACACAGCTGGAAGGTGAAATTTTCACATTTTGAAAGTTCTGAGGAGACACAGCTGGAAGGTCAACTCTTCACATTTTGAAAGTTCTTCTCCCCCAAGCAGAGGCAGAGGAGAAAATCAGAAGCTCTGAAGCGTCAATGCAAAGCAGAGTTTTTAAGAAGCAACAGGAATTGAAAACGTTTGGGGCTGGTGACGGGTGTCCTTCCTCTGCTGCTCTAAAAGCAGCTTTTGCACAGAAACAAGACAGGAAGCTGAGGGGTCAGGGCAGAGCAGGTGCCACTGGATCGCTCTGAGCCCAGGGTGGGCTCTGGCTCAGCCCCCACAGTACAAATCCCATCCATCAGTGCCAGAGCTCTGCAGAGAGAAATGCAGGCATGCATTAGGAATGAACTCTCCCAGATCACTCGAGGCACTGGAAATTAAATGGAAGGTCAATACATGCTGATATAACCAGGGTTTAATCGTTTGAACTGATTTCAAGTAAGTCTTTGATGGAGTGTTAGCCTAACACAGCCAATAATGTAACAGGGCCTGACTAAATCCAGGTCTTCTAAGGAAATATTTAATAAAAGATTGTCTTTCAATGCCCTCATTCTGAGTGCTCTATGTCCAGCATGGCAGATGGAAATTTTTCACTAAGCTAGAAAAAGGATGCATGGGAAACACGTTTTTTGACAGCTATCTGAAGCCATTTGGTTAAAATAAAATAGCAACTAATTCACTCAGAATCACATTTCTAGTGCTGGCCTGTTCCCCCTCAGAATGCTCAGCCCTTGAGGAACAAGGATTTTCTTTGAAATTAAAGAATGCCAAGGAACTTCTCTTTCTAACCTGATTACAGCAGCACAGAACATTTCAGGGTGGGGAAATGACAGGATTCTCTCCCAAAGGTTCTGCAGGGATGGGAGAGGGTCCTGTCCTCCTTTCCCCTCTGCTGCCTGCACGTTCTGCAGTGCTGGGAGCAAGCACTGAATGAGAACAGCTCAATTGCTGCTCTTGGAGCAAACATCTTCAATTAATATGAAGCCCTTAATTACACCTTCCTTGAATAAAGGCTCTGGTGGAATTTCCCTTTCTCTGCTCCCAGTGAATGGTTCCAGCAAACACCAGAATCAGGAGCTGCAGCAAACACAGGAAAATTCCCTGTGGGAACAAAGCACCCTGCAGAGGGGATGGAAATTATGGGGAAAGGGTTGGAACCAACCTGCAAGAACAAGAACTCTTTGTGCATGGTCTGGGCAATGCACCAGCTGAAGGGTTTGGACCAGCAGTGCAAGTTTTGCTGTAGAAAAACATCAGCTCTGCTCAGCCTGGCCTGGGACGCTCCTCACAGCTTCTCTGGCACCCTGTGCAGGGCCTCCCCACCTCACAGGGAGGAATTATTTCCTAATATCCAACCCAAACCTCCTCTCTGTCCATTTGAAGCCGTTCCCTGTGTGCTGTCCCTCCATCCCTTGCCAATCCTCTCTCTCCATCTTTCCTGCAGCTCCTCCAGGCACTGCAAGGCCACCATGAGTTCATCCCAGAGCTTCTCCAGGCTGAACAATCCCAATTCTCTCCTTAAACCTCATGGGCTTTAGGCTAGAAAGTCTGGATTGTCTCAGATTTACTCCCAGAGGTTCTGAACAGTTTTTCCCAAACTTTCTTCTACCCACAAGCTGTGAGCATCCACTCCAACCTCCTGGTCTCTGTTATCTCACAGGGACTTCACAGCCAGAAACCAAATTCCCTGCCTGCTCCCCGAAATTCTAAACCCCAAAGGGTTTTCCAGTATCAGATAACCCCATGTGGACTCACTGTTTTGTGCTTTTTGTGGAAGGAAAAAAACCTCTAAATCTATGACCAGCATGTTTTCAGTCAACCTAAATATTTAATATTTATTTTAATTATTTTAAATTATTTTAAAATTAAAATTATTAATTATTAAATGAAAAAATATTTATTTTAATTATTTTTATTTCATTATTTTAAGATACAATACCTTCTTTTTCGTTTCATTGAGAATTTCCTAAAGAAATTTCCTAAACCTTTTCACCTAAGAAAAGAACACCATGAAATAAGTTATTTCAAGCTAAAAAAAAATGAGAGCTGAATGAAATGATTCTTTAAATAAATACACAAATACAGCAGGAACTTCATAAACACATTTTTGCCTCTCATTCAAGCGTGAATGTTCCAGCAGGGCTGGAATGCTCTCACAAGGAATTTCAGAGTTGGAAGACAAAGCCTTTCCCTGAAAACTCGCTTCACCTGAAAATTACTGCTTAAACCTGTTCTATAAAAGGGCCCTTTCTTTTTTTTTCCTGTGGAAATGGTGCTGAAGTCAGAGCTCCCCGTGACTTTATGGGGGTTTGACCTCAGCATTCCTCTTCATTTCCCACAGTGGAGATTCCAACAAGATCTGACCAAAATCCACCCAGACAGAAAGAAAGAAACCCTGTCCCAGGAGGTTTTGTTTTTTCTGTTCCCTCAGGGCTGATCTAGCACAGAAATTGGTGGTACTGCGGATTCCAGCAATTTCCATTTGGCCTCATTTTGATTCTGCTTTTAAGCAAGGAAAATATTGGTGCACAACAGTTTGTGCTGCACTGAACTGGGAGATGCATTAAATGCAAGGGGGAGAAAGGAGGGGAGGAGTGTGAGAACAGATGAGTAATTTAAAATTAAAACTTCTGTGAAGCCAAATTCAGGTTGAGGGTGACATCTAGTGATGCTCAGCAAAATTCTGCCCATTTTTGCAGCACCCTTGCTCATGAAGAAAATTTTAACTTTTATATGTTTCACCAGATACACCATAAAAGAAATATTTTCCCATAAAATGTGAGTTTTAATTTTTTTTGATAATATGAGTTAATTTTTTAATTCATTCAGTATTCTGAACGCATAATGGGAGGATCCATAAGAGGAAAAGAAATAAAAGTAGGAACTTGGAGAAAATACATTACAATGAAGAAATTGGTATGTGAGGCCTGATTGATGGGAGTGTCATTTTTTGGCTTCTTTTCTTATTCTTCACTTATTTGTAAAATGCATCTGCAAAGCACAGTAGCAGCTTGACACATAAATAAAGCAAATCAGTAATTAGCAATGGAGCTATTAGTAATTACTTTGATTGATAATGCACAAACGACTCAGCTGCTGAATTTTGAGCAACAAAAATGTTCCCAGCAGCTTTCTGCCTTTGACAGTGGTTCACGGTCAGCATCAAGGGAAAGGACAGCCCACACATTTCCAAAATAACAATTCTTCATCTGCCTGAGCAATTTCCTTTGGGCAGCAAACAGCAATAAAGGAAATAATGGAATCACAGAATTCTGCGTTGAAAAAGGAATTTAAAGCTCATCTCATTCCATTCCCCTGCCATGGGACACCTTCCACTATCCCAGGCTGCTCCAAGCCCTGCCCAGCCTGGCCTCGAACAGTTCCAGGAAAAGCCAAAGCACCAATTCATAATTTAATTAATTTTCCAGCTGCCTTAAACTCACTGTTTTGTGCTTTTGTGGAAGAAAAACCTCTAAATCTATGACCAGCATGTTTTCAGTCAACCTAAATATTTAATATTTATTTTAATTATTTTAAATTATTTAAAAATTAAAATTATTAATTATCACATGAAAATTATTTATTTTAATTATTTTTATTTCATTATTTTAAGATACAATACCTTCTTTTTCGTTTCATTAAGAATTTCCTAAAGAAATTTCCTAAACCTTTTCACCTAAGAAAAGAACACCATGAAATAAGTTATTTCAAGCTAAAAAAAAAATGAGAGCTGAATGAAATGATTCTTTAAATAAATACACAAATACAGCAGGAACTTCATAAACACATTTTTGCCTCTCATTCAAGCGTGAATGTTCCAGCAGGGCTGGAATGCTCTCACGAGGAATTTCAGAGTTGAAAGACAACTTTCCCTGAAAACTCGCTTCACCTGAAAATTACTGCTTAAACCTGTTCTACAAAGGGCCCTTTCTTTTTTTTTCCTGTGGAAATGGTGCTGAAGTCAGAGCTCCCCGTGGCTTTATGGGGGTTTGACCTCAGCATTCCTCTTCATTTCCCACAGTGGAGATTCCAACAAGATCTGACCAAAATCCACCCAGACAGAAAGAAAGAAACCCTGTCCCAGGAGGTTTTGTTTTTTCTGTTCCCTCAGGGCTGATCTAGCACAGAAATTCGTGGTACTGCGGATTCCAGCAATTTCCATTTGGCCTCATTTTGATTCTGCTTTTAAGCAAGCAAATTATTGATGCACAACAGTTTGTGCTGCACTGAACTGGGAGATGCATTAAATGCAAGGGTGGGAAAGGAGGGGAGGAGTGTGAGAACAGATGAGTAATTTAAAATTAAAACTTCTGTGAAGCCAAATTCAGGTTGAGGGTGACATCTAGTGATGCTCAGCAAAATTCTGCCCATTTTTGCAGCACCCTCGGTGATGAAGAAAATTTTAACTTTTATATGTTTCACCAGATACACCATAAAAGAAATATTTCCCATAACATGTGAGTTTTAATTTTTTTTTGATAATATGAGTTAATTTTTTAATTAATTCAGTATTCTGAATGCATAATGGGAGGATCCATAAGAGGAAAAGAAATAAAAGTAGGAACTTGGAGAAAATACATTACAATGAAGAAATTGGTATGTGAGGCCTGACTGATGGGAGTGTCATTTTTTGGCTTCTTTTCTTATTCTTCACTTATTTGTAAAATGCATCTGCAAAGCACAGTAGCAGCTTGACACATAAATAAAGCAAATCAGTAATTAGCAATGGAGCTATTAGTAATTACTTTGATTGATAATGCACAAACGACTCAGCTGCTGAATTTTGAGCAACAAAAATGTTCCCAGCAGCTTTCTGCCTTTGACAGTGGTTCACGGTCAGCATCAAGGGAAAGGACAGCCCACACATTTCCAAAAATAACAATTCTTCATCTGCCTGAGCAATTTCCTTTGGGCAGCAAACAGCAATAAAGGAAATAATGGAATCACAGAATCTCTGCATTGGAAAAGGAATTTAAAGCTCATCTCATTCCATTCCCTGCCATGGGACACCTTCCACTATCCCAGGCTGCTCCAAGCCCTGCCCAGCCTGGCCTCGAACAGTTCCAGGAAAAGCCAAAGCACCAATTCATAATTTAATTAATTTTCCAGCTGCCTTAAACTCATTTCAGGCTGAAGTCTCCCCCTCTGAACCTCCCTGGTGCTCTCACCGTGTTCATTCTGATGCTGCCCCCAAAGCCAAGAAGTTAAACCCAAAATGCTCCAATGCCCAGAGGAAGTGGCAGCTCCACAGATCTGCTCCTCTGGGACACAAGGTGGCACCAGAAACTGCCTCAATTCCAGCCTGCTCAAAAATGGATCATGAAGCACCAAGTTTGAAGGGTTTGTGGGTTTAAATGAGTCAGAAAAGTGGGGACCCTCAGTGACTGTGGCCAGGGAATGGCTCCTGGGGATGCTGGCACTGTTCAAAGGAGGAAATCCATGGAAACTGTGCAAAATGCATGTATTTTATGATTGGCTTTTGGCAAATATTCAAATGAATATTGTATGTGTTGTGTTAGAATGTAATGCTGCATTAATTCTCTTAAGTAGTGTGTCAAATAGAGTTTTAGGTTATAAAAATGTTAAAACAGAAACTATGTTATGTAGGATATTTTTTTAAAGAAAGAACTCACAGTGAGATGGCAGCCACAGGACACCTGAATCTTTCGGAGAAAAAGAATTTATTGCCCCATTATCAGAAGAAAAGAACTTCTTCCCACCTCGAAGGGGCTGTTGGGATTCAGAGGAAGAAGATGACACTGACCAGACAGAATCCTGTGTTTGAATGGAATTTATGCATCATGTATGACATGTACGAATATGCAACAGGCTGTTGCTTTTAAGGGTTAATTCTCTGTTAACGTGGGTCATTTTCGGGCTCGTGATGCCCAGAAAAGGCACCCGGACATCCGTAACTCTTTGTATTTGTTGTCTCATATTGTCCTAATTCAATTTGTCCAAATTATTATTACTCTAATTGTATTGTTATTTTTTATAACCCTTTCATTACTATTAAACTTTTAAAATTTTCCTTAGCAAAGAGCCTGGAGATAAAAAAGGAGCAAAATGAGCCTGAATAACTCCCTGAATCTGAGTCTGGAATTTCCCAAAGCTCAGTAACAACCTGTGCCTGGCAAACATCAGTGGCTGAGGTTTCCTAAGAGCAAAAACACAGAAGAGGGCAGAGCTGAGTGCTCCCTGCATTGTAAACCAGAGGATAAGGATGAATTCCTGCCAGGCCTGGGCTCAGTTCAGCCCTTCCCAGTTCTGTGGCTGCTGCTGCTGCCCAGGACTGTGCCCTGGGGATGCTCCCCCAGCCCCCGTGCCCAAAGGCAAGGTTGGTTTCTGTGAAAAACGCCAATCGCTTGTTTTTAAAATTTAAAAAGTTGAATTGTGGAGCACAAAACCCGTGGAGCACAAAACCTGTGGAGCACAAAACCTTCTGTGACACAAAACCCTCCTGTGGAGCAGGGAGCTCCTCAGGTCAGCCTTGATTGCTTGGAGCTTCTGGCACCTGCGTCCCCCAAGGCACTGCCTGGAAGAGCAAGGCTGCAAAACATTTTGGGAACCTTCCAAGCAGCCACAACAGCGTGGAATCAGCTGCAATTCCGTTATTTCTGCCATCAGAAGTGGTGCAGGATGAGTGACAGATGGAACCTTTTCATGACAACCCCTTTTCTTTTCAGGACAATAATCCGAGCAAACAAAACTTTAACCTCAGCTTCTCCATTTGTGCCAAACAGGAAAATGTGCTATTCAGAAACACCTAACTATAGATTAGGTTATTATTAAGGGGTTTAAGTTATTATTATTATTATATTATTATTATTAAACTCAAGGATGTGTAAACAACCTTGTACACTTCAACTGAAAATAAAAGGAAGGAAAGAAATGGCAGAATAACTAGTTGTCACTTCTGTTTTCCATAATAAATTCACGTGAGGTTACCTGAATCATATTGGCTTTCCAAATCTGTTTTGCTCTCTAAATCAAGGTGGTTCTGTGGCTGACAGAAAATATTCTGTATTGACACCCTGTAGTCTGACATTGCTCAAAACAGCTGGCTCACTTTGCAAACTGCAGAATCTGGAGAAAAACAACTTCTCTAAACCTGAAGAGCATTTAAATCCCATTTTATTGTTGAGGAGCAACATTTTTGAGGGCAGCAAATTCCTTGCTATCCCCAAACCATAACAAATCACCAGCCTCGTTCTGTCCTGGAAGTTACTGGCAAAAACCAACACAGATAAAAGCACTGAGGTTGGGATTTTTGTAACCGTGGGACACACAAAGAGAATAGAGCAGGAAACCCTTGGACAAAATTGGAAAGGCAGAAGTTAGACCTAACTGGTAAATAAAATTAAAGGATTGGGTCTGGCTGTGGGGCTTTCTGTCCTTCTGGTCTGGAAAGCAGCAACACTGGACTGCAAGTACTGCAACAAATTGAGGAGCTTTGAGCATTATCAGAACATTTTGTCCCAACATCCATCCACCCACAGCATCCACAGCTCAGTAAAATCATCTTTAAAGCTTGCCAGCCTCCAAAATCCTTCAGTTCTCTCTGGTCCAGGCATGAGGTCAGTCAGCAGCAGCAGTGGGGTTTGAAAACGCCAAATTCAGCCATCCCTCAGCCCCAGCAGCACAGGGCAAGGGGATTTCTGAAGCTCCCAGGGAGATGGGGAAGATGTTCCAGGGATATTTGCCCTGATGAAGCTGAAGAGCAGAATGCAGCTGGATCAATCACATCTGCTTGTCTCTCACTCTGCAAACGAGAGAACAAAACTGACGCTGAGCATTATTAGTCTAAAACACTTCAATTCCCTTTCACATGAGAAGCACCTGCAGGTGCTGGTGAGTGTTTTGCAATCAGGTCTGCTTTGTCTCCTTGAAGGCAGGGATGAGAAGGAAAATTGTCCAAAGCGTCCCAAAGTTGAGGCTGTTTAAATTAACCTTTTAACTGGCTGAAATTATCGAAATCTTCATCTGAAAGCCCCCTCATTGCAATCAGGATTTCATGCTCCTTCTCCTCACTGATGACAGTTTGGCAGGGCTGAAGGAAAATGCAGTGGATAAAATCCCAAAGGATGCAAACTCCTGGTGCTTGGCTTCAGCAGGGATTCAGCTCCTTGGGTGAGGTGAGGATTTACTCTTCCAGTGTGAAAACCTCTGCCAGCAATGTGGTGCAGACAGATTTAACTTCCTCTGACCTCAGCTGGTGTCACATTCATCCTTGCCTCAGACTGGAAAATAACATTGTTAGCTCTGGGCATGGCTGGGAGCTGCAGGAACTGCAACGTCTTGGAGGAGGAGCATGGAAATCTTTCCATTATTGCATCCAGCACCTGGTACTGCAAGTGGTCCTGGAGCCTGTGACTCTGACAGGACAAAAATGCTCTTGGAAAGCTGTCACCTCGAGATATTGAAGAAAAACACAGCATTTCAGTAGACAGAACTTAATCACCTGTGTCTTTACTTTGGTTTCCTCACCTGCCAGGTTCTTATAAGGCTCTTAAGTCCAGATTTTTTTGAGTTTTATAATCATGAATTAGGAATCATTTTATATAATTTTATGTATTCTACAATCATTGTATATAATCATAGAAAATGTCCCAAAGTGTGTTTCTGCTCTTTATCATAATGAGTGATCTGTCCATGTTCCAGCAAAAATTAGTAAAGCAGATTTTGTCTTGAATTAAGTCAGTAGTCAAGCAGTTCATGTTGTACAAGTGCTGAATGAGATCTGAAGTTTCCTTTATTTTCCATTATCAAAACCTCAAACTCTGCTGAGGCAGCCCTTGAGCACCGAGCAGCTCTGCAGGTCAGCAGAGCCCTCTGTGCAGTGCCCAGTGATGAACTCCAGCCTGGGCTCACGGATATTCCCCATCAAACCCGAGTGCACCCTCCAGGAATGTGCACTGAATTCAAAATCAGCGTTGTTTGCTTTGCTGAGAGAAAATATTTCATCTTTTAAGTTGTTTTCTATAAAGAACAACACAGAGGAAAGATCTTCAAGAGTTTTTCACTCACTGGTTTGGCTACTTGAAACTTCAGGACAACAACAATTCCCTGCTGCATGGGAGGACATATCTGCTTATTATCCTCTAATTTCCTTTAAAATTTTCACTTTTGTCTGGCAGAAGCTATTGTTAAAAAGAGTGAAAATAAAGGAAAGTGATACACATTTATCAGCCATTATCAGCCCAGTCTCATGTCTAGTGTTGACCAAGATTTTTCATTCAACAACAGCACAGGGGAATTCTCTTAGGAAATTCCATGATCCACATTTAGCAGTAAGTGCTACTTTACCTTTCCCTAAGGATTAAATGGTTTCACTAGTGAAGAAACAACTGAGCAATAACAGCATAAAAAAAAAAGAATCGGCCTTGCTTTTAACTGCTTTGTAAAACAAGGCAGAGGTTTTTACCTGGGAAAATTGTTCATTTCTGCTGGTAGATAAAACAGCCAAACTGTTGCTTTGCCTTCATCACAGCCAATATTTCATTAACTGTGCTGATATCCCCTTATTTACAGCTTATTTTTCTTAGAAAAGGAGTTATTTTAGGAACAGAACACAAATGAGAGTAATGTAAGAGACATCACAATAAATCTAATTTCCACATTTAACCCACTGCATCTCTGCGGGCTCAGGGCAGGTTGTCCTGACCTTTATTTAAGGGCTGCTCAGGATTCTTTAAGGGATCCATCTGCTGTGATTGAAGCACACAAAACTTTCATTAGAGACTCCTGGGCTCGATAATAATTTCAGGTTTGGAAGGCTCAGACAGGGAAGGGCAGCCCTGGTGTGGGCAGGGAAACAGAGATGGTGGCAGGGCTGGACCAGAGGCTGCTGCTGAAGGAAAGGTCTGGCAGTGCAGAACTGACAAATCCAGCTTTGTGCTCGGGAAATCTCATTTTTCTGGCCAAGAAAGGAATGGGAATTGGGTCCTGCACATCCCTGGCAGGGGACACAGGTCAGTAGCCCCAAACACGGAGCAGCACAGAGGCATTTGCCCCTGAACACACTCTAAAAGGATGAGGCTGCTGACAAATATTGTCAGATCTGGACCTGTTTTAACTTCATTTTATGGGGTTTTATATCAGCTTCTTCTTACTTCTGGGCTTCTTCTTGCTCCTTTAGCTAACAGGCCTGCTGTTAGCTCTTTCTACAATTTTAAGCAATCATTATGAAAGCACAAGGGGTTTTTCCTCAGTAAAACTGTCCTAGTTAGAGAACAGGTTATAACTGCAGCAGCATGCCCAAGGGCTGGAGTTTGCACACAGAAAAGTTTTGAACTCGAGGTGCATCCCAAAAGGTTTTTATTTCTGAAGCCCATCTCCAGAAACCACCTCAGTAAATCACTCTGGGGGCTGAAAAGCCCTTCTGCAGTCAGAATCAGTTTAGGGGTCAAGTAAAACAAGCATAAAAATCCCCCCTTGTCTCTATAAACCTCTGGGGGTGTGAAAGCTTCTAAGAAATGCTCAGAAAAGGGTGATTCTGGCAGCCAAGCCCACAGAGGTTTCTTTCCCACCTGTTTGATGAGCACAGCTATGAGAGCCTGAGTCATGCCAGGTTTTTGAAATGCACATCTCCTCTCCATCTGCAGGGAACAAAACAGGTCAGGAAGAATAAAATATGGGAAGGAGATAGAGAGGGGAAACAGAGAGGGGGTGAACAATGGTGCAAGGGATGTTTTTCCTCCCAAGAACTCTTCTCCCCTGGCCTCTGCCCCAGGGCTGTGGGACCCAAAGGTGGCAGGAGAGCACAGCCAGGAGGTGAAGCTGCACAGCAACTGCAGGGACAACAACAAGGACCCCTCTTGTTTGTCACTATAGGACACGAAAGAACACAAGTGCACACTGCTGCTCCCAAGGTGAGGAAAAGGGAAGTTTATTTTCTGACTCCAACATTTATAGTTTTCCAAAAGTGACAGTGGATTGGAGGGTGACAGTGCCACCTCTCCAATGACACCGGACAAACCAACAGTCCATCAGATTTCTCCTCCTCCATAAAGGAATGCAAAACAATGAGTTATTTACAGAAAGTGTGTGAGAAAGTTGGCTACAGGAATGTCAACATCAGAAGGCTGAGAAAATCTTAAAACACCAGGGTGACACTTGTTCACTCACCAGGGCATGGAAAAACAGCAGGTTTGGGGTTTGGGAGCAGGGAGTGAACAAGAACACAGCTGAAGGAGGACTCTGCTCCCTGGGTGACAAACAAATCTGCTGCCCAGTGCCTGGGGCTGCGAATGCAGCACTGGTCAGGGATTGCAGGACAGGAGGTGGGGAGGGCATTTCAGACACTGATTTCAGCAGATGGTGACATGTCACAGACATCTTTTTATGAAAAATCCTTTCTTGGGATTTTTCCTTCTGAGAAGCTGAGAGGCCTCAGGAACAAAATGTAACCAATGGTTATCTGCTGCTGTGGGATGCAACAGGTGCATCTGGGATTGGTCTTGGATAGATGTTTAGATTTAGTGACCACTCATGGCAGAGCTGCTTCTCTCTCTCTGTCCAAGCCAGCTGCTTTTGTTTTCATTCTTTTCTATTCTATTCTATTCTATTCTTAGCTAGCCTTCTGAGATGAAACTTTTCCTTCTATTCTTTAGTATAGTTTTAATGTAATGTATATCATAAAATAATAAATCAAACCTTCTGAAATACGGAGTCAAATCCTTGTCTCTTCCCTCATCCAAAGACCCCTGTGACCACTGTCACAGTGACACTTGGTGGGCATTGCCAGAGCTGCAAGGAAAGCCTCGGATGTGCCAGGAGCTTCCTGCCTCACCCTGAGCCAGCAAACCCAGGGGTGCCAGCCTTGGCTGGGCCACCCAGGCTGGGTTTGTGTTTTCCATGGTGGATGTGCACTGAGAGCAGCCCTGAGCAGCCCCAGGCTGCAGCTCCTTCCCTCCAGGCCTTGGCAAAGAGGTGGAAGAGCAATGGACACGGAAAACTTTGGGAATAAACACGGATATTCCCATCCTTAACTCTCCAACCCTCTCTTCACCAGGCTCTGATGGAAAGGAGACCCAAACCAAGCTATAATTTCATTTTATTCACCATGGATTGGAGCAATGCTCTGCCCTTACTCTGCTCTCCTATCCAAGACTGTCCAGGAGACTGGGGACAGGATTGTGTGACATCATTCTGGCAATTTCCCACTCCTCAGGTGCCCAGCAGCATTGCCAGGACACAAATCCACTGCAGCGCCGGGGTGGAGGTGAGAGCAACCTGCCTGCTTTGCAATAATTGCCATTGCCATTGTTTTTACATTGCAGTAACTCCCTGGATCCCTGGACATGAAGCAGGAACCGGCAGCTGAGGAGCAGCAGCTTACTAGATGAGAATACAAAATATTTTGTGACAGATCGTGGGGGTTTTCCAGTGCTGAGCAGGGAAATCCTTTGGAAAATAAGGAGAATACAAAATATTTTGTGACATTTCAGATCACTGAGATTTTCCAGTGCTGAGCAGAGAAATCCTTCGGAAAATAAGGAGAATACAAAATATTTTGTGACATTTCAGATCACAGAGGGTTTCCAGTGCTGAGCATAGAAATCCTTTTGGGAATAAGGAGAACACAAAATATTTTATCACATTTCAGATCACTGAGATTTCCCAGTGCTGAGCAGAGAAATCCTTTTGGGAATAAGGGCTGCCATGTCGCTGTCTTTGGGGCAGACACAGCTTCTCCCCCTCTCAGCGCTGGCCTCAGAGCCAGTGTGAGTTTGCTGTCACACAGGAGGCTCCAGCCCACTACTTTTAGTGCTTAATGGTAAAGCTGATGGTGCCATTAATCCACTTGGGTGTACAACGTTCCATTTCCACCTCAAATTGCACCTCAGTGCAAATGGTAGCTTGTCCTGCTGTCACGTATGTTCAGAAACTCATGATGCAACACATTTAATGACTTCCCATCCCAGCATATTACCTGTGCAACTCGGTGAGCAAATCCCCAGCTCTTTATTCACTTTAAACTACGGCACTGGGTGCTGTCTTTGTAAAACTGTCACCTGCAGGTTAAATTTGAGAAGTGCTGCCTTTTGGTATTGAATTATGGGTGCAAGGCAGTAATTCTGCAGGTTCAGAATGAAACTGGGAGAGATCTGTGACTTTTTTAAAGCTAACAGACCTGCAACAGAAGCCCCAAACATTAATATTCCAAAGTGTTTCTGCAAAAGCATGAGGTGGGGAGGGTTTAGACATCAGCAAGTGCTTTAAAAAATTCAAACTAAGAAAATTGCACAGAAGCCCCAAACATTAATGATTCCAAACTGTTTCTGCAAAAGCATGAGGTGGGAAGGGTTTAGACATCAGCAAGTGCTTTTAAATAATCAAACTAAGAAAATTGCACCACAGAAATATACAAGGAATGAAGTGCAAGGAAAATCTTCCTTATGCTTGCCTGCTCACATGTGACAAATGAGAATCTCCCCATTCCTGCAGAGGTTTGAATGGCTGCAATCCCAGTTCAGACCAGTCCTAGCGGCCACCCAAAGGGGCACGGAGGGTGTCCGAGCATCCTGCCTGCCCCAAACCCTCCCACGGAGGAGGCAGAAAGTTTTTCCGGATGGATTTCACGTTTTCCAGAGGGATTTTCCGGCAGATCCAGGCCGCTCGGTCTCTGCAGAGGGCGCCAGACAGTTTGGGATGCGCGGGATGCCGCTCCAGGTGCTGCGGCTGTCACTCACCAAGGTGCTCGCTCTCCAATGGCCAGTGCTGCGCTCGCAGGCTGCAGGAGGAGTTGGTTTTTCTTTCTTGCATGTATAAATCCCTTAGTTCTCGGCTCCTTTCTTCCCACGGAAATAGCAACAGATGCTGCAGCATGCTGGCAGCCCGGCTGCCCCGGCAGAGGGGGAAGCTCCCAGCTTCTCATCACCGGGAGAGCTGAGCCCAGCAATGTCCTGCTGCCGATTCCTCCCTGCAGACACAGCTGTTTGCTGCCCGCAGGCTGGGGAGCTCACTTTCTTCTGAAGGAAAGAGCAGCCTGGCGTAGAACTCGCTGTAAATGCAGATGGTTTGATGCTTGCCCTTGTAAAAGTGACTAAAGTCCTGCTTGGTTGCACCCCATATGCACAGCAGCAGCTCGGAAGGACTTGTTTTCCCTTTTCTATTTTTTTTTTTCTCTTTTTAACCTGTCCTGCCTCAGGTGCCCAGTCAGGGGTGAGCTCAGCTGCTGTGCTGACAATGAACACCACACGCTCTGCACTCTCCTTCCAGCCCCTGCTGCTGAACACCAGCGAGGACTTCAGCGACTCCATCCCCACCAACCGCAGCGGCGACGGGTTCTGCGAGCAGGTCTTCATCAAAGCCGAGGTCTTCCTGACTCTGGGCATCATCAGCCTGCTGGAGAACATCCTTGTCATCCTGGCAGTGCTGAAGAACGGCAACCTGCACTCCCCCATGTATTTCTTCCTCTGCAGCCTGGCCGTGGCAGATATGCTGGTGAGCATGTCCAACGCCCTGGAGACCGTGATGATCGCCATCCTCAGCAACGGCTACCTGATCATCGACGACCACTTCATCCAGCACATGGACAATGTCTTTGACTCCATGATTTGTATTTCCCTGGTAGCCTCTATTTGCAACCTCTTGGTCATAGCCATCGACAGGTACATCACTATTTTCTATGCCCTCCGTTACCACAGCATCATGACGGTGAAGAAAGCCCTGACCCTCATTGTGCTCATTTGGGTGGCGTGCATCATCTGTGGCATCATTTTCATTGCCTACTCGGAGAGCAAAACTGTCATTGTGTGTCTCATCACCATGTTCTTCACCATGCTGCTGCTGATGGCCTCCCTGTACGTGCACATGTTCCTGTTTGCCCGCCTGCACGTCAAGCGCATCGCGGCGCTGCCCGTCGAGGGCGTGCCCCCCCAGCGCACCTGCATGAAGGGCGCCGTCACCATCACCATCCTCCTGGGGGTCTTCATCGTCTGCTGGGCGCCCTTCTTCCTCCACCTCATCCTCATCATCTCCTGCCCCATGAACCCCTACTGCATCTGCTACACGGCGCACTTCAACACCTACCTGGTGCTGATCATGTGCAACTCGGTCATTGACCCGCTCATTTACGCCTTCAGGAGCCTGGAGATGAGGAAGACTTTCAAAGAAATCGTGTGTTGCTGCTATGGCATGAGTGTGGGACAGTGCATGCTGTAAAACACCTGCTTTTGGGTGGAAAAAACACGCCATAGGTGTATAAACATAAATATATTTATGTAGATGTTGAGATACAGAGCAGCTCACTTTAAACGCAGTGCCTGAAGGAAGGGTGCAGGAAAGATAAAAGCCTCCTACATGATGCCTTGTTTCCTACTTTTTAGAGTAAAAACCGGTTTCAACTGAATTATTTGAAGTTTTTAAAATAGTTTTAATGGAAGGAAATCCAGAGCGGTTACAAAACAGCTTCAAAAACTTACTGGGAGAAGGGAATCCAGAAAGGGAATGCCACTTTCTAGAGACTGAGATAACATTCCCTCTAGCATTCGTTTGTGCCTGTTGCTTTATCTCAGTGCCACTGCCAACAAGTCAGTGTTTTCTAAAAGATTTCATTAGTAACCTCTGTGAAAAGCTATTTTTCCAAACACCAACAGGTAACAGCGTTGTTCTACACCCACCTTTTAATGAAAGAATAGATTGACATTTTTGCTGCTTGCAGCCTGAGTACAGTTTTCAAAGGGTGAAAGCAAACACTTCTCTTGCTCTGAAATCAGTTCTCTCTACAGTGTCAGTGACAGCGTGGCTTCAACAGCTGCCTGATAGGATTGACTCATGTGAAGGCTTTTGCATTATTTATTGTGATATAAGAGTATTATACCCTTGAATTTTTGATTATTTTTTTAAAGCTGGAATGCCCTGATCAATGTAGTAATTGCTATGTTTGTAAAAGCTCATAGAAGCCTCCTTTTGATAAATCCTCACTAATGAGATCCACTGATCTGAACAGCAGAAAGAGCTAAAATGCAAAACACTTTGAATGCAGCTTTGTGTAAAAGCTGCAGGGAGTCCTTAGAAATATCCACCTCTAAGTTCAGCAGCTGGAAGGAGTCAGATGTGTGTGGCAGAGAGGACTTTACCCATTGAGAAATAAATCTCCTGGGGCAGGACAATGTCAATGTCCTTCCTTCAGCTCTAGGCTGCACTCAGGGGCTGGGTGCTCCTGCCCTGGGCACAGGCGAGCAGCAGGGCTGTCTGCCACCCTCTCCAACCCCTGCGTGCCAGTGCCATGCACAGCGAGCTCCTGCAGCTGCACCAGTTCAGTCTTTGCCTCTGCTTTCTGCAGGGACAAACCCACAAACCCTGCAGGTGCCTTCAGCCAGCTCACTGTCCCCGAGCAGGGGCTGCTGCAGACAGGGGCACAGGCAGTGACACCACCCTGGGGACAGCCTGAGAACACCCTGAGCCATCCCAAAGGCTGCTTGGCACCTTGCTGGTACCTTGCCTTTCAGCAGGGGGATCCCCAAACCCTCAGAGCTGTCTGATGCTTTCAAACATCTCAAAGATCTCCTTTGACTTAAAACTCTCTGTTTTATTCCTTCTTATTTTGGGTGGAGTTGCTGGGTTGATATTATTATTATTGGCTTTTTTTTCTGAGACTGCCCTCTGCCAGGTGAGAATCTGTTCATGAGGATCTGTTCATGCACCCAGAGCTTCCCCAGCTCCTGTGCCCCCAGCCCTGCCCCACTCTGGTGCTGCTGTTTCAGTGGCTCCAGACCCAGCCCTGCTGCCTGTGGGGAGTCACATTTCCCACTCTGCACCTCCTGGCCTGTGTTTGATCCTCAGCATCCCACAGAAACAGCCCCATCTCCCAGTCCTACGGGCTGGATAATCCTCCTGGGGCCAAGAACCAGCTCTCCCTGTGCTCCAGCTACGCTCTGTCCCACCAAAAACCAACCTCATGTTCCTTATTTTTCCTTTCCTCTGATCACACCCAAAATTCCTTAATTGAGTTCTCACCTCCTCTCATAATCACATCCTCCGGACTTCCCCGTTTCCAGCACTCCCTCTGTTCCAACACTTACCTAATCCTATAACCCTTCATTTCAGAAAGGTCAAATTAAAATAATAAAAAAAGCAAAACCTCACTGTGGAGCAGAGCAGGCACAAATGGAAATTCTCCCTGTTTCAAGAAGAGACCAAAGACAATCCCACTGACTGGCAAAGCCAAAAGCTTTCAGCTTTATGTGTGTGTCCCACAGCCCAGCTCAGCTGTGTCCTGCTGGCCCAGCCTGTCCCACCTTGCAGCAGCTGATGTGGCACGTGGAGGTGAAATCAGCACGGGAACCACAAAACTTCTGTGGTGTGCGCAGACTGTGCCTACCTGTTGTAAAAAATCTCTGCTTTTCCTCAGTGTTCTGTGTCCCTACACTCTGGAGCATGGTTTGCCACGATGTTCTGCCTCAGGTTATTGTGTATTTAGCTCTTGTTGCACCTGATGTCCTCCTTATTTCTCTGATGTCCTACTTTTTTCTCTTTTAAAAGCAATTTTAGCGGGACTGATTCATACAGTGCTTTGCCTCTAAGCAAAACATACTCTGCTGAATAAAATCTGGAGAGATCACCGGGAATCATGTTTGCTTCTGTCAGAGCACCACACACAGCAAACCAGTCTGGGGGCTCACAAAACTGAAAACAGAGTCTAGCACTGGGCAAAAGCCTCTTAATTCAGAGAATCATGGCATGGGTTGGGTTGGAAGGGACCTTGGTCAGCCAGTGCCATGGGCAGGGACACCTCCCACTGTCCCAGGCTGCTCCTGGCCTGGAACTCTTCACAAAAATGAGGAAAAAAGCCAAATTTTCAGTGCTATGTGCAGGAAGAGAGCCCATAAAACCCCCCAAAGATCCCTGATCCCTTCTGGCTCCAGGTTATCCAGGAGGGGGAGTGGGTTTGCTCAGCCCCAGGGTTTGTGCACACCCTCAGCTCTGAGCCCTCTCTGGAATTCTGTGGGGCACTGATGGATCCAGGGCTGCAGGGTCACAGCAAGGCTGGCCCTGCTGGGAGGGGAAACAGGGAAGGACCATGGGGCTGAACCCCAAAACAGCAGCGAGGGAGGGAATGCTCACAGCTACAGAGCCAGGGGGGAGGAGAGGGAAAAGGGAAAGGGAAAGGGAAAGGGAAAGGGAAAGGGAAAGGGAAAGGAAAAAAAAGGAAGAGGAAAAGGAAAAAAAAAGAAAGGAAAATGAAAAGGAAAAGGAAAAGGAAAAAAGGAAGGGAAAAGGAAAAGGGAAGGGAAGGGAAGGAAGGGAAAAGGAAAAGGGAGGGGAAAAGGAAAAGGAAAAGGGGGAAAAGGGGGAAAGGAAAAAGGAGGGCTGCACTGCAACCAGTAGGACAGAAAAGGAAAAGACCCATCCAAAAGCCATGGGCAGTGGAAAAGGCCCAAAAGCATCCAAAAAGGACCCTCTCACCTGCTGCACCCAGGGCATTTCCAGCTGGGAATCTGCCCTGGGGAAGTCTGGGAAGAACAGGGCTGCACTGCAACCAGAAGGACAGACATAAACATGTTGATGACCTGTACACCAACATGGGAGCCCTGTATACCAAATGTAATGATGCTCAGTACACCAACCCCCAGTATGCCAACATGAACTCCATCAGGACCCATCCAGCAGACACAGAGCCATCACCACCTGTACACCCACCCCAGTAATCACCCTGCCCAGCCCAACATGCACCCCATGTAATCACCGGTACACCTGTGCCCACAGCATCCAAACCCAGAGCAGGACCCTCTCACCTGCTGCACCCAGAGCAGCATTTCCAACTGGGAATCTGCACCAACATGGGCAGGGTAACCACCACCTGTACACCAACATGCAGTGAAATCACCACCTGTACACCAACCACCTGTATAACCACCACCAACATGTAACCACCACCTGTACACACCAACATGTAACCACCACCTGTATGCCAACATGTAACCACCACCTGTATACACCAACATGTAACCACCACCTGTATACACCAACATGTAATCACCACCTGTATACACCAACATGTAACCACCACCTGTATACACCAACATGTAACCACCACCTGTATACACCAACATGTAACCACCACCTGTATACATCAACATGTAATCACCACCTGTACACCAACATGTAACCACCACCTGTACACCAACATGTAACCACCACCTGTATACACCAACATGTAACCACCACCTGTACACCAACATGTAACCACCACCTGTACACACCAACATGTAACCACCACCTGTACACCAAATCCACCACACCAACATGTAACCACCACCTGTATACACCAACATGTAACCACCACCTGTATGCCAACATGTAACCACCACCTGTACACCAACATGTAACCACCACCTGTATACCAACATGTAACCACCACCTGTATGCCAACATGTAATCACCACCTGTATACACCAACATGTAACCACCACCTGTACACCAACATGTAATCACCACCTGTACACCAACATACAATCTGCTCATAACAAGAAATGTTTCTTTCTTGAGGAGAGTGCTGGGCTGAACAAGATATGTGCAGTTTCCCCCCAGATGGTCTAAGAAATGGCAGGCTAAATTATACATTTTGCATCTAAAGGTATCATTATTATGGATTTATTGAGGCAGTTTTTCTGCAGGAAAATCAAGAAGTTCACAGACACTGTAGGATTGCTATTTGCTCAAAGATGTGCTAGGAAATCCTCATATATTTAAGATAAATATTTGAATTCCCAGCAACATGAGTTATCCTGCTAAGTCAACCCACACGGCATATTCTGCCAATTACAGACAGATTTGTTTCTTTCACATGAAATTCAGCACTGTGCAGGCAATTTCCCCATCAATAAGTGTTTAAATATTTTATAATTGACAGCATTTGTATTAATGGGCAAATAACCAAGTCAGGCACAGAGCTCTGCAGTCAAACAAGGTCATTGCTCAGGCCATTGGTACAAACATTGCATTGCCACTGAAATAAAAAGTTTCTATTTGTTGAGGCCTGGGTGGGGACCAGGGTTTGCTATTTGGTGGCTTCACCTAAACCTAAATTTGAGAGGAACCCACAGATGGGGTGTCCCAAGAGACACTGGGAACCCCTTTGCTGTTTGCAGCCCAGTCTCAGCTCCAGAGCCCCGGGACAGCCCGAGGGACACCAGGGGACCCAGAGTGGCACAGCAACTGCTCCACAGCTCCCTGCCCCACATCCAAGGGGAAAATCCACTCTTCTGGGGTGATTCAAGTCTTCAAAGTGAAATAGAGGGGGTTAAATGGGATATTGGGAGGGAATTCTGCCCTGGGAGGGTGCCCAGAGCAGTTGTGGCTGCCCCTGGATCCCTGGCAGTGCCCAAGAACAGGGCTGGGAGCACCTGGGACAGTGGGAGGTGTCCCTGCCATGGCAGGGGTGGCACTGGGTGGGATTTGAGGTCCCTCCAACCCAAAGCATTCCGTGATCCCCCAGCCCTGCCTGCACCAGGAATGTGAGCGCACCAGAGCTCCTCCTGGCAGTGCCACGCAGATTGCCTCAGCCCAGGGTGAGCACCTCAAAGGGAAGATCAGGTAAAAAGGAGGCAAGAGAAGGCTGGGTGGGGACAGAGTGTGAGCAGGTGTGAAACTGCCCTGGGTGCACGTGGGGATGTGGGAGATGGGGGAGAGGGCCAGGCCTGAGGGTGAAATCTTTGGTGCCAATCAGGACACAACAAGTGTGAAATCAAGCTGATTGGGACAGAGAGCATCCCTGTTCCTGACTGATCTCCCAAAGCCTGCATGTTACTCCTGGCTTCAGCCTTCAAGACCAGAGAACATCTTCACAAAGCCCTTGTCTCTCAGAGTGAGTCTGAGCTGATTCCTCACTTGGGCAAAACACCAGCCCTTGCACTTGCAGCCTTTTGCTGCCTCTGCTTACAGTCAATTATGTGCTACTTGTGAAGTTTGCCTTTAGTAATCTTACAATTGTACAGCATGTACTTGGAAAGGTCTAAATCTAAATCAAGGACTTGTAATTTCAGGGTTTGAAATGGTACAGGGACAGTAAATAAATGTCATCTTTCATTTTCAAATTTCTCTGCGTAAAAGGAACTGACTTGGGGAATCCAAAACTTCTGGCAAAACAAAACAGAAAGGAGGCAGGACCAGCTATGAGGCATGCAGTAAATTTATATTTAAGAAAGTAATTAATGTGTTTGAATGTCCAGCTTGGTGTACAAAACTTAACCCAAACACTCAACTGCTGTCATCACAAGGGAGCTGCATTGTCTTTGATGTTTATGTAACAGCCCATGTATTTCTCCTGAAGGACAGCTGTGTGTCTCAGTGAAACAAGGGCTATTTAAATCCACAAATCAAGGCAGAATAGCAACCCCTGCACTGTGCTGTGACCTGAACACTCAGCTCCAGGGGAAGGCAACAGCAAAAATGGACACAATGCCCACCAATGAACACTAAAGCAGTGCTAAAACAGACCTTTTTTAAAGCAGAATCAGCTACAATTCTCTAAAATCAGTTTTCCTCTCGGGTTTGTTTAAGCTGACAGGGACACCAACAAAACAGGGCTGGATGAGGCTGCTCTGGGTCTGTGGCTGCCACTCTGTGCCCCCTGCCAGGCACAGCCCAGAGCTCTGGGCAGGCTCTCTGCTCTCCCCCTTCTCCTCTGCACTCCTCTCAAATGAACCTCAACAGATCAACAATTCCCCCCATCCCCTCAGTACTATTTGACAGTGCTTCCCTGTTTGATGGTGGAAGAAGTCTAAAAAACCCAAATAATGCATGTGTACACATGGCACAAAGCTGCCATGCCATAAATAAACCTGCAGCTGTGTGGCTCCAGTTGCTGGGATGTCATTCCTATTCCCAAAAAAATGCAGATGTGTGCCCAGGAGCAGCTCTGAGCGACTCCCTCTTGGCAAATCCACTTTGGAGAGGCCAGAAGCAAACATTTAAAATCCACCCAGGTAAATTCAATCAGCCAGCATCGCCCCACAGGGGATTCTTCAAGAAATCAAAGAAGCTCCCTTTGACTAAAATGAGAACCAGCAGAAAAATGTGCACTGAGACACAATTTACCAGTTCCTGTTAAATCAGGAATTGTGTGTATTTGTAGACAAAGGGACAGTTGCATATTTCAGTGGTAAAAAGTTTTCACTAATGAGCCATTGTTCTCTTTGGCTACCTGCATTTAGATTTTAAAAAACACAGGGGTTTTGCTTTTAACTAAGCAAGAGAAGTTGAAACTGAAATTATTTCCAACTGAGAACAAGTACAAGTGGACTTGTGGGTGTAATAACAGTGCAAGCATTGTTTCCATCACTGATTCATGGAAATTAGCCTTTCTGTGGATGATCTGAGATGCAATGTGATAAGTCTATCCTATTGTTATTGCCCAAAATCCATAGATTATTTTGTTCTTAACACAAATCTCTTTAAAATAGGAACCAGACATCACAAATTCTGTTACAAAGATAATAACTACTAAATGCTAAGTTTTAAATGCTGGAAAAATGGGAATGACATTGGAAACAAGCAAAATATCATAGAACAGTACATTTTTATCAAGAGATAAAGGAGTGTTCTTTCTTTTTCATAATTTCTGTGAGTGGGTAATAAACAGGTACAAAATCTATTGAAATTAAGCCAGGCATACACGGAACCAGACAGGGCACACAAAAGTGACCAAATATTCTTTTTAAAAACCAATTCAGCAAGCAGAAAAAAACCATGATGTTCTCCAAGTTTCACTTCATTTCTTTCTTTTCTCATATCATATTATCTAACTTGGTTTGGAATTGATTTCTGCCTTCTCTGGCTGTTTATTTGGCAGCTTCACCAGGAGCTGACACACCACTGTGACTGCTCCTTGTAAAGGGTTTTTTCTCTTGTGTTAAAATACCTCCTTTGCTGGCTGACAGGAAAAGACACAGCAGCTGCACTTCCCATGCTCAGCTATTTCCAGAGGCAAACACAGAAATGAGGCAAGGGAGCATTTGCCTCCACTCTGTTCCCTTAGCAAGAAGATTTTATATTATTTCATCTACCACTGCTCATTCCCAAAAGGAAAACCTCCAAAAGATTCCAGAAAATTTTGCCCTGTGGCTTTGGCCTTTCTATTTTGGTATTGTTAATTTGTGTTAGCTAAAAACATATTGTACTTGTAAGGGTTAAATGACAAATAAGCTAATAATCCTTTCAAACTTAAAATACAGACATTTAAAGCACCCAAGACCAAAAAACAAATTTCAATAACAAATAACCTTTTTTTTTTACTCGTTCAAATAACAAAAAATATTCTAACAGGTGTCTCAGTTCTGTGTGATAGCACAAGCACACTGAAAATCAATGCTCTCCTTCAGAATGGAACTCATTATTTCTCAGGCAGGGTGGATTTTAAATATCATCTTTTGACCTACGTGCAGCTCCTTAGCAGAATCTAAGAGCTGTTAAATTACTGACAGGCTGAACGAAGGAGAAATATTCAAGCCCAGCTCAATTATTATGTGCAAAGCAATATGTGGAGAGGTGTTGGGTTCCCCACTGGACACCTCAGGTTTGCTTTTCTTCAGGAAAGCTGCAGAACGGGCTTGGCTTTCGTCTGGGTGATGCCTTGCAGACCAAAATGGGACTTAAGTGGTGCCATGGACAGAAGGAACAGCATTTCTGATTTAGCCACCAAAACCTGCTGCTCAGGAGATCTCATCCTGGAAGGGGAGATATCAGAGGATATGTAGGGGACCCCACACCTTCATCAAAGCCAAATAATGGAGCTGGAAGAGTTGGCAGGGAGGATATTTAGCCCAGGGAACAGCATTTTCAAGAGAGAGCTCAGGGAGCAGAATTCCCTGGGAGAGCTGGAGCTGTGTGACAGTTTTGTGCTTTGTTTTCTTAAATGCTGTCCCTTTGAAGTTCTCCTTAATGAAAAATTATTCAGCTATCCTGAAGTAATGCTTTCCTTTTAATGTGATAATTACTACCAATTTGTTGTCTAACTGCTGAGCAGAAAAGGCAAATAACTTCTGAGGCATATGCACAAATATTGCTATTGGGAAAATTAAATCACTGCTGGACTGCCCCCTTCCTTGCCCTGTTGGGAGCTGGAATGAGCAGGACATGCAACACAAGGTCTAATATTACTTTTTTCTGAAGAGATAAGTGCATCTGGACAGCTCTGCAAATGGTGAGCAAGAGCCCTCCATGATCAAAACCACCACATCAAAGAACCTGGAGCAATCTGATATTCTCAATAAAGGCAAAGATGGAATTAACTAAGAATACAGCTCTCACACTGAAGCAGCACTGAATACAAGGTCATTAAGCCATCTGCATAATCAGTGAGCATGTGTTAAAAGCAAAAAGTAATTTCTGTAAGGGAGAAAAGTCTGGAAAAGGCCTTTTCTGATTGAAAACTTGTAATTGTTCCCAAAAAAATGGCTTGGCACGCTCATGTTAATGCTGTAATGAATGGATTTCAAACATCATTTTGTTTTCTTTGTGGATCCAACAGAGCCTTGTCCAGTGTGCTGGAAGCTGGCTAATCACACCCACTCTGGCTGGATATTTATGGGGTCTAAGTAGCCAAAATGGACATTTTCACATCCTGCAGCTGGTAGCTCACAGTGAAAAATAGCAGAAGAACCTTCCAGTCATCATGAGTTATAAATGCATTTATATATATATAAATATCCATTTATACCTGTGTATGTACAAGCCATGTTTTATTTTCCTTATGAAGCCACACTTGGAATCAGTGGCTGACAATTCACAGAAAACCTGGAACTATCTGGGTTTTGCAGTCACATTTGTGCCTTGCACATATGAAAGTTGCTTTTGTTCATGTTGTTTTAATGAGAATTTAGGCACCCTGAGTTCTGCTGCCTTACACCCAGCTAGTTTCAATTAAAATGTGGAAAACAAGCAAGATGCACACATTTACAAGGGTCATTTGAAGATAAACTGGCACAAAGCAATTTATAATTTACTTAGGAAGATGAACCAAGACCAGGACCAGGATCAGGACCAGGACCAGGATCAAGACCAGGACCAGGACCAGGACTAGAACTAGGATCAGGATCAGGACCAGGATCAGGATCAGGAGCAGGATCAGGACCAGGACCAGGATCAGAAGCAGAACCAGGACCAGGACCAGGACCAGGACCAGGCTCTCCACAAAAGCCCTGTCCTGCAGGAGGGCCTGGTTTTAAGCAGCTCCCATCAGCAGTTCTGCCTTCCCCACCTGGCCACAAGTGTTTATGGACTCAGTGTTTCCCTGAGATTCATGCTGATCAACTCTGGAAGGAAATCAGCATTAGGAAGCAGAACAACAAATAATTGCCATGGACCAGTACTGCAAAACAGCCAATTTGGCTGAGATTCAAATGAAAAATTACTATTACTCGGCCTTCATTTGCTATCTGCTGTATCAGATGCTGTTATTAATCATATTCCCAGTTCAGACTCCAGAAATAATGCAGTTTAATACCCAGCAGGAAGTGATACATCGACATAATCACCAGAGTGTACATATTTTGGCTGAATAATTGCTTTCTTTCAAGGGAGGAAGATTATGGCCCGTCGCAATTCTTGTTTTGACAAAAAACTTCCTTTTAAACAGACACCGCTATGGGAAGAGCCACTCAAGTGGAAAAATATAAGTATTGGATGGAACAGTGCACATTAAATGGCAATTAGAGCAGTTCCTTATTAAAAGCCAAACCCAAAGCAAACCACAAACCCAAGACAAATTACAAATCAATTACCTCTTGCTGTCAAGCACATGATAATTAAAGCTTGCTTGATGCCACACTGTGAGAGACTGGCAGGGGTTTTCTAGTCTGAAAAATGCTGCAAGCTCTAACTTGTTACACTGGCCCAATTCAATGACAAAAATGCTCAAGAATGTCCAAAAACTGCTCCCAAAATCCGGCAGAGGGCTTCCCAGAGGGCTCAGGGTGCTGCTGGGAGCCTCGCTGGGAGAAGAACTAGTGGGGCTGGGAGCAGCTACAAGCACAGCAGCAATGCAAGTGGCCCATTGGTCACTGTGTGGCGTGGCTGCTGAAATGCAAATATTTACAACTCCAAACTCTCCATTTACATTCTCCAAATAAAATTAAACTGCCACTGCTGGCCATGGACATTGAAGGAAGTGTCCACAGAGAATGAATGGGAGGAGAAACATTTCCAGTGCATCAGCACTTCTTATACCATCAGTGATTCTGTTCATGCTGCTTTTATTGTCCTGGATGGTGGCACTGGCACCTTCCCTGTGCTCCCTCAGGAAGCAGATC
Source organism: Emberiza elegans (assembly GCA_024865655.1). Classification (NCBI taxonomy): domain Eukaryota; kingdom Metazoa; phylum Chordata; class Aves; order Passeriformes; family Fringillidae; genus Emberiza; species Emberiza elegans. The sequence continues at coordinate 2,392,495 of JALJVW010003097.1, forward strand.
TGTGCTTTGGCTGTGCCCTGGCTGCTCTCGTTTGTGACACGCTGCCACAATTCCACATCCGTGCCTCTCGTTCTCCTGTTCCTGTTAGAGAATGGGGGATTTTTGGACAATAGATGATTGTTCTCTCTCTGGGGCGCTCCTGCAATGACAACAAAACAGCTGTGAGGCTCACAGTGGTGTTTCTGAACAGTGGGAAGAGATCATCCCAAAATCTCACTCTGATTTACCCTGGCTGTGCCAGCCTGATCACATTTTCACTTCAGCCGTGCTGCCACTTAAAAGTTTGCCATAATGCACTGGAAGGGGATTTTTTTTCCTCCTCCATATAAAAGGAAGGAAGACTGGAAAGATCCTGCTACATCTGTGATCAAAAGCAGACTTCACACACTTTTTAGCAAATTTCATTACACATTTCAAAATGACCAACACAGGATTTTGGGATTACTGGTGCAAGCATTACATCTGAGAACGGTGCTAAATAGTTAAAGGAGGAAGGCTTGTGCCACACATGGTAAATATTTCGTGCTGAATTTATCTAAGAAACCTCTTTTTCTTTATACCTTGTTCCAGCTGCCAGCTTTCAACACAGGTTTGAGGCAACTCCCCTCAAGAGGGGCTGCAGGAGAATTCCTGTTGGTAGAGCAAGTGGAGAGTCCCAAAGCAAGAGGCTGCTCCAGCCCCTTCAGAAACTGAAGAATCAACCATTTTCCTGCCCCTTCCCAAGGCTTTTGATAGTTTTTGATGTTTAGAGGTGGACTTTTATTGCCTTTGATGTTTAGAGGCAGTGTCAGGTTCACAAGTAGATGAGCTTAAAGCACCCTCACCATTATTGATCCAACCTCAGTAATTCCATGGCTCTACAAACTCCCCCTGACAGCTGCTCCAAGGGGTTACATCCTCTTTGTTCCCCATCCACCCTGAGAGTGCAGCTCACACCAAAGCTGGTGCCATGCCATGGTGCAGCTCATGCCAAAAAGCAGCAGCTCCACGTCAGGACTGGGAAGAGCTGTAATACAAATACTACTTTAATTTAGAAACTTAATATTTCCTCCTCTTCAGTTCTCTTCTCCTCCAGGAGATGAATTCATGTTTTATGGAGGTATTTTTATAAGGGTGTAACTACAGAGCAAAACAGTCAGGACACACCAAAAGTTCCAAGAACCATGAACGTTCAGTTCTTTCCTTTCCTAGGCCCTATTGGCACAAAAGGATGGTGTGGTTTTTTCATCTTCTCACCTCTACTGTCAATAGCAAAGATCATCCTCACAGCAGTTTCAGAGGAGGAGGTAACTGGAGGACATAACACAGCCCTGTTTTCAAGGAAAATTGTTTTCAGGTACCTGCCAAGCACCATCAATACATTAATCATGGTTGTGCTGACACAGCCAGGCAGGCACAGCCCTCCAGCAGTGCTCTGCTCACTGCCAGGTGCTGGGGCTGCTTTTATCATCCTTGAATATATAAATCATGAGCTAATATTTCTGGTTTATTACAGAAAAACTTCTCAGTGTCCACCTGGTGTTGGTTACACAATCCAAGACCAGCATGTAGGAAACAGATTGTTTTTCATTATGGTGAAAACAGGATTCTTGATGGAAGCTTCAAACCAAGCACTGCTTGGATAATCATGGAAAAATTAAAGCTGGGGAAATCTTTGCAGCCATTCAATTCTGCAGCCCAGAACAAGAAATTCACCTGCACAAGAAGAAAACCAGGGGGTCCTTGCAGTGCCAAGCGTGGGTAAAATGTGCTCCAGCCTGAGCAGCTGGGCAGGAGCTCAGTTTTGGAGGGGCTCTGGGATCCATCCGGGCCTTTGTGCAGGCTGGGCCATGGCAGCCTGTGAGTCACCCTCCAGGGAAACCAGAGCTGGATCCGCGTCCCTGCCTGAAACTCCTGCAGCTCCTCTCATCAGCACCGGCCTCAAGGCTGGAACAGCCTGGTGGCCTTGCAACAAGAGAGGAACACAAGTCAGGGACCGTGTGGTATAACAATGACAGGCACCCCCAGCATGCAGGGACAATGTGCAGGGACAGTGTGGTGTAACAATGTGCAGGGACAATGTGCAGGGACAATGTGGTGTAACAATGTGCAGGGACAATGTGCAGGGACAATGTGGTGTAACAATGTGGTGTAACAATGTGCAGGGACAATGTGGTGTAACAATGTGCAGGGACAATGTACAGGGACAATGTGGTATAACAATGTGCAGGGACAATGTGCAGGGACTATGTGGTGTAACAATGTGGTATAACAATGTGCAGGGACAATGTGCAGGGACAATGTTCAGTAACAATGCGCTGTGACACTGTGCTGTGACACCGCTGTGACACTGTGCTGACACTGTGCCATATCCCTTTGTTCTATGGAGACATGGTGCTTCAATATTAACCACCAAAATTGAGGAATTTTTGTTATCTTGCTCAGGATTTTTACTGTCGAATCTACAGTCCTTAACTGGAAATTTACAGCTTTCAGAAACCTTCCAGAATCACAAATACATGGTGGGAAAACTTTTTGGTTTGGTTTGGGTTTTTTATTGTTGTTGTTTCATGGTATCTAAAGAGAAAAGAATTTTTCATGCAGAACTCGAGTGTTAATCCTTCCCCACGTCTTGTAGATGAACTTTTTTTGCAGTATCTAAAGGGGCTCCAAGAGAGCTGGAGAGGGACAGGGACAAGGACAAGGAGTGACAGGGGAATGGTTTCAAGCTGACAGAGGGAAGACTGGGATTAATTACAAGGAAAAAATTCTTTATTTATTCAGAGGGTGGGCAGGCCCTGGCACAGGTGCCCAGAGGATCCCTGGCAGTGCCCAAGGCCAGGCTGGACAGGGCTTGGAGCAGTCTGGGACAGTGGGAGATCAGAAGGTGGAGATTCCTTTAAGCTCCCTCTCAAAGCAAATCATTCTGTGAATGGAAATGTTGCAGACAAGAACATTTTCTGTTTCCTGTGCTGGTGACGTGGATGTTATGGCACACTGCACTCCAAGCACTTGCAGCAACCATTTAGTGCTTTCATTTTTTTCATTATATGCAATTTGGGACTCCTGGATAAGGAAGTGAGGAGTGCATGGACAACCAAACCAGCTAAAAGCTTTCAATTAGCTCAGCACATCATTCAGTGCAATTAGCATCAACAGGAGTTTGGATTTATAGTTCTGTAAGCCAGCTTCTGAAACAGCTGCAGTGCTTAACTTTTAAAATCATTTCAGCGTCACAACAACCTCAAAACTCCTGCTGCACTCAGGGAACTGAAGTAGTCTCCTTTCCACTAAAATTAGTGCAATTATAGCTGCCTTAATGATGCCCCAAGCAGAGTGGAGAGCATGCGGGCATTTTATTTTCTGTCCAAGAACAAGTTAGAGGCTATTTCTCCCTCTAAAAGCCTCAGGGAATCAGGAAGTTTTGTGAGAGAAGTAAAGCAACAGAATGGAGACTTGTTCAATCTCTGACCCACCATCCTGTGCCACACACAGAGATAAAAGTCTTTAAAAGAAAAGAAGCTAATCCATGCCAAGGTGGAAGACGTGCCCCCATCTCTGGGCACTGCCAGCCGAGCTGTCCTTGAGGATGGCTCCACTCAGGGTGCTGGACACTGCCGGCAGGGTAGCAGAGCTATTTGTACAACGTGGGGGAAATCAGGTCCTCAAAACACACCTGGAGATTCTCCTGCAGGAGCCCTGCAGCTTCTGAACTGTGGGACATGAGCAGCCCAAGCTTTTCCTCTCACTGCGAGTGACCAGTGCTGCTTCGAGCAACACAAATTATCAACAAAGCCTCTAAAAGCACTGCTACATGCTGCTTAAATATTTTGCATTATTAATGAGGAAAAGAAATCACAGTTTCATTAAATGCCACTGAACAATTAAAAAGACCAAGAAACACTAATGCCCAACATTTGTACTGCTTTTCTATAATGAGCTGGGTCCTGATTCTGAGCATAACGTGGGATCCCTGAGCTTATCCAAAGCTTTTTTCCAGCTGGATCTGTTATTCCTTTTGCAGTATAACTGATCATTTAGCTGCAGAGGATGCTCTGCTTTTTTGTGCTCTCGTCTGGCTGCTGCAAACTCTGCTTTTCCCCCCAGAGCAACTTAATTAAGTTACTCTGCATTGTATCCAGGCTGCCAAGGGACACAGGGAGAGTGCACAGCTTGCATTTGAGCTCAGAGAGTGGCAGAAACAAAAATGGGCAGAAACAGGAATGGGAATGGGAATGGGAACAGGAACAGGAATAGGAGTGGGAATGGGAATGGGAATAGGAATAGGAGCTGGTGTTCCTGTGGGAAGACACAGCCTGCAACCACAGAATTCCTGGCTACAGCTACTCAGGCAGCAGGACTGGGCTCCAGATATCCAAACCCCAAAAAGCTCTTTGGTAATCTGAAGCATTTCTTTTTTTCATATAAAGAAGTGCAGTGTTTATTCTGTTTAATTAACAAGTTATTGTGGCTGGTGGTTTGTCCTTAGGGCTCGCTGGGAATGGAGAAGTCAGTGGCACAAATGCCAAGGTCAGACCCAGGGTGTGGAGGGACAGCTGTGGTGGCTCTGTCACTTCTCTGTAGCTCAAGGCCACTCTGGATGTCACAGCCAGGAAGAAGAGAGCTCTGGCAAAGCTCAGCAATAGCTGAAGAATTTTGGTTTTGTTATAGAATCTCAGAGTCACTGAGGATGGAAAAGACCTCCAAGAGTCCAAGCTGTGCCTGATCCCACCTTGTCACCAGCCCAGAGCACGGAGTGCCACATCCAGGTGTTCCTGGGACACCTGCAGGGGTGGGAAAGCAGAGTGGCACCAACCCCAAACACGTACAGCCACGGCCCTCAAGTGACCAAAAGTGCTCTGACACAATTCTGTAATTGCCAATTTGTTCCTTAACTGCTCTGCTTCCATTTTCTTTTATTTTTACATGGTGAACCAAGTGCTAATGACTCGTTGAATCGATGAGGAAAGGGAAAGCTGTGCCACTTCTTTGGTGTGTGTTGGATTGGAGACTCTCCTGGCACTCAGCATCATTCTCTGCTCCCTCCTGATTCCCTGGAGCTCCATTGACACGGCAGGGAGAGAACAGGAACAGGCAGGAGTGCCTTGTCAGCCTCACCACTGAGAGCTCTTGTTGATCACCAAAGGACTTGTACAATCTCTGCCATTATTTAGGAAATGGCCCCGTGAATGTGTCAGGTGCCTCCTTCAGGAGAGACAGCATCTTACAGACTGGCAGAGCTTCAGGCTCGAGAAATGACACAGGAATGGAAAACAAAGATCCTTGGAAAAGGATTTTTCACATGGAATGGAAAACAAAGATCCTTGGAAAAGGATTTTTCACATGGAATGGAAAACAAAGATCTTTGGAAAAGGATTTTTCACATGGAATGGAAAACAAAGATCCTTGGAAAAGGATTTTTCACATGGAATGGAAAACAAAGATCTTTGGAAAAGGATTTTTCCAGACCCGGTAAGGTCCTGCTGGAAAAAGGAGAAGATCAGGGTGATAGTTAGCACAAGCAAGTTCAAATCTGCTCCTTCAATCCATTTATTGGGCTGCTTGGATGCAAAGCTGAACTAATTTGCATTGATTTGTAATAACTTGCCCAAACTCACTCAGAAAATCCATATGATGACCTAATATATCCTTCTGGATGGAGAATGTCCCATTCTCTTCCTCCTCCCAGTTTCCAATAACTCTGTCCTGGGAAGAACAGAACTGTATTGCTTGAATTTCAGTGAATTTCAGTGGGAGGCTTCTCAGGCTGCAGCATCTGTGCAGATTTCAAAGGTTTCTGAATGAAAAGAATCAGGAGAGAAATGAGAATGAACTAACTCATCAGCATAATCAAAATAATAATTTAGTCACATTACAACTCAGAAAGAAACAACATCCCAAATGGGAAGCAGAATATAATTAGCCTCACTTTCCAGCAGTATTAATGAACCTAACAATCTGGTTAACATAACTGCTTAGTAATTGATGTATGCAAATTTAGTATTTCTATTGTCATTAGTGGCAAAGAGAAGTTTGAGAGAAAATGACAGAATATGTTTGAATTAATGCTTTGCAAGGTGAAAGGCAGAGCCCTGACTGCTGTTTTAGCAGCCTGAATCCCAGACTGATTGATCAACTCCCACATCTCAGGAACAGCTGCAGGACCTGGCCTGACCTGGGGACGGGATGGGGTTTGGCCCCCATCTCCACTGGGTGGAGTCTGAACTACCTGGGAATGGCTCAAGATTCTGCTGAATCCTCAGCAGGGTCAGGATTTCACATCCAACACCCGTTGCTGCTTTTTGGGAGACATAGAATTACATGTACAGAATCTGATGTTCATAAAGGGTGCTCTGAAAAAGCAATAAAAACAATCCTGTGTGTTTTTAAAGAGCAGGGTTGAATAGGGGAGAAATAAATTCATCAGACCACAAATGAATTTGCCACACAGATAAAATAAACTTCACTATTTGATCATCACATAAGATTCATCACAATGAAGAAAAAACCCAAAACCAAGAATAATTAAGCCAATGTGCATATCAGATTCAGAACTGAGCAAATTTGCTGCACTGAGCCTAGAATTTAAATGATCTTGTCTGTGGATGACTAAAGGTTACTGCTCTCACAGTTCAAATGGAAAAATGTGTTCATCAAAAACATATCTATTAGCCTCACAATAGTAAGCACTCTGTGAATACAAAGAAGTTTCTTAGGAATAGGTAATGCTGAAGGCTTTACCCAGAAACGAGGGAGCTGCCAATTTTCAGAAACAATTACTCAATTTGCCAGCAAACATATTTTCCTTCCAAGCTTTGGGAGGAGAGGCCTGGTTGTACTCACACACTAATGCCCATGTTTGCAGCTCCATATACTTTGGTATTTTTAATTTTCTGGTAACTTGTCTTGATATAATTTTAGAGATTCTATTAAATATTTTATAGAGCAGCCCATTGTAAATCAATCTCCGACATAATGTACCATTATTTCCCATAGATCTTTTTCTGCAGCTCAAAAGCATTTCAATAAAGCTCTAAAAGCCCTGGCGATGACAACACTCTGTGTTGTGCATCACCATGGCAATGCTTCAGAAAATAGCTTTGATTTGGGGTCGGAAAGATCAAACATTAGATTAGATTGAAAGTACAGAGTTCATCTCGATACAACCTGAAACTGTCGTGGCCTAACTGGGTGTTCTCAGCTGCTGAGACTGGAGGCAAGGCTGAGGCAGGAGGAATCCTGCTGGATGCTGAGGGGATTCAGACCTTCTACAGGACATGGTCAGAAAGTCTCAGAGCAGGGCTGAGGTCCAGTTTCCCAGAGCCAGGAATTCAAAGTTTGAGCCAAAAGGCAAGATTTGAAAAGAATTAATAAGAATTCAAAAGAAGAAATTGTTTTGGATCATCTATGGCTTTCTGTATCACTTAACCCTTCACTTAACCCTTCAGTTATGCAGCTGGGCTGCTCTAAGGCGTGAAATGGTGCTTTCCTCTTGGTGTGAAAGAGAAAATAACGTGGTACCTTTGAAACTTTTCCTGCTCAGTTATCACCCCTTCGAGCCCTCTCTGGATATCCCCTGGCTGTGACAAACAGCCCTGCTGTGGCCTGGGCACAGCCTGGATGTGCTTTGGGTCTCCTGAGGGCAGATTCCAGTCCCAGCTCTTCTGCAATTCATCCTGCCACACTCCCAAACCCACACGGAGCTGCCCCAGGCTGGCAGCTCCATGGTTAATCTCAGCCCTAGAAAAGCATAACAGCAAGAAAGGAACTTTTTTATTAGAGGTGATTGGTTGAGAGGTTTTTCATGTTGTTTTGTTGTGGGTTGTTAGTTTGGTTGTTTGGTTTTTTTAACCACAGATATTTTTTAAAGCACAAAAAAAAAACCCATCCCTGTTTGTTGGGTCAAGGTGGGTAGAAGAAACCCACAGTTTCTTCCTTCTTTCCTCCTGCCCTCTTAGGATAACTTCACAACTTGATTCAAAGGAACAGTCATTGTTTCAAGTCGAGTGAAAGTCCTTCCTGCCCTGTGCCATGGAATATTCTCTCTCCATAGGAAGGATCGCTCTTCAAAAGCTCCTCTCCCTCTGCCTGCACAGCCAGGGCACTCAACCTCAGGCTGTCCCAGCACTCAGAGGCTGCTGCTCTGTGCAGACAAAAAGGTAATCAAGGGCTCTGTGGCAGGAATTTCTCTTTAGTTGCACAAAGGATTTTTAAGGACTCTTCCAGAGCTGGCAACTTGCAGAGGTCAGTTCTGTCACCCCAGGGTACAAAACCAGAGGAACACAGAAAATGGAAGAAGGGAACAAAGGATGGATGTGGAGGAGGCAGGGAGTTATCACTGGGCAGTGCAATCCCAGCTCTGTGTGTGATATGGCTGCTTAAATTCAAAAATGGCAAAAATACGTGAAGGGAGAAAAATCTTGTGTTAGTTTGGAGGCTGGGGTGGCCACCCTGGAGAGCTTGTGCAAGGTTTCATCACTGCCAGATGAAAATCAAACACAAGAGACAAAGAAACAAATGACCTATGAGTGATACAGGGGAGAATTCATCAGCAATACTTAACTGCAGACTGAGGGTGACTCAGAGCCAGGATATACAAAAGAGAGATGTCAAAGCATGGAAAAACAAAACAAAATTTAAAATATTCACTGGCTCTTCCAAAAGCTTGTGTCATCCATGTACTCTTTTATAAATACAAAAGCAACTAAAACTGTAAGTATTCCATTGGACAGTAAAGCTGTGTTTAAGAGCACTTTCCAGGCTCCATTCTCATCCAGGGACATAAAATAAGACATGGAACAGCTCATGCAGTAATGTCAGCTTTGCAAAACCAAGAGATGACTTATTTAGTGATCAATACTCTGCCAGACTATGACTTCTTCATGGGAAAGCCAGGATTTAACATGAGCTTTGCTGTCAGCAGAGCTGCAGGATGGGGCACTCGGCCTGTTCCCTCCCTGGGGGTATTTCAGATGCACAGAATATCCATGTGTGAGCCTCTTCTCTGCCTTACTCAGAACCCCAGAAAGCCCATCTAAAGCCATGGGAAATCACATTTCCTTCAGCTTTGCTTCCACTGGGCAGTTCAAAGCAGCCAGAGTTTTCAATTTGGAAAACGTTCTGTTAACTTCAAATTCTTTGCTCATTTCTATGGGCAGCTCTCTGTTAAAGGAGATGAGGTTTTTGTCTTCAGCTCCTGAATTTTAATCATTTCAGCTAAATTCAGATTACCTGATAATGGATGAATCACCTCCAGGTCATTAGCAGCTGCACCTTCTGAAGCTGGCACTGAGCTCCGAGGGGAATTTAAAGGAATTGGATGATTTTCTCCTTCACCTTCCGGGCCAAGAGAGTGCCTGAGCTGAGCCAGGAGCTCAGGAGATAGCCCAGTGTGAGCCTGAAGGTGCACCAGGCTGCTGAGGCTCTGCCAGATCATTAATTAGTCCTTCATTAAGGCTCGGGATCTGCATATGGGATTAATGCTCGGGAGCAGCTGGCCAGCAAGGAGCTGTCCCACACCCCCGTGTGCAGCCAGCAGGTGACACAAATCAGCACCACAGCAGCCCACAGTGCTCGTTAAAAAGCACATTACAAAGGGATTTATTCTTCAATAAAAACAAAATTTCATGTGAATGAGGAAGCAGCTACATTCAAACTTTTTGCAACAAAGGAGAGGAGTTGTTTGGGTTTTTTACAGAGCTGCAAATACAGCTTTAAAGTACTTGCTCACCACCAGAATTCTTTTTATCTTATATGCTTCAAGAAGTGTTCAAAAAAGACACCAAATTCTTCTGAGGTACAATTAAACCTGAGCCTGAGAGCTCACAGTAGTCTTACACTGTGGTTGAAGAAATAAAGTGAAGAAAAAATCTAAATTGTTTGCAAATCAGAGACAAATCTGTTAATCAGATTTTTCCTATACTCACGCACCCCAAGAAGCCCCCAAAACCCCAAAGTAGAACCAGTACTCATTACAGATTATTCATCTGGGTTTGTCTTCTAGTTGCCAACCTCTGAGCATTCAAATGTGCAACCTTCAGGTCCTTTCGTTTTAACAAAGATATGAGAATGGGAATGTCCAAACTTGTGACCTTTATGAAATGCACAACTGCATGTTTAGAATAAAATTGTATATTTAGAAGAGAAAAACAGTTGGTAACGTTCCATGAACTTCAAAAAATGTCCAGAAAGTTGAATATTGGACATTCTTGACCTTTCTAATACACAAATGCTTCAGCTACAGAAGAAAATGTAAAGTTGGTCTCTGGTATTCTACAGCAGGAAATAAAAAGCTGGATGAGGTGAGGTTTTTAAGTTAACATTAGGAATTTTTTTCTAAAAATAAAGGTCCCTTCATTCATTTGGAGCATTTGTAACAACTAAAGTAAAAGTATGTAATACAGACCCTAATTTGTGAGCCCCTATGGCTGCTGCCTTAGAAATTCAATTCAGATGTTGATACCAACCAGTTAAATATAATGCAGGTACCCACAGAAATTATTCCAAATTTTATCTTCACTCCATTTAAAGTTTGCAGGAAATTATTTTAAAGCACTTTTAGAAAGCTCCAGTGGCTTATGCAAGAACCCCTATTGTTAACCTAGATGGAAAACACTTTTATAGCTGGCATTTTACATCATTAAAAAAAAAATAAATCTACTGCTGAGCATGAATATACAGCTTAACATTTCAATTGGATTGGCATTGTCCACTGAAGTATTTCCTGTGAACTAATTATCTCCTCATTCCTTCAACTAAAAATCTGAACAGTCCCAAGGTTTTTGAAGCATTTCTTGCTTACACCGTGGTTTGCTGCAAGGTCAGGCTGTGTTTGGCAACACGGGCAGAGGCAAATGTTGCCATGTGCTTCCAGGGTCACATTTTCTACCTGTTCCAGCCTAAAAGGGAAACTTTCTGAAAGGAGGGAAATTCCAATTCCTGGTGCTGGTGCTGCTCAGTGCAGAACAGTTCAGAGGAGCAGGCACAGGGGCCAGGGCTGCCCCTCTGCCTCTGGGGACAACATCTGGTTCTGGAGAAACAGCTGTGCAAACGGCTGGGGAGAAATCCTGTTCCAAGAGAAACAGCTGTGGAGACACCTGGAGACAACATCTGGTTCTGGAGAAACAGCTGTGCAGACAGCTGGGGAGAAATCCTGTTCCAAGAGAAACAGCTGTGGGAGACATCTGGGGAGAACATCTGGTTTCAAGAGAGACAGCTGCGGAGACACCTGGGTACAATATCGGGTTCCAGGATAAATAGCTGTGCAGACATCTGGGGAGAAATCCTGTTCCAAGGGAAACTGGGAGACACCTGGGGAGAAATCCAGTTCCAAGAGGAACTGTGGGAGACTGGGGAAAAGAGAAAAGAGCTTCAGCAGAGGAGCCACTGTGGGTCCTCTGAACCTCCCCCACCCTGTGATACCAGAGCAGCACCAGCTCCAGACTATTTCTTCCCGATTTCACATGTGTACACTTGCTGGAGGTGACTCACGAGCTGCTTTATGTAAGTTATTGATCTGGGGTCTATCAGCTGCTAAAAATTCCTGTCTGCCACTGGTGGGTGAGAAAATCTACTCAGCTATCACAGCTGGATGACACTGTCACTAAGACTAGAGGACAGCTGACCTGGCTCTTAATTAACATGCCCAGTTTCTATTAATTTCATCATCTCCAGCCCTGGTGGTGATGTCACACTGGAGCAACAGTGACCCAGCTAAAAATGACACTGCCCAGGCAGTTCCAGTCTTGTTGCATCAATAATGAACATTTTCCGTAGTCACTATCCCCTGGCAGCTGCTTCTCAGATCACTTCTGCCCCCATTCCCTGCCTGTTCTTTCCCTTCCCTGCCCCTGCAGTTACCAGGAAAGGCAGAGGGTTTTTCCAGGCTGGTTTCCTCCTTTTTTCACTGCCTGGTTACATGCCAGGTTATTATTCTGGGGTCTCTGTGGGTGCTGAATGCTCTGTTTGTCACTTCATGCCATCTCCTCAACTTCAAAATGGGCCAAAGAGTTCATAATTTCCTCCTAAATTCTTGAGTTTATTCTGAAAACAAAAAAGAAATAATCTGAGCTAAGCCCAAGCCCTTTCTGCTCGCTGAAATTAAATACTGATGTTAAATACTGTCTTACAAAAGACTGCCATGTTCATCAGGAGCGTTCCTCTGCAAGTAAAGTGAAGATAAAACAGAATTATAAATGCTCATGTAACTTCTGTCTGCACAATATTTTCCTGTCACAAGCATTTAGAAACACTTCAGCCCTCACAAAACCAGAATTAAACAGCTCTGGGCCCCATTGCATCAGAGTGTGAACTGCTTCACCCCAGCTTTTAGAATCAATTATTTTGGTGTACAAATCCATAAAAGATGTGTACATTTTTCTTCCATTCTTTAAATAGCTTTTAATGTTATTTCCATGGAAACAACTCAGAAGCACATGCCTGATGTTTGTGGGTTCAAGCATCATCCAGGAGCTCCAAACCCCAAAGGCTGCATCAATAAGCTGAATTCCTAAGGTCCATTCCCAGCAATTGAGACACACTGATGTTTATTTACTTCACAAGCCAGCAGAAAACAGAGCTGCTTAGCCCAGAGAAGTTTAGAGCAGAGAATGTGTATTTTAGGCCTTTTTCTCTAGTACAATTACTTGTCCTGCAGTACTGTCTGAGGCAGCTGAAAGCTTTTAAATAACAGGCAAAATTGGGTTTTGTAACACCAAAAATGAGGAATTCTTTCTTTTCAGGCCAGCAAAATTTATTCCCACATTGGCAGCAGCAGGACTTCTCCCAAACCAAAGCCTCTTGGTTAGCTGTGGTGAATGTCACATCCATTAAAACCTGATTATTCCACAAGCAACTCAGAACAAAGCAGGCAGCACCAGAGAAAGCTGAGGGTTTCTGGTTATTAGCAAACTCTTCAGTTTCTCAAGGGTTTAATACATCTGACACCCAATTAGAAGCAAAATATTCTCCCAATTTATTATTTTTCTTAATTATCTTGAAAGCATTTCTAGAAGGCAAGTGACCAATTAGTCTGTGGGGTGAGACACCACAGAAACCACTTGGGGTTTCCACAGGACTGGATCGGCTGTTCTGTCAGACTGGTAATTAAGGCACAGATCACTCTGATTTACATCCATTTCATAATTGCAACACTACTCCTGTCACTGAGCTGCACCCAGCTAAAGCAAGAGTGTTTTCAGGTTGAGTTTATTTAGGATCTTTTGGAATCGGGTTATTTTTCCGGGTTTCTGGAAAAAGAAGATCTGTTCACAGGCAGCTTTTCTTCTAACCTTCCCTTCCACTTCTGCTGTTTCTTCTTTGCCTTGAATGCTCAATAACTTTGTACAACATTCAAGGTCCTTATAGCTTTCCATTTTCCAGCTCTCCTTTCTGATTCCCCTTTTAAATTCAGCTTCCTTTATGTCCTTGCTCTTCTTTCCCATTTTACCAACTCTGGGATCACACCAGTGTAATTAAGAATTTGCCTCATCAAGCTCAAGCGAGCAGTCTGTGACAAACCAATAAATTTGCTAAATCCATGAATAATAAGTGAATTCTCATGCCCTATCCCATAGGATAACAAATAATGAAGAATCTGTTACTCATTATTAATAGGAAATAATGAATAATGGGATATTGGGAAGAAATTCCAGTAGGGTGGGGAGCCCTGGCACAGGTGCCCAGAGCAGCTGTGGCTGCCCCTGGATCCCTGGAATGTCCAAGGCCAGGCTGGACAGGGCTTGGAGCAGCCTGGGACAGTGGGAGGTGTCCCTGCCATGGCTGGGGTGGCATGGGCTGGTCTTTAAGATCCCTTCCAACCCAAACCATTCCACGATTCTCTGATGGGATTCCATGATATCCCCAGCAGATCTGCTCATACTTGGCAGTGTCTCCAGGCTGAACCCAAGCAGGTTGAACGCCCATCAGCAAAATGTGCTTTAGGCTTTCTCATCCAGCACGAGCCCCTCTTGTCTGTGCACAGCCAGCTGAGGCACAGCAAGCCTGCCTCCCCGCAAGGACTGGGCAGCGAGGGCTGCTGGGGCCACTCTCACCCTGGCAGAGCCCAGGGCCTGTCCCCATGCTTGCTCCAGGAGCTGGTGTCCCCATCCCTGCTCCAGGAGCTGCTGTCCCCATCCCTGCTCCAGGAGCTGCTGTCCCCATCCCTGCTCCAGGAGCTCGTGTCCCCATCCCTGTTCCAGGAGCTGACTGTCCCCATCCCTGCTCCAGGAGCTGACTGTCCCCATCCCTGCTCCAGGAGCTGGTGCCCCCATCCCTTCTCCAGGAGCTGGTGTCCCCATCCCTGCTCCAGGAGCTGGTGTCCCCATCCCTGCTCCAGGAGCTGGTGTCCCCATCCCTGCTCCAGGAGCTGGTGTCCCCATCCCTGCTCCAGGAGCTCCTGTCCCCATCCCTGCTCCAGGAGCTGACTGTCCCCATCCCTGCTCCAGGAGCTGGTGTCCCCATCCCTGCTCCAGGAGCTCCTGTCCCCATCCCTGCTCCAGGAGCTGGTGTCCCCATCCCTGCTCCAGGAGCTGGTGTCCCCATCCCTGCTCCAGGAGCTGGTGTCCCCATCCCTGCTCCAGGAGCTGGTGTCCCCATCCCTTCTCCAGGAGCTGGTGTCCCCATGCTTGCTCCAGGAGCTGGTGTCCCCATCCCTGCTCCAGGAACTGGTGTCCCCATCCCTGCTCCAGGAACTGGCCGTCCCCATCCCTGCTCCAGGAGCTGGTGTCCCCATGCTTGCTCCAGGAGCTGGTGTCCCCATCCCTGCTCCAGGAACTGGTGTCCCCATGCTTGCTCCAGGAGCTGGCCATCCCCATCCCTGCTCCAGGAGCTGGCCATCCCCATCCCTGCTCCAGGAGCTGACTGTCCCCATCCCTGCTCCAGGAGCTGGTGTCCCCATCCCTGCTCCAGGAGCTGGCTGTCCCCATCCCTGCTCCAGGAACTGGTCTCCCCATCCCTGCTCCAGGAGCTGGCTGTCCCCATCCTTGCTCCAGGAGCTGGCCGTCCCCATCCCTGCTCCAGGAGCTGGTGTTCCCATCCCTGCTCCAGGAACTGACTGTCCCCATCCCTGCTCCAGGAGCTGGCCGTCCCCATCCCTGCTCCAGGAGCTGGTGCCCCCATCCCTGCTCCAGGAGCTGGTGTCCCCATCCCTGCTCCAGGAACTGGTGTCCCCATCCCTGCTCCAGGAGCTGGCTGTCCCCATCCCTGCTCCAGGAGCTGGTGTTCCCATGCCTGCTCCAGGAGCTGCTGTCCCCATCCCTGCTCCAGGAGCTGACTGTCCACATCCCTGCTCCAGGAGCTGGCTGTCCCCATCCCTGCTCCAGGAGCTGGTGTTCCCATGCCTGCTCCAGGAGCTGCTGTCCCCATCCCTGCTCCAGGAGCTGACTGTCCCCATCCCTGCTCCAGGAGCTGGCTGCCTCCATCCCTGCTCCAGGAGCTGACTGTCCCCATCCCTGCTCCAGGAGCTGACTGTCCCCATCCCTGCTCCAGGAGCTGACTGCACCACGGCTGCTGAAGGAGCCCCTTCCCACCAGCTGGTTTAACAGCGAGCAGTGAGTCACAAATGCACTTCAGAATTCAGCTCCCCAAAGCAGCCCAGCTGTGGAAAGCCAGCAGTGCCATCCATTGACTGAAGGATGTAAGGCATGTGCCTGGCAGGGCAGAAATACCATCAGCAGGCTGGCAACATCCCTCCACTCATCCTCCCTGCTGCTGCAGGGACTCTGGCAAAGGCTGCCTGACTGAGCCTGGTCTCCAGCAAGTTCCTGCAGTTCCTCTTCAGGTATGTTAAAGGATGTGTCAGCTGTCGGGTATGTTAAAGGATTTCACTGATACACACAGAGCATCTCTGCTCACACCCAACGTGAGGGATGGGCACCTGTGCCAGTGTCACAGAGAGCACAGCAAGTCACAGGGTGGGCACATTCCCAGAGCCACAGAACGGGCTCTCTCCTCCTCCTGAGATCATACAATCAGCACCACCATAAAGCAAGATCAGAACCAGGCACTCCTGGCACTATAATACAGCTGGGAACAGGGCACCACATGCCCAGAGCCCCAGAAAAGGTTCCTTATTTTGTAAGATCTCAAAGCCAACAACCTCAGACACAATGAACTCTATTTATAGTGGTTCTACTTCACCAGTTCACACTTGAAAACCTGGCACAAATCTTTTATAAATGATAGGTTAGATGCTTTAACAGAATGTTCCCCATTGTTAAATGTTAGAAAGATCAGCAGACCAAAAGCTGCTTATAGCTGTGGCTGCAACTGACATTGCTGCCTAGCCATGGGCTCATTATAAGCTACTCACATCTGGGAAAAGCCTGTAGAGATGCATTATCACTATTTAAACTAGTTACAATTTTTGGTGTATCTGAAATTCTGGCTGAAAAGGAGAGCAGAAGAAGACACCAAAAGAAAGCACCTCTCCTGCTGGTGTCAGGACACCTAGAGAAACATGGAATGGTTTGCGTTGGAACTTAAAGACCACCCTGCCATAGGCAAGGTCATCTTCCACTGTCCCAGGCTGCCCCAAGCCCTGTCCAGCCTGGCCTTGGGCACTGCCAGGGATCCAGGGGCAGCCACAGCTGCTCTGGGCACCTGTGCCAGGGCCTCACCTCCCTCCCAGGCAAGAATTATTTTCTTATATCCCATCTAACCCTCTTCCAGGTGCAAGAACGGAGATAAGGTGCAAGCATGGGACCTCCCCTTGTGCAGAACTTGCTGTTTGTCCTTCTGCTGAGCCTAGGGCTGGCAGGGTTTGAGCACCCCTTGGTCCCTTTCTCCTGCTGTAGGGCTGTTCACAGGTGGATTTCTCCTTCTGGCCAGTCCCTCCAGGACCTGCTGTGCAAAGCAAAGGTTTCTGTCCAGAGCTCCAGGCACTGTCCCTTGGAGCACAGAGTGCGTCACTCCTCCCCAAGGCCGTGTCCCAGCACAGCACCTGCAAGATGTGACAATTTCCAGTAACCTCGGACAAACAGGGGCTAATCACCGGGCCCAGCAATTCACAGCAGCCTTTTCCGAGTACAGATTGAATATTGCATTGCACTGAACCGTCTGACCAGAATCTCATTATGGCATTATGCAGTGAGAGGTGGAAAAGAGGGAATGTGGCCTTGGCTGTTACTTGTTCCATCTAAATGGACTGTCAATTGGCTTTACAGCAATATTGGCGAGGAGCAAAGGGCAGCAAAATCTGCCCTTGGGAATGCGAGTTATGGGCTGCTACAAGAGGATGTTATCAACTATTTACACGGCTTTCCAGCCTGAAGGGGAAAGGACAACTGGCTCTTGTACTTGGAAAACAATTTAAAATTGCTGAACATTTAGAAAAACAAATACAAACCACATAGAATGGTTTGGGTTGGAGGGGAATTTCACTATCATCCAGTCCCACCATGGGCAGGGAGACCTCCCACTATCCCAGGCTGCCCCAAGCCCTGTCCAACCTGGCCTTGGACAATCTCTTCCCTAACTGCCTGGAACATTTCTTGCCTAATTTTTCTTAAGTTCTCATGAAGCTAAATTATCATCAGTAGTGTGAGGAATCAAAAATTAAATCTAAAGGAGAAGCTTTTGAATTTAAAGAAGAATCTCAGTGCAAATTTAAAAGTCCATGGGAATCAAATGAGGTGTGAAACACCCCGATGAGGCAGAGCAGTTTAAACACTCAGCTTTCAAATTTGGCCCCATCATTTTTCAATTCACAAAATCCCACTTTGCCCGTGTTAGTGGCAGCAGATGTTAAACAGAACTCGGCACACAGCATCATTTGCAGCCTCTCTGTGTTTAGTAATCAGCACAAAACACTGCACTTTTTGCTGGGCTACTCCAAGTTTGAATGCTCTTTTCTAGAGGTGCAGGTCTAGAGCAGACACCTCACCTCAGAGTGGGCTGCACTGAACGACAAATAGAGTGGGCCGCACTGAATGATAAATAAATAACCATCAAAAATCTTCTCCAAATGCCAAAGCCCGGGTACAGGAGTGACTGTTTGCACTTCAGTGCAACATAAATATCAATCTAAGGGTAGAAGATGATAAATTCTTCACAGACATGAGTTATGCAAACTTTGCTGGGTACCAAAATGTGGAGGGATAGAATGTAAGAAAATAAAGGTAGTGCAGAAGGTGGTCTCACACCTGGGGAGCTGCAGCTGTACCAATCACCAAAGATTAGGAACAGACCTGCCCTTAATAGGCCGCAGCTGTGTCCAAGAAGAAGAGTGCTACAAAAGAGTGGCTTAGCTGGGTGAGGAGAGAGTTGGAGTTTGTTGGCTGTGCTGTGAAGAAGAAGGAGTCAGTGCTGTGGGGAGCTACCCATGAGAAATCACTGAAATTATGGGATTTTTGCAATAAGATGACTGTTATGAACAAAAACTGTCAATTTTTTTTGTGTGAAAGAACAAGTTACAAAAACTAGTTTGGCCAAAGTTGCTGCTGAAATGCCAGCTCTTTTGTTGTGTTAATTACGTGTCGTTATCACTGATATCTTCTTTTGTATCAAATGAAAACGCCGGCCGGCTGAGTAAAAACAGCCCTTCAGGGACAGGAGGAGGAGAGAAGAAACCTGGGGGGGAACATGCAAATGAAACTGTAAAGACCATCGTGCCTTGGGAAGCTGCAGCCCCAA
Source organism: Emberiza elegans (assembly GCA_024865655.1). Lineage (NCBI taxonomy): Eukaryota > Metazoa > Chordata > Aves > Passeriformes > Fringillidae > Emberiza > Emberiza elegans. The sequence continues at coordinate 2,411,104 of JALJVW010003097.1, forward strand.
ATGTGCAGAAAAGAACCCCAAAACAACGAGCCAAAATGAAGTTGAGAAATTAGAGTGATGTCCGGGTGTGAGGAACAAAGTACTGAACCTGCAGAGACACTCAGGACCTTCGAAGCCTCTCGCCCTAACTGGAGAAGTTCCTGCCGGGGTTGGTACCCACTAGTCCCGCCAGAAAAAGGACAAGGCCTAGGGTCTATGCCGGAAAACAGCATCCTGTGAGGAAAGGGACCCTCAGCTCTGCTCCCGGAGGACAAAGCGGCACATAGCCTCCTCCTGCACATAGCCTCCTCCTGCGAGCCACTCGAGAAAGACCCAACAAAGCTGCAGATCTGTCAAGCCACCCCATCCTGAGCAGATCATTTTTAATAAAGGCGTTAAAAGCAGGAAAAGTCTCCTGCCCTGCTTGTTCCAATGAAAACACCAAAAAAGATGAGTTTGTGTTAAAGCTTGTGTTCCAAGGGGGAATGGCTCCATGACAAACACATCTCAAGGAACCAGCAAGGGGTACAGCAGTCATTGCTCCTCACACCTAGCCCAGGTGAATGGTTTCAGCAAGGTGAGAGCTGCAGTGCTGCTGTGAAGGGAGTTTTGTGTGCCCTCAGAGCTCCCAGAGCCAGGGCAGAAGGAGCTGTTGGGACACGGAGCTGAGCCACGTGTTAGGGTGACACACAGCGGGTGCCAAGGAAGAGGCTTCTGCTGTACTTCAGCTGGTCCGTGAGGAAATAACCTCCCTGCTCTGCCGGGCTATCAATCCCACACCCGGCAGGATGTGATTTGCACTCACATATACCCAAAAGGCCGCACATCACACCAGCCAAATGGAAAAACATCTCATGAGAGGATCACTGGTGAGGATCTTGTGGAGAGGAGAATTAATGCTGCTGCCTTGTGTCAACCAAGGTGCTGGAAAATATACCCAAGTTTAATTTTTTTTTTTTTTATAACTTTTGTCAGTTTTCACAGAATCACAGAATGAGCTAGCTTGGAAAAGTCTTTTGGTATCATCAAGTCCAGCCTGTGTTCTCTTTTGCCCCGGGGGAAGGGAATTAGAGTTTCTTTCCACGGGCCTTCTCAACAGATGGAGAGTAGCACAGAAGACACTCAAAGGATGGATGTTATTAACGAAACCATCGGCTCCAAACAACAGCCCGGGGGTAGTCTGAGGCACCTGGTCTGGGGAAGAAGAGATAAGAATGAGGACCAAATTAGCATCAGAAGTGATCTGTAACCAATAGGAAACCAAATACTGAGAAGTATGTGACTTGCAACCAATGCACATTGAACCAATGAATCTCTGTGGGTTTTGACGGCATAAAATCAGTGGAAAATCCAGTAAAATCCGTGTGCCACGGAATGACTTTCTCTGCATACCCGGGCTATATGTAGATGAAATTATTTCTATGATACATCCTGGCCAGAACAACATCCTGGCCAGAATTAGAGTAATACTTTGATTCTTTAACACTGAAAATATTGTTGAAGGGTTTTTATTTTTCCCTCAGCTTCAGTGACAAAGGGACAAAGCTGCTCAAAGAATTCTGCTTCCTTCCCAGAAAGGGAGCAAGCCTCACTGCTCAGCAGCACAGTCTGCTCCCTCACACACGTGCACAGGGAATCAGCAGCAAAACCCACCAACAGGAGCAATATGGATATTCTCACTTTGATTTTCTTCTGTTTTGACTTTACACCTCTTTTTGTCCAGCCAGACTAAGGGGTTAAAGAGCAAGACCTGCTTGGTAAGGGAAATTCCCTCTTGTATGGGAGGATCCCACAAGTCATCACATAAATTACCTGATTAAGGAGGATTTGAGTTGAACCCTCAGTTCCCCTTGCTTGGACAATCAGGGATTCCCACATCTCCAGGACAGGCCCATACAGCCCCATTCTTCAAGGATTTCCAGGTAAAATAAACAAATAATTCCTTCTTTGCTGTCCTGTTAAGAAATTCTTCTTGCCCTGAGGTCCCCTCAAAGATGAAAATGCCTGGGCTGGATTTCACCGGATTTAGCAATCTTAGCACTGCACTCTTCTCCCATTTGAATAGAAGATACCAAGAGTTGATGACTTTCTACTGGTTTTGCTCGAGAAGAAAGATGTCCCTGAAAGCTGATTGTATGTACTCAAGGATCTGTGACCCAGAACTTCACTAATAAATATGTTTATCAACTGCAGATGGATATTCCTTTCCTGATATCATTTTTATTCTTATTCAACTTATCAACTAGGTCCATTATCTCATCTTCATGATTCAAACACTCTGGGAACATGATGTGAAAAAGCCAATGTACTAAAGAACAGGGCTACTTAAAACTAGTTCACATGCCATGCCCTTAATTTACTATAATATGAAAAAATTTACCTTAGCTTCTGTTCTAAATGAGGTTCATGATGAGTTCACAGCTCATCTCATTACATTTATATGCATGACATTACTACATCTGTAATAATGCTAAATGACACAGCTTCCAGCACGAAGAAGAAATTGCCTCCCACTCTCACACAGGAACCACTTCCTACGTGTCCATTAGAAGGCATTAAATTTTGGTGCCAGCTCATTCACAATCCCTGAATTATTTGTAGATTAAATAATTCTAAAAACATGTAATGAATCTGCTCTCATGCAATTTAGAAAACTTAGCAGACTTCTAAGATTTCTTCATCATCAAAACATCTTTGTAGGTTGGCTAAGACATTCTCCCAAGCTGTTACTGAATTACTGATCACATTTATCCCTGCAAATGGCTTTAACTCCTAAAGCAGCTCACTGCAGAGTCCCACAGGCAGCAGTGGTTGCATTTAGCTTGGGCTCTCAGCAAAGCACAGACTGAACAACTCTGCATCCTGGATTTCTGGTTACAGAAATTGCACATCAGAGCACACTTCAGTTTTGGCACTGTTCCTACAGCCTTGTCAAACCAAGAGAGATTTTGACTTCAGAAAGTCAAATTATGGAAGGGAAATTGTTATCTAAGAGGTTTATAATAGATACCTTGATAAAGAGTACCCCCTATGTTATTACATTATACACATTCTGATAAAAACATGACAAACCTTTCTGACAAATTATAGAGAATGGTCATTATGGAAAAATCTTTGCCTCACAGGAATTCAAATGCATCTCCTTGGTGACATTTTACCTACTGCCTCTTCAATAGCTCTCAGCTCAGTTCCCAGCTTCCCTTTTACTGATGATAAACAGTGACTGCAATAACACAAATAACACACAACCAGAGCAGCACTCTCTGGCTGTAGGAAAATTGCAAATGGAAAATAAGAGTTTATCTACATAGAGACAGGCTGAGAGATGGAAGAGGGGTTCAGACAGAGCACAAATATAGTAGATAAAGTGCATCAGTAATTTAGGCTTATTTTTAAATAACGCATCCCTGAGCCATCTGGAATTGGGGTTCACATCTCCACACCCCACACTTGTGTTTCAGAACTGCAGAACACACTGTTGAGATCTGTACATTTTTTTTTAGCATTTTGCAGCATGCCTCTTTTCAGTTTATCTTATATTTAGTGTAGACACCAAAACATTTTGAGATGTGTCTGTAAACATGTGTGTCTGTGCAGAAGCCTTTCTCTGAGCTGTTTCTGAAAGCTGTACCTTCTCCCCTTGGTTTTAGTTACAATGAGCAGGACAGAGCTAATGTCTTTTTCTTATAAACCATCTTCACATTAAGATGTCTCCAGCCTGGCTGTTTGCTCCTTTTTCACTGAGCATATATCACTGGGTGTTTATCATATTGTTCCTTCCTGCTTCCAAACAAAACCTCCCACTGAGATTTGGGGGCAGCAGACAGCCAGGCTGTGCATATACAACTGCCAGCCCTAATGCTTTCATGCCTCATTAAGTGACCTCCTGCTCTTTTCTGCACTTGCCCAGGATTTTTGGCTGTCCAGCAGCAGCAACACATCTGTCACAGGAGAGAAGCTCCCTGGTCTCTGTCCCAGAGAGGCTCTGATGGATTTCCCAGACAGACACAGTGTCCCTGTGCAGAGCCCAGAGCTGCCCCTGACATCTCCTTTGCTGAGACCAGAATTAACTCCTGGGATTTTTTTATTATTCAGAAAGAAAATGGACAAACTTGTAGTGTGCTCTGCTCAGAGCACTGCCATGCCAACATCACCTGTCTGCTCCGGTGGTGTTGGTGTGCAAACAATCACAGAAAACACACAGCAAACTGCTCTGGAGCAGTAATAAACCTTGAGATTGTGTTCTGAGAAACTATTCTTCTCCAAAGCATTCAGAGAGGGGCTGGATTTATGAAGCAAGAACTACAGGCAGTGTAAAGCATGGAACTGGCAGTGCTATTGAGACAGAACAGATCGTTTCAATCAAGCAAAGCTCTCAGCCTCTCTTCCCCTGAGATCCTCCCTGAAACCCATCTGTTCTGTGGAGCCTTGCACTCGACAGCAGCCACCCAGCAGCACTGCACCACGCCGTGCTGTCCTGTGCAGCTCCACTCCGGGCTCCTGAACAGCAAATTCTTCTTATTTATCGACACAGTCCTCCCATTGTCCTCAGGCCTGTGTGCTCACATGGCTGCAGAAACACAGCGTGCCTGAAGAGGAAAGGCTTTGCAGCTGGGAGACAGCGGGATTTCATTGCTGGGGCTCGACCTGGGAGGCAGTTTCAGGGATATTCACCCTTCACCCTGCCATGAGCAGCTTGGTGGCACAGAAAAATGCATTTTTTTCTGCATTTCAGAAAAATGCAGGGATGAAACCCTTGTGACCACAGTTATGAGGGCACCCTCTGCAAGCTTGTGACAGCTCCCAGCTGTGTCGGGTGCTCATGCACTGGAGGAATGGATGGCATCCAGAGGGACCTGGACAGGCTTCAGAGGTGAGACTGTGAACCTGGAGAAGTTCATTCAGCAAGGCCAAGTGCAAGGCGCTGTAACAGGACCCAGGGAATGGCTGGAGCTGTGCCAGGGAGGGTTAGGCTGGATATTGGGAAAGGTTCTTCCCCCACAGGTGCTGGGCAAAGGTTCTTCCCCAGAGGTGCTGGGCACTGCCCAGGCTCCCCAGGGAATGGGCACGGCCCGAGGCTGCACGTTCAGACAGCGCTGCCAGGGATGCCCGGGGTGGGATCTTTGCAATTGTTGAGGTGTGAATTTCCCCTCTCTACATTTGAAGCCATCCCCCTCGCCCTGCCACTGCAGTTCCTGAGGAAGAATCCCTCTCGTTTGCTGGGGATTGTTGGGGTGTCCTGTGCAGAGCTTGGAGCGGGACTGGATCATCCGTGTGTGTCCAGCCCAACTCAGGATACTCTGTAGCTCTGTTACCATGTGTAAGTGCCTGGAGTGACATGACGAGGGGAAATGACATCAAAATTAAAGAGAGAAGGATTAGACTGGATATTAGGGCGAAATCTTTGGCGGGGAGGGCCTAACACAGGCTGCCGAGAGGAGCCGAGGCTGCCACATCCCTGAGGCACATCGAACCCCTGTGCCACAGGACATCCGCGCCTCACCAACGCGAACGCTGCGGCTTTAAGGAGGCGGTCGGGGCGTGTGCCCGGCCCGTCATGCCGCTCGGGGGGCCGGGCCGCTGCCGTGTGCCGGCGGTGCCGCCATGTACCGCCTGTGCCGGCTGTCCCCGCTGCTGTCGCCGCTGCTGTCGCCGCTCCGTCAGCCCCGCTCCCCCTGCCCCGCCTGGGCCGCGCTGCCGCCGGGGCTGGGCCCGCGCCGCGCCCGCGCCAAGGTACGTGAGGGCTGAGGGGCCGCCTGCCCAGCGGCACCGAACGCGCCGATCTCACCCTGCTCCTCAGCTTTTTAGGGGTGTATTTCAGTGTTTTTCACGTCAGTCCCCTCTCCCAGCCCCCATGGGATCAATAAATCGCGTTTATCGTGTTTCTGTGGGAGCTGGTTCGCACCTGCTGGTGGGCACGTTGACAGTGTGAGCTTTAATGTTTGCAGCGTAATTTGCGGCGTGGTTTCTGCCGCCTCGTTGTGAAGGATCACGGGGTGTTCTAGATGTGTTTTCATGCTTTGAATCGCCTGAATGATACGAATAAAATCGGCTTTTTGGCTGAAATATTGTCGCAGAGGGACATGGAAATAGGCAGCAGCTTTACTTGCTAAGCTGGACATTATTCCCTACGTGACTGCCTTGGGTACTCCAAATATTATATTATCTCTTGAAATGTTTTGGTGGGTTTTTTTATGTTTTGCTTCAATACCATTCCTGGTGTGTGAGCCTGTGAATACAGGGGAAGTGGAATGGACTTGAAAGATCAGAACAAGCAGTTTTTCAGTCCTTATGATCCATCCCTAAGACCCAGAGCTCATGAGCCGCAAAAGAAAAATCCAAAGTTTTAAAACGACGAGAATGAGAATAAGCTGAGCTACACAATTTCCTGTTTCTGTATTTGTATAACTTCCTGTCAAAATGAAATACAAAGTAACACAAAAAAATTACAAAAGAGAAAAACGGCAAACAAATGTGGGGTTGGGGTTTGGGCGGGTGGTGTGCTTGCCCTGAGGGTTGTAAAACTGTCTTGTATGCTAATTTGCAATCTTAGCAAGTGCAATAATTAATCCAGAATATTTTTCTTCGAATTTGTATGCCTTGAGACCACAGTGGGACACTGGTGGCAGGCACCTGGTGGCTCTACCTGTCCTGTGGTGGCTGTCACATTGTCACAAGCGCTGCTGAGCTCAGCTGGAAAGAAAGGACTCCTCTAATGTTTCCTGACAAATGCTGACTAATTAGAGACAAATCCTGAGGTTTTTGTGGAAATGTTTTCTTCTGTCAGTATTTCTTCTCTGGCAAGCATGGGGAGTTTCCAAGGGCTGCCAACACAGCTGCCCTCCTTTGATTTCTTTTCAGATTGCTTTGGGATATGGTTTAGTACGAAGTTCTGCACTTGAAAGGTACCCAAATAAAAATCTGTCAATGACTTCTGCTGTGACAAAGATTTTCGGTGCAGTTGGGCTCTTGACACCAGCCCTGGCATGTCCCTGCAGTTGTTGTCTACACCGTAGCAACAGAGTTGCTCGTTGCTGTCAACACTTGCAGTTCTTCCTTTGATCAGCTCATCCAGTAAGGGTGATTTAAAGGAACTTAAACTTTGGATCTCTTCCATCAGGGAGCTGTTGTTAAGTGGTACCAGGTGGGCTTCCAGTGCCCCTGGAACAAAGAGCTGTGCTCTGAGGAGTTACTGGGTAAAGCTGGGCAGTGGGTGGAAGCAAATAGCTCTCACACCTCACTCTCATGGCTCCAGCAGCTGTGTGGGTGTGTCTTGGCACACACTGGGATCAAATAATCTGGTTTTAATTATGAAACCTGAATTGTGTAAGAATTTACACCCAGATCAGTGCATTCCTTTGACAGGAATAGGTGGGAGAAGGGAGCTTGTCTGGCCTCTGCCACAGCATCTGCTGTGCTGATGTGGAGGAGCAGAAGTGAATTTCTGTCTTCCCAAATCACCCTGTGTGCAAGACACTTCTTTCATAATTTCAGCTAACTGTAATATGATATTGTGCTTTATGCTAACAAACACTTCTAATTATTTTCTTTTTAGGATGCAGCTGAACCCCTCAAAAATGCAGCCACTGATCCCAGTGCTGAAAACAAGAAACTCAACAAATCCCAGCAGCTGAAACAAGTTTTTAAAGAGTATGGTGCTGTAGGGGTTTCCTTCCATGTTGGAATTTCCTTAGTATCTCTGGGAATCTTCTACCTGGCTGTGTCAAGGTGAGGTTTGTACAGCTGTCTGTCACCTCTAGGTAGTGGTAAAAGTAAAATACATTTACCATTGTGCTTATCTCTGACAGGAGACAGGCACTTTATGCCTGTTGGACCTTCCCTCCTGAATTTTGAGTATGGATGGGTCCATAAATGGACCTGATCTCCCATCAGGCATGAGACAGCAGAGTTGTACATGGTCATTTTGCACAGGTTCATCAGCAGGGAAAAGAGCAGGCACAGCACCACCATAGCATACCAGAAAATGTATTTGTTCTGCAGATAGCTTTTGTTCTTGCTTGGTCTGGAGAGATAGAGCCATGCAAAAGTGCTCTGGGGCTTAGAGATAAAGGTATTTTTCTGGGTGTTGAACACAGTTTGTGCAGTTGAACTGCAGAAAATAACAGCCACTAGAAGTGGATTAGAGTGAAAATACAGGAGTCAGGTGGGGAATTGTGTGTGTGGCTTTGTTGGAATGCATGTTACACAAGGTATTCCAGCTGAGGAGACAGGGGAATGTGTTATTACCCCAAACATTCCCTGCTGCTTATTCTTGACTCCAGTGGGAATAGATGAACACCTGATTTCTCCTGTTTATTAAATTGTGGCACAGGGTGACATCATTTTTTTTTCCTTCAGGTATGGTTGAATCCCTGATGAAATCTGCTATGTTTGTATTAATGAATTTGGTGGATAATGCCTCCTCAACACTTCCTTCACTTGCTAGATTTTTAATTTGTCATTTTGTAACACTAAGCTTAACAGCAGATACCTCATTTAGTTTGTGCTTAGGTGATAAATTTCCCCAAGACACAGAATATAGTTTAATATAAATTTGGGAAGATGAAACTCAAACACAAATTCACAGTAACTTTTTAAGAATTGCTTTGCAGAGAAACTCCATCTCTAAAGGCTGAGTAGGAATGTGACACATGAACCTTTGTGAGCAAACCCCCAGCAGTTTATAGTTTTTATGCTAACCCAAAGCAGCATCTCCTCTCTGCAGCAGCGTGGGACATGAGCATGGTGCTCATGGGCTCTGCCACAGCATCTGCTGTGCTGATGAGGAAGCAGAAGTGAGTTTCTGTCTTCCCAAATCACTCAGTGTGCAAGACACTTTTTTCATCATTTCAGCTAACTGTTATATGATTGACAGTAACTCTTTAAGAATCACTTTGCAGAGAAACTCCACCTCTAAAGGCTGAGTAGAGCCGTGACACAGGAACCTTTGTGAGCAAACACCCAGCAGTTTATATTTCTAACCTTAACCTAAAGCAGCATCTCCTCTCTCTGCAGTGGCGTGGACATGAGCGCGGTGCTGCTGAAGCTGGGTTTCAGCGAGGCCTCTCTGCAGTCCAGGATGGCAGCTGGCACCAGCACCTTTGTGCTGGCCTATGCTGTGCACAAGCTCTTCGCCCCCGTGCGCATCAGCATCACCGTGGTGTCCGTGCCCTTCGTGGTGCGCTACTGCCGCAAGGCCGGCTTCTTCAAACCCCCTGCCTCCAGCCCCTGAGCCTCCCTCCTGCCCCTGCTCTCCAGTGCAGCCACCCACCTCTGCAGGGCAAATGTTTATTTCAAAGACTTGTCTAGGTTCAGGTCGATCTCATCTTGCGTTTCTCACTTGTTCCTTCAGGTAAATGTCACCGTGAAAAGTGCTGTCCTTGTCTCCTTTCCCTTTTGCCACTTATTCCTAGGAAAAACCTGTTCAAATGGGATCTGGTTTGCATTTCAAGTGGGAATATAAATGCTTGACAGTGAGCACAGTTCTGGGTCTTTATAAGCCAGCTTTTGAGCTTTTCTTTTAAAAACAGTCATAGCTTTCATTTATTGCTGTGTAGCTGAGAGGCTGTCAGTCTCTTTCCAGCAGAATAAACAATATCTCATTACATGGGTAGTTCTCTTGCTAAGGGTATGTATTGGAATCTAAAGTGGCAGGTGGGTGTTTCTTTTGTTAGAAGAGACTTTTATTATAGCCCTTCTTGTAGTACAACACAGGCACTGAACTGACTTCAGTAGGAGTACCCGTATGATAAATTATTGCAGTCATAATTGGTTTAGTCACAATAGCTGAAGCACTGTTCTGAAACTATCTGTAGTGCTTGCGTAGTCCAAGATTTTATTGTTTGAAAATGTGCTGGCTGGGAGCCAGCCTTACTAAAGTCCCTTTGTTTTTGAATGTCTATAGACTCAAGAAATCCTGAGCCTACTGAAATCAGTGTAACCAGAATTACCTACATGAACATATTCCAAACAGCATCAAGGCAGAGAGGAGCTGGGGGTTTTTAATAGTTTGAGATCTGGCTTTATACTGGAAACACTTTTTAAAAATCTTTAAACTAACCCCAGCTGCTTTCTGCTCCTGTGAGTGTAACTCAAATCATCTGCACCAGAAGTGCAAACATACCAATTCCCAGCTTCCCAGGAAGAATTCCTGTGCTTTAGGCTGAGACTGGTGAATGTAGCAATGAGGGGGCTTTGCCTTTCCTTATGGGGACACTGTGGTGTTAGAATGTAGTTACAGGGGTGGATATCCACATTCCACTCAAGCTGCAGACCGATCCTAAAACAGATAAATTAGTGCCACACTGGGGTAGGCCTGGGCTTTGGGCTCAGGCCTGTGCTGCTGTGAGAGCCTGAGCAAGAGCTGGGGCTCTTTGGGACCTGCTGGCTGCTCTTTTCTGTTTGTGCCTGCACTTACCCCAAGGTAATGATCAGATCTAAGTAAAATAGCAGGAAAATACTCTGAAATAGCTTTCTAGTTTTGCTAAAACTTAGTGAATAGAGAGGAAGAAAGGGTGGAGTTTTGATAAGAGCTGGCTGAGGGAAGAAAGGAGTAAATAACTTGACATGAGCAGCCTCTTGCCTCCCCTCTGCCAGAACATTAGATTGCACCTTAACTCCTTCCCCCCCACAGAAATGCCCAGGTTTCATGTGGGCCAAGGATAAGAATTCCAAAATAACTCTGAGGCAGCCTTGTTTACTTCAGTTAGAATAATTTCTGAGAAGGATGTTTTGTCTTAAATGTAATAAAGAAGGAATATTCAAAGTTTTTTTCAAAATCATATGAAATCATTTAAAATAATAAAATCATTTAAAAGTCAGTAGAAGGCACCCACAGCACTAGAGTTTTCTTGCTGTAAAGAAACAGCTTCATATAAATTGTGGCCAGAATTCTGATTACTTTTGTGGTTGTATAAACTACTGGCAGTTTGTTTAGAAGATTTTTGCAAAGTATATTTTAAATTAATTTGAGAATATATTTTGAATTCTGGAATCCTTGCTTGTAGAAGGATCATTTTTTAAAACTGTTTGTAAAATAGCAAAGTCTTATTCTGAAAGGACAATAAACTGCTTTCTCTTAGTTTGCTTTAAGTGTTTTCCTGGAAAAGAGTTGGCCTTGATTTTGGTGGCAAGGGGCCTGACCCTTGGTGCATCTTAAGGAGTGTCTTATAAACATCTGGTGTTGTTACTTGCTGTTACCCAACGTAATCTGAAAGTACTGCTGAGAGAAAGGCCTGGAACATGTTATCAGATGGGAGATCTTTGAATAAACTCACTGGAAAAAGGACAGAGCAGGCCAAGCTCTCGATAAACCAAGCAGGTGAAGTAGCAACACATTTGGTACTTACCTTGCAGTCCTAAATTGGGATTGTGGGATGGTGAATGACTGTGTGGTACCAGCACTTTGAGCTTCCCTTCTGACAGAGGTGGGAATTGTACTTTGGGAATTCACCTCTGGGAGCAGGAGTTCAGCTGTGCTGGTGCTGAGCCAAGCAGTGCCACAAGGAAGCTCACCCTGCTGGGTGCAGTATAACAAGTTTTTATTTTACAAATTGAGTGCTCACATTAAAAACTAGAGACAAAACCAATTGCCACATCATTTTTGGAACACTTGAAAAAGGCATTCACCTCGCTCAGTTTCAGGTTACACCACAGGTAAGAGACCCTGGGCAGCCCAGGGAGGGAGGAGCAGGCATCTCCAGGATATTGCACTGTTCCATAAGCCAGAACAACAACTTCCTTGTGGTGGAACAACGAACCATTTTCAGCACAAGAGCCTCCAACAGCTTCATACTTACACCAGCAAACCTGGCCCACATGGAACTGATTTCAAGTACATTAAATATTCCACAAGCTCCAGAGAGAAGTCAAATAATTTTATGCTGCAATTTGAGTTTAAGACACCAGCCAACCCAAGGTTTGCATCCCAATTGCCACTAGACTCCAAGACCTGCTTTTCTTATTGTAAGCATTACAGTAGTCACAGTACAGGGCTCCTCTTGTCCATCCCACAAGTCACCCTCCTCAAGCTATGTTTTGGAGGGGGCAGCACCATCACTTTTCCTGCTGGTGGGAGTCTTGGTAGAGTTTGCTGTGATCCAGGGATGGAGCAGCACATCCTTCAGGGGCAGGCGATGGAAGGGGTTGTGCTTCAGGAGCTTGGAAATCAAATCCCTCGCACCTTCTGTTACAAACGGAGGAAACTTGAATTCCACCTAAGGAAAAACAGGACATTAACAATCATGCAAAAGTTCTTTAGCAATAAACAAGTGATAGAACCAAAGGGCTCTACTCAAGTTACCCCTTGAAAGCTGTGCCAGCCTTGCAGGCTGTGTACCTTCTGCCTATTGGTAAAATAATTTCACTATAACCCTGAACAAGCTTCTCACTGCTTGTGAAAGTATTTGTATATTCTTGTGTTTGTCTTCATTATGCTTCAAAGTTTGCTGAAACCTTTCTAGAACTAAAAGCATGGCCCAGCTAATCCAGATAAGCATTGGCACTTACCCTTGAAATAGCTCTATAGGTTTCTTGATAGGTTTTTGTTTCAAAAGGTGGTTTCCCTACAAGGAACTCATAGCACAGAACTCCCAGGCTCCAAATATCCACCTTTTCATCATGTGTTCTTCCCTCAATCATTTCAGGAGGTAGGTAGTCAAGTGTCCCACAGAGAGTTGTTCGCCTGAAGAAAAGTCCAAGTTAATAATTGATTAAGATAATTAAAGGATATATTTCAAGACCCAGATAAGAAGTAATGCTGGTAATCATCTGTACCTCAGCATCACCCAGAACAGCTGGGAAAGAAAAGCCAGCAGGACGTTTTCTGTTTCTCCTGAAAGTATCTCAGTCCCTGCAATCAGTGAGTCTTAGCTCCTTTCTTCACCCCGCATGCTAGAACAAACCTGTTCCTCCCTTCTCAGGTGCAATTTCCCACTCTCTCAGAAATAACCAAACTGCCAGAATAATGTTTGAGTCCAAGTGCAGGTTTGTCATCTCAGGGACCACAGTAACCCTACACCAGCCCTCCTCTGAGGGTCAGCAAGGTTTGAACTAAAACTCAGGATAACAACCCTCCTCTGTCACACCAGTTGCCTGTTAGAACCTTTGTTATAGCAGCATTTTCCCCAGGATTTCAGGAAGCTCCCACATACCTCCCTTCCACAGCTGTGTGACAAAATCTGACACTACAGAAGGATTTCAGTGCACAAGAGACTGAATTCTCACCTAGAAGATGGAGCATGCACAGACCACCCAAAGTCAGCAATTTTTAACTCTCCATTTGATCCCAGCAGCAAGTTCTCTGGCTTGATGTCCCTGTGGATCACACGCTTGGAGTGACAGTACGAGAGGGCATCTGCCAGTTCTGTGATGTACTGGGCACAGAAAAAACAACCTTTAAGCCACAATCTTTAAGATACTGTCACCTGAATTTATCTGGCTGCAGCACAGCCTTTTTGAGGCATAATTATAATTTTAAGTTAAAGTAATTATTCCTTAACCCTTGAAGCCTGGCAATCCAGGCTGTGCCTTGCAATATTAAGCAATTCTGAACATAAATTCCTGCACAGGCCTGAGTCTCCCCAATCATTCCCTGCCCAGATGCCAACTAGCAGCTAAGGAATCTCAGTTTCCCCCAGAACTTGATCTGAAGGGCTGGCTCTATCCTGCAGAGATCCCAGATACAAGAGGAATGGAGAGGAAGCTGGAACAACCTACAGTAGCAGTTCTTTGCTCATCAAACTTGGTGAGCCGCTGAAGCTCCCTGTAGACCTCCCCACGAGGTGCATGCTCCAGGATCAGGTAGACTCTTGTCACATCATGAAAGTAGCCATATAATCTGAGAATGTTGGGGTGCCTGCAAAGAGATTTCAATGTTCTTCTCAACGAGGTGTTTCTCCAAAACCTTTAATTTCCCTGTCCTGCTCCCCCCACTTTCAAGGCAAGCACAGGAATTTCAGCTCATTCATGTTCCTTCAGTTCACAACACACAAATCTTATAATAAAGAAATCCTATCATAATCAAGGTTACTTTATTTGCATGCAAACAAAGCAGAGTAAATAGTCACTGAACTTTACCTAAGATGAGACTGTATTTCCACTTCTCTTCGCAGTTGATGCTCTACACCAGCCTCCTCAAGCTGTGTTTTAAAGAGCACTTTCAGTGCAAGAATGAATTTGCTCTGTTTTTCACGTGCCAGGTACACATTCCCAAATTTTCCTTTCCCCAGAGGACGACCAATTTCAAAATCATCAAGAGACCACTGCCTTCTGCAAGAGGAAAGTTAAAAGCTGGAGAGATGTGTTGGCTTTGACTCAGATTTACAGTTTATAACATTCTTGTTCAATAGATGTTTGGTGCTCCAAACTAGATTTTAATCTTTATGAAAACACCAAAAGAATGAAGGCATTGAGATTTTTCAAAAGGAAGTCCTGAAAGCTATTTTTTTCCCTCCTGAAGCTTCTGCAGACACTACACCAACCACACTACTACAAAATGAAGACTGTTTACCAAGCTGGGCTCCTTTAGATACTCCTAACCCAGACACATCACATCATGGCAAAACAACTTAAAGTTGTCATAAACAAATCCAGCTTCATCCCAAATTAGACTCCAGCCTCCTGCCCAGATGAAGGAGGCTTTGTTTTCAGGAGCACATCTCATGACTGGGGCAGCAGCTATCAGTGCTCTCCTCTGGGATGAGCTACTCTGCATTTAGCCCAAAGTTTTCTTTAGATGACAGCAAGTCCTCGCTCCTGACAATTACCAGGTCAAAGGCCGCTTTCCTTGTGTTGTGCCTGCAAAGTGTGGGGGTCACCAGGCTCCACAGCAAAGGAGCTCCAGCAGGGCTCAGTTATCTAGAGTTTAAGCACAGAACTTACTTTTTAGTCTCTTCACTTTTCTTCTTGGTCTCTTCAGTTTTCTGTTTCGAGGCGCTTTCTGCTTCGGGGTTCTGTGCTGTGTACAGAGAAGGAAATCAATTCATGAACCAGACTCATGGGAACATACACATAGGAACAAATCTAACCCCTGTGCGTCATCTGGAGCAGCTTTTAGAATCCATTCAAGGACATTTTAAGCAACCTAGCATAGCTGACTGCTGGGAAACAAACAGTTCTGGCAAAATGCAATTTTAAAAGCTTTCTGAGCATAAAAACCCATTAATTCTTTCCCCTCCCCAAACAAAAGTATACTTGTGCATAAATCTTGGAAAATCTGTGAGGTCTGAATGCAAAATACGTTAACTCCCAGCTGGCTGCTGAGCATATGGAAGTTTTTAACACCATATTAGCTCTAATTGGTTAATTCAGAGATAAATTCACAAGGATAGTGCAGCAACACCCGAGGTGAACCATATGCTGCTCTTCTGTTTGGGGGCACAACCAAGAACTTCCCTCCAGGACCGTCCCTGGATCAGCAGCAGCTTTAGGAGCGTCCTGAGTGTCACAGCTGGGATCACAGGGAGATCACCCTCACAATTACCAGGTGCTGCGGCCTGGGGAGGTTTCTCAGTGCTCTTGCTAGCAGCCTGAGGTCTCACAGTGGCCTGCGGGGGCGGTTTGGGCCGGGGCTGCTGCGCTGTTTGGTTGTTGGGCGGTTTTTGGGTTGACAGTACAGGTTTTTGGGGCTGCACGTGGACTCTCTGGGCGAAGTTTGCAGGACACAGAACTCGGGCTGGAGCTCCACTGGTGAGTGAGCGGCTCTGGGCTGAGTGCTGCGACACGGGGACACGTTTGGGGGCATCCCCGATGGGATTGGTGACCTTCAGAGAGAAAGGAGAACGTGTTAATTGTGCAGCAGCACAGCAGAACCTTCATGGCCCCACTCACGATGGCAAAACCACACAAAAGCACTTTAACAGAAACACTAAAAATCATGTATTGAGTAGTTAATTAAAAGGAAATTTTGCTTATGCTGTTCCAAAAACTTACCAGGTCTATTTGGTTTTATATAAAATAGTGAGACAGTGCCTGTATTTCTAAGGGGAAAAAATAATAATCAGGGTGATCTTGAGCACTGCTGCACATGTGTATCAATAGCAGCATTTGCACAGTGATGCTTTTAAAAATGGTATCTAAAATAATTTGATTGTACACACTTGCTTTCTCTTTAAGGGCTCTTAAATACTTATATTATAAAGAGGATTTCCCCATTTAATAAGATATGCTAATATTAACAGTAATTTAAAAAAATCAGCTTCAGACTGTTTTCTCTAGGAGAAAGCTACTGAAAGACAAATTACTAGTTTGAAATCGGTAGTTAATGTGCAATGGGGAGACAAACCCAAGAAGTAAAAACTAAACACCACTCATTGAACAGACCAGAATTTTAATGGCAAACTCCCAGGCATCGAGATCAAGGATCAGCAGAGGAAACTGCTCAGGAAGAGGCACAGAAACCGCGTATTTCACACCTTTACCTTGGCAGCGCGGCCTGGGAACGCGGCATGGTTCTCCTTCATGTTCCTGTCCATAGCGCCAGAGCGGGAGCGGCCCGTGCGGCTCAGGCTGAGGGCGAGAGGGGCTCGGTGAGCAGAGCACAGTGAATCAGGGGTCCCTTATCGATTATCACTCGTTATCGATAGCGGGCCGGTATCGATTCCCCCCGCCCGCCCCACGCTCCCCACGGAGCCGCCGCCGCCTCAGGGCCGCCGGAGCTGTTTGAATTCAAACCGCCGCGCCTTAAATACCCCTTTAAACCCCCGACGCCCGCCATTGGCCGCGCTCCCGCGGCCCGCGCACGCTGATTGGCTCCTCCCGCGGGCGGCCCGCCCGCCCATTGGCTGCCCGCCGCGCTCCGCCGCGCCGCGAGGGGCGCACGCGCCGTGCCCGCCCCTCCGCCGGCGTTGTCGCCGCGCGGCGCGTTACGCACTTTGCGTAGCGCCGCGCCCCCCGGCGCGCGCCGCCCGCGCACTTCCCGCCGGCCGAGCCGCCGCTTCCGCTACGCAAATCGCGTAACGCGCCGCGCTCCCACCTGTGGCCGCCGCCGCCTCCGCTCCGCTCCGCGCCCGGGAGCGCCGCCAGGTCAGTCTCGCTCCCGCCAGACTCCCCCCGAGACACCCCCGTCCACCCCCGGGCCAGGCCGGGGAGCGGCGCTGCTGCCACCGCGCGTGGGGCCGAGCGCGAGCGGGGCCATTGTGTGGGTGCCCCCCCGGACGGGCCGAGCAGGGCCGGAGCCTCCCGGTGCGTCCTGGCCGAGCGGCCCCGGGCAGCGCCACGTGCCGCCAGCGCTGCGGGGAGAGCGCCAAGCGCCAAGGCACCACCCGGGCCGGACCCCTCGCGCCGCAGCCCCCGGCAGCGCCCAGAGCCGCGCGGCTCCCGCAGAGACGCCGGGACAGCAGGAGCGCGGCCGGTCAGCGAACGCGGCCCGCGAGCAGCGCAGCGAGCGCGGCGTGAGGCGCTGCTAGCCCGGAACCCGCGGGTCCTTGCGAGGCGCCGCGGAGCGAGGAAACTCCAGCCGGCGCTCGGGGCTTGCAAAGAACTGCGATCCAAGGGAACTTTTCAGTGTCTCCGCGGTGCTGAAAACAAGAGCGAAGGAGAGCCTAGTTGTGTGTGTTGGTGTTTACAAGTGGTTCAGGATAGGTAAAAAGAAGATGTCGGGTCGCCGTGTCGCTGCAGCGTGTGACAGACGACAGCTGCCCCGGGGCATGGGGAGCATGGCAGCCCCGCTGCTCGACCCGCGCCCGCTCCGGCTGCCCTTTCTCGAGGCTGACGTGAGTAGCACTCGGGGAAGGGACGGTTTGCGCTAGGGACGGGGCCGGGCCGGGCAGCAGCGCCGGCCGCTTCATTCCCAGCCCGTTCACGTCGCCGTGTTTGGGATCCGGGGTCTGGCGGAAGCGGCGCTCCGGAGCTTTGCGGCTGCGACACAAAAGAAGCCCCGGGCTCCCCCCGCGCCCGCTGGGGGCCGGGCCAGCGCCGCTCCTCCGCCCGCGATCCCGCCCCGAGCGCGGCTCTGCGGCCTCCGCCAGGGCGCCGCTGCCCCCGGAAGGGGAACAGGGATGGACCCCCCCCGGGGTCCCCGGAAGGGGAGGAATGGGGAGAGCGACCCCCGGGATCCCTGGAAGGGAGAATGGGGAACGGGACCCCCGGAAGGGGCGAAATGACGAGAGGGACCCCGGGATCCCCAGCGCGGGGGGAAGGCTGTAGAGATCGGGGTCCACAAAGCGGGGTCGGGGAGCGGGAGCCCGAAGTGGGAACGGGGATCGGGGTCCCCGGAGCGGGGTCGGAGATGGGGTTCCCTAAAACGGGATCGAGGCCCCCAGAACGGGGTCGGGGTCCCCAGAGCGGGGTTGGGGATGGGGGTCCCCAGAGCGGGGTCGGGGTCCTCAAAACAGGATCGAGGCCCCCAGAGCGGGGTCGGGGTCCCCAAAGCGGGGTCGGGGATCGGGGTCCCCGCGATCTCCCCCCCTCCCCCCGCCATCCCGGGGGGCTCCCGCCTCCCGCACGTGACGCGGGGGGTGTGGCGCTCACGTGACGCCGCCCCGTTGTGTCGCCCCCCCCAAGAGCCGCCTCCCATCGATGTGCGGGCGCTCGATGCAGCAGCCTTCGCGGAGGAGCGTCCTGCGGGCCCGGCCGCCCCCGCCGCTGCCGCCGCCGCCGCTCGATGCGCTCCGCGCTCCCGCCGCCATCTTAGGGGCAGAGCGCGGGCGGCAGAAGGAAGGCTCGGTACGTACCGGCACCGCCGGGGCCGCCCGCCCGCGGCTCCGGCACCGCCCGCGCGGGGCCGCGGCCCCTCCGCGCCAGCGGGAGGGCGGGGAGGGCGCGGGGCGGGCGGCGGGCCCGGCGCGGTGCTGTGCTGTGCTGTGCTGTCCTGCGCGCCCCGTGCATCCATCCATCGGAGCCCGGGCCCGCCGGCGGCTCCGCTGGCACATGCTGCCGGCTCTGCTCCGCTCAGCACGGCCCGCCTCGGGTTGTGGGACAGGTTTGCATTTACACAGAGAACAAGCGCAACAGGTTTTTCCTCCCCTTTTCCTTCCCTTTCCTCCCTCTTTTCCTCTCGCTTACCTCTCCCTTTTCCTCTCGTTTTCCTCCCTTTTCTCCCCTCTCTTCTTCCTCTTTTCTTCCCACTCTTCTTCCCCGTTCTCCTCTTCCTCCCTTTCTTCCTTCTTTTCCTGTCCTTTTCCTCCCCTTTCTCCTGCCTCTTCCTTCCCTTCTCCCTTTTCCTTTCCTTTCTCCCGTCTTTTCCTTCCCTTCCTCTCACATTTTCTTCACATTTTCCTCTTCTTTCTCTCCCTTTTTCCTCCTCTTTCCCCCCGCTTTCCTCTCCCCATCTCTGCTTTTCACCAAAACCACAGCAATATTTAGTGCCTGCCCTGAGGTTTGTTCCAAGGTTCTGGTGGTTTCATGCAACTCTCTTGTATGTGATTTCTGTTCTTCATTCCAGGCCCCCCCAAGGCAGTCCCTGCTCACAATGTATAGGACAAAAGTCAGTTTGAAAGACCGCCAGCAACTTTACAAACTGATAATTAGCCAGCTGCTCTATGATGGATACATCAACATTGCCAATGGCTTGATAAATGAGATCAAACCACAGTCTGTGTGTGCACCCTCTGAACAACTGCTGCACCTAATTAAGTTAGGTAAGCTGGAATCAAAAGCTGACATAAAAGTCTAGTTTCTAATTCCCCAGTGAGTTAAGAGAGTTGGTGTCACTGCAAAGACACCTTTGATGCAAAGGTGGTGTCTGGTTATAGCACAGCACTTGTGCATCAGGGTACAGCCTTTGCCTCTGTGGGGTTTTGAAGGGCATTCCTGCTTCATTACCAACAAACCAGATCCCTGAGTGGGGCCCAAAATCTGTTTGGACTCCTCCAAGGGCACTCAGGGTTCTGGGTGAGTGGCAGAACACCCCAGTGAATGGGATCACTGACCCCCAGATCTGAGGGAAGATCTCACCCTCACACTTCTGCTGACTTCAGAAAGAAATAATTCCAATCTGGCTGTTCCTGACAGTGTGGGAGAGGGAGCAAGTCCTTCCATTGGCAGTCTTTGCTGGCTTTTATAGATCAGTCCCCAGGAGACAGCTGCACACTCTGGGGTCTCTGCAGGGCTGTCACCTGCTCTCTGCCTGTGCTTCCCTCTGGGAGTGCCACAGTGTGGGGAGAACAGGGAAACCCCTGAGCTGCTGTTGGAACAAGCTGACCAAGTCCTGGAAGAGCTCTGGCCATGACACCATGTGTAGCTCAACTGGTTCTGCTGCCTGAACTAGCTGAGTTCTGAGGGTATAAATCTGTGAAGCCTTGTGTCTGTTTGCAATGCAAATTCTAGACTTGAAATGAGCAGATGAAAGCATCAAAAAGATCACCACTGGGCTGAAAACTCTGGTGTCTGCCCTGTTGCCACCTCCAGTGCTGAACTCTCTGGTCTGGAGCTGCATCTTGGAAATGAAGATAAAAGTCTGGGAAGTGGGCTTGGAGACCAGCAAGCTTTTCCCTTGCAGTGCAGGGATAGTTTGGCTTCAGAGCAATAAAATAGGAAAAGAATCAGTGAATACTTTGGGTTTTTACTTTAAAACTCATGTAGTAGTGTTGGAGCTAGTTGCTCCTCTGTGAAAGCCAACCAGAGGCCTGTGCATGGTCAGTGACCGATTGTCAGTGAGTGCATTTATCAGCCCTTCCCAATCTGATAAATTCCCAGAGCATTGACCAGCCCTTCCCAATCCTCACTGGGGATATTCCCAGAGCATTGACCAGCCCTTCCCAGTCCTCACTGGGGATATTCCCAGAGCATTGACCAGCCCTTCCCAGTCCTCACTGGGGATATTCCCAGAGCATTGATCAGCCCTTCCCAGTCCTCACTGGAGCACTCCCAGAGCTCCTGAGGAGCTGTGCCTGCTCCAGCCCAGCTGTTCCTCACTCCTCCCCAGTGCTGTGGGTCCCAACCCGCTCTGGCAGCTCAGCTGTCCCCCCAGGGCTGCCTTTCCCAGGCGTTCCCTGGCGCGTGGCGGGCTCTGAGGAGCAGGCTGGCAGCGCTGAGTGCCCCCCTGCTGTCCCCAGGCATGGAGAACGATGACAGTGCCGTGCAGTACGCCATCGGCCGCTCGGACACCGTGGCGCCGGGCACCGGCATTGACCTGGAGTTCGACGCCGACGTGCAGACCATGTCCCCCGAGGCCTCCGAGTACGAGACCTGCTACGTGACATCCCACAAGGGACCCTGCCGCGTGGCCACCTACAGCAGGGACGGGCAGCTGATCGCCACGGGCTCGGCCGACGCCTCCATCAAAATCCTGGACACCGAGAGGATGCTGGCCAAGAGCGCCATGCCCATCGAGGTAAGGGGTTGTACCAGGCTGGGAATCCTGTCCATGCCATGCCCATCAAGGTAAGGGGTTGTACCACACTGGGAATTGTGTCCATGCCATGCCCATTGAGATAAGGGGTTGTACCATGCTGGGAATTGTGTGTCTGTGCCATGCCCATGGAGGTGAGGGGTTGTACCCATGGTGGGAATTGTGTTCATGCCGTGCCCATTGAGATAAGGGGTTGTACCATGCTGGGAATTGTGTCTGTGCCGTGCCCGTTGAAATAATGAATTGTCATCAATTGAAATCCTGTCCATGCCATGCCCACTGAAATAATGAATTGTAACAAATTGGAATCCTGTCCATGCCATGCCTATTGGGATGATGGATTGTAATCACTTTCAGCATCCTGTCCATGCCATGTCTTTTGGGATAATGGATTGTAACCACTCCGGGAGCTCTCTCCATTTCATATCTGTACCTTGTGGCTGCCTCAGTGGGCTGGATTAAATCCCTGTCTCAACATATTCCCTACTCTAGCAGCTGCTCATAAAGTCCCTTTGAAGGAGGAAGAACCAGGGCAGGGACACTGGTGTCACCCCTGGCAGCAGGGAGAGAACTGAGCCAGGAGTGGCTTCTGCTGGGTGCAGATCGTGGCTGTAATGTCTGAGCACAGTTCATGTAAAACCCACTTGTGGCCTTGCAGCTCCCCTGGCCACCTGTGTTTTCACTGGGTATTTCAGAACTGTTTCACACATTGCTTTGCTTTATCTTTCTCCAAGGCAGTTATCAGGTGGCAATGAAAAGTGGGATTTTTTTGCACAGAGCTCACACAAAATTCTCAGCAGAGAGCTGCAATTTCAGTGCAGCTTCTCTTGAGTCTTCCCAGCAGTCAGTGTTTTGCTTTGGGCTGTTTATGAAGGTGATGTTTTCTTGCACCAGTTGTCTGCTACTGAAGTAGTTTGTCCTTGAGCTGAGTTGTTTTGACCTTCATAAAAGACACAGGGATCTTATTTGTTGACCTATAAAGGGCCTTCAGATAATCAAGGGAACAGATTGTGTTCCTGGTCGTGTCAGAGAGGAGCTGCTGTTCAGCCACTCTGGCAAGCCTAAAACCTACTTTTCCTGTCAGAAATCTGCCTTATTTTCCAAGAGCAGCAACATGTTGAATATTCTTTGTAGGTCATGATGAATGAGACAGCACAGCAGAACATGGAGAACCACCCAGTGATCCGGACTCTGTACGATCACGTGGATGAAGTGACGTGTTTGGCTTTCCACCCAACAGAACAGATCCTGGCTTCTGGCTCAAGGGACTACACACTTAAATTGTTTGATTATTCAAAACCTTCTGCCAAAAGAGCCTTCAAGTACATCCAGGTGAGACACTGCTCAGAGCAGGCAAAGCTCAGGTGTCTGAGTGCCGAGGTGGTGTGGGCTGAGCTGTGCCTCAGGTGATCAGGGGGTGCAGGAGCACACAGGTGCAATGTTTGCAGACCTTACAGAGATTGTGTCTTAATTCTGTGCATCATGGACACTTGTATTTAAGTCTAGAACCTGCCAGCTTTTTATTCATTGGACCAACTCTAATCTGAATTAGTCAGTTCTGTTATCTTTGGTTTGGAGGAGCATTTGGGATTAGGTGGTGGGCTTGGGGGGTGTGGTATCTTAAAAAAGGGGGCACTGCAGGCTGCTCTAGGGCAAAAACTACAGTGCAGCCAGGGGCAGCCTCTCATTTCAATCCCACAGGAAACATTTTCCATTTTGTGCTGATAATTCCAGTAGGTTTTTCGCGCTTTACCACCACCAGCACCGACCCTTCCAGCTGAGCTTTTTCCCTTCCTCACCCCGCCGTGTGGTTTTAACCCAACAGGAAGCAGAGATGTTACGCTCCATTTCTTTCCACCCTTCTGGGGATTTCATCCTGGTGGGGACCCAGCACCCAACCCTTCGTCTGTACGACATCAACACCTTCCAGTGCTTCGTGTCCTGCAACCCCCAGGACCAGCACACGGACGCCATCTGCTCCGTCAACTACAATGCCAGCGCCAACATGTACGTGACAGGCAGCAAGGATGGCTGCATCAAACTCTGGGATGGGGTCTCCAACCGCTGCATCACCACCTTTGAGAAGGCACACGACGGAGCTGAAGTCTGTTCTGCTATTTTTTCCAAAAATTCCAAGTATATTTTGTCCAGTGGGAAAGACTCTGTGGCTAAGCTCTGGGAGATATCCACTGGCCGGACGCTGGTGAAATACACAGGTATGTGGCAGGTGACCTTCCAGACTCCTTCTTTTCCAGGTGCTGAGCTGTGGCAGGGCTGGAAATACTGTCAGAAAATAATTCCTAAAGGCAACGGAGAAGCTGCTGCTTTGAGGATAAATTGCCCAGGATTTTTAAAAATATTTCCATTAGACTAATTCCAGAAGAGAAGCTGTGATTCTGTGTGTCATTGTAAACATATTTTAGTCTGAGTAGATTTTGGAGAATTTTCTGACATCATAACTCACTCCATTGTTCTGGAGGGAAGTTCTTACTTTTCCCCAGTTCAGTGATAAGAAACACTGAAGTTACTTCAGGGCACTTGATTTAACCATTAACTGTGGCTGTGTAACCATGGCAGTGCTCTGCAATGTACCTGCAGCTGGTTTGTTCCCTTTTTTGTGTATTTTTTCCCCAAGGATGCAGTTGTGTGCAAGGTAATCTGACAGTGCCATGCTTGGACCTCAGCAGGATTTAGGGAATAATGAAGGATGTGGAAGCTCTGCATGTGGCAACAGCTATGTGAGAGGCTTTGGGGTCAAGCATTGAGGTGCTTAAGCAGTAGGAGCACAACAGATGCTGGAAATGGAAATGGTGTGTGGCAGCTTTTGGGGTTTGCAGGTCCCCGTTTGCAGTGCAGCTCTGCTGGGAGCAGCCAGCAGGGAGCAGCACCTTCCCGGGAAACCCTGCAGGATCCCAGCAGGGTCTGTGGCAAACACACTTTATCTGAGGGTATGGCCAAGGCAGCTCATACTGCATGTGCTGTGTGAGAAACACACTGAAAAGTCCTCAAGGATCATCAGACTCTGTGGGTTCTCCTCTCCTTGGTCACAGCTGAAAGCCTCATGCAAAAATACCAGGCAGAAATACTCTTAGGTAAAGGATTGGACATGGCACAGCTGGAGTAGCTATTCCTTCTGTCCCCTAAGGAATTTTAACATATATACATGGACAGCAGGAGGAATTTCCCCATGGAAAGGGTGGTCAGGGGCTGCCCAGGGAGGTTTGGAGGTGTCCAAGGGACACCTGGAGGTGGCACTCAGTGCTCTGGTGACAAGGTGGGGATGGGGCAGAGGCTGGACTCAAATCTTCCTGGTCCTGTGTTACAACTACAAAAGAATATTTGTTATTGCACCACCTGTTGCTCGTGGAAGCAGTAGAACAGCAGAGAAAATTGATAAAAATTGATGCTTAGGGAAAACGACTCATAGATGTGGTGATGTTCACAGGGGTCCCAGGGTGAGGGAAGAGATGAGAATCTTGACTCCATTTTTCAGAAGGCTGATTAATTATTTTATTATCTATATTATATTAAAAGAAAATGATATATTAAAACTATACTAAAAGAATAGAAGAAAGGATTTCATCAGAAGGCTAGCAAGGAATAGAAAGGAATGATAATAAAATCTTGTGACTCTCAGAGAGTCTGAGACAGCTGGGCTGTGATTGGCCATTAATTAAAAACAACCACAAGACCGATCAGAGATGCACCTGTTGCATTCCACAGCAGCAGATAACCATTGTTTTTGTTTCGTTTGTGAGGCCTCTCAGCTTCTCAGGAGAAAAGATCCTAACGAAAGGATTTTCCATAAAATGCGTCAGTGACACATAGCTGTGAAAACTCCTAACGCTGCCGTTGTGCTGTGTGTGTTCAGGTGCTGGTCTGAGCGGGCGCCAGGTGCACAGGACTCAGGCTGTGTTCAACCACACGGAGGATTACGTGCTGCTGCCCGACGAGAGGACCATCAGCCTGTGCTGCTGGGACTCGCGCACGGCCGAGCGCAGGAACCTGCTGTCCCTGGGCCACAACAGCATCGTGCGCTGCATCGTGCACTCCCCCACCAACCCCGGCTTCATGACCTGCAGCGACGACTACCGAGCCAGGTTCTGGTACAGGAGATCCACCACGGACTGAGGGCTCTCTGCAGGCAGGGATTGCCCAGCTCCTGCACCCCCAGGGAGCCCTGCTGGGCCGCTTTGGATTCTGTCAGACGTGGCAGGAAAATAGCAAATATTGAGACTTTTCACCCCACACTAATTTTTTTATTAGTGTGCGTGGTTTAATTTTTGTAAGTCATCTCTAATTGTACTGAAGGGAGGGGGTGGAGAATAAAATGATCCTGGCAGGAAGGGCTAAACTTGTTCCCCTGCCTGTGAATCACACACAAGATAATGGGACTGTGTCCTGCTCAGAAGGAGCCGGTTCTGCTCTGTGTTGTGTCTGTGCAATCCCTCTGAACTCTGGCAGAGAAGAGATCACACAAAGAGCAGCAGAACTTGGTGCAGAAACTTTAACAAAGCCTTAAGCTGCCTTCAGCCACAATTCATTATTTGTAAAGCTCTGGTTTGTATCTTTCATTCTGGGGTTTTGGTGATTCTTCGTGTTTTTTGTTTCTTGGCCAAGTAGGCCTACAGTTCTGAGTTGTGCCATGAGAATTTTCAAACAGGATTTTAAATTGTTTAGATGAATTCAAGAAATGGTCTTCTAGTTCTCGTGTTAAAGTCAGACTTCATCTCATCCTCTTCTGAATTTATCTTAACAAGTGGGACCTCAGAATCAATTCCTAATAGTTTTAAGGAATATCCACATTGCAATTAAAATGTGACAGTGCTGCTGCAAGTGACAATAATTTTGCCTTAGAGACCTTTAATATCCTCTCAAAGAAAGAAACCTGTGCATTTGAATTTTTGGATGTGTACCTCAGAAATGTCACTGTTTCATTTGACTGAGAAATCTTCATCTATGTCTTACACAGCACTTCAATGATATTCTTTTTTAATTAGTCACAAACCCAGTGCCCATCGTTGAGAAACTGTGCTTAAAACTTCTCTAAGTTGGAAAATTCAGTACTTATTCTCCCAGAGATCTGCCTGAGCAGAGCCTTAAACTTGTTTTGTGAGGCCTCCTCGTGCAGAGCTCTTGGGCATCACAGCTGGGAGGCTCCTTTGGTCAGAGCTCAGCACTTGCCTTTGTGAGGGTTTTGACACGTGAGGTGGTTCTTGCTGCTGGATTAACTTCCATTACACTGAGGAATTGTCAAGGGCTGGTGAGGGTACAGGTTTTGTCTGTATTTAAATAAAGATTGCCTTTTAAAAAGCTCTTTGATACATAAAGAAGGAATTGTATTTGTTTTCTGTATGACAAAGTAGAAATGGTCAAATATGGGAGGCTGGGGCTTGGGGACTTGGGAATGATGAATTTGTTGTGTTCCACCTGAATCAGGTACAATTATAGACTCGAGATGTAGAATGTGGGAGACTTTTATTTAAATAATGAAATTTAATTTTCTCTTGAAAAGCTCCCTCTATGCAGAACATTTCTGAGGCTGGATCCTCTTTGCTCCTCCTCTGCCTCTGTTGGCAGGAAAATAGCAAATATTGAGACTTTTCACCCCCACACTAATTTTTTTTATTAGTGCGTGGTTTAATTTTGTAAGTCATCTCTAATTGTACTGAAGGGAGGGGGTGGAGAATAAAATGATCCTGGCAGGAAGGGCTAAACTTGTTCCCCTGCCTGTGAATCACACACAAGATAATGGGACTGTGTCCTGCTCAGAAGGAGCCGGTTCTGCTCTGTGTTGTGTCTGTGCAATCCCTCTGAACTCTGGCAGAGAAGAGATCACACAAAGAGCAGCAGAACTTGGTGTAGAAACTTTAACAAAGCCTTAAGCTGCCTTCAGCCACAATTCATTATTTGTAAAGCTCTGGTTTGTATCTTTCATTCTGGGGTTTTGGTGATTCTTCGTGTTTTTTGTTTCTTGGCCAAGTAGGCCTACAGTTCTGAGTTGTGCCATGAGAATTTTCAAACAGGATTTTAAATTGTTTAGATGAATTCAAGAAATGGTCTTCTAGTTCTCGTGTTAAAGTCAGACTTCATCTCATCCTCTTCTGAATTTATCTTAACAAGTGGGACCTCAGAATCAATTCCTAATAGTTTTAAGGAATATCCACATTGCAATTAAAATGTGACAGTGCTGCTGCAAGTGACAATAATTTTGCCTTAGAGACCTTTAATATCCTCTCAAAGAAAGAAACCTGTGCATTTGAATTTTTGGATGTGTACCTCAGAAATGTCACTGTTTCATTTGACTGAGAAATCTTCATCTATGTCTTACACAGCACTTCAATGGTATTCTTTTTTAATTAGTCACAAACCCAGTGCCCATCGTTGAGAAACTGTGCTTAAAACTTCTCTAAGTTGGAAAATTCAGTACTTATTCTCCCAGAGATCTGCCTGAGCAGAGCCTTAAACTTGTTTTGTGAGGCCTCCTCGTGCAGAGCTCTTGGGCATCACAGCTGGGAGGCTCCTTTGGTCAGAGCTCAGCACTTGCCTTTGTGAGGGTTTTGACACGTGAGGTGGTTCTTGCTGCTGGATTAACTTCCATTACACTGAGGAATTGTCAAGGGCTGGTGAGGGTACAGGTTTTGTCTGTATTTAAATAAAGATTGCCTTTTAAAAAGCTCTTTGATACATAAAGAAGGAATTGTATTTGTTTTCTGTATGACAAAGTAGAAATGGTCAAATATGGGAGGCTGGGGCTTGGGGACTTGGGAATGATGAATTTGTTGTGTTCCACCTGAATCAGGTACAATTATAGACTCGAGATGTAGAATGTGGGAGACTTTTATTTAAATAATGAAATTTAATTTTCTCTTGAAAAGCTCCCTCTATGCAGAACATTTCTGAGGCTGGATCCTCTTTGCTCCTCCTCTGCCTCTGTGTTCTGACCCTTCAGAAGCAGTGGTGCTGAGGGAGGGTGGTGCTGGTGCCTTTTTGGTGGGGAAACAAGGAGAAGCAGAGCTGGGGGCAGGGAAAGGGAAGTGCTGGCACAGTCACCGAGGCGTGATGTGGGATGGGTGACAGCAGTGGCTTTTTTCGTTTGGAGTGCCACCTTCTTTTTAATTCTGCTAAAGCACCTGTCTGTGATGCACTTGTTACTGGTGTTTGGAATCTGCTTTTACAGCCCTCTTTTTGTGGTTTATGTGTTAGAGCACCGCTGTGGCTGTGAACTGGGGGAGCTCTCACCTCAAGCTTCCGTAGCTCTGGGGGCTTGAACTCACAGTGCAAGAGCAAAAAGTTACTTCTTTAACACAAAGCCATCCTGGCCTTGGCACCCTGCTGCCTTTCATATCTTGGACATCCTCCTGAGGCCACGAGGTTGTTGGGTTTCCATTGGAGAAAGAAGGGCTGGGAAAAACTGAACTCATCTATTGAGGGAAGAAACGAAC